>CM031584.1:5904073-6531255 GCA_018467065.1 Ephestia elutella
TATACTCTTTGGCAACCACAGCGTTAGCGTTAACTGCGGCTGGTATTCGAAATATTGGACGTAGATATTAAATAGACTATGATGAGGAAAATAAGGTCAAGGAAAATGGTGAGACTTAGTTTATAGAAGTAGATTGATGGTCCACAGGGAAACTACGAGGGTGAATCCAAAAGTTCTCGGCTTGAACAAGAAAACGTAAGAAATTAGGGTCAGAATTATTTTTAGTTTTCGACGTAGTCACTACCTAATTCAACAAAGTTCCTCAACCTGTCTTGTAACTTGATTTTGAATTTAAAAAAAAATGATTTCTTAAACCCCTGAAAATTCTTATCTACGGCGGCTATCACCTTCTCGTTGGTCAAAAATTTTGAGCCAAAATAATATTTAATTAGAAAATAGATAATGGTTCGACAATGACAAATCGGGAGAATGGAACAATAATTCAAAGCCACAATTGTGAACTTCAGCCATCGTTTCTGCGAAAGTGTGAACCCCGCGAATGTCTTTATGAAACAATCTTTTTCGCAGTAGGTATACCAGATAGCTTTGCTTTTATTTCTTCCACTAAACGTCTTAAAAGTGTGCAGTTATAACTGTAATTTATTATTTCACCTTTTGGTAAATAATTAATGAATATTATTCCTTTGACATAGTTCTTAAATATGTGATGATGATGATTCCTTTGACGTCCCAGAAAACTAAAGCCATAACTTTATTGGTCGAAAAATTACCTTAGCCTTCTTTAGAGTAGGTGACTTAGACGTATTTCATTGCATCGACTGTTATTTTGGTTCTAGTGTATGGGGATGAACCCAGCTTTCATTGATCATAACAAATCTAGCCAAAAAAAGTGCCTATTTAAAAAAATCCCAAACAGTCGCGTGAAATTGTGAATCGAACACGTTTCTCTTCAACTCAAATCGGTCTCGTTACCATTTTTTGAACGGGGCACAAATTTTATGAAATCCCAGTTCTTGAGATTTGATGTTTTTTATTCAATCATACGTAGGCTTATAAACTCAGCTTTTATATTTAGAGTCATTTTTGATCACTTAGTATTATAACACATATTTTTTCGATGTTTTACTGAGTGGTTGATGCAAACGGCCTTCTGCTTCTAGGGTCATCTTCAATATTCTGCCAGCTCCTTTAGAACATAGCTATACACTTTTTGATGCTTGAATGTGAAGGGGCAGACTCCCCTGATGTACCCAATATATATTGATATAGACCCTTTAGAGTAAACCCCTTTTTATGAAGTTACTTATTCGTAGCTTTGAGTTAAACTTTACCCACATTGGAAATTACCGTCAGATCGCTTCAAACTAAAATTTATAAAAAAAATGTTTTGAACCTAATCGCTATGAAACATTACACTTTGTATACTGATTAAATAAGCTGTCTAATGAAGGTAGTTAGATAAAAAACCATCGATTTTTTCTATGTCAGGCCGAGAACTTTTGGATTCACCCTCTTAAAACATTTTTTTTTTCTATAACAGCGATTTATTTTGTTGATCATTGGCTTCAGAGAGAAGACGAACATCTAGTTAAGAAGACATTGAATAAGAAGGTGGACGGCTAGGGAAGAGGGAGACCAAAGAAGAGATGGTTGGACTGTATAAGGAACGATATGAAGGAGTTGGGAGTGGATGTTAGTATGACGGGAAACAGAGACAAGTGGAAGGATGAGACATATTCTTCTTCAGAGGGTTTCAGAGTGGCTTCAGAGAAGGGGCTTCAGAGTCTCAAATACGAAGCCAGTTATTTTGATGTGATTCGTCGAAATTCATTTTGTGAGAAAGAGTTGCCTACCTCCTTGTACTTCGCCGTTAGTGCATATAGCGCTGAGAGAGAGTGTGGTTATGACGCAGACGACGCTGGCGAGGGTTATGATAGCTATGGTGATGCCGATGCCGGCCTGCGCCACGATCCACGCGATGCGCAGGAACAGCATCACGCCCCAGATGTTCAGGAGACATGGTATCAATACACCCTAAAGGATACAAATATAAAAAAAATCGTTTCAGGTAGGGACCTGTAAAATCTTACTCCTACCCTACTAATATTATAAATGTGAAAGTTTGAATATGTGAGGATGTTTGTTACTCAATCACGCAAAATCTACTGGACGGATTTCGATGAAATTTAGTATACGGATAGAAAAATACCGGGAATATCCACATAGGGTATTGTCTATCCCGAAATTCCCACGTGAGCGAAGCCTCGGGGCGCGGCTAGTAACAAATGCGTGTATCAACGCATATTCGCCTCGTTGGGATAAATTACCTACCAAAGTGTTTTTAGAAGTGTTCTAATAGGTATACTTGAAAACTATTTTATTTTATTGCTTGCTTACCTGTATCACAGATTATATAATACCCTAGTACCTGTATCCAACCCAATTTGATTCCACCGTAAGTCAACAACTCTGGAGTAGGCTGGTGGGTCTTCATTTGTGTAATCTGTTCAAAATTTATTTTTTTATATTAAAGGAAGTGGAACTGGAAAGACCTGGAGAGGGCCAAGGTCCTCTTGACTCGCCGAATTTGTTTCGGCGTGTCAAGAGGACACGTCGAAACAAATTCGGCATAAAAGGGGAAGTCTGCAATATAGGTATGATCCTCCTTTTCGTGTATATGGCAAAAGTTGATGTTTTACTACTTAATAACTTTGAACCAAACAGATATACATTAAATAATATATTCATTATTATGTATTAAAATATTCATCACGACTTGACAAATTATCTATTTGTTTGCGAATTTTGTATCGGTCCATCACTATACCTACATATACCGCCTTTAATTTTTTCTGTTTTTAGTTTTCATTACCTAGTAAAGAAAACTAACTTATTTTCATTACTAATGAATCATTACCGTAATATACATTAACCAATAAATAGGTACCGCTGCAAAAAATTTGCTTATCATTGGTAGGTATGTAAGGAACTCCGCCAACAAGAACCTCGCACTTGATTATGAGGTAGATACCTATGTACACATAACTATGTGCGCACAGTACCCAACTCCTTTGAAACTTTTCTATTTAAATTTTTAATTTGAAACTTTTGCATTAGGCTCGCATTAGGTAATCTCAGTTATATAATATATAATTAGGTACCTATGAATATTTATTTTAATTAAGTAGGTAGGCTATAATACCTTCTGTTTGGACTGCCCCCTTTCCATAGTGTAATGTAGATCTTCTGAATTCATTTTATCATCTGCAATATTAAACACATAACCACGGATAACAACACAAAGGATAGTCAATATCGCAGAGCAGAAAAAAGCGCCGCGCCCACCTCAACTAGAGACGGCAGTAATAATTAGCCGTAAAGCCGACTTGTTCCTGCCTGATGTAATTTCGAAGTATCTACTTACTTTTCGAAGTTTGAAACATCAACATTGTTATTGTTACAACCATACAACTTAGTATTGTCTCCGAGCGCGTGGAAACCTTCTAAATCTACAGTCGACTGTACAATGATGTTAATTTGATACCTTTTTCAAATCCGAAATTTTTCGGAGATGACATCATAGGTTCACCTCTTGAAACAAGATTTTCTAAAAACAACCAAATTAATAGTGCTGATTGATAACATCAAGAAACACTTATAAAACATCAAGCTGTTGAGACATGTCATGATTTCTGCCAAAACCAGCCAGTAGTGGCAAGACATCTACGCTTCTGACTGTGACTCGCACATGGAAGTAATAGGTCGCTAGAGTTTTTAGTTTGTTTATATAGAGTTTATAATAGGTCTATGGACGCGCATCTACATCTATCATTTTACTACAGAAGTTAAATATTTTAAATTTGTTGTCCATGGTGAAACTGGAAACCGACACAAACAAAAATAAGTGAGGACCGTTGAGTGTTTATTGTTAGTTCCTCCTTTGAATATATTTCATGTAAAACAGACATATAATACTCTCTCTTTAGTCGTATTTCCTCATGACTGAGGGTCGTGGTCATTATATGGAATGAAACACACACAACAACTCTCTTGGCAATTTTAATGGAGTGGTTTGCCATTGCCTTCTCCATTTCACACACTAGCTGATAATCATCAACCAGAGTGCAGGTTTCCTCACGATGTTTTCCTTCACCGGAAGCAAGTGATGGTCGATGAAAACTAACATGAGTCATATTGGTATACAAACTCATGTAGCCCGGGCAGGATTCGAACCCGGGATTTTGCATCCACAGACGGGCGCACTACCACTCGGCCACCACCGCTTCATATAATACTAGCGCAGTAAATAGAGCGAACCTTCCCTAGGGGTTACTTACGTGCGGTCCAGTAACTCAATTTTTTTTATATTATTGTTTAGGATAGTTGTAAGTATTTAAAATAAATATAGCACAATGGAATAGCTTTTGCACTCGCCGCCAAATTGTGAAAATAAAATCAAAATAACCACTTTGTTCGGTTTTTCGCTTATATTTTCATTTATGTGCATTTTCGCTAGAAAAGTATTCCACAATGTTGTAGAAAATTAAATTTGCCGTTATTTATATTTTACATTTTGTTTCTAGGACTGACAGTTTCCGAGAAAAAAAATCCTTTGCCTTAAAAATATCTCATTTTTCAAACATTCGTCAATCTTTTCACTTTAGAACGATGTAATCCAGTCATGACCTATTCTAGGAGAAAAGGTAGCAGAACAAACATCGTAGGTAATTTAATTACCTGCAAAACACAATGAGCGATTTTTCTGACAGCTAATTAAGAAAAAAAAATCAGTATAAAAAATTCTCAACAGATGGCGTTTTATGAAAGCCGAGTCGTAAAATAGCTGAACCTATATGGTGCGCTTTTTCCTGTCAACCAGAGGCAGAAAAAAAAATCACCTAACAGTTTGATAGTTGCACAAATCATACTATTGATACTTTTTAGATGTTTTTTTTACTAAGTTTTATTTAAAAAAAAAAACCAATCCCGTAATTTTTTTCTTTTTGTATGGAACTTTTTCTCTCGCCTTTACTTAAGCGCCATCTATGAAGTCATTTGGAACTATTTATTTTTTTAATTTGCGTCTCGGAAAATCCCTCATTGCATCTTTCTTAACCAACCCTGCAAGGTGGAGAGTAAAACTAAATGATAAAACAACGGAAATAGTTTTTTGCTATAATATTTTATTTACTTTCTTAATAGTTCTGAATTTTTGATATGTTATTTAGGATGATTATTTAAAATGCAAGAGGCACAATTTCTCCTCCCTTCCACGCCCGCCATATGTTGGAAAAACCACTTTATTCAGATTTGCGCTCTCACCTTCGTTTAGATAGATGCATTTTAGCTACATTAGAGTTCTACACAATGTTGTAAAAATAAATTTCCTGTAATGTACATTTTATATTGTATTCCGAAATTCCCATGGGAGCGAAGACCCGAGGCGCAGTTAGCAGAAAATAAAATATTATAACAAAAAAGCAATATTCCGTAGTTTTAATATTGAGTTTTACTCCCCATTCTGCAGGGTTGGTTAAGAAAAATGCAAATGCGTTTTGTAGGTAATTAAATTCCCTACAAATGTTTCAATACTTATTCTCCTAGAATATGCCATAATTACAGCGTTCTGAAGTGAAAAGTTTGATTTTTTTATTTTTTTATGAGCATACATCTCGGCAACTATCAGCCCTAAATACAAAATATAAAATGTAAATAATAGGAAATTTAATTATCTACAAGATTTTATAGAACACTTCTCTAGCGAAAATGCATCTAAACGAAAATATAAACCTGAATCTGAACAAAGTTTTGTTTCGTTAGTTTTTTTAAGATTGCGGATTGCGCTGAAACTTCACAATTGTGCAACTTTTATTTTGAATACTTACAATAAACCTACACAACATATCAAAAATTTCACAATTACTGGACAGTATGTAAGTCGATTCTCGTCTATTTACTGCGCTATACTGGTTTAAATCATTAATATTCCGATTTCAGTGGTGGCTGGAAATAATAAAATTTTCTTTTTTAATATGTTCCTACAACAGTAATACTGGATCTAAGGTTTCCTCCTGGATTATGTCGGCAGACAGTTTTAGAAGGTCTAGAAACCTATCGGAGACCTATGATGATAGAACTAAACCAACCATGGAATGGAATATAATAAATCGTTGTGTAAAATATCGAATACTTCCATGAAACCAATGAGGGATTTTCAGAGACCTAAATTAAAAAAGAAATAGTTCCAGATGAATTCATAGGTGGCGCTTAGTAAAAGGCGAGACCATTCAAAAATCAAAATGCACGGTACTGGCATTTAAAAAAAATAAAACCTAATAAAAAAACATCTAAAAAGTAGTAGTAGTGATTTGTGCAACTGTCAAACTGTTATGTGATTTTTTTTCTGCCTCTGGCTGACAATAAAAGCGCACAATATAGGTACAGCCATTATTACGACTCGGATTTCAATAAAACGCCATCTATTGAGACTTTTTTATACTGATTTTTTTTTTTTATTTAGCTGTCTATAATACTTTATGAATAACACAAAGCTTGTGGTCAAGAGCAAAAGCCATCTTTTATAAAAAAAAGCTCCTTGAATAGCGCAAAGCACTAAAAGGCTGTGATATGAATAGGTAAGGTAATAAAACATGGCACATTTTCAAAAATTAAATAACTTCATTTTATTGAAAATGTCTTTCAAATTAAACTAAAAGTTAGACAAATTTTGATCAAAACTTTGTTAAATTTTAAAATATTATTACAATATTATACGTAACATTAAATATAAACATATTAATAATTTAATATGGTACATTAAGAGCTAATTAAACACGTAAAATACATAACAAGTTAACATTATCTTATTTATTACTATCCTAAATATTTTAACTAATTAAATTAAATAGGTATTAAACTAATGTTGGTACTTGTAAGTAATTTTAACAGCCATGATTTTTATATTATTGTGTGTGGTACCTAAATCCCTACAAATTAGCACAATGTCGTAGAAAGTTATTTAATTAAATAGTTTTGAAATATTTAATAGCAATCTATAGATTTATTATTATCATTTACATATCTCTTGCTCTGTAAGTACACCCTTACACCCCTGAATGCCGGGGTGTATGACTATCATTACAGCATAGGTTTTGGAATTTGAAAAAAGAACTGTCATACTCATACTGCACGAAGAATATTTTTAAAAAGTTAATATTTTTTTTCTCGGTATCGATTAATTACTCGAATCGGAATCTAGACAATTTATTTTAATTAAATAAACATTTTTTTCTTCTTAATAAATGTTCATTGAAACCTGCTGTCTTGTTGTTTACTAACCTCACAATCGATATGTAAAGCAGAGTATTTATCTCGGGCGTAAGCATCAATTGCATACTCGGGTTAATTAGCGCCTTCGCTTCGCTCGCCAAAAACCTCGTATGCAATTGATGTCATACAGCCCTTGGTTAATAATCTACTATTAATTAATATTAAATATAAAAGCATCTCACATTATAGCTCTAACTACAAGACCAACTAGTTTCTAAAACAAACTTAACTTTTCAGTTCCTTAGGATTCATAGTATCGAGCGAAAAATAAGTTTTTTTAAACTTCCAACAACATATTCACAACTTTCAGATTTATTCCTGTACAAGCAACTTTCAGATTTATTCCTGTACAGGAATAAATCCAAATTTCAATTTTGCCAAATTTCATAATTTTACCTAAGTCCACGGGAAGTACCCCATAGGTTTTGATTGCTGTCTAAAATCGCAAAATATGCAATAAATCGCAACATTTAGGTACGGTAATAAGAGTTTTTGCCTTTTGAGGTACGAAACCCTAAAAATGAAACATTTCAGTAAATAGTTGGACTTTCTATAATACAACAATGAAAACCGCATCAAATTTGGTCCAGTAGTTTTTGCGTAATGCGCGTACATACATACAGACATACAAAAATTCTACAAAAAATGGTTTTGGCTTTTATTGACCCCATGAAGACACCTTTTTTTTTCCTTAAAAATCTTCTATGTACAGACACAGGCCAGTTACAGTTTTATTATATTTATTGATTACTATTTTACTGGGTTTTAAGTTTGAGTTAAACTCATATCGTCAATTTACCTAGGAACTAAAACCTACTAAAATTGAAAATAAAGAGAGCTTAACTATTTTCCATTCATACTCGTACACTATGGCATATTCACATTTTAAATGGCACATTATCAATTTATATGTATGTAATAGGCACCTCATATTATTTATATGAATTATAAAAACATCAAAAAGCAATAAAACTCCTTTTCTAATTAAATTATATTGACAAGCATATCATTTATTTTGTCCTATTTTTGATATGGATGTAGCATTTAAATCTCTTAAAAATAATTAATTTGTTAAATAGGTGCTTACTTCTAATAATATATTTATTTAAGTAGGCATCATTGCTATAAAAACCTTTTTTTACTACTTATACGATAGTCAAAAAGGATTCAATTTACTTTAGTAGGTACTTTAAAAAGAATCTGCTGATTTAAGTACATAAAAATGAAGACTGCGTTTAATTATTTTTGTTCTTTCGTCATGGAACTTCTAAAAATGAACTTTATCACAATGGTTTTGACAATAAATATATTTTTCACACAAAAATAGCTTCAATGTAATAGCTTTCATGTATTTTAGCACGGATCTTAATTACTTAAGATCCATGACTAACAGACTTAAAGTAAATTATTACGTCAATAAGCGATGTAATGTTAATTAAATACATACATGACGTTTTCCTAAAATAATTCTACTTAAGATTTAATTATTTATTTATTTAAAATTAGATAAGTATTTATTAACACCAATTGACTATTTAAAATAACAAATAATAATTGCCTATAATTATGTACATACATATATTTAAATTCGCGTACCGGACGCAGATCCACTTTATACTATCAGAATCATACAACTAACTAGTTTTTTTGTCCATTTATTTTGTTACAAATAAAATAATATCATTTTTCAATACAGTTGTATAACATGGCGTACTTTCTGAGCCTATATCTATGATTCGAAATTTGAATATTTTGCACAGGCATCTTACTTTTCCGCGGTCGTGACTTACTTTTTTTTTTTTTTTTTTAAATTTCGTCCCTCTAGGGACAGGCGAAGGTCAAAGACCATGCTGCCTTGTCATTAGTTAGTTATCATCAGTTTTTAAGGCAATTAACGTCATCAGTGTCTTTTTAATTCCTCTTTAAAACTTTGTTTATTTTTTTTAAATTAAATACGATATTTTACACATTTTTGTCCAACTATGTTGATTATTAAGTTTGAGTTGTGCTCGAGTTATTTTTTTTTTTCCCTTTTTTTTCTATCATCAGTTTTTATGGAAATATAAACGTCATCAATGTCTTTTTATTTCTCTTTAAAGTTTTATTAAATACGATATTTTACAAATTAAATTTGTCCAACTGTGTTGATTAAAAATTTGTACAATGACAGATATGTTGAATTATTTACTAGAAGAGCCTCGATGGAGCGCGGTATCAAATCTGCAATACGGTAAATTGTTATAAGCTCATCCATCAGCACAAGGCGCTGAATGCCAAAGGATGGGCAATCGAAGAATACATGAGATAGAGATTGCTCTGCTTGGGAGTTGCAGTAATCGCATTGCGAACTGCGCACCATCCTCAAACGACAGAGGTGATAATTTAAACGACAATGGCCAAAACGCAGCCTATTAATAGTGGAATAAAATTTTCTATTTATGTACATATTGTATTTACAAAACCATGGGATGTTTCCAACCGGAACATTGAAAGCAGCATACCATAAACCTTTATTTTCAATTTGAACTGTGTAATTCCAGTGCCTTTTCCATATTTCTGTTGATCGTTTTTTTAATAGAGGGACTATGTCAGAATATGGGACAAAAATATTAAGCCTGCTACTGCTATCAGGAACAATGGATGAAAAATTTGTTATGGTTCTAGCCAAAAAATCTGCCCTCTCATTTCCAATTACACCAATATGCGACGGAACCCAAATAAATGAAACCTTAAACTGAAGTTTGAACAAATCTAACCATAACTCTTTTATTAATGCAATTAAATAGTTAGTGTTAGCATTGAATTTATTATTTTTAAGATTTTCAAGAACACTCATGCTATCACTAACTATTACCCATTCACAACACCCATTATTTTTATTTTTTATGTGTTTTAAGGCAGCAAGAATAGCCACAGCCTCTGCTGTAAATATACTTGCGTCAGAACTAATCTTATGACCAATTCCAGAGTTCAGTAACCTATCAAAGATAGCAAATGACACTGCAGATTCAGTTTTAGACCCATCTGTATATAAGAACCTATGACCAATGAACTCAGAGAATTTACTATTTACATCTTCTTTAGTAGATAAATTACGATCTATGAATATATTAATTGCAGGATATTTACATTCAAAATCCCCCTGAAAACATGGAAGAAGGGATGATCTATGAATTTGTAAGCTTTCAAGAAAATTTACATATTCAGAGAAGCCCTGAAGTATATACATAAGATATCGAGCTGAAGGTGAAGAACGTTTCAAATTTAAAAAAAGGTAATTGTTGTTTCTATTGTACAATTTTAACAAAAACCTTTCTCTCAAGTAAATGAACCTAATGCTTAATGGAGGAAGTTTACATTCCACTTGCATGACATTGATTGGAGTACTTGGAAATGCTCCTGTGATTATTCGCATACTTTTATTTTGTATTTTATCCAAAATATCTATAAACCTATTGTTACCAGCAAAACAGAGAAAACCATATTCAAAATGGCTACGAATCAAAGATTTATATAGAAGCAGCAGTACTTTAGGATCAGCTCCCCAAGAAGTTCTACATAATGACTTAAGAATATTGAATGCTTTGTTAGCTCTTGAACTAATTAACTCAATATATTTTTTCCAAGAAAGATTATAAGTGAAAGTCACACCCAGAAATTTAGCTTCTTGAGAAATGGGAATAATTGTATCATTGTAATATATGGGAGGGGTTAAATTATTTTTTTACCAAAAATTACTAGTTTTGATTTCAGAGCATTTATATTTAGATTCAGATAAGAAAAATATGTACACAATCCTTCCAACGATCTATTGAGAATGTTTGAAATATGATCCAATTTCTTTCCAGATACATATACAACTAAATCATCTGCAAATTGAAGATTTTTAACCTCAGAACCTAGTATCATATTTAAACGACGAATGTACAAAATGAAAATCAACGGAGAAAGTATTCCACCTTGACAAACTCCAACAGAAGAAAATCTTGGACCATGTAATTTTCCATTATACTTAACATAAACTTCCCTTTCAGTTAAGAATTTTTGAACCCAGTGGACTATTTTATTAGGTATTCCAATGGAAAGCAATTCAGAACATAGTACATCTATATTGACACTATTAAAAGCTCCAGCAACATCAAAAAAGACTGACATTAGAAATTCATTTTTGCTTATACTATTTTGTATGTCAAGTTGCAATTGGCAAATGCTTTCTCTAGACGATGTTCCTCTTCGAAAACCATACTGATTTGCAGGTAAGATGTTATTTTGCTCTACATAAAACTCAATCTTTGTTTTAGTAATTGCTCAAAAATTTTACCAATACAAGACGTAAGAGCAATAGGACGATAGGAATCTGGATTAGATCGAATTTTATTTGGTTTTAATATAGGAATCAAACAATCAGACTTCCAAGAGTGAGGAATATCATTTTTGAGCCAGAGATTATTTAGTATGCAAAGAAAAGTGAGGAACCCATTTTCGCTAAGCCTTTTCAGCATAATATAGGGAACACCATCTAAACCAAAAAGCACTGTCCTTCCTAGAAAATACGGCAGATCTCAATTCTTGAATAGAAAAGGGCTTTATTAAATAATTATTATTCGGATTAACTTCATTAGTTAAAGTTGTAGTTGTATTTAAATTACTATTAACATAATCAGGAGTATACTTTTCCAGAAACTCTTGAATCCAGTCATCATTATTATCATGATAGAAATAACTTTTATTAAACTTCCTCATATAATTCCAGATTCGAGACAAAGGAGTACATCGATTAAAGGAGGAGCACAATTCAACCCAACTATTTGATCTTTCTATTTTCAAAGTAAGTTTTTTGAGCCTGTAATCTTTTGAACTCTATGTATGTTTCATCAGAAGGATTCTTTTTAAAGTTAAGGTATGCAAGTTTTGATTTTTGTACAATTTCTGTACATTTATTATTCCACCAAGGGAGGGGAGGTTTTTAAACAATTTTCTGTTGGGAGGGGGATCTTTATTATTGATAGAAGAAACAGAAAAATTAGAATTTGGAAGAGAATTATTTACAGCAGAATGTAAAATTTCACAAAATGATGCATATGCTTCCAATGGAGATAAGTTTTGAGGCTGACAAATTGACAGTCCTAGATCCACATTTTGTTCATACATTTTCCAATCTACCATTTTAAAGTTAGGATAAATAGGCAAATGTACGCCGCTACTGTTATTTAAAGAGTTAACACTTACATTTTTATTTACTGAGACTTTTATAATTACAGGAAGGTGATAGCTACCGAGAGGATCATCATGTACAGACCAATCACAAGAAAGTGCCAATAATGGAGATACAATAGATAAATCTAAAGCATTTGGACGCCACGAAAGAGAGCCAACAGTTGTTACTTCGCCACTATTCAATAAAACTAAATTGTTGTTATCAACTACCTCCAATATATCTCTACCTCTCATGTCGTCAGAATTACATCCCCATGATGTATGACGTGCATTGAAGTCACCAGCAAAAATCATAGGTTCAGGAATTGATTTAATTAAAGATTCAAATTTATGTTTGTTAAATGACGGATTGCAATTAGTTGGACTGTAAAAACTTACGATACTTATTTGTTTATTATGTATATTTATTCTAACACAAATATTTTGTAACGAGTTATCAGAATATGTATTTAATTTAATATATTCTATATTATTATGAATGAGTATGGCAACTCCATTATGTTTATTACCAATATCATTTCTTTCTATCTTATATCCTTTTATATTAAATTTTTTATCTGATGTTAACCAAGTTTCGGAAATGATAGCAACATGTATATTATTGTCATAAAGAAATCGAGTCAATAATAGTTTATTACATGCTAGGCTTTGTGCATTCCATTGCACAATATTAAGGAGATCCATTATTAGATGAAGAAGATGTATTTCGGAATGTTTGTTGAAGGATGTCTCTAATAGATGAGGAATTAATTGGAGTATCTTTTTGGCTTGTTATAATTTTAGTTATTGCATTAGTTAATAAATTCATGAAAAAATCTGATTTTGTTAAATTACTAATTTGTGTATGAATGTTTCTCATGGTTAATTGTGGAAAAGAATTTTCATTAAACAGTTGTGAGTAATTGGCAGACTTTGATTTTATTTTATTTTCTTCTATTTTTTGTTTTTTCTGGGGACAGATATTGGAAATAGCAATGTGATCACCGCCACAGTTCACACATTTGACATTGTTACGATCATTACAGTTTCTAAAATTATGATTTTGCGTACAAATAGAGCAAACTTCTGCATTCCTACAGAATTTGGCAATATGCCCAAATTTCATACATCTTAAACATTGCTTCACATATATTGTCACTTCGTGACGCCAGGAATTCAGAATAACATAAGGGGGAAGCTCTGTAGAAGCAAACGTTACAGCAACTGTTTGAGTAGGCAGGTAGCTAACCGTGCCATCCTCATCACGTAAACGACGCATGAAGCGTCTTACTTGAATAATATTTCGTGAACTGCCTATTAAAGAACAAATCATTTTATTAGAAAGATCAACTGGAACAGAAGTGATTACTCCAGTTATCTCGGTGTCAATTGCCGGAATTGTGGATTTAAGACCTAACTCCTCTTGAAACTTTTTGTTTGTTAGGAATACATTGGCATTATTAGAGTGGTCAAAAGTGATGGCAATTTTAAATTTATTTATCGACTTAAGATGTAAAATGCCAGTCACGCAATATTTACGAATAGCATGGGACATAGCAAGACGGTCTTTATCAGAAAACTGCCTATCATCTACATGCGACAAGAATACGACATATTCAGATTTTTTACTATTTTCTGGATATTTCCTAAAATAGCCAGGAGTTTTGTATATAGTATACTTATTTGAATCATCATCAACATCAGATGCCGATGATGAGAAGTCAGTAATTCCTGGTCTGGGGGTCGATGGTCTTGTGATGCGATCTGGGTCTTTTTTCCTCTTCTTTCCGCCTCCTGCGCCTCCCATTTTATATTACCACTTTTATATTTAATATATAACAATGCACTCAAATATAATTTGTGTACGCAATTTGCAGTTTATTTAAATTAAAATTAACTATAAGCAAAAGACGCCTTTCGCAAACAACCTCAATTTTTTTTTTGTCCGTGACTTACTTTTCCGAGCTCGATCATTACTTTTGCAGTTTAGTTTTAAATCAATTTAAAAGCAAGGAGTTTTCGTATATAGAATAAAATTGGATACAATTTATACGAATGATTATTTTAAAAAGTTATTTATTATCAAATATTTTATACAAACATTTAGTTTCATTTACTATTTAGTTTTAATTTAATTATTTTCACATAAGCATTTTTCAAAAATCGAATACTTTGGCTGTATACGCGTAGGAGTCTTACTTAGAATCGTCGTAAAAAAAAATTGCAAAAACGCGCAATTTTTTAAAAATTTTCAATTTGTTATTTTGTTGTGTGTTTTAAATTGATTTTAATTCTTTGATTTGTTTTTTACTATTTTTCACAACTGTATTGAAAAACGTTGTTTGGCACACGTGCGGAAGTGTCATTTTCACTCGTCCCGACTCTTGACCCTCGCCTTCGGCTCGGGCCAAGACACGTCGGGACTCGTGCAACATGACACATTTTCCGCACTTGTATCAAAAACTACTATTCTTTCACACTAGCTGTGCCGCGGGCGTGTTTATTTTCTTTGGAGCAAAGCGACAGGAGACGAGTGCTACTTTATATATGCAAAAAATTGGCTGTAGTGGCCTCTCCAGTTGGTTTGCTCTAAGATCGAACCCCACCTCTATGGAAATAAGTGCCAGTTCAAAAATTACCTCTTGATAAAAAGCTGGACGGAACCATCTAATTTAAAGTTTTGGGTCCATCTGATTTAAATCCATTGTTTTTCAAAGGCATATTTTAAATTTGAAATGGTGTCCCTATAATGCTAAGAAGACTCCTTCTTAGTTCACCTGAGTTTATGAGTAGAAGTCCATTGTTTCTCAAGGGGTTTTTTTAAAATGTCGCCTCTGTAATGCTAAGAAGGAGTATTCTTACACCCGTATTCACAAAGAATACTTGTGTAAGTCGACATGCGTAGTGAGGCATTTGTCAGTGCGTTACCGATGGCAAGCCTTTCTATTGGACGAGCAGTGACGTTTGTCCCTCAAGTATCGTTTATGAATAGTTTTTTAGTCCCTGTGAGCTGACAGGCACTATGAACCTTCCAAGTAACGTTTGTGAATCCTAAGTTTAGGAGTAGAAGGTGAGCACGGAGGTGTGGTTGCCGCGCACGAACAGCACGGGCGGCAGCTCGCGGCTCAGCATCTCCAGCCACGCCATGTACAGCGGCGCCGACACAGAGCCCTGCAGACATTCACATTTGTAGGCCCTGTTGTCTACAAGACATGTGTCTTACATCCTAAACCAAACTAGAGGTTATTACACAAAATACAAACAAATACAAAATTTGAAAATGTATCAATAAAAATAAGCAAAATACGAGTCACCCGACTCCTGGCTCACACCACGTAGGGATGACTGAACCGTCACCTGATGTGATGTTCACACACGCTACTGTATGTTTTTTTACCAGAATCTGGCCACTTCTACCGTTATCGTTGGCCCCATTCAGGTCCTGGTTGTATGTGCATCACTGACCTTCCTGGGCATGGGCAGAGACATGACGACCAGCCGCGCGCCGCTGGAGTTGGCCAGCAGCAGCTCGCGCAGCCGCAGCTGGCGGTTGCTCTTGCCGGACAGCGTCAGCAGCTCGGTGTCGCTGATGCAGCACTCTGAAAGGTACAGGTTTATGTTTCAGTTTGGCCAAAAATGCTTTGGTATATCTGTGTGTTCTCCTTTAGAGGGTGCATTTCTCAACCGATTCCCGTGAAATGTTGGGAAAGGTTTGATAAACATATCAAAATTGATAGACGAGCCATTTTTTTGAAATTTTTGAAAATGGTAGATATGGTACCCTCCAGCCGTCTACAGAACCGGAATTTCAGAACTGGTTCCGTACAAGGCTTTTAATGTACTTGTATGGATAGGGGCCTAAGCGTCTTTGGATTTTATAGCACGTACGTTCGATCTGCAATCTCTATTCGCGAGGTCTACAGCTCACACAGCCACTAGTAATATTAATAAGAACTAGGATAATAGGATTAGAATAACAATGGTGATGAAAACCTTCATTCGCATTATCTCCGGTGAACTTCCGTATGGTCTCGTCGAAGAGTTTCTTGGTCTCCTCCTGCGGCGCCTCGTTGATATCTTGCACCATGGTCAGCGAGGAATAGTCGATGCGGAACTTCGACAGAAGGGTCGCCATGCTGCAATCATATTAAATATATAAGAAACTAGCTTTTGACCGCGGCTTCGCCCGCGTGAATCCCACGGGAACTGTGCTTTTACCCTATGTCCTTCTCCGTACTTCCAGCTATGTGTATGCAAAATTTCAGGAAGATTGGTTCAGTAGATAAAGCGTGAAGAGGTAACAAACAAACAAACAAACAAACTCACTTTCGCATTTATAATAATTAGTTAGGATAAAAGAATACTAGTTGCGCTACGTGAGAATTTCGGGGCAAAAAGTACTCTATGTGTTATTATTATAGCAGGATAGTCAACCCGCCAAAGTGCAGCAATAATGTTTCATAAGTCGTCTACGGTCACCGTACTGAAATAGTGGTGGTCATTGCACCAACTTACTTCCTCTCCTCGAGTTCCATCTCGTGTTTCCTGTTGGCTAAAGCGAAGATCCTCAGCTTGCAGTTGGCCCACGCTGAGCGCTGCGACAGGATGTACGGCAGCAGGATAGTCAGCCCGCCGTCATCGTACAGCCACCACACGTCCAATGTCCCAGACTCCTGTGCTCGTAAACAGATGTTAGACATTCGATTGAAGACGATTTAAAAATATTTGGTTATTGGACGTTTTAGAACCGAACAAAACCAATCAACAAATCGAAAATTTTGCAAAATGTAAGTTACTTTGTTTAGTAAACTTTTTTATGGATTTTTTTACGAAACAAGTATTTCAGTTTCTTTAAAGCGTGTGTAATAAAGAAAACGGCATAAAAAAATTACCTAAATATCACTGGCAATAAAGTAATTTGGATTGTATTCTAGTATTCAGTATGTGTATTTTGTAGATATTACTTTACCTGCTTTTTCTGGAATATGCTCATTTGAGTGAGTTGATCTTTAGATATTTCAATTCCGTTCGCAGCCTTATAAATAATTTGTCTTTTGATGTCCATTAAATTCTTGTCTTTTTTCTTATCTTTGGTATCTTTTTCTGATATCGTGAAGGATCGTGATGTTGTCATGTTTGCTAAACCTGCAAATAAAAGTACATACTTCAAATTTTCAGTGACTTTTTCGATCAGAAAATTTAATAATGGCACTGATAGAATGTCATTGGGTGCTGGATATAATTTTTAAGAATTCAATCTACCTCAGCTTTAAAAAAAAATAGAATCCCTTTCATGATGATCATAACCTGAAGATGTTTTCAGAAAGATTTGACTGTCAGTACATGAACCATGCAGCGATGATTCATGTACTGACTGGAATTTAAATTTAACTTGATTTAAGATTTGCTCCACATAGTGAGAGAAATGAGCCATGGCCTTTTTGAATTGCTGCACACTGGCTGTATCTGGGTGTATGAGTTAGTTTTAGATTTAAGTATGTACCTACTTATAAGTATATGTCTATAAGCTTATTCAAAAACATTTTCATTCATTAATTCAGAATCAAGACTCACTGTGGAGGTTAGCGCCGCTGCTAGGTCTGGAGTCCGCCGACCTTATATCAAGGTCGGAGTCGGCGTGCATGATGTTAGCGCCGCGACGCACGCGCAGCTCGGCGCTGCCGCAGCTGGTGGCGGTGAGGCCGGCGCTGGGCGGCGCGTCCTCCGCGCTCGCCGTGCCGTGGTCCAGCCCGCCCGGCGCGCGCAGCATCGCCACCGCCAGGCGGTTGTCGAAGGCCGTGCTGGAAAGATATCATTTTTCTCTGCATCGCCTCTTGGTTGACTGGTAGGCTCTGGCTTTAAATCCGCCATTTACATGTTTTTTGTAAAGAAGTTAAATAAATAAAGATCATACTGTATATAACGTATGTGTACAACAGTGACGAATACAACAAGAATGACACTAGTCTCTCTGTGAGCTGTAGGCCCCGCAAGCTTATAGAGATAAACACAAAATAGTCGTAAGAGCCATAAAATCCAAAGACGCTTAGGCCCCTTGTGCCAATTCTACCATTTTCAAAATTTTACAAAAATGGATTAAATATAGATTTTCATATGTTTATCGAACCTGCTCCCAAAATTGCACAGGAATCGGTTGCGAAATGCGACCTCTAGAGGAGAACACGTAACATTGTTATGTATGCGGTTAGATTGTATGCAGATCGCAGTTCATCCAGTTAAACCTTCGTGGTTTTGGATATGATTGTTATTTTATGTTTTGATTTAATAAATAAAAAAATAAGATGTTCCAAAGCATTTTTGGCCAAGCTGAAACAGAGACCTCGCTCGTTTCGCTCGCCATCAATAAAGATTTTTTATAATAATAATAATATTTATCAATAAAGATTTCATTCTTGACTGCGACCAGCTCACGACAGAAAAGGGTAGCGCAGGCAACGTATTTGATATTTACCTGATACGTCATGCAATGTGCAAGCTACATTTACGAACACAAAAAACATTCTTACATAGAAGAGAACAACGGCGGATCCAGGATTTTTTCTGGGGGGCACAAGGACCGTGGCGGACTATGCATGTTGGGGGGAGGTCGACATCCGTCCTGATGTTGTTGCCGCCCGCCTTGAAACGAATCTTAAAGACCCTTACTCCTATTGCTCTCACTACGCCACTGCAGAAGGACCAGATTTGCACCCCTAAATCCGCTACTAGAAGAGAACATAGAAGTAACACATACTGCAGCACATTGAAGTAAGCCACGAGTTCCTCCGGCGAGGCCGTGGTCCAGTCGGCCTTGTACCCCATGAGCAGCACGTTGGGCGCCAGGCGGCCCACCCCGCCGGCCTGCATGAGCGCGCGCGCGCCGAGCTCGAAGCTGAAGCCGTGCACGCCGCTGTAGAACGCACGCACCTTGCGCCCGCGCAGCCATTCGTCGCTGGAGCGGGCTCGCGATGCCCGCTCTTTGTATGTTAGTTTTCTCTGTAAAAAATAATCAAATATAGTTCTGCTTTTTAAAAAGCTAAATTTATTTCTACGGAGCCAAATATCATCGGCGAGACACCGATAACGATGTTCTGACGAGGTCCAGAAAGACTTGCGCGAGCTGTACGCTGATGACTGGTGCCTGGCGCAGAACAGGTTCAAATGGAGATCCTTATTATCGGAGGCCAAGACTCATTTTGGGTCGCTGTGCCATAATAGTTATTTGTAACGGAAGATGTAAAATCCTCAACAAACCTCTTCACATAAATTTTCAAGTACTGACCTCTGCGATATCCCCGACGATCATGAGCGAGCCGGCCTTGGTGATGAGATTGCCGAGGTCCACCAGCGCTGGCCTGGTCTGCGGCGTGCCAGCGAGCACCAGCAGCTGAGGCCAGTAGTTCTTGACGTGCTCTCCGGTGCGAGCCAGGTTGTGAGCGCTGGATAACGCCGTCTTGTACATCTGGGCTTGCGTGCTGCTGCCCCAGTTTACATCTTTAAAGAGAAATAATTAAAATGAATCCACGATGACTATACTTACAACCCGACCACTATAATGCCAACCATCCGATGGATTGTCGACACCCTAAAAGTGTAAATCGTAATATATACAATCGTAGAACACAGGAAGAAAGAGTTTGAAGCGGTGGTGGCTGAGTGATAGAGCGCCCACCTGTGGCTACAAAAGTCCCAGGTTCGAATCCTGAACCTATGTTAGTTTGCATCGACCACCACTTGCTTCCGGTGAAGGAAAAACATCGTGAGGAAACCTGCACTCTGGTTGATGATTATTAGCTAGTGTGTGAAATGGAGAAGGCAACGGCAAACCACTCCATTAAAATTGCCAAGAAAGTCGTTGTGTGTGTTTCATTCCATATAATGACCACGACCCTCAGTCATGAGGAAATACGACTAAAGAGAGAGAGAGAGAGAACACAGGATCGAGTGCCCCTTTCGTGGAACTTGAGGATTACTTTTAAATTCCACGTTCATTGTTTGGGTCTTGGATGTTTATCTATATATGTATATGTTATAAAATATAGTATCGTTGAGTTAGTATCCCATAACACAAGTCTCGAACTTACTTTGGGGCTAACTCAATCTGTGTGATTTGTCCGTATATATTTATTTATTTATTATTTGACTAGTCAATGTCGGACGTTCAAATATTAGTTTCATGCTCAGACTTTTTTAGGGGCTCTCGGTCTATTTATCTGCCAAAATAATAGACAATTTGACATGTTGTGACATTTCAAATCAAACTTACTTACTTAGACATAAAAAGTTTCGAATTCTTAATTCTTTATTTTCGGCCAGTGAAAGAAAAGTTTTTATTAAACTAAAAATGATAAAATAAAACTTTTTTCCAAAAAAAATGAACCGACTTCCATCATAAAACTTAACATCATGAAATAACAATTAAGAAAAATGTATTAGCATTCTACCTACTGAATGAGGTGAAGTCGGTGCCAAATTGAATATTAAATAATCTAAGTTAATATTAGAATCATGTATATAATACCTAGCTAAACAATTACATAACACCCTTACTCCTGCACTTGGCACCGACTTCACCTCATTCAGTAGGTAGAATGCTAATACATTTTTCTTAATTGTTATTTCATGATGTTAAGTTTTATGATGGAAGTCGGTTCATTTTTTTGGAAAAAGTTTTATTTAGGGCATTTTGATTCCGAGGAAACGCTGGCAATCTGCCAGAAACAAACATCCACGTGCAGTGCATGCATATCCCGATACCTAGCTCCGTAATGATAACACTTCGTCAGATGAAAGCAACCGCATGTGTTTGTAAATTATGGTGACTATTAGCCATTAGATCTCTGAATTTATACAATCCCTCATTTCCGTACTGAAGAAACCTCGTAATTGTTAATGTTTTATCATTTATTTATTTTTTAGATTTGTAACTACTTGAATTTTTAATTCTTTTTGACAGGGTCACCCGGGCAACCTATATGTGCTATGATTGTTAATCGATATACGTATTACGTACGTATGAAAGTGGTACTAGTACCTATATGACTGCTGGAAGGATATAAAAGCAATATGAGTCAAATTGAATGAGGTAAGGAGTGTGTGATGCAATCGCTCACGGAGTCAGTACGAAATTAGCCTCACGTCAACAATGCTATTCTCGTTGCGTGCTACTTGTATTGAACTTGCTGGATTGGTCTCTCCTCATTCATAACACATTGACATTGATTGGAATTGAACTTTATTGAGCTATTTTAGTGAGGATTGGGATATAGTATATTTTGTTGCTATTGCCATATTTCGATGTTCGATAGGCACTTTTATATTAGATCTTAGCTTTGCAGCAAAATCCGTAAATTTAATAGCTACACTAGTTCTGGCATTTTGGAGTAGGTAGTCTAAATCAATACATGGCTGAGTATTTAATGTTTCCTATTAATCCCTTTATTAACCCTTTACCGGACACTCAACGTAAGCGAGTCTCAAAATAAGTTTTATTATTAGTGTTCGCTAAAGTGTTAAATAATAGGAAACTGGTTATGGATGATGTTATACTGACCGGGCTTGCGGTAATGCACGATGAGGTAGAGAGTGAAGAAGATGGCGAAGGTGATGAGTGACATCTTCCAGCTGATGAGCAGCATGATGGCCACGCACATGAGGAACCCGGCCAGAGACAGCCACACGTTGTAATACTGTCAAACAATTATATTAGAAAAATACAAGAGGATGTCAAAATAAGAGAAATATTCATGGATCTAATACATCCTACAAAAATTCTTTGGATATATACTACCTTCGTGTTCACCAACACAACATGTGAACCTAGGAAATCATGTAACAAGCTGGCATATATAATTATGACCATCATATAACAATAAACATTCTGAATAACAGTAATCAAGATAAGAATTGTTCCGGCGCGAATCTGTGTATTCATTTTTCTCTTTGTTTTCAGTAGTTCTTCTATGAGAATATTGAAAGCAGTTACGATTAAAAACTTACCCGGAACGTCGGTCGCCAACCAAGAGGTCTGACCAGGGCCGCGTGGAAAGTGCAGAAATTTATGAGCGCATATGACGTCAGGTAGAAGTTTGAGATGAGGGGCGCAATTGTATTTAAGTCAGCTGAAATATAATAAAATGCTAGTATTAAAGCAGTTTGTTTTTTGTTTACTCATAGGATTTTTCCAAAGCTTTTGTCAATTTCAACTTTACAGAAGAGACGTAACATTTAAGATAGGTAGTTACACATTTTGGATAGGTGATTCAACTAAGCACGTAAGTAACATCTCAAATTCTTTATCACCTTGAAACTACTTTGAACATATTTAAGTTACAAAGAGCAAATTACCTATTAAAAGAAATGCAAGGGAAACGAGGAATGTTAGGACATATCCTCGATAGGGTTCGCCGTGCCTGCCGTAGGGCTTGGAGAAGAAGATGAGTCCTGGGTAGATGCGGTCGATACCGAGCGCTTGGATCAGCCGGGGTACCGACAGCAGGTTGGTCAGGGCTGTCGACAGCGTGGCTGCCCAGCAACCGCCGTAGATCAGGGGGCCCCACGCTGACATAAGCTGCATAACCTAAAAAAATACTGATATTGCTACTGGTAGTAACAGGTGCAATAAAATAAAAAAAAGATGTTTAAGTAAGTATATAGGTACCCATCCTAATTGCACTCATCCCGTAGATGAGACTCACCCCAGAAAATAGGTAGGTACTTAACAAAATGTCTGACAGTCAAAGATGTCACAATGAAGTTGATAAAACGAGCACACACATCGATTTTTTCTAGATTTGTGATACTAACCGAGTAGCTGTTATGCAGACCATACTTGCAAGTGGCACCGAGACAGTCGCTGATCTGGCTGACGTTGTAGGTGCCGTTGTCGACGAGGGTGACGTTCCCGTTGGCGTTCCTCAGGGCTCCGCCCCCGGATATGAACACCATCAGCGCGTAGCTCACCATCGAGATGAGGAGCGACAGCAGCGTGCCTTTGGGTATCGCTGATGCGGGATCCTATGATGCAAGGCATAACACGTTAAGTAATAACCTATACAACATAATGTAAAACAAGGTAATTTTTCTGGCTTAATTATAGTAGAATTTTATCTCGACCTCTCGTAGGGTTCAAGAGTAGACTCTTAGGAATCAGAAGATTTTTGATTTATCAGCTGACGCTCTTGTAATTCTGAAAATGTTAACAACCCTGCTTACAAAATTTAAATGAATATTCAACTCAGCTTTTATATCATTCTATTGATATGAGTTAGATCAGTCAGCATAAGAAAACATACTAAGTAATAAAGTTTACGAGCTCCACTTTCATATCATCAATTTATCAGTCATATATAGGTTTATTTAAAATGCCCACGGAAATAGAATCGAGTCACCAAATAATTGCGCATTCAATTGACTTCAATAAGCGTCCCATCGTCAAGAACCAAACGAAGTCCCCAAATTGATTGGGTGATCAACTTTTAAAATACGATGTGTTTAACAGGAAAGGGGTCAATATACAAAAAAATCATAGAAAACTCAATTCTCGCGTTTGATATTTTCGATTGAGCAGGTCCCAATTCGTGGTACTGGCAGTAGTGTTTGTATTAGTCATCGATCTGCATTGATTCCCAGTGACGCCTGTGCAAACGTGATATCACAAAATTCTGATGTTGAGTCATGACTTTCAGCTAGTGCCAACGTCAACATTTAGTTTGCTTATTTTTTTCCACAGAAAGTACAGAATAGTATAAAGGAGGGAAAGCTAGTTGTTAGGGAGGTGATTCCGTCACCATCCCCCACGCCCACTGGTTTAATTAAGGGCTCTGACGTCATTGCGGCCAATCGACGGCTACCGGCGAAGGCTGCAAAATGCTTCTTACAATTTTCCTGCTGTTGCTACGTTATTATTTTATATATCTCTGTTGCAGTTAAAGTTGTAAAACCAGATAGCCTATCTCTAGATTTAAGTATATTTTACAAAAACAATCATGGGTATATCTAGAAATACAAAATTGGACGCTGATTGTTATATCAACGCAGAGACTAATCCGCTGAACGTAGAAACTTGAAATTTTGCAGAGAGATTTATTTATATAGCGTAAGTTAGAACTAAGAAAGGAATTTCAGAAATATCACCCCTAAGGGGGTACAATGGGTAAAAATGATATTGATGCGAGCGAGGCCGAGGGCTAAAATTTTCGGGTATTAGATGTTTTTATTCGCCCAGAAAAGGCGACATGGCATGTAGTCAAAATCAAAGTCAAAGTCTTTTTGTTTTTATTTAAATACGGTTAAAAATAGCACTTATAAATCGTCATATTCTTGTTTTATAGTTACAACTAGTTGACGTCACAAAATTACTTAAAGCTAAGGCTACCACCTCCTCCAAAGCGCAAGTGGAGAAAAGGCGGCGCAACAAACTCCACTGCTGCATTTTCTCCAAAGACGTCACTTATATATGTCTTACAATTAAATGATTATGTAGGCCACCTGATTACTAACCTTGATATCCCCAGAGATATTCTGATTACGAGTACCAACCTTAAGATTCCCAGAGATGTTACCTGATTACGAGTACCAACCTTGAGATCCCCAGAGATGTTACCTGATTGCGAGTACCAACCTTGAGATCCCCAGAGATGTCACCTGATTACGAGTACCAACCTTGAGATCCCCAGAGATGTTACCTGATTACGAGTACCAACCTTGATAACCCCAGAGATGTTACCAGATTACGAGTACCAAGCTTGAGATCCCCAGAGATGTTACCTGATTACGAGTACCAACCTTGAGATCCCCTGAGATGTTGGCTCCGGCCTGGATGCCCGTGACGGACGGGAAGAAGATGGCGAACACACTGAAGAAGTTCTGGTCTTGTTGCTCGCTGAACCGGAAGTCTTCGAAGAAATTACTCTCGAACACGGAACCTGGTAGAACCAAAAAAGATGGATTATTCTATAGTGCTCACCACACTTCACACTTATTCTTCACACAATATTATAAAGAGGAAGTGTTTGTATGAGTATGTTTGTGAGTTTCTTTGTAGGGGATAATCTTCGGAAGTACTGAACCGATTTTAAAAATTATTTCACCAATAGAAAGCTACATTATACCTGAGTGACATAGGTTACAATTTATGTTTAAGATATAATATTTGCTCATACTCACTGCTAACTCCCACGAATCCTTGAGCTATCTCCTCGTCGCTCTTGGGGCCCATAATGGTGCCCACTATGAAGTCAGCCATGGCTCCCACGATGATCGCGATCAAGAAGTTCTGGCAACAAAATATACAATAGAATACGTAAAATAGGAGAGAGAAAATGATTGGCCACTTGATACGACAGGATGACCTATTTTTAAAATATAATCGAAGGAAAGTTGAAGGGAAGAAGAGGTCCAGGGAGACCGAGAAAGAGTTATGTAAGCCAACTGAAAGAGAAAGCTGGCGTCGTGTCGTATCAAAACCTTAAATGTAAAGCTGAGAATAGAGAGGTGTGGCGTATACTCCACCGACAAGAGCCCACCTTTTAAATAAGAAGAAGAAGAATATGTTTATTTGAATTGCTACAGACTCTAAAACAATAATAAAAAAGTCTTAAACTAATAAAAAATAGCACAATAATCAATTAGTGTGCTGCAGCCTGCAGCAAAGCAAAATGACCATAACTCAGTGGTCGGTCTTTCTGCACGCTAGTACGGTAACACTGATTTTCAGTAATTACAATATACCTATCATTTATAAGAAATAGGTTCCTATGCGTAGGTAATCTATAACAGGAATTTGCAAATTCTTGTTCCTTGTTTATTAGAAGTAATTTTGCACACCGCGCGCTCAAATGCATTACTCTCGACTCGTCAGAATCGCGCCAATTTTGGGACATAAATCGTCTCTATTTTTAATATCCTACTTAAATTAATAGGAAACAAAGAGTTTAATTTTTAACCACCACTTGCTTCCGGTGAAGGAAAACATCGTGATGAAACCTGCTGACTAAGCTGACAGTTTAGTTTAGTAGAAAAATCTAACACCAGTGTTTTCTTTAACACACTCCCCCTATCTATCAATCGTTATTTTAGGTCTGTTTGAAATTGATGCTATCCATTCTGATATCGATAATTTCACGTGATATGGTTTCATGCTATTGTAAACCGCTTTAAACCGGTCACCCACCACACGTTAGTTTAATAGCGCGAAAAGTATAATTTGCTAAAAAGGCAACAAGTGATTAGTGGCGTCAGTAATTTGCGGCTAATTCCATGGTGGAGCTTTTACACTGAAATTAATGCAATTTACTTGACGAGGTGTGAGTCGCGTGCGCCATCGCCCATCAATCTTCTGATGGCGGGAAACCTGTATCTACTGCGAACACCTTAGGTACTTCGTATATTCTATCGTAATTTGCTATAACGGCTATAACAGTGTAGCAGTGTAGACTGAAAAAATGAGAAATAATAAGTCCAGCCACAGAATTTTTATTTGGCCCCGTGATCAACCTTCTCTTTTTATAACTAAGCAACGGGGAAATGCTTTAGCCTCTAAACTAATTCGTCTTTTTTACAACGCCTACTAAATATTTTAAAGAAAGCGTCAGCGTGAGTAACTCAGCCACAGATTTTACAACTTATCACCATTTTACATTATACAGTTTCAAAACTAGCTCCTCAAAATAATAAAATTGAAACTTCAATTTACAACAAAATATATTATTATCTCAGCGTGTGAAATAATAGATCATATTCTTTTATCGTGAAAATGGCCACCGCACGATTTGGTGCGAGTGCGCCAGATGACAGCAACCGGGGAAATTTGCATCAATCATTTATTTATTTAGGTACTAGCTTTTGCCCGAGGCTTCGCCCGCGTGAATTTCGCGCGGGAACAGTGCTTTTTCCCTAGATGAAAGATACCCTATGTCCTCTCTACTTCTAACTATATGTATGCGAAATTTGAGGAAGATTGGTTGAGTATATTATAAAGCGTGAAGAGGTAAGAAACAAATAAAACTCACTTTCGCATTTATAATATTAGTTAGGATTAAGATATAATGTGTAACAAGTTGCTGAGAACGCTGGCCGAGAACGGATAGCCATGCTGAAAGTCAATAGTCTAAATATAGTATATACCTATGTATTTTCTGTAAAATTGGGTGCATGAACTATTTGTTTCGATAAATATTGTAAGCATAGGAAGATTAGCAAACAAAAAGAAAGGGTAGGGCAGGCACGCAATTGACCTCACAGCAGCAAACAACATTGCCGTGCAATCGATACTCGTCACTCCTGGACAAATTGACTTACAACATCGCATTTTTATATTATACTTAATGCGTAGTTCTACTATGCGTATTCTGTTTATAGGGATCTACTTCCCTGCCAAATGTTAAAGCTGTTTTAGGCTTAGATAAATTTATTTTTCTAAATTAAAAATTAAAGCTTTAATTTCTTTGAAAAACGGAATCAACTTATTTTATTATTGCTTGTTGAAAGTTTTAAATGAATCTCATTTTTTTATTACCAGAGCCACAGCCCCTACCAGCCGCACGTCTTTGTTTTTTTTTTTTGAACAGGACTAGAACATAGTTTGCTCTAAAAAGCATTTACTATTACACCGGGACGTTTTGAGGCGAGGGCTTGTCGCCACTCCAACAGCCTTTTCGGCAAAAGCGCAAGGGGCTCCCAGTTGGGAAACGAACCTCGGCCATGGGCTTTGCCTTTGAACAATGGCGAGCGATGCAAGCTCGTGAGCGATACAACACTCATTGCCTTAAGGGCCTGACCTAACTGCCTTATGGGCCTATGTCAGCGTGAAGCGCCCAGGTACATACCGGTACCGGGTGAAAATTGTCGAGCTATCCCTGCTTCTTCGCCCTCGATTCCGTCGAGTGCGGTTTGCGCGGTATCGTGGAGAGAAACTCTGGCTCCCGGTTGGAGCTTCCGCAGAGTTATCGAGCTGGGGGTTTGCAACCGTAAGGGGGTCGTCTGGATCGAATAGGACGTGCCTCGGACGTCGACGCCTCAAGGGGACTCCTCTGGTGGGGGTGTAGTTAGCGGCTTGGACCACTAAGGGATTTGGATGAGTGGCAGCTCTCTGGAAGTATCGTTTAGATACGCCTTTGAGATAACTGGCGATGGAAGGAAGTTCTAAGTCTCTGTGCAGGTCACGGGTGCGGAATCCCCGGGGTGCCCCGGTGGCTCTGACCGTGAACCTGTTTTGGAGTACTTGAAGCTTCTTCAGGTGGGAGGGTGCTACGTGTGCGAACACTACGCTGGCGTAGGTCATGACTGGGCGGATGCACAGCTTGTAAAGAGTCAGCTTATTTCTAAGTGACATCTTTGCGTTGCTGATCATGGGAGATAGTCGGCCGAGGTAGAAGGCGGCTCGGTTTCGAACTCTTTGGATATGGGCCCCGAAAGTGAGGCCGCCGTCGAGTATGACACCCAGATATTTTGTTTGGTTTACCCATGGAATGAGTTTGCCAAATATGGATATCGTCCGCAGGAGCGGTTGGGTGCTATAGGCGGAAGGGCGTGTTGCACCTTGTCTATCCCTGTTGTAGAAGAACACTGCCGCGCTCTTCTCAGGGTTGACTTCGATGCGCCACTTTTTGAACCAAGCGCCGAGAGCGTCGGCCGCTTGTTGGAGTCGCCTGGATATTACATCCTTGCGGGTGGAGGAGGTGTAAAGTGCCGTGTCATCGGCGAATAGGGCCAGCTCCACGTTGGGAGTGCGCGGTACGTCATTGGTGTACAATGCGTATAGGATGGGAGACAGAACGGAGCCTTGCGGAACTCCGGCTGTGATAGGATGGGGGCTGGAGAGGTGACCCTCTACTCTGTAGCGAAAGGTTCTGTTCGACAAGAAGTTTCGTATGATGACCGCACGTCTTTGTCCAATAGTACGTCTTATATGGTGATGACGATGAGACTTACCTGCGCTTTGCTCTCCCAGTCCATGCCCACGGCACAAATTATACACATGACTACCAGAGCCTCGGCCCCCACCAGCCGCACGTCATTGTCCAGTAGTACGTCCTATATGGTGATGAGATGACGATATGAGACTAACCTGCGCTTTGCTCTCCCAGTCCATGCCCACGGCACAGATTATACACATGACTACCAGAGACTCGGCCCCCACCAGCCGCACGTCATTGTCCAGTAGTACGTCCTATATGGTGATGAGATGACGATATGAGACTAACCTGCGCTTTGCTCTCCCAGTCCATGCCCACGGCACAGATTATACACATGACTACCAGAGCCTCGGCCCCCACCAGCCGCACGTCATTGTCCAGTAGTACGTCCTATATTGTGATGAGATGACGATATGAGACTAACCTGCGCTTTGCTCTCCCAGTCCATGCCCACGGCACAAATTATACACATGACTACCAGAGCCTCGGCCCCCACCAGCCGCACGTCATTGTCCAGTAGTACGTCCTATATGGTGATGAGATGACGATATGAGACTAACCTGCGCTTTGCTCTCCCAGTCCATGCCCACGGCACAGATTATACACATGACTACCAGAGCCACAGCCCCCACCAGCCGCACGTCATTCACGCCCCCGTCGATGATCTTCAGCCCCTAAAGGATAACAATAAGTTAAAGTAAAGATGCTATCTAAATTCAAAATATAGTAGGTACGAATTTGGCTCACTCATTAATAAATTTTATTAGATTTTAGTGCCAGACTAATTTGTTTTTTCGGAAAGTATCATCAAAAGGTACTTACATTGAAAAGAAATTATAAATTTCAATTTTGAAATTGGGAGTTTGGAATGACTTTCTTCCGTCAACAATGTTCTTCGTCACATCTCTCTTCCTTGCGAATTACGTTACGCTTTAAATTGTGAATTTCACTAGGTACCTATCTAGCTTACCGAAGTTTCGACAAGACAAGTTCATAAGTCAAGTTTCAATGAACTAACCTGGCTCTTCAGCAGATCGTTCAGCGAGTCACAAAAGCCGATGGTATTCATACTGGCCGCCACCGCGTTCGCAAAAGCGAAGATGATGCCCACTGACGCGCCGAACTCGGGCCCCAGGGATCTTGATATTATGTAGTAGATGCCACCTGATTACACAAAGAGACTGCTATTTTAAAAGACTCTTTGTGAGATTAAACGACTTAGTATTAATTTTACATAATAATAGAGTGATAAAACAAGCTCTTAAATAAAAAGAAAAGAGGTTTAATTTCGCGGTATGAAAATTGATAGTCCCAAGGTTTTAGCAAAATAAGTACTTACATTAAAAAAAAAATTGGTACCTATCATTGAAATACACCTACTGTACATAATATCTCGATGGTACCTATCTTACATTTATTTATTCTAATACTTCTAATAATAAAGCCAAATTCATGTCGGGTTTTTACTCTAGACTAGATAAATTAATTAAATGCCTGTAAAAATAGCATTAGTAAAAGATATAAAAAAATCGTAAAAAAAAAAGAAAAAGTGAAGTGAAGTGAAAAGTGGCTCTATTTTTAAAGGGAACGGCCATAAACTGCAGCAATGAAGCACAGTAAGAAGCATGTCATCCGTCAAGCTAACTAAACACTACTACTTACCTCCTTTGACTTCTCCGTTGGTGCAAATAGCGCTCATGGAGAGTGTGGTGATGACGCAAACCACGGCAGAGATGGCGATGATGAGCAGCGATAGGCCGATGCCGGCCTGCGCCACCACCCACGAGATCCGCAGGAACAGCATCACACCCCAGATGTTCAGCAGACATGGTATAAGCACGCCCTGCAGAAGAGGGGCTTAGTATCTAAATACTAAAGATATACTTACTGTTTGTAATATAATTGCTTGGAACGAAACGCGGGTGTTTCGCATTGCTGCCGCTAGGCGGCCGCGGGGTTCTCACACTGCTCGTGAATGGCGTCGCGGTCGACCGCCATTGTCGAGTGCTATATCGGTTTGTTTTAATACGCGGAGAGGTCCCGCGTCCCTTTTGTCTAAAACCACGTTGATTGTTGGTTAGTTTGAGTTATAATTGTGAATTTCCTTTTTGTTAAATAACTATTACGTTTGTGTTTGTGAAAAAACCTGTTATTGTGACTTTTTCCTGTGAGATGTGAAACGTGGCTGGTCGCTCACATCTAACTGTTGCCGAGTCAACCTTCGGGAAGAAATCTAATTATTTGTTCTGGGGAATTGAGATCTCATGGGTTAGGTAGGGTGATTAGGGATCCCCCCTTTCCGAAGACACTCAAGATTGGATCCGAAGAGCAGGAAGATTAAGTTTGGTAAGTGGACCCTTGAGTTTGTGGGTGATTGTAGTTATTAAGTTAGGTTTAATATACAGGGTTCTGTAGTTCCCGTTATAAACTATGGTGGTAGCAGTCTGCGTATAGTTTAAGTTAGTTAGGGTTTTAGTCGGACAGACGTAGTGCCGGGTCGAGGTTTTTACCGGTATTTTTTTTTACCCGGTAAATTTTTCGGTACCGAACCCTCCCGCCATTTCGTTTGCCCGGAATCTCTGCGCACACTTACTTAGTGAGAACTTTCACTTTTAAAACATACGATTACAATGATTACATGTGGTGTGCGGAACTTTTCCTAACCAAGACACCCATACCATGCGTGACCACGACGGACGTCAGCCGCAACAAATACAGGGTGTTTTTTAAATCATTGGCATCCTTTCTACTGGTGAAAGTACTCATGAACATGAGCAACTTTTTGTATGGGACCGACTCAATCCGATGGAAAAAAAAATCTGCTGTTCCATACTATTTTCCAATACCTACTCACCCGAAATGTATGGAACAGCTGATTTTTTTTTCCATCGGATTGAGTCGGTCCCATACAAAAAGTTGCTCATGTTCATGAGTACTTTCACCAGTAGAAAGGATGCCAATGATTTAAAAAACACCCTGTATACATATATTATAATTATAAGTTTTAATATAAATGCAGAATTGATATCCCCATTTGATTTACTTGAAATTCAATGTATAAAGGTAGAGGTACTTCTCTGTAAAAGATACGATATGACACAAAAAATAAGATCGTACCGGTATGATGATAACTTTTTTGAAGGAGGAAATTAAATCTCAAGGAAATTATATTAAGTCCATCGATATCATATCGATTTCCATTAGGAAATCGATATTCGGCGGTTGTGATTTGTTGTGGATGGCGTCGTCACAGCTGTCCACGTGTCATCCTCGTTGACGTATATACCGCAGGTAGGTATATCATCTCAGGTAGCTATTTAGTTTCACAAAACTCATGCGATAATAGTTACTTGGGTGTAATAAATATGAAATTTCTTAAAGGAAAATGAAAATTATATTTGCCTGGACCATTCACGGACAACGTTTTGTATTTTGTTTTAAAGTTGTAATATAATGGGTTGATCTAATAATGTTGGGACCCTGCCTACTTAACTGATATGGGCAAAAAAAAAATAGTTACGAGTAAACATAGTTACTGTCTCATAGTGGACACGATGGAATTTGAATAAAATCTCAAACTCAGAATTAAATTAATATTTGTGATTTGTTTACTTACTTGTATCCATCCTAGTTTGATTCCGTGAGGCGGCGTTGGTGATTTGGTATCCCTTTGAAATTTTTCGTCCTAGAAATATAACATGTATACAATTTTCAAAAAGGCGAGTACAGGCTTGGTGCAAGCGCAAACAATACAATTGAAAAATGAAGCATGACATAATGAAATCAGTTAAATTTTAACAATGTTATTGATAAAAATAAAACTTTTTTCCAAAAAAAATGAACCGACTTCCATCATAAAACTCAAAATCATGAAATAACAATAAAGAAAAATGTATTAGCATTCTACCTACTGAATGAGGTGAAGTCGGTGCCAAGTGCAGGAGTAAGGGTATTATGTAATTGTTTAGCTAGGTATTTTATATATTATACATGATTCTAATATTAACTTAGATTATTTAATATTCAATTTGGCACCGACTTCACCTAATTCAGTAGGTAGAATGCTAATACATTTTTCTTTATTGTTATTTCATGATTTTGAGTTTTATGATGGAAGTCGGTTCATTTTTTTTGGAAAAAAGTTTTATTTTATCATTTTTAGTTTAATAAAAACTTTTCTTTCACTAGCCGAAAATAAAGAATTAAGAATTCGAAACTTTTTATGTCAGTTTGATTTGAAAAGTCAGAATATGTCAAATTGTCTATTATTTTGGCACATAAATAGACCGAGATCCCGTGACGACCAAACCTTCCTTATTTTAAAAATGCTGAATGTTTCTCTGCGTGGTATATACGGGTAAAAAATGTTAGCGACTAGGTATGAAGTTTGGATCTTAGTTGCTTATGCAGGTAATATGGATAGTAAGGATGATTTTTATAAGTAAAAAAAGCAACCTTGGGGCCTCCCAAAGTAATATAAAATTAAGCTTTTATAAAACAAATATAACTATAATTTAGTAAGGTTACAATATCTAGCAGGGGTTTATATCTGCACCAATTGCTTGGTAATGGATGGCGTGATTTCTAATATTATTAGGAAAATAAAATCTTTAAAAAACTTTACTTTGAGGAAATTGAGTTACCACTTTAAATGTTATTGCTACAAGTAATCTGCCTAAGTAATCATGCACCAACTTTTATAGTCGCTAATCGCTATTTCTATGTTGGGGACATACACAGAAAATCTTGAGTTTTAACAAAATAAGGAAGGGCATGCTATCGCGGGCTTTTGCTCTATAATGCAATGTTGGTATTTTTATATTTTGTTAGGTATCTTTAAAATTACCGAACAGATTCTGACGTGGTTAAAATGGGACCAACTTGGGAATACACCATTACGAACAAAAAAACAATTTTGGAAATCAGTCCACAATTGGCGGAGAAATCGGCGAACATACATAAAAAAAAAACATACATACATCGAAACATATAACCTCCTCCTTTTTTGGGAAGTCGGTTGAAAATTTGTTATACGTATGTTGAGACCGAAATGGCTTATAAACTCCGTATAAAGTTTTGTTATTCGTAAAATATCTATTGTGATATTGTTTGTTTTTCAACCTTGTGAAAAATCCATGAATGTTACTCGTACATATCCTATGGACAACGGAAAATCTGGCTGAATATGTTTTTAAATTTTGATTCTACTAATAATTTGAATACAGTGGCACGTGTAGTTCCTGTGATCAGCGGTCCATGTTGTCTGCCATTACTGTTTAACCCTCGCACGTTAAATTTTGTTAAATTTCGGCGGCAGCTCTCTGCCGCCGAAAATAAATACCAATATTTGTCAAAAATGCAATACGTCACGTCACATGTTTAATAACGTTGATAGGTAAGCCTAACATAAATTAAAACAAAGGCTGTGCAGAGCAACTACGCTCTGCTGCCAGAAAATGTGCGCAGAGCGAATCCGGACAAACGAAGCGGCGGGAAGAATTCTGTACCGGAACTTTACCGGGAAAAAATCTACCGGTAAAATTAAGTACCGGGAAAAAATCTCCACGCGACACCACGCTTGTCCGACTAGAATCTAACTTAAGCTATACGCAGTCTGCTACCACCGTAGCTTATGAAGGGAGCTACAGGGCCCTATATGATAACCTAACCTATAAATTAACTAGAATTGAACACTTACCAAACTAAATCTTCTTTCTCTTCGGATCCAAACTTGAGTGTCTTCGGGAAGGGGGAATTCCTAATTACCCTACCTAACCCTTGAGATCTCAATTCCCCATAACAACTAAATAGATTTCTTCCCGTAGTTTCATTCGGGAACAGCCAGATGTGAACAACCAGCCACGTTTCACCTCTCACAAGAAAAAGTCACAATAACAGAGTTTTTCACAAACACAAATTCAATAGTTATTTAACAAACAGGAAATTCACAATTATCACTCAAACTAAACAACAAGCAATAGACGCGAGCCCGCTCCGCGTATTAAAATCAAACCGATATCGCCCTGGACAATGCAATGGCGGACAATGCACGCGACGCCATCCACGCTAGCAGTGTGAAAACCCCGAACGCCCTCTGGCGGCAGCAATGCGAAACGCCTGCGTTTAGTTTTACCCAATATATTACAAACATCCCCCCGTCCCGGTCTGAGAAGCAGACCGCTAGCTTACTCTACGGGAAGGCGGGCGAGAGAGGTCACACCTCTCCTTAAAATCGAACCGTCGACCAACACCTCAGCCACACGCGGAGTGCCATCTCCGCCAAGAATCAAACGTAATATGCGAGCTCGTCGCCAAAGCAATGAGGGCAAATTTGCCTCTTTTAACAATACTAAATCACCCTCCCTGGGAGGCTCAGTCCTGTCTGTCCACTTCACTCTTTGCTGCAGCAAATGCAAATATTCAAGCGACCAGCGACGCCAAAAGTCCTGGCTCATTTGCTGCAACATTTGAAAACGCGACAACCGATATACGCGTTCATCCTTCCACGGGTATTCGGGCAGGGCATTCAACGGCCCTCCCACCAAAAAATGACCAGGGGTGAGAGCTTCCAAGTCATTTGGATCTGGAGATAGCGGACAGAGAGGACGAGAGTTGAGGACCGCCTCAACTTTACAAAACACTGTGGCCAGCTCTTCAAAAGTTAGAGCCGTTTCTCCGATAATGCGGCGGAGGTGGGTCTTTGCGGATTTCACAGCCGCTTCAAAAATCCCTCCCCAATGGGGGCAACTTGGGGGACTAAATTTCCAGGTTATTCCCCTTTGGGCAGCAATTTGACTTAAACTAGTACAATTTTTATCAATAAACACGGAAACATCCTTAAGATAATTTACAGTTCCTTTATAGTTTGTGCCATTATCAGACCTAATAAGGGAAGGTAGACCTCGACGCGAAACAAAGCGATCCAACGCGGCGACGAAGGCCTCCGTAGTCAGAGCCGATACCACCTCCAAATGGACAGCCTTGGTGGCCAAACAAACAAATACACACAAATAGCCCTTCACAATACGGGCATTACGAAAGGGAGAAGCCTTGATCGAAAAGGGACCGGCAAAATCGGTTCCAACGCCGTCAAACGGCCTCGAAGGTCGAATTCGATCAACGGGCAAATCACCCATCTGTGGTTGCATCGTGGATGCCTTCAACCTATAACATGCAATACATCGAAACAGAACACTACGGATTGCTCTTCGGGCAGACAATATCCAAAATTCGCGTTGCAAAATAGCCAACAAAGCATTGCACCCAGCATGGGCGTTACGAATGTGTCGATCAGACACCAAAAGCTGCACCAAGGGTCCGCCCTTGGGCAACAACAGAGGATGGCGAGTCTCATATGGAAGATCCGCCTTCCGGAGCCTGCCTCCAACCCGAAGAAGCCCATCCGAGTCGATGTACGGGTTCAAACGAGCGACCGCGCCCTTCAACTTAGCGCGTCCGTCGCGCAAAATACGAAGCTCTGACTCAAACCGTCCGGTCTGCACGACACGGACCCAATGCAACAATGCGCTCCGGCGCTCCTCTGCACCTGCAATCGGCTCCAACCGCTTTGCCTGTGGGTTTCTACAATTATGTATGAAACGCTTAATCCAACTGGTAACACCCAGAAGCTTATCCAAGCTGCTATACCGAGCAAGCAGCCAATCCGGCTCCGACGTCGTCTCAGCGACTACAGCATGTACACGGAGCCCAGTCAAACTCAAAGAAGTAACATCTGTCTGACAGACGGGCCAAGAAGTTTCTGATCCCATCAGCCACTCTGGACCCCACCAGAGCGGGTGTGACACCAATTCTGGTGCCGTACAACCTCGGGAGGCACAGTCCGCTGGGTTAAGCTCTCCCGGCACATGTCTCCATGTTATATCAATTCCGATATTCTGGATTTGGGAAACCCGATTTCCCACAAAAACCTCCAAGGTATGTGGGGCCGCGCGCAACCATGCAAGCGCGACCTGGCTATCCGACCAGGCGAAGATGTCCCGTATCTCGACCGTGGCCGCCAGCTCACATGCAACGTGATGCAACAATTTAGAGAGAAGGTGAGCTCCACTCAACTCAAGCTTGGGAATAGTCAGCCTAGTCCTGATGGGGGCGACCTTGCTCTTCCCTAACAAAAGCGAGACATTGACCCGGCCATCGGCGTCAACTGTCCGCATATAGACTGACGCGGCGTAGCCTCGCTCCGACGCGTCACAAAAGCCATGCAGGCTGGCTCGATATTTCCCGGGGGCAATATTCGACGAGGCAAGGCAATCCGATTGACTTCCTTAATCGATGAAAACAACTCGAGCCAATCATCCAATGGAGAGCCAAACAGCGGCTCGTCCCACGAGACGCCCAAAGTCCAAAGTCTCTGAAGAAGACACTTTGCAGAGAATATCACTGGACTGATCCAACCGCTTGGATCAAACATACGAGCTATTACGGACAACACCGTTCTCTTAGTCCAGACTTTTGGTATTTCCAAGTCCACTTGGAATGTAAAAATATCGGTTAGCGGCTGGTACTGCATGCCCAGCACCGCTATCCTGTTGGGATCATCCACATCCTCAAACAGGTGAGGGTTCTGTTGGTGATCCTCCGGGATCCCTTCTAGAACTTTAGGCTCATTAGACAACCACTTACGTAGCTCGTAGCCACCTGTCTTCAATATTTCAATCAATTCATCCCGCAGTAGGAGGGCCTCCTCAATACTCTGGGCTCCGGTGCACACGTCATCTACATACAAGTCACGTGACAGCACGGAAGCCCCACGGGGAAAGCGGATCCGTTCCCGCTCTGCCAATTCAAGCAATGATCTGATGGCGATATAGGGACTAGATTTCAAACCATACGTGTTTGTGTTGAGTTCATACACCGTCACAGGATCCTCAGGGCGCTCACGCCAGAGTATCAACTGGAATCGCCTGTCCTCAGGATGTATGACTGTCTGGCGGAACATCATCCGGATGTCCGCACCAAAAACCACTTGATGTCTTCTAAAGTTCAAGATGATGTCAATTATGTCCCTATGCAATTTGGGACCCGAATGCAAACATATATTCAACGAAACTCCGTTCGAAGTGGGTGCGGACCCATCAAAGACAGTCCGCAACTTGCCTGTTGAGGCCTTCACCACCGCGTGGTGGGGCAAAAAATAATGCTCAGTTGAGCTCCAATCAACTCGAGCCGGAGACATGTGACCCAAATCCTCGTACTCGCGCATAAATTCAATATATTTATCGCGAAGTACGTGGTCACGCTGCATGCGTCGCTCCATGGACAGCAGTCGTTTCTCCGCAAGCGCCCTACTTTGCCCTAGGCTAGGACGAGAGGCAACAAAAGGTAACCTAGTTACAAACCGACCGGAGGGCAACCTCTCCGTGGTCGATCGAAAAAGGGCTTCGCACTCAGCGTGTTCCGGATCCATCCTGGAACTCATAGGTGGCTCCTCCACCTCCCAAAACCTTTGCATGGTCTTGGCCAAGGACGCAGATGCGACGACCGGTGGCTCCTCCACGGTGCTATTATCAAACACAGGGCCCATCAGGGCAAAACCAAAAATCGTAGACACTGCCATCAGTGAAGACGAACCCAGAGCCTTCTGTGTACCCAACAAAATCCAACCCAATACGTCCGAGCCCAGGAGCAAGTCCACTGGGCCGGGATGAAAGACAAAGGGGTCGGCCAAATCCAGACCCGAAACCAAAGACAACACACCCGGCGGTATGTCTGTCGAGGGGTGCCAACCCGCAATGGTATCCATTACCATAGCCGAAGTCGTGATCCTCATTGTGGAGGACTTCAGCGAAGAAAAGGTGACAAGTGTCTGGCCCGTCAGACACTTCACTTGTATGCCACCAACTCCAAGAAGTGGCACAGGCGAGTCTTCCACGACTAAACCTAACTGGCGTGCCACTCGAGTGGTAACCAAACTGCTTTGAGCCCCTGAGTCCAACAGAGCTCTCAAATTCATGGCTTCCCCCCCACGACCCCATACGCGGACCACCGCGGTAGGGAGCAGAACCGTCCGCGGCTCTGTCCCAGCAAGGGAGCAAGCTAGTTACGGGCTCCCCACTCTCCAAACCAGGGGGGCGCCACTGACCCGGATAATATGTCGGGCGAGTGCACATCCCCATCTGAGGGGGGGCATAACCCGCGGCCCAGCCATACCTATGGTACGGCGGGTGGTACTCCAGCCGTGGGTACTCGTGCAGCGGTGGAGAAAACCGCTGCGGCTGCATGTGTTGGGCATTGGTAACCCGCGTGGAGGGGGGTGTCCCCACTCTCACGTCCGATCTAGGGCCCCCGCCCATGGGGGCCCTATCCGGGGCCTGGCCAGCTACATACTGGCCATGACCTTGGGGCGCGTGGTCCCGGTCCGCCAAGACCCGCGCAGGTACGCGACCCCCTCCCGAGGGGGTGCGACGAGCGAAGCCGCGTCCTCCGTCCGATGGTGGAGGGCTTCGCGCAGGAGCGCCCCCGCCCATAGGGGACCCCTGCCTCAACAACCGGGGGCCATCCCCGTTCCGGTTCATGCAGAGCATCACGTGGTGCAGCCCACGGCATGCACTGCATGGTATGGCTCTGGGACAGTCACGTGCATAGTGACTGCCCAAACAGTAAAAGCAAAGTTCATGCCGCCTTGCCATGCGGCGCCGATCTTGTACTGGCAGTCTCTGCCAGTCCCTGCATTGCAGCAGGCTGTGGCCCATCCGGCCACATTGCAGGCAGTCCGCGTCCCCCGCGACTGCTGCCGTGTGTGCAACCCGCACACCAGCTCCACGCGGTGGCGGTTGCCGTCCCTGTTGGGGCTTCCCTCGCCATGAGGGTTCCAAGGGCCTACGTTCAGGCGCTCTGGATGGCGCTGAGTCCGTCATGGTATTCTCAGCAGCCCGTGCCTCAAACTCCAAAAACTTCACCAAGTCAGTGAATGTTGGTAGGGTGGTGCTATCCCGCTCCGCATTTTCGCGCTCAAAACGCGAGCGGATGTCATTGGGTAATTTGCCCAATACAATGTGCACCAGCAAAAAGGACCATTGGTCCACCGGCAGCCCCAGTGTGCGGAGCGCGTTACAGGCCACTGTAACGGGCGTGAGCAACTGCAGGCGCAACTGTGCCCTGTTGGCCACCTTGGGCAGGGCCATCAACTGTGCGGCGTGCGCATCCGCTAACAAACGTAAGTTTTGGTAGCGGGAGTTCAATAACTCCCAAGCCGTATCGTACTGGTCGTCCTCCACCCGGAGGTGCTGGATGAGCGACCGCGCTTCATCCTCAAGAGTGGAGAGGAGGTAGGCCATCTTCTGGGCCTTCGACAAATCCTGTCGTGCTACGACCAGGGACTCAAACATATTTTTATATGCTACCCACTCCTCCATCCTACCCCCAAAGTGGGACAGCTGAAGGGTGGGGAGCCGACCAGTAACCGCTGGTCCTTCCTGTCTAACAGGTGTGCGAGGGCTGGTCCGCCAGCCTGTCTCGCCCTTATTGCGGTCACCGCCTCCGCGATATCATCGTGCAGACTCAGGATCTGGTCCATGTCCGCCATGTGACCTGCGTAGGCCTCCGGGGTAAGATCGGCTTCGGTAAGCGCCGCCATGGCCGCTTCCGCGCTAATCAATCGTGAGTGGAGGTGATCCGCTCTTAGCAGTATGGCGCCCTCCCTGTCCTTCCGGGACAGGAGTCCTCCGGCCGTCACAAACCATCTCAATTCGTTGGCGAGTGTCGCCCTAGCATTGGAGGCCTTCGCCATCGCGTCAAGTCACAAACAAAAAATAACAAAAGGTAAATAAAAAACAACAAAATCAAGCAACTACACGAAGAACCGCGGTAGGTATGAGAATGGCACAAACCCGGAACGCACGGTACAAACCGCAAACAAATACAAAAAAGGTTACAAATATTCTTATACAAACAAACTAAGAAAAATCTAATAATTTTTACAAACAATTAATTATTTTTTACAAACGAACAAATAGAGGGTAGATAAACTACGCTCTGCTACCAGAAAATGTGCAGAGCAACTACGCTCTGCTGCCAGAAAATGTGCGCAGAGCGAATCCGGACAAACGAAGCGGCGGGAAGAATTCTGTACCGGAACTTTACCGGGAAAAAATCTACCGGTAAAATTAAGTACCGGGAAAAAATCTCCACGCGACACCACGCTTGTCCGACTAGAATCTAACTTAAGCTATACGCAGTCTGCTACCACCGTAGCTTATGAAGGGAGCTACAGGGCCCTATATGATAACCTAACCTATAAATTAACTAGAATTGAACACTTACCAAACTAAATCTTCTTTCTCTTCGGATCCAAACTTGAGTGTCTTCGGGAAGGGGGAATTCCTAATTACCCTACCTAACCCTTGAGATCTCAATTCCCCATAACAACTAAATAGATTTCTTCCCGTAGTTTCATTCGGGAACAGCCAGATGTGAACAACCAGCCACGTTTCACCTCTCACAAGAAAAAGTCACAATAACAGAGTTTTTCACAAACACAAATTCAATAGTTATTTAACAAACAGGAAATTCACAATTATCACTCAAACTAAACAACAAGCAATAGACGCGAGCCCGCTCCGCGTATTAAAATCAAACCGATATCGCCCTGGACAATGCAATGGCGGACAATGCACGCGACGCCATCCACGCTAGCAGTGTGAAAACCCCGAACGCCCTCTGGCGGCAGCAATGCGAAACGCCTGCGTTTAGTTTTACCCAATATATTACAAACAAAGGCTATTACCGATAAAAAATTTGAAGTCGTTAATGTCCAAGTGGTTCTTGACTTGGCGGCATTGTTTACAACCTTCAGTCCGTGGCGTAAGTAATGATTCCATTCATAAAACGGTTCGCGACGGTCTAAACTGGTTGCAGCTAGTCTGCCAGATCTACTACGTAGACACTCTACTACGAAACGACTCGAATTAATACCTGTTATTAAAATTATAATAATAGCAGATAGCAGCATATGCTACTACTTAGCCGCAGTGCGCTGGCAAAGAAGAGTTTTACAGGCACTTAAAGTAGAAGTATCTATGACTGTTTTAACAGTTACTGATAAAGAGTTTGCCTATATTATAACCTGACAAATATAAATATCTGAAAAAATTCTGCATCTGACACTCGTGGAATGCGACTTCGGCAAAGAAAAACTTCGGACAGATAAGTTTTAACTTTTTTTTTCCAAAATATTCTATTAGGCCATTAGACGACCAGAAGCCAAGTAATAAATCTTCCGGCGTAAATTGAGGCTACTTTTTATATAACCTCACTTGTTTTGAAGTAGGTATCAATACTACCAATATTTGACCGAGGGAGCGAAGCAAGATAAGTCCAATCTTGATAACAAAATGTAGAAAATCTTAATAGAATTTTTAAGTTCGTTTGCTGTTATTCTTGAACTATTCATGCAATAAATATGAAACTTTACCCATGTAGTTATTCACATCACATGTGCAATTTTCATCAAAATCGGTTTACCGCGCGGTTTTAAAATCCATGAATTTTGTCAAAAAAATATCGTCAGGTCCGAGTTCGCGATCTTCTAGTTAGGTAATTTAAATAAAACACCCTCGTCTGTTCATAACAAATCTAGAAATCACGTGTATTTCACATTGAATGGTTAAATGTAAAACATTTTCGTGCTGCAGTAATGCGTCGCGAATCATAATGCCGATTATTATTGTGGACAGGAGCTGACGAGTGACAGGTGACGGTGTTTGTTCTGTGATGGCACAGATTATCATCTGCGATGGCACAGATTATCATCCGTGATGGACACCAACTGTCTCTGACTTCCCAGTCGTTACCACAGGTTTCGCATCGAGTTCAAGGTTCGGTCAGCTGATACAAAATACTCGATTGTCTTGCTTTTACTATGAAAATCTGCGTTGACTCAGGGCTTGTTACCAAATTTTCCATGTAAACTCCTGGAAAGTATCGGTACTTTTTGGTACCTACTTTAATTGAGAATTTGATACCGACCAGTAACAAACCCTGATTGACATTAATCTAAATTAAATACCTAAGTTATACCCAAGTTACTCCTATTTTACGTTGCTAATCAAGTTCTATGGACCTTGATTAGCAATGTAAAAGCCTCGCCAGCCAGGGTAATCCATACGAAAGTAATTAATGATCAAATTGGTGAAATCATTAGAAACCTCTCAAGATCACTACTGTAAAAGTAGGCGTGTTTTCATCTATTACACCTAAATTTATAAAGTAATTTGTATCCACAATTACGTTTATCGGCCAAGATAAAAAGCAGTGCCTAATTAAATACAACGTTTAAGAGTTTACAAGCTAAATGAGTACGCCACCGTCGAGCGGCTGGCACCGGTATCGACTGGTTTGTATTAGAATTCTTCATATTATCTACAAAAATACTCATACGTCAGTAGACCAACTAGTAATAGTTAGCTACTATCACAATCAAGGACATGTATGGCCCTTCTATGACGTCAAAACTATTATGTAAATGATAGCCCTTCGCGCCATCCATCCAATTAGTGGAACACGTCAAAGATGATCGAGTTTGAGATAGGAGACCATGAAAATTTCCGTTGTCCTTGTGACATATTTCGTAACTACTAACAGAACTCCCTAAACTTGACACCCAATAATTTTAAAACTAGCGATCTGGCCTGGCTTCATACAGGTGAAAGTTAGCCATAAGCCTTTCATAAGATATTTCTTTAAAATATTCAAAGGATATTTCCTATCCTCAATAGTGGACGCATCGAAATTCATTACGTTTTTAGCTGTAGTACTAGTATTATATGTATAATCTGTGGCTGTAGTGATCGTTAGCGTAGCGCATATTCGACTACAGCAAAGCGACAATTTTGAACTCATTTTTAGTCGGATTTTGATTCTAATATTATTTGTATTATTTTATTTGACTGTTTTGCGTGCAGACTGCAATTTACTTTAATTTACTTTAATTTACTTTCGCTAGTCTCAGCCTCTCTGCCGGGAAAAAGGCATGATAATATGTTATGTAGGTATGCAATTCACTTTAGTCAAGGTTCTCACTTTTGTCTCGCCTTAATCACGAACAGCTTTCTTAGTAGGTAACAAAATTTCTACACTTACAATCCTGTAATGTAATATGCAATTACCAATATTATTTAAGTCGTAGACTTCAAAAATGCAGATAAGAGCAAAGTCAGCATTGGTCAAAAGTGGGAGGTACCTACCGGAAAACTATATAACCTAATCCAAACAAGTTTTTGTATTTCTTTGCATGTCACATTTTATAGCATCGCCATGTGAGCAAATATCTATTGGCAATGATGCTTAACCTCTGCAACATCTAGTTTTCCCTTAAAAGTATATGTTATGTACTTATAATCTTTCTTTTGAATCAGTAATATAGAAACCTCTTTTTCCTTGTCGGAGTAAATACTTAGATAAGTACCTACTTTATCCTTGCATAGAGACTGGTAAATCAGTACGTAATATTTCAGGTTCTAAGCGGCATTAAAATGAAACCCGCAACAGATTTTAAGTAAAACTTTCAGCAATACAAGTTTGGATACCGCATCAAAAATTTCATATGCCTCTATTAATTTGTGTGACGAGACTGACAGGCAACAATTGGCTACTATGGGCCCTAAAAAGACCTTACATTCTATGCAACACAAACGTGAAGCATTTGCCATGTTTCTATGTACAGACATAGACCAGTTACACTTTTATTACATGTAGAGATTACTGTATTTGATCATTACCATAATCTTGAAATGATAAGACCGAAAACATAGATGTCACACTTAACGACATTTTAATTGCAGGAAACATGATCAGAAATAGGTTCGGTGTTTACCGAATTCTGGCGAATTTGCCTGATGACCAAATAAATGCCTCTATTCACGCAGCAGTAGCTTTGCTGGTTATAAGTATTAAGCATGAACCACACGGATGGAATCACGCCTCCAGTTGACAGTTGCGCAATGACAGGCAGTAGGTGCGCACGTATGCAAATATCGTCCGCAAATAAAAGCCACGAATGCGCAATTATATCAGAATTAATAGATCTCTACAGAGATTTACCAAAAGACATTGTTCATCGCCGGCTTACTGCGGACAGTTCGTGCAATAAATAAAAGTATTATCATTCATCATAATTAATGTCAAATAGATTTTCTTAATATATATTGGAGTATGAATATCTATAATCAAAATATACAATTTAGTAAGTATTTTTTGTGTTTCCGTTATTAAAATCAAAGATGTCGGCCTTCACGTCTGTGCTGGGATGCCATTATCTAAAATAATATTACATTTAAGTAGTTTATTTTTTTATTCTTTGATGAAAGACTGGATTAATTAGGTATTTTTTTAGCATAATATGTTAGTTTTATGTATTAAGTACACTCATATCATTTCATATTTATATTTTTGAATGAAGAATTATGTATTTATTTTAATTTTTACTAAAGTAATTCAATATTGCATTTTCTTTACCTGGTAACACTCGATTCATCAGCGCGGCTTGATTTTGATGTTGACATGTTGTCTTCGGTCGACATTGACACTTGGATACTTGTTGTACGAGCAAGCATCGTACAGTGTCAGCATTTTCACATAACTCAGTAATTCTATTTAATTTTATACTCAGTTCGCTATCGGTCATCAAGAGCGCCGCGCGTTACTCATTTTATCATACATCCTCAAATTTATAAGTTACTTTTTCCAATATACTTTTATCAGTTAATCAAGTTTATAATTTATCATCATCTTAGTTTCGGTGTAGTTTCGGCAACCCGAACATTGGTCTTTCGAGCTTTACTAAAAAGCGGGACCTCACGTGTCAAGTTTCAGTGAACTTAAAACGTGTTAGTGGTTCCGCTCAGCGACTATTGGAAGCAGTGCACTAAATCACGTGGTTATCAAGACCCACGTGTTTATCAAGACCCACGTGTTTATCAAGACCCGGATTATCAAGGTTTCCGGACAATATCAAGTACAGGGGGCACCAAGGCCTCCCTTATTCATCAGGTACCGTGAGCGTGACATATCCGCTCACTTCACCACACCACTAGAACAAGAAGCAAGAAAAACAAAGCAAAGCAATCATGCATCAAAATTAACAAGCGTAAGCGAAAGCATTATAAGCGAGCTATTATCAAGATATAGTTCATTACCAAAAATCATAAAAATATTAGCATGGGTTAGACGGTTTATAAACAGGAAAAATAAGCTGAGCTACCTAACTATTCAAGAAATAAATGAAGCAAAATTAAAAATTATTCAACAAGTACAACAAGAACATTTCTATGAAGAAATAAATACATTAAAAGCAAGCAAGCATATCAATAGCAAGAGCAAAATTTACGACTTAAATCCTATAATCGATGAGCAAGGCACTTTGCGAATCGGCGGTAGGTTAAAACATGCCAATATAGATATCGAGATGAAACATCCCGCTATCATACCAAACGAAACGAAGTTAGCAGAACTCCTTATAGACGAAGCTCATCAACTTTGTTATCATGGTGGGCCTCGGTTAACTACTGCCATCATGAGGCGTAAATATTGGTTATTAGGAGGCATAAGAGCGACCAAGAAACGCCTTCGCCTCTGTATCAAGTGCAGAAGGCACAGTCCTGAACTGCAACATCAAATCATAGGGGATCTACCACCTGCACGAATCAGAGCTACAAGAGCATTTTCCCAAGTAGGAGTTGATTACACAGGGTACATTCTAGTCAAGGCCAACACGGGCCGTGGTATCAGAACCACAAAAGGATACGTGGCAGTTTTCGTGTGCATGGCGACGAAGGCTGTCCACTTGGAAATTGTGTCCGATTTATCAACATCAGCATTTTTGGCCGCCCTCCGGCGGATGGTAGCTAGGAGAGGAGTCCCTAGCCACATTTACAGTGATCAAGGAACGAACTTCATAGGAGCAAATCGTGTGTTACAACAAGAGTACAGCGAAATACAGAAAACATTCAATGACGAATTTTTAGCAGAAGTAACATCTATGGGCATCACCTGGAATTTTAACGCTCCCAGCTGGCCATCAGCTGGAGGACTTTTTGAGTCCGCTGTTAAAAGCCTAAAATATCATTTGAAACGCGTGGTGGGCGAGCAAAGGCTCACCTTTGAAGAGTACACCACCCTTCTTTGTCAACTAGAAGCGTGTCTAAATTCAAGACCACTTTGCCCAATGACGGAGGATCCAAACGATTTAGATATTTTAACACCATCACATTTCCTTGGTAGCGGACCTTCTTTGAACATCTACGAAACAGAAAAGGACATGAGAACAAGGTGGCATCTAACTCAGAAATTATTCAAGAATATCTGGGATAGGTGGCGTAACGAGTATCTAACTCAGTTAGCAGCGAGAAGTAAGTGGAGGAAACCGCAACGTAACATCAAAGAAAACGATGTCGTCATCATTAGAGACGACAACCTCCCGCCCGGCAAGTGGGCCTTAGGCCGCGTGGTGCAACTTCACCCGGGAAGCGACGGCTACGTCCGAGTCGTCACCCTCAAAACAAAAAACGGTTTTATGCAACGCCCTATAGTCAAGTTATCAATTTTACCCGTTAACTCAGAGCAAGATAACAATAATCAAACAAAACCCGACGATCAAGTTACATCTAGTTCGCGTGAACAGGAACACGCACCTAAAACAAGAAAGAAGAAACGCTATTGCTTCTCTTCAATAGCAACATCATTACTTTTCTTCTTTATGACGATTATACCTACTATACACGGAGCATATAACATAACCCCACTACAAAACCGTAGTCTTTATTTTGATAGTATAACAGACATGCATCTGATACGTGATGACTGGCGCCTTGTTGTCTATTACGACACATTGCCATACGAACAAGGAACCAACGCTTTAACAAAATATATCGGATACCTAGATAAATTATGCAAGAATATAAAAGAACAAACACATTGTGATGGCATCGTATTGCAGATGAGGCACGAGCTCACGGAATTACAATATTATAACAACATTCTACTGCACCATGAACCCGACACCCGACCGCGATCCAAGCGCGGCTTTATCAATGGGGTAGGCTACCTCGCGAATAGTCTGTTCGGTGTCCTAAATCAACACTTCGCAGATAAATACGAGGAAGACATCAGTCTTATCAAGAAAAATCAGCAACATATGGCAGCACTTTGTAAAAATCAGCTGATCACCAGGTCTACTCACACAGACAAGACAACAGTAAAATCAGCATAAGTTCTAATATCAAGTCACCAGACATATCTCCTATTAATCATTACATTAATATAACATTACCCAAATTACCATTACCGAAACATGACTCCAGTAACTCTATCGATGACCTGCAGCTATTCGAGATACAAAAACAATTAGAGGCGATTAAACAAGAAACTCCCTTAACAGAGAGCGTCTCTTATCATGATATACACCACTACGCTGCAATATACGTGTTGTTCGTGGTGATAGCAGCAGGCTTGGCAGTGTTTGTATGGAGACGATGCAGTCGTAGGCGGCTGGGTTCGCCCGCCGCCCCCTTCACCAGCGTGGCAGCCTCGGCGGAGACTAGGGCTCCCCAAGGGGCCTCCACCGGCAGTTCTAGTGATCAGTGTAGTGATTTAAATATGGGCAATCAGTGTAGTGAATTAAATGAAATACCAAAACCGAGTGCGCGTGTGCTAATGCAAAACAAAAACACTTCGCCAATATTACGATCAGTATTTCCTATTCCTAACTTATAAATCATAGACTTTTCAAACTTAGAGACAATTAAGTTCAACTCTATCGTAAAACGATTAATTTTCTAAAATAATTTGTATAGCGATCACTTAGCAAATCATTAATAATAACAATTCATTCATTTTGCATGTTAGTTATAGGAATGATTGTTGATCATCTTTGTTTAGATGTAAGAACATCATGATTCATCCTCTATTAACTTCATCTCTCCCGCCCGGGAAGATGTACGAGCAAGCATCGTACAGTGTCAGCATTTTCACATAACTCAGTAATTCTATTTAATTTTATACTCAGTTCGCTATCGGTCATCAAGAGCGCCGCGCGTTACTCATTTTATCATACATCCTCAAATTTATAAGTTACTTTTTCCAATATACTTTTATCAGTTAATCAAGTTTATAATTTATCATCATCTTAGTTTCGGTGTAGTTTCGGCAACCCGAACACTTGTCAACAACTGTCAACGTCAAAATAAAGCCGAGCTCAAGAATCGAGTGTTACCAGGTAAAGAAAACGCAATATTGAATTAACTATTTAAGTAAAAATTAAAATAAATTCATTCTAAAATATAAATATGAAATGATATGCGTGTACTTATTATAAAACTAACATAATATGCTAAAAAATACTTAATTAATCCAATCTTTCATCAAAGAATAAAAAATATACTACTTAAATGTGATATTATTTTAGATAATGGCATCCCAGAACAGACGTGAAGGCCGACATCTTTGATTTTAATAACGGAAACGCAAACAATACTTACTAAATGGTATATTTTAATTACAGATATTCATACTCCAATATATATTCCGAAAATCTATTTGACATTAATTATGGTGAATGATAATACTATTATTTATTGAACGAACTGTCCGCAGTAAGCCAAGCTCCCATACACTTTGAACGAAGTCCTTTGGAGCCATATTTATAACACTATACGTGAATACGTGATTTCACGCAAGACCAGAAGGCGACTGGCGACTGATTCTCTAGCGTGATGGCGCATCGGATGGCATCCGTGTAGCCGAAACACAATTTGCGGATGGCAACAAAGCTCCCTCCATGGACACCTTGGATGGGAGGCGTGATTCCATCCGTGTGGTTCATGCTTTAGACTCGGCACTATATAAAAAAGTGTCTGTCATGGGAATTATCCCTAAGGCCGCTTTGTGTAATTAGGTAGGTAATGCCTTACAACTACAAATAATAATGGCACCAGGCAGGCGAAATAATAGGAAAAGATCTAAACTAGGGAAGACAATTTTGATCAGAAAGGCGGAATAAGTACTTATTGACAAACAGGCTTTGTATTGTAATTTATAGAATTTTACCAAAATTCTACAATCTGCATAATATATTTTTTCACCTTTTCTCGATTTCAATCATACTATTGACATGCCCTGCCTATTCGTCTCGTTTTTTGTAATCCTTTATTGATGTTCTTTGAATATTTAATCTCAATAATCAAAGTTGATGTTTTATATGTAGGCAACAATATACCAAAAACGTTTTAGTAAAACTTTAGTTTCAGTTCAACACTTTCAATTGAAAACGAGGATACATCTAATGAAAATGTCATCAAATTACCTCTTCAGTGATGAGATGATCTCCATGAAGCTCGCCAAGGCTGGGTCTTTTCAACGCCCTCTTGGAGTTCCTATAGTTCTCCATCCTGGGCAGGGCTTCCCTCGTGAGCTGTGCCAGGGATCGCTTCCGCCTCCACCCGGCGTCATGGAGCCACGTGTCTGGCTGGTTGTTCCCCGCCCCCCGCTCCGCAGTCTCCGCGGAGTTCCGCAGCGGCCGGCTGATGATGCTGGCACCCATGTGGATGCCATTCTTCTTCGACTCCGACTCCACAGACGAAACAGTAAACCTAGAAAATTTGCATTTGAATCGCAGAATGGAACTGTCTATCAACAATAAATTGACAAGATGTTGTGTGATAATGAATTTTAAAGTGTAAAGTCGAAGAAGAATGGCACCCATGTGGATCCATTCTTCTTCGACTCCGACTCCACTTGCATTTGAATCGCAGAATGGAACTGTCTATCAACAATAAATTGACAAGATGTTGTGTGATAGTGAATATTAAAGTGCAGTTATTATTAGATTAAAAATAAAAGTAATAGTAAAAAAGTACCTTGTCGACTTCTGAACTCTAGAAAATGAACAAAGAAACATGTAAATAACTTGTCTAAGGCATTTTATCTGATCAGGCCTTTGATTCTACAAATTACAAACGTAGATGTCGTGCCTCAGTTGTGTCTCAAAGGCCAAAGAAATCGTAATTAAACATAGAAGTATTACAGAGATCTTGTCACTTTATTTCAATTTCCTAGGATCTTGAGACACAATTGAAACACGACATTTACGTTTGTAATTAGTGGAATCGGCCCCCAGATCGGAAGCTACCCGTATTTACAGAGATAAAGGTCGGGACCAGTTGTCGGATTGCAATATTGTGTAGTGAAGGCATGATTGGTGTCTCTTAGGAAGACTTACCGTCCTTCCATGTCGGGTTGTCCTCCGGTGGACTACCGCAGACAGGTATTGGACTTTTCGGCCTTTCGGAGCGTGCGCGTGCAGTTGTGTAGGATATCCCCGATGGCGCGCAACCACATAATTTTGATTTTCTCGGTTTTGATATACACCTGCCGAAAAACGGACATCATTTAAATTTGTAATCGATTTTATAAACTGAAATCCAGCATTAATCCTTAACATGCGAAAGATGGAGTTTGTCTGTTACGTCTTCACGCCTCTGAATTAGGTTCATTTTAGTCATTCTAGTTTACAAATTTTGAGCTATTTTAAAATACTTTTGAATGCAGGTTAACCTGGTTAACAATTTAATTGGGAGGAGAGACATCTAAAAGGAAGCTACAAGAATAAATACAACTACTTTAGGTGCGTATAGTGAAGATATTGGTGGTCAATTGGATAAGGCGAGTTTGTTTTTGGATTTTTGAGCATCTCAGATGCTTCATAGTACTAAAATACTCTCATATAGAAATTAGATATGGTGAAAAAATTTATACGACCTTGCTTTTCCATCTTTTTTCACCATATCAAATTTCTATATGAGAGTACCTACTTAAGACGAGTTTGTTTTATATAGTCACTTAAAGAAGTTATCATAGATATCCTCTTGCCTCTTGCTTCCCGTGAAAGAAAAAATCGTGCGGAAACCTGCACTCTAGTTGAAGATAGTGTGTAAAATGAAGAGGGCAAAGCAAAACACTTCATTAATATTGCTAAGATAAGAAAGTCGTTGAGTGTGTTTTATTCCCCATAATATTGACCACGAACCCTCAGCCATGAGGGATACGTTTATAGAGAGGTAAGGAACAGTACTCGTACGCATTAATTTTAACTGGGTTAATAAATAAGGTGTTCTACTGCGTAGGTATTCTTCTTCATGTTTGTCATGGTGCAGAGTCGTGCTGCAATAAGCAATGCATTTATTGATAGATATCTACGTTCTACGACTATCGTTAGTATGTGTTAGTAGTTTAACTCGAATAACAACGGCAAACGTCATTGAAAGTTAACACCTATCAATATGTTTGTTTTTGCCACGACTTGTTTTGTGTTTTGTCTACAATGTCCGTAACGTAAGTAATTCTACCTAAGGCTGCAATTTTTTACCGTCTTTTAAAAAGGGGAGGTTATAAATAAGAAGACTTTTTATAGTTATTAATTATTCGGGGGTTTTCTAAAGAAACGATTAATGCAAATAATGATCTCCGTCACTTTGTGACTTATGTGATACAAAATTTTATCTGATAGCAGATTAGTAAATAAAGAAACTTTCCAACTCACAAAATATTGACGCACGTTTTAAATACAGGTATTAAATTAAAAAATACCTTTTTTTTTTCTTAACATCTGTCAGCGAATAAATCGCGCAAACATTAACATTGCAGATTGAAATGTATAAATCACACTAAAGTTGATCATTCAAGTCGTCGCCGCGTCGTTGAAGTTATAATGTATGTTGTAATGTATCTTGACGATGACTTCCGAGGCTCGGCCGCTAAAATCTGGATTTATCTGGATGTAACCAGTGGCATCAGGTAGCGGACTCCATCGTACAGCCTACGCGAAGGGTCGACGACGTAGTGATGAACCGGTTGGTATGGTTAATGGTACAGACAGAATACACTTACCTATATATTTTGCTGATAGTAATGTCAAATTTTTAAAAGTTAATAATTTTCGAAGGTCGTAAATTGTTAAAGAATACTTAAGTACAAGTATTCTTTAATAATTAAAGATTCTTACTACTAATAAATGCAAAATTTGTTAAAATGGATGTTTGCAATCACGCCTCAACTACCTACTGACTGGATTTTGATATGGCGGGTACAATAAACACTGAAATTTTATTGCTATTTATATTTTTTATATTCTAGCTTCAAATAACAAATTAATCTCGATTTTTGTTAGTTCCTAACTAATAGTGGTAAAATGAATTATGTTATGTAGGTACACACATTATGTAAAACATGAATTATGGTAAGTCTTTTTTTCCTTCTTTAGAAGTCTTTGTTGCGTTTAGGATCATTGACAAAGTTCTTCGTGGTCAATCAACAAGTTACTTGTCAAAATAAAACCAGTATGTTGTAAACTGCAGAACGAATTAATACAAATGGATTCACGTGAATTATTAACTATGACGTACGTCAAGAATTGTTTAAAGTACTTAATGTATGACTCATTCTTACACGAGTAAAACGGAGTTACCCTTTTTTACAATTTAAATTGATACCTTTGTTTATCAAAGCGAACATGATTGGATGTAGTTGCTTAATTTTGAAAATAATAATCTATACATATAATAAAACAGTAAAAATATTTTGTCTGTACATTTAGTATTTTTGACTGAAATGGATAGAGGGAGACCTAAAAAGAATAATAGAAAGCAAAAATATTTTTTTGGAATTTCTTGTCTGTCTGTCTGTCTGTCTGTCTGTCTGTCTGTCTGTCTGTATGTATGTACGCGTTTCACGCAAAAACTACTGGACGGATTTGAATGAAACTTTTTTTGTTGTATAGCTATTAAGCCTGGGCAACATATAGGCTATAATTGATTTTGAAAACTGGAACACCTGATGAAGAACCTTAACAGAACAGCTAAACTATAAGAATTATGGAAATGGTGCCTTAACAAAAGTCGTTCAACCTGATGAGCATTTTCTGATGACGTATAAAAATTGAAGATCTGGAACATCTGATGAATAACTCCAAAAGACCAGCTACACTATATCATATATGAAAATAACGCCTTAGCAAAAGTCGTTCAACCTGATGAGCATTTTCTACTGACGTATAAAAATTTAAGTTTATGGAACATCTGATGAAGAACTCCAAGAGAGATTTTTCATCTAAGCAAAACTCACGCGGGCGAAGCCGCGGGCGACAGCTAGTTAATTATATTTGTAATACGCAGGTTTTTATTTAGAGAATACAAACTTCCGCATTTATAGGTAATATTAGTAGAATATATACTTAAGTTACTTTTGTTTATTTCAGCATTGAAAAAGCTCCATCTACAGGGCATCACGGTCACATTCACCATATAAAGTAGGTGTGAAACACAACTACTTACAAGAATTTTTCGCACCTCCGATTCTTGGTAATCCACGAACTGTCAGTTTACTCGATTAGATCACACTTGGCCACAAAGAACTACTGTTTAACTATACTAAACTATACTCGTACCTACTAAGTGCTATTACACTACACTATTAACAATAACAACGTGGGCTGACCCTAAATACAAAGTGTGGTTTGTGGTAAATCCATTTGTTTAATGACTAAAAAGGTAAAAACTATATAGTTAAATGTTTAGTAAGTAAATTGACGTATTTTCTTTGATTTTATTCGAAACAATGTCAAACTTCCCTATGAGTTGTCAGTAGGTACCATCAAAATCAAATATTACTTATACAAACTTATACCATGTACAATAATGTAACGCAAATAATAAATGCCTTGTTTGTAACTAGGATTTGTAGGCTAATGTACATTAATAGTTCAATAAAAATATAGTTTAAAAAAACTGATATACTGACTTTAAACTATTCATTTTTTTTAACCTGCATAGATTCGAAATTTTCTCCCCGATTCGAGAAAAGTTCTTTGCGCGCTCCGCGCGGTCCATCTTCAAAATCTATAGTATGGAAATTACATGACTGTTTCTGTAACAGTTTTAATAAAACGAAAAATTCTTAATATTTTTACGCTAATTACGCAAAAAGAAAAAAAAAAGACTATGAAAAGTAGCCTCAGGAGAACTTGGCTGGTTGCCATAGTTTAGGATTACTACACCAGTCGGGTCGGGACCGAAAATATTGTTTGTTTACATGGCAGCCCGTGCCCGAGTCCTGCTGGCCATTGCACGCTTCCTAGTTAGCGGACTTCGTTCCCGGAAATTACTAGTGTCGTTTGTGCCCGAAAATTGGGTGTTGACTATGAATCAAAATCTATATAGTCCGAGCAGCAATATTTTCGCTCCCGATCCCGACCCGACCCGTGGTCCAACCGCTATGTCCAACAAGTATCACGGGGCGTAGTGTATTTTTTCTTTGCCACGTGTAAAAATACTATCCATTGTCCAACTGTCAAAATACTTTTTTGATCTTCTGAATAAAAGAAGCCCTCGTTCCAATACTAAAGTTGCAAGGATACTCACAACCTAAAATACTTAGTTATACTTATGTGTTTTACAGATGTTCACAATTTTAAGTTACATGTAATGTTATCTAGTATGTTATGCTATGCTGGTGTACCTAATGGCTGCAAAATTTGCTACGATCAACAAATTAATTTATGATGTTAAGAAGCTAACTTAATATCCAAGTTATAAAAGTTTTATCTACCACACTCAAAAAGACAAAGAAACTTTCATAGAAAGTATGCGCGCTCGCGCAACTTCATACTCGCACTTCGAAATCGGACAAGTTAGAATTACTATCCTAAGTACCTTCTAAGTATTCGTAACCAAATAGGACATAGATGACCTTTCTGAACAATACAATATCGATGTCGATGCAATACAATAAGCAGTTGCCACTCTGTTCTGTACAACTCAATTTTTCCCGCCACCGCAACTGAAGATCGTAATCTTTTATCGACGTGTTTTATGTACGTATGTGAAAACACAGCAAACACAGACATAGGAATAATATATAACTAGATATGGCACAACTAGATATGTTGCTTTGATAGACGCTCACTAAACAGATATATGTAAGCTTCTTCAGGCTTATCAAAATTACACGTTAAAAAGCCACTTCTGCCAGTGAAAGTCCTATCAGAATTGGATCAGCCATTTGGAAGGTTACCCCGGATAAACAGACAGACAGACAAAAAATAAAAAAAAATGTCTCGATACTAATATGCAATTTAAAGGTTTCAGTTATTTTACACTCCAATTTTATTTATTTGTGTAGATACTCGTATGTGGAGGAATTCCGATTTTTCTGACGGCAATGTTGTTTGGAGTTAGGTATATGATTATTCAGCGTATGCTATTAGTATTTAATACAGGGTGTCCTAAAAGGTATCGGGTATTTGTTTTAGCTCAAAAAAATATTCAGAGCGGCGGAGGGTTGCGGTGTGGGGATCATGGAATCCGTCATTTTGTGGAGTTTTGTCGCAATAGACAAGTCACAGTACAAGAAATCATCGCGATTTTTGATTACTTACGAGCGTATTATCGTAACGGTGATTAAAAGTGACTGCTCAAAGCTTGTATCGTATAAAGTATCGTACCTATACGCAATGCATCAACTGACGATAGCATTAGAAAATAGATCCGGATGTTCGAAAATACAGGTGCGACGTTAAAAATTTAAAACTCTAGTCGCCCTCGTTCGGTCTGCGACCAGGAAACAATGAAGAAGTAAAGGTGTCAATTCGTCAAAATTCGTCTTTATCCATCCGTAACGAACCCAAGCATAGAACATAAAAAAAATCACCTTTGTATTAGATTTTGAAAGAATAGAAGCGTTTTTTAATTGGTTCAAAAATTGAAGGATACCGAATACGCAAATTGATAACGAACTGCTGCGGCGATTCAACAACTTTGAAAACATACTGTACAGTGACAAAGCCAACTTTCATCAGAATGGTCATGTTAAACGAGCTGAATTGTCGATACTGGGCAGAGGAGAACCCAAGACTACAGCATCTGCACAGCCTAAAACTCGTTGCTTGGGAGGCTATGCCTGCAAAAGGCATAACCGGTCCTACGAGGTATTTGTTTCAGCGCGTCATCACCAATTTTTGTCCCACATTAGAAGAGTGCCAGCAGCGTAACCGTCACCATATGGGTAACTCTAACTTTTCCAAATAATTCTCCATTTTGTATTGTACTTTTTGTTTTATTGAACTAACAAATACCCGATACTCATTCTGGACAGCCTGTATAATAATGTTATAATGAAATGGGAATGGTTATAAACGGTGCATTATACTCGTAACAATAAGTGTGGTGGAAGCGTTACAAATTACAAGGTCATCGGAAAACTCTCATTATCAGGATTTAAAATAAACCTTGGCCATACCCATCTGCGAATACGAGTACCTATATAATTTATTTTAAGCGCCATTTTCGGTTGCAAATTATGATTATGAGACGAATTCCACGTTTGGTCTGACATTTTAAAATACTACGATAGTGGTATCATAATTTCCGCAGATGAAACTAATAAATTCTTCAAAAAAATTAGTAGTTTTAATAAGTAGATTGTAGATTGGCCTGTGGTGTGGCCCTAGAATAGCACCAACCCATCTCTTCCCGTGGGTGTCGTAAGAGGCGACTAAGGGATTTAAAACACCGGAGGATGGGCAGCAGCATCTTTCCGCGTACTATGCCTTCACACTGCGATCGCCAACCCGCCTGCCAAGCGTGGCGATTATGGCAAAACCCCCCGTGGATAAAATCCTTGGGGGAGGCCTTTGTCCTGCAGTGGACGTCTTTAGGCTGAGAGAGAGAGAGAGAGAGAGAATAAGTAGATATATAGAAGGCTTCACGCATCCGCCTTCATGTTACTTGATTTTTTGTTAACTATCGTTTATCAAAATACAATAAAGACATTATATCGTCAAATCTTTACCAGGATAATCATAAGATTATCCTAACATACCTAGGCCTTTTGCCTACAGGATAATCTCATGATTATCCTGTAAGCAAAAGGCCTATGCCGTTTCCTTACTACATATAGCGTGAAAGACAGGTTTTTAAGTGAGCGTCCCTGACACAGATACAGAAACTAGATAACGATGCGAACTTGACTGATGTTTTATCTATTTAGTCTAATTTTTGTACTTGAAAAGCAGTAACTTACTCGAATTAACTACATACCCTTTAGGCGTATTAATTATGACTAAGGGTCGTGGTCATCATATGGAATGAAACCCACACAACGTCTGTTGGTTTTGGTTTGCCTTCTCCATTTCACACACTAAGCTAATAATCATAAACCAGAGTGCAGGTTTCCTCACGATGTTTTCCTTCACCGGAAGCAAGTGGTGATCGATAAAAACTACCATACATGAGTCAGATTAGTATACAAACTCATGGAGCACCGGCACTGCCTCATTTTTTTCATTTATTTGTTGCTTATATCACAAATTCGCAACACGCGGTCATTTTAAACTAGGTGTTAAGGCGGGCTGCATCAGAGGAAAATCGTAAAACGTCTATTTTTTCGTCGCGCAGTTCAGCCATAGTTTTCATGGAATGCTAGCATGAAAAAAATATGAAGTACAGTTCAAAGATCAAATTATATCATTACATCAAAATATTTTCAAAAAAATATTTAAAACCTAGCAAAATAAAATAGCAAAAAAGGTAGATCCAGAAAAAGTTTCGTCGCGAATTACTTGATATTTTCAGTGACAACTACCAATTTTTTTTAGTCTATAAAAAGTATAACTTAATAAGCAAGATGGATACCTAAAAAAATTACGATATTTGATTATAATTATTGAATTATTAAATTAAAACGGGAAAATAACCGAAATGGCAGACACGGGTTTGAACTGAGACTGGTGACGGGCCAACCCGCATCACCACTTTCAACCTTATTTCATTAGTAGTACGTACTGTATCGCGCGATTCTCAGGTACAAAGCCAGTCTGCGCTGATCTGTTGGTGGAGTAGCACGTCTCGCTGCTTGCTTGCCGACTTGTGTGTGATTCACAACTTTTACGTGTATTACCTATCGATGTTATTTTTGTCAAAGGGTTTGTTCGAATTGACACTCGGTCTATTTTGTGATGGACATTATATTAGGGTTTAGTTTTGTGATAATGGACACTTTTTATATTAGTTTTGGTGATAGGTATATTGATAGCCTCTTAGATTTATTATTTTTGTGACATTTTGACACTGTGTATTTAAATTACGTACTTTTTTGTGACTTTGTTTGTAAAAATAATAAACCAATTCGTCGATATTGTACAAGGAAAAGACGCAACAAGAAAAAGAGGAACATAGTGTCTCAGTAAGTACCTACCTGTAAACATTTTTTTATCATCCATACTAATATTATAAATGCGAAAGTTTGGATGTGAGTTTGTGAGTTTGTGAATTTGTGAGTTTGTGAGTTTGTGAGGATGTTTGTTACTCAATCACGCAAAATCTACTGGACGGATTTCGATGAAATTTGATACAGAGGTAGATAATGACCTGGAATAGCACATAGGCTACTTTTTATCCCGGGAAAAAGCACTGTTCCCGTGGGAAATTCACGCGGGCGAAGCCGCGGGCAAAAGCTAGTAGAATATATAAGAATTATAATAATTAGGTTTCAACGTTTACGGTACAAATTGCAAGGTGAGTATGTTATGTAGGTACCTACCAAGAACTCTGTTTGTTGCTCAGTGCACAAATAACTATACATAATTATACGTATAGATAGGTGACTAGCGACCCGTCCCGGTTTCACACGGGTGAGGATTACCTATATGCCTAGTTTATGTTACACACGAACATACACATAATATAACATTCAATTTTTTATAAGTTATAGTAATAGTAATCCTACTCATAGGTATAAATAAAGAAATAATAATGGTGAAGGAATTTTTAAAATCGGTCCAATAGCTTTTGGGTGTATTCGATACAAACATACAAGTACTTTATAATCTTACCTATGTGTAAGTAGAAATTTATAAGTAACCTTACTATCCTATCCTACTAATATAATAAATATGCGAAAGTTTGGATGTGAGTTTGTGAGCGTAAAACCTACTGGACGGATTTCGCCGTTAATTACTATATCTATCTTCTATAGCTACATTACATACTATGATACTAATACATTCTAAACCGTTAGACATACAATCTGTTGGTGAAAGCATTCTTTAGGTACCACCTACGCACCTTAGATGATTGCTAAGGTAGGATGCATGCGGCCTAAGCCGCAGTCGTATAATCAAGTCATATAGTAAATAGTGTAAGTATAATTTACCTATAAACATGTAGGTAAGTTGAAGTAAAATGACACTGACTCAAATGGCAAAGTTTGTGCGGAACCAAAGTGTAAATAATATTCGCACTTGTCCATCTGACACACGAGTGCGGGCACCGCGCAGTAGGCGGAGCTTCGCGCACCGTACCCCGCGGGCTTCACCCCCTCAAATACCAAAAGGTTGAGGGATAACAGCGCCTTAAAACCTAAATAATGATTTGTTTTGTTTAAAAATGTCCGTTGAAATTAAATTACTATTGGAACTATGAACTACTAATTACTGTATGTTTTCAGTGACCAATTCTGTCTTGCAACAGGTGACCCGGTAACCTGTTGCGCGTGTTCTGACAGGGCGGGCGCCGCCCTCCGCAGCGGGCGGGCGAGCCACGGCCGGCGGGAAATTTACTTTCGTAGATATACCTACCTACTCCATAAGTAATTAACTTATAAGTCAATCAATTTATTATATAGTAAGCAGTAATAACTTCCTTTCTTCCTTCTTTTTCCTTTTTATAATGATAGGTAGTACCCTAATTTAAGTCCTTATTTATACATACATATAATAAAACAGTAAATAGTAAATTGCTTTGCTAGGGTCGGATGTTATCTATACCATACCAGTAGTTTATAATCCTAATATGAATTGATGTCATCACCCGTAGTAAGCACTCTACTTTTCATTTCGAATATAAGGAAAGTAAACAAAAAATACTATAAAATAGTCTATTGACAATAAAACCGAGATTTTGGATTTCGATAAGTCATCCGTACCTAGTCTTTTTACACGACTGACCAAAGAAGGAGTGTTATGTTTTCAGGGTTCATGTATGTATGTATGTAAGTTTCTTTATTCCACCATAAGTCCTGAACGGCTTTACAGATTTTGATGTGAGAGGTATTTTTAGATTCCTTGCATTGCTCCGAGTGACATAGGCTATATGACGTCATCATAAAAACAAAATGGCGTATTATATATGCGATAAATAGCAGACCAAAAAAATAAAATTTGATCAATCTTATCGAGTGGGGTATCAAATTGAAGGGCTTTAAAAGGAGATTTGAAAAATGTATATAACTTATATGTTTGTATGTACTTTTTGAGTAAAAACTTGTCAGTCGTGTTTTTTATTTTTTTAAATAATAACTTGTTTTAAATTTTGAACATGGAAACACTAGGCGGCCTGGAGCGAGCCATCGCTGCCGCGTCTACGTTCTAGAATTTTCAATGGCTGATTAGACAATCACAATGTCCATGTATTTTCTCCTTTTTATTAACAATATCATAGTTAAGTTTATAAATATACTAATGTTTTTAATCTACATAATTAAGAAAAGAAAAATATGGATAAAAACTATAAAAACGAAGAAAATACAGTCTAAATACAGCAAAATTTTTCTTATATAAAGAATGATTTTTTTTCAATGCTACTGCTATTGGCAAAAAATAAAGAAAAGAAAAAAAGAAATGTTTTTCATCGAAGTTCTTTTTAAGTTTTTTCAAACTCGGTATTTTTTCTGTGTAGAACCTAGAACTTAGCCATAGACATGGGGAAAAAATAATAATTCCATAGATATTTTTATTCTAAACTACTGGACGGATTTGAATAAAAATTTTTTGTTGTAAAGCTATTAAGCCTGGGTAACATATAGGCTATAATAATAATTGATTTTGAAAACTGGAACACCTGATGAGAACCTTAACAGAACAGCTAAACTATAAGAAATATGGAAATGGTATCTTTGCAAAAGTTTATCAATCTGATGAGCATTTTCTGTTGACGTATAAAAATCGAAGATCCGGATACTCTGATGAAGAATTCCAAGGGATCATTACATATATGGAAATGGCGCCTTAGCAAAAGTCGTTCGACCTGATGAGCATTTTCTGCTGACGTATAAAAATTGAAGATTATGGAACATCTGATGAAGAATTCCAAGAGACCAGCTACTCTATAAAATAAATGGAAATGGGGCCTTAGCAAAAGTCGTTCAACCTGATGAGTATTTTCTACTGACGTATAAATAGACAGGACACGGGATAGGACAAAGAGGGACTCGGGGTGGGAGTGGTGGTACACTCCCGTGTACCACCATTGTAGATAACGAGCAGATGAAGATCGTTTATTGAATGAAATATCACTTTTGATTCATTTTAACACCGCGACTGTACTACGAGTACCTAATATATTCTCGCGGGACACGGGATAAACAAAGGCTGAAATTTTGAGCACTGGAGTTTAGGTTACTATACTACAGTTTAGAACACAAAAAGATTCTTCATCTAAGCGAAACTCACGCGGGCGAAGCCGCGGGCTACAGCCAGTAATACATAAGTATTTTGATTTCACTAGATCTACATGTTTATTATGTATTAGGATTTAAATTAAAGACTATTTCTTTAGAAAAAAAAATACACAGTCAAAAAACTACTGAGCGTAGGAAGCTGGCGTGTAGGTTTCTTAGCAATAAGAGAGGATACCCAAAATTCCCACGGGAACAAATATCCGAGCCCATGCTAGTAATGAGGGATTTTCCGAGACACAAATTAAAAAAAATAGTTCCAGATGACTTCATAGATGGCGCTTAGTAAAAGGCAAGAGAAAAAGTTCCATACAAAAAGCAAGAAAATCACGGGATTGGCATTTTTAAAAAATAAAACTTAGTAAAAAAAAAACAACTAAAAAGTATCAATATTGTGAGTTGTGCAACTGTCAAACTGTTAGTGATTTTTTTTCTGCCTCTGGTATGGACGTAGGAAACAAGCTAATTATTAAAAATAAAAAACACGACTGACAAGTTTTTACTCAAAAAGTACATACAAACATATAAGTTATATACATTTTTGAAATCTCCTTTTAAAGCCCTTCAATTTGATACCCCACTCGATAAGATTGATTAAATTTTATTTTTTTGGTCTGCTATTTATCGCATATATAATCCGCCATTTTGTTTTCATGGTGACGTCATATAGCCTATGTCACTCGGAGGAATGCAAGGAATCTAAAAATACCTCTCACATCAAAATCGGTTAAGCCGTTCAGGACTTATGGTGGAATAAAGAAACTTACATACATACATACATACATACATGAACCCTGAAAACATAACACTCCTTTTTTGGTCAGTCGTGTAAAAAGCAAAAAAATCACGAGATTGGCATTTAAAAAAAATAAAACTTAGTAAAAAAAAACAACTAAAAGTACCAATATTGTGAGTTGTGCAACTGTCAAACTGTTAGTGATTTTTTTTTCTGCCTCTGGTTGACAAGAAAAAGCGCACCATATAGGTTCAGCCATTATTACGACTCTGCTTTCATAAAACGCTATCTGTTGAGACTTTTTTATACTGATTTTTTTTTCTTAATTAAGCTGTCAGAAAATCGCTCATTACATAAGATTCGCGATGTAAACTTCTTTACACTTCGCCATTCATTTCCTCTTACTACATTTATTTCAGAGATAATTTGATTTCCAAGGCGAGGTTTTGTTTATATATGAGCAATGCAAGTAAATATTTACATTATTCTTTGGCTACAGTTTCATATAGCAATTGATCGAAACGATACTAAAATAATATATTCTCATAATTTATTAACTTCATGATTTATTAATGGATGTTTTTCAAGTTTGAATATTAGGGTTATTTTTAGAAATATAGTTCATGGAATGATTCCGATGACTTTTGACCTTCTTCTTCTTATTGAGTGTGAAGTGAACATGACAAAGACACAGATTATATAATACTTGTACTAGCTTTTGCCCGCGCCTTCGAAGTATCATGGAGGTCTCGAAGCGCATTATTTTCAAGCGCACCAAAACTATTTCTCAAAGCGCACCTTTCAATTGCGCTAACGAAATCAATAACAAAAGAAAGGTGCGCTTCAAAGAATAGTTTTGGTGAGCGTCACTTGGTGCGCTTGAAAATGGATGCGCTTCAATGAATACCTCGCGGCTTCACCCGCGTGAATTTCCCACAGGAACAGTGCTTTTTCGCGGGATGAAAGATATCCTATGTCCTTCTCAGTACTTCTAACTTTTTGGGCATTAGATTACGATCCCCAGGTCCACTCCACTTGGGGACTGTTGTACAGCACCTCATTGTTCCACATTAAATTTCATATTATTAAACTAGGAATACATAGTTCCACAGTGGAATCATCATTTTCAAGATGGCATTTTCATTATTCACCATTTGTTTCCGGTGGAGGAAAACATTTCATTTTCGACGATACTACTAGCCAACTTATTACTGCGAAAGTGAGTTTGTTTGTTACTCTTCACGCTTTATCTACTGAACCAAACTTCCTGAAATTTGGTATAAGTACACAAGTTTGGTACAAGTAGTTTCGTTAGATTTCCAAGACTTACGAGTACCAATAGAAATAATAAACAATGCAATAAAGCTAGGTAAACGTAAACTAACTACTTAAGTACCTATATAAAGGACAAATAATCATAAAATATCCTTATGTCTGAGATCTAACTCAATCATACTCGTATTATCGTAAGTAAATGTTTTATTACCTTCCTTTAATTTATTGATATCTAAAATAACTAAGTAGTAAGTAGCGATAATAACACTTGAAACAATTTGCTAAACGTGACTGTTGATGTATATGATCACTTTTACATCATAAACCTGACCAATTTATATAAGTACATAATGTATAAACTTTTTCCTTTCTACAATTATGTACTTAGATTTATCTGTCATTGTAACCTTTAATTACCGTGGAACCGACCTTCCAAGCCGGATGTAAAGGTTGAATTATCTTTTACTTGTCCAATCTTTTTCCTCGTCTTTTTACCATTTGAATGATTCTGATCTGAATTAGTGATTAGTGCGGAAAATAGACCGTTTACCATCTCTGGGAAGACGTGTTTTCTTAAGTTTTCACGCACGTCTTTTTTCCGCGGAACTTTATCGAACTAGCTATACTACACCCGCGTGAATTTATTTTTCTGATCGGGAAAACGCAGAAATAAAGTATTTATATTTTCCAGATCCATAAATAATCTATAAGTATTTATTTAGCTACAGAAGTATATTATAAGACAATTGACGCCATAAAATTAAAAAATTAATAAATCTTTTTATTACCTGTCTTTGAGTGTAAATTAAAGTGCATTGTCACTTTGTGATATAACAGTATAACTTTGTCTCTATATTATTGCGAATATAAGGAAAAATGCATTTACTTCAGCTCAATTAGCGTAATATACTTAATATCTATGTTAAGTTCAAGCTGTTTTTGCCAAATATTATATCTACGCTTTTGCGTTCAGCTTCACCCACGTGAATTTCGTTATACTCATTTTTTATTTTTTACATTTACGCCTTAGATAATGCCAATATTCTTTTCTTAATGCTTCCTAAGATACCTATATATAAAAAAAAACAAAATTTCTTGGAATTTTGTAGAGAGCTTCCTAAGATAGATACCTATAAAAGAACCAAAATTTCTTGGAATTTTGTAGAGAGCTTCCTAAGATAGATACCTATAAAAGAACCTCTCTACAAAATTCCAAATCTCTACTAATCGGCAGTTTCGTCTCTGCTTTGACATACCAATAAGTCAGGAATATTTTCTTTGGTCAGGGTCCAATTTAAATAGATAAGAGTTGGTGGAAACCTTCCTCTTTCTCCTCTAGTCGTATTCCTCATGACTGAGGGTCGTAGTCATTATGTCGAATGAAACACACACAATGACTATCTACTATCTTGGCAATGTTATTAATGGAGTGGTTTGCCATTGCGTTCTCTATTTCACACACTAGCTTATAATCATCAACTCTGTACAGATTTCCTCACCATATTTTCCTTCACCGGAAGCAAGTGGTGGTCGATGATGAAAACTAATACATGAGTCAGGTTGGTCCACAAACTCATGTGGCATGGGCAGGATTCGAACCTGGGACCGCTGCAGTCACAGGCGGGCTATGCTACTATGGCACCACCACTTCGCCACCACCAAGGAAGCCATACATAAAATATAATACAAGATCTATGGTGGAATCCATTATTATGGGTACATCATGGGTATCAGCAACTTAGAGCAACAAGAACCAAATCCCATAAATGCGAAACTTTGTTTGTTTGTTACCTCTTCACGCTTTATCTACTGAACCAATCTTCCTGAAATTTCGGATACACACAGTTCGAAGTACTGAAAAGGACATAGGGTATCTTTCATGCCGGGAAAAAGCATAGTTCCCGTGGAAAATTCACGCGGGCAAAAGCTTGTAAGATATAAGTACCTATAGGAGGCCTATGTCCTGCAGTGGACATCTTGTGGCTGTGATGATGATGACGGGTGACGCGATCTAATAGCAGAACTGCCTTTAAAATATACTCGTAGTACTCACGTAGTCTGCCTTGTCCTTAACCGCTATCTGAACAAGCAACGCAATAATCTCTCAATTTAACTAGATAAACGATATCTAATTTATTTATTTAATGACAGAATGTGTATGGTAAAATATTCGTATTTTATGTGTGAAAATACAATTAAATTTTACAAATGTTATTGATAATTAATTTGTCTAAATGTCTGTACTTTTACGGCCAGTACAAAAGTATTCGGAACTTCTGATTGCTCCACTCATATGAGCAGTGGAAACACTACTTGAAAATCCTATTGGACCCAACCATATTCACCAGTGGGACCACTATAGTACTTTGAAATCCTATTAGATCCAACGATCCGTAGGGGATTTTATTACTTTGAAAATCGATCTGTCGCCAATAGTGAAGTGCCGTTACCAAAAAGGAAAGTTTCTTGGTTTCTCGGAATTATTTTCGAGAACGGAAAATTTTCCTAAAATCCCGAGAAATTTCTGAGAATTTTCAGAAATTTTCAAGAAGATTCGGGAACTGCAATGGGAAATGCATCATTTCTTGGCGTCACATCGCTAGTCGTCAACGGGAAAACACCGCTCGCTAGGCTTTAGAGAAATGTACGGTTTTCCTCATTTCCAAACTGTTGCTAAACTGGTTTGGCTACAAGAAAACTTTCCTCCTCGTAGCCTAACTTTTCTTCTGTATCGTAGTGAGTTTGTGAGGATGTTTGTTACTCAATCACGCAAAATTTGACGGATAGAAAAATACCGGGAATAGCACATAGGGTTTTTCAACGGCGGATCCAGGACAACAAATCGACATCCGTCCTGATGCTGTTGCCGCCCGCCTTGAAACGATTCCTAAAGACTTGCATACGCCACTGCAGAAGGACCAGATTTGCAAAAAATCAAGAAATAAACCAGATTGGCCCAAAAAATTCTGTTATTTCTTTAATTGATATGCAATTTAATTTTCTCTCCACAGTAGGTAGGTACACAAACAATCTGGGGAGGGGGGGGGGGGGGTTACGTTTCTGCTATTTTTTAATTTGATATGCACTGTCATGGAATCTTCTTCCACATTAGGTACCTACACAAAAAAAGCCTTCACGTGCCCCCGTGCCCCCCCAGAAGGCTTTATCCTGAAATACTCGTACCCATGGAAGCAAAGCCCCGGAGCGCGCTGGTTTGCTATATAAAATTAAGTGTCTCTACCTATTAAATTTGGTAAAAAAATATAAGGTAGGTATTATTTTGATTTTAGTTTATACATATATTTATATAGTGTAAATAAATAGTTTGCACATGTGTGTAAATAGTAAATTGTTTTTACAAGCAAAATAATTAAGTTATTATACATTTGAATACCTATATATTTAGGTAGATGAGCAGTAGGAAAGTAGACAACAATTAGGACACAATTCACGACACATAATATCTCCCCAGTTTGATAGCTCAAGCAGTACTCTTTGGTTTTCCTTTTTCCCAACTATTATACTGCCATATGACGTACCTATATTTGTAATACCTGATGTGCAAGAAGAGTATGAGGGAAAAATACTTGATTTTGACATAGATTAAGATTTAGGTCTAAGTACACGTGCGGATTTCGTTATTTTTCTTATACACATAAATAAATGAATTGCGAGACATTTTCTATTTATAGTTTTAGTTTTTAAGTTTAGTTTTTAGTTTCTTTTGTTAATATTTGTAATTCAATTTGTCGAGTAATTTTTTTTTAATTTTTAATAACACATTAATTTTAGTTGAAATAACATTTTTAAAGAAACTAAAAGTTAAACTAACTAACTAAAAAATAAACTAAAACTAACAAAAAAATAAAAATAACTCCTAATAAATTAAAACTATAAGTAGAAAATGTCCCGCAAGTCATTGCCCCGCGGAAGCGTGCCCAGGAGGCTGGCATGGCAGCATTGCCACGTTGTATGGCAATGCTTATTCTTTGATAAAAGAAATCACCAGCCCTCTGGTCACGCGACACCTCGACCAGCTTTTTGCTTAAAAAAACTAAAAATAAGCAGAGGGATAAATTTGTAATAAATTTTAACAATAAATAAATAGATACAGCTTTTTGTTGGCGGCAATCTTAAACTAAGTTACACTGAATTATATTGTTTCACAATCTGAGGGTAGTGGTGGTGGCACCCAACCCTTTAAAATTTCAGGCTGAAAGTTTCAGCCGATTCCCTTTAGTTGTTGCATACTCAGAAGTATTTAGTTTCTTACATGGAAAAAGCAATATTTTAATATTTGGATGGACCTTTGGATAAGAAAATTATACCTACTTTATTTTGTTATAGTGTAATTGGATTTACCTATCATATAGATAGGTAGGTAGTAAATATAATTTTTCATTTTCTCTGGTTTTAATATGTTCATAGCCAAAATAGACTTTACTTTCGTATAAAACGTGGATATATGTCTACCAAAAAAGTGTTTAACAAGCTAATTATTTAAAAATAAAAAACACGACTGACATCTTACATAGCCTATGTCATTCGGGCTAATGCAAGGAATCTAACAATACCTCTCACATCAAAATCTGTTAAGCCGTTCAGGACTTATGGTGGAATAAAGAAATTACATACATACATACATACATACATGAACCCTGAAAACATAACACTCCTTTTTTGGTCAGTCGTGTAAAAAGACCTAGATTTTATCAAAAATAAAAATAGGCACTTACCTTTATTTAGGTAAGTACCGAAGGTACGTACGCAGGTAACTATCTATTTGTTATTCGAATAAGCAACGAAATGTTTTTTTTTTAAGATATAAAATTCGCTGTGTTATATCAAAGAAAAATGTAAATATTCTTACTTTTATTAGGATTAAATTAGGAAACCTGAAAATCTGATAAAACCGTAACACTTACCTCGTCAAAAAGGTTTCACAACACTAAAGGCATTGTCCCACGATCACACAATTAAATAAAAATGATCAAAAGTTAATTCAAATTTTAGAGCGCTTCACGATCAAATCACAAGGGTTGCCGTCCGTCCGTCGACGTGCGTATATTCGCATTGCGCGCCGCAACGTGTGTCGATGGAGGCTGCTACTCGACTTGTGCAAACTTGGAGCGCCCTTACAATACCACCAGCCGCGAGGACAATTAATTACTTCAATTATTTCTAGTGCAGACGAGACTTCAGCTGGTTTCAGCGCGGCTTCAGCGCTCCTAAATCCCACACGAAAGCCGTTTATTTTTAGTAAATCCGAATATTATTTATGTTGGATCAAATATAAGTGAAACGGCCTTAACAAACATAATGTTCTAAGATAGTAACTATTTGTAATACTGTTGTAGAACAGACACAAGTATTTTATTTTTTACGTAAAAGTTTATGAGAGTGTATAGACATTTGTTTGGATGTTGTTACCCTTACACGCAATAACTATACGGTAGGTACATAGGATACTTTACCCCTGGGCGTAGCTCGTAATATTATATTCCCAGAAAAACATACTTACCTTACCAACAAATTGCTTGTCAAGTCGTCCACGGAGGGCGGGCCGCCCGCCCTACGTAAATGAAGCAGACAAATACTGTTTTATATTTACTTTGCCTCTCTTTTGTAAGACTCATTTCAGGAAATGAGGCAACATTTTCTACAACCAACTGTCTTTCATCCTAAAAGCTTTGCTAAAAGAGTAAACATAAACAATTAAACATCGGGTAGTATTTACATTGCGGTGGATCTCCTGGAGGAAACCTCGCTTTTTTTAGTTTTGTCTTGTTAAGCAATGAATTTTGGGCAAACTCCCAGCGGTCCAAAAATCCTTTGATCTCAAAAAAATGCCGCCCATACAACTACTCCCAGGCGGATCCACGGCAATAAAAAATTAGTTTCAAACGGGTCCACGAGTTTTTAAAGTACAGTCGCCTATAGTTATTGTTTGTATTTTTTATTAATTCTAATTATCTGTATATATAAAATTGCTTGCTGACTGATTGGTATATCAACGCAGAGACGAAACCGCTGAACGTAGAAACTTGAAATTTCGCACAGAGGTTCGTTATTATAGTCTAAGTAAGACAGGAATATTGGAATTTAGGGTGGAAATTCCAAAATTTAGTGTAAGGGGGTGGAATTCACGCGGGCGAAATCGAGGAAAAAAGCTAGTAATAACTAAATAAAATGCAATAAATCTATTTCAAATTATACTTTTTATTAAAATGAAGTTGAGAAAAATTTCGAATCTAAGTAACAGCCTCATAACTCACAAATCAATATGTTACTATCTAATAATAAAAAGAAATGGTGTTTCTGTGTAATCTGCTGACCACTTTGGACCGCTGGGAGTTTGCCGAATTTTGAGATTTGACAAGCATGTAAAATACATGTACATAAAACGTACGCTACTTATAACACGTACATATACATATAAGTATATTCTGAAATCGTTTACAAACTTTGAAGTTCGATCGATCGCTTTCGGATGTTGCGTCCGGCCATCGGAATGTTTCGATTCGAGCGAATTGAGTGACTCACGCGCACTTCCCATCGATTTCCATTTCTGTATTCAGATGTGTTTGTCCAGCAGTGGACTTTGTGGCCGAGAGGATGATTCAAATGTAACTCTAGCCGTTTGAGCTCTTCAACGAGTTCCCTACGGGTTGTAGTTTCAGTTTTCTTGATAGGTTTATCACCCAAATAACAAAAAATTAAAACCTAATTAAAATTTCTTTGAGACTGAAAAATATTTCTTTACCAAAAAAATTGTATAGGATATGTTGATCCATGATCAGTCTTTAGTGCGTTGTACTAGACAGAAGAAAAATAATGTCATTCTTTGAATTTTTATTTAGAGTGCTCTAGAGATAAAGTATAATAAGTGCAGTTGACACAAATAACGCAATAGTCCTTACAAAAGAAGCCTTCTTTTTACTAATATTGGTATGATTATTAAAATGAATAAATGTCATATGAAGAAATTAAAGTTTTTGCGAATCGGAGCGGAGAAGAGCTGAGACGCCTTATATTTTTTTTATTGGCTATGACAACATTCACAATGATATAGCATTTCCTCTTCCAGACGGCCATTGTAAGGCGCCACTGGGTGAGCACCCGGAGGCTGAATTAACCGCATTTCAGTTAGTAATACATACCTACTTAATTAACTCGTGTTAAAGCCTGAAATTGATATGTATCTTAGCCTTGCCTTGTGTGTGTCATAATGATAACAAATGTCATTATAATTGATGCTGTTAGTTTGAAAAGATCATTAAAATTCATGAATAACATTCTTTTTTTTAATTGTTTCTAAATTCATTTTTTCTAATCTGGATTGGTAGTTCCAGAGGTTATGGCGTTCAAAAAAACAAAGCATCAGAACTCTTTAGCTTTATTATATCAGCAGGTAGCTATTCCACCCGGCTTCGCTCCCGTGCGAATTTCGAACTTCGAATCTAGTTGTAACATGATTTTATTAAACACTTAAATAGCGCTGTAAATATTCCAATAACCTTAATCTATATAGGTACATATAATAAAACAGTAAAAATATTTTGTCTGTACATTTAGTATTTTTGACTGAAATGAATAGAGGAACACTTAAAAAGAATAATAGAACGCAAAAAACATTTTTTGGAATTTCTTGTCTGTCTGTATGTATGTACGCGTTTCACGCAAAAACTACTGGACGGATTTGAATAAAACTTTTGTTGTATAGCTATTAAGCCTGGGCAACATATACGCTATAATTGATTTTGAAAACTGGAACACCTGATGAAGAACCTTAACAGAACAGCCAAACTATAAGAAATATGAAAATGGTACCTTTGCAAAAGTCTATCAATCTGACGAGCATTTTCTATTGACGTATAAAAATCGAAGATCAGGATCATCTGATGAAGAATTCCAAGAGACCAGCTACACTATTATATATATGGAAATGGCGTCTTAATAACAGAAGTCGTTTAACCTGATGAGCATTTTCTGATGACGTATAAAAACTAGTGGTTCTGTCAGAACAGTAAACCTCGCGAGCCCTTCCACGAAATAACCGATATTTTACCGTGTCCCTGGCTAAAAAGAGTTTTGAAACCAACCTACCAATGCTGGAAAGAAAGTAAAAAGTTCTCATATTTTACCCATAAGCCCAAACATGTTCTTGTGGTTGGTCAATACCACTAAAAAAATTAGAGAAACCTGCCTTTTTTGCCACAAATAATATAAATAATAATGTAATAATAAATATAGACGGACAAATCACACAGATTGAGTTAGCCCCAACGTAAGTTCAAGACTTTACGGGATGCTAATTTAACAATACTTTATTTTATAACAAATACATATAGATAAATATCCAAAACCCACGTCAATCTGAAAAAGATTATTTTCCATCTTGACCCGACCGGGGATCGAACCCGGGACCTCTGGTGTAGCCGTTCGGGGCGTGATGACCGTGAGGCCACGGAGGTCGTCAGTCATCAGAAATGCATGGTACCTATTGGCTATATGTATTGTATATGTTATTTGCGCAACAAATTTAATGTTCAAAAAAGAAAGTTCAATTTGAAATCGAATCTCTCTGATTAGTAGGTATGTAGGTATTATATATATTACTTTTTTTATAATAGGATTCTAATCATACAATATTTTTTTTTTATATCAGAATTATTTCAAGTGTTCAAGATAATTCTACCATGCAAAGCAATCCACAATACAATACCATTAACCGAATAAATACACACAATTCAAAGCCAAGCAAGACAAAGAAAAGCCATTTGATTTTTTTAAGAACCATTTAATTTTATTTAATAAATAAATCAAGTCACTCTTGTAAACGTATTAGCGATTTTGCGAGTATTAAAAGCTTTGCTGCGCCATCTATTGATTTTTTTGTGAACTATCGTATGAGAATTTATAACATATGGATTTATAGCGGTTTTATTGAATTTTACTATGTTGTTCAAACAAAAAAAATGCGTCTTAATAAGAATAACAAAAATGACTAATGACATTTTTAAATAATTTTTTAAATAGCTGAGATATGAGGTTTTTTTTATATATTTCGGCCATTTTATAAAATTTCAAAAAACTGGCTCGACTAAAAAATTCTATAAAATTACCGAACCTGCTTACAAAATTTCATGAGAATCGGTTCAGAAATGCGACCTGTAGGCGATAACATCCGGACAGACAAAAGAATTTTCGGCTAGTGGAAACTGAGACGCTTCGCTCGCTGCGCTCGCTCGGTCGATTAAAGATTATGGAACACTAGCTTTCACCCGCGGCTTCGCCCGCGTGAATTTCCCACGGGAACAGTGCTTTTCCCGGGATGAAACCCTATGTCCTTCTCCGTACTTCCAGCTATGTGTATGCGAAATTTCAGGAAGATTGGTTCAGTAGATAAAGCGTGAAGAGGTAACAAACAAACAAACAAACAAACTCACTTTCGCATTTATAATATTAGTTAGGATTTGATGAAGAACTCGAAGAGACCAGCTACCTACTCTATAAAATAAATGGAAATGGGGCCTTAGCAAAAGTCGTTCAACCTGATGAGCATTTTCCACTGACGTAGGTATAAATGGAAATGACACGGGATAGGACAAATAGGGACTCAGGGTGGGAGTGGTGGTACACGGGAAATTATAGATAACGAGCAGACGAAGATAGTTTATTGAATGAAATATCACTTGATTCATTTTAACACCGCGACTGTACTTTGAGTACCTAATATATTCCCGCGGGACACGGGATAACCAAATGGCTGAAATTTTGAGTACTGGAGTTTAGGTTACTACAGTTTGGAACACAAAAAGATTTTTCAATTAAGCGAAACTCACGCGGGCGAAGCCGCGGGCAACAGATAGTAATGTATAAGTTAGTGTTTTAATTTTTAGGGCCATATGAAAATGATGTAATCTAAGAATATCTATATGCACCTACCTTCCCGCGTAGATTGTCTAGCAAAGCAAACTATCACTATAGCTGACTGAATCCCAATTCCACTATTCAGCTAAGCGTGGGCTTCACGTCTTACGGCTCTTGGCTCTGTCTACCCCGTAAGGAATAAAGACGGGATACCTACTGTATCTCCTCATATACATAGACGTTAGTACCTAATATACTAAACAATTACGTCCAAGGAAAAATATTAACTTAGAACGCCAAACAAAATTTCCCAATGTCGTGTTACTTATTTAAGTAATTTGTCAGTCCTTTTAGGGAATTGGGTGCGAAATCGTAAAAGGGACGTTGGACAAACAGTGGCGACGTGGCTGGCGGCGGCGGTTACCATCAACTACCAGCTCGCGCCGGTTACCACCGGTTTCCTGTGTGTGGCTGCACTTCCATTAACCCTATGGTATGACACACGCGTTTCAGTGGAGCTCAAATTACAGCTTCTTGAGATGTAGGTATATCATTGATATCATGTACATATTAGTCGCTTGGCATAGAAAAATGACCTCATCATTTCATGGAATTAATGTTTTAATTTCTAACACTAGCGATGCCCCGCTGTTTCATTCATTTGCCCAGTCCAGTACAGCTAATACAAGACAGACCAGTTTCTTCATAGAAATGGATAAAATATACGAATAGGTGACGATGTCGCTACACGCAAATCCATAATGATGTCAGTCTGTGGAAATAACTAAGTTTTTATATAATTTTAACTGATCAATTTTAATTTTATTATGATTCAAATAGGCACTATATCTGAATCTCCATTCCATCAGAAAGCCCACTATTTAGCTAAGCGTGGCCTTCGAGTCTCACGACTCTTGGCTCTGTCTACCCCGTAAGGGATAAAGACGTGATTCTATTTATGTATGTATGTCAAATAGGCTTAAAAGCATAGTCATATACCTACTAAGTTACATTACGGGAATACGTAAGCAACCGCAACGAAATGAAAACATGATATGGCTGCAAGAGATACTTTATTGTAGTCCCATACAGATTTTAGTTTATCCTTAGCCTAGATATTGGTCCCCTCTACTTGAGTGGGATGAACCTGGAGCTGTGGGTGGCACCGATACCGGGTCTACCGTGCTTCACAGGCTTGTATGTGACGGAGAATTCACCAAGGTAGTGACCAATCATCTCGGGCTTGATTTCAACCTGTAACAATAAATTATTTAAATTAATAAAAAAAAAACTTTGCAAAAAGCATCATTTGGTTCCGTTAAAAGTTCGCAGAGACGTTGCTGACATCGTATATTTGTTAAAGATAGCTTCTGGTTCAGTGGACTCTCCTGATCTTCTGGCTAAATTGAAGTTAAACGCACCTTCTAGAATTTTTAGGTATAACCCTCTTATTCGTACACCGATAGTATCTACTAAATATCGGCGAAACTCGTATATGGTGCGTGCAGGCAATAACTTCAATAACATATCTCGTAGTCTCGATATAGATTTATTTACTATTACTACAAGTGTAGCAAGAGCTAAGCGACTTTTGTCAGAACACCTACAGGATTAATACTTCTTTTTGTAATTGTAACATATACCCACTGTATTTGTTAAAGTAGTGTCAAAAAAAAATGTTCAACTGCGTTTTCAACTATGTAATCATTCTTCTATTTGTGAGGACGTGTAATTGGCTTCTTTAGTTCTTAAGTGATAACCTATTGTAGTTTAAATGGCTGTTGGTCTTCCTAATAAATAAAATAAAATAATCCCCGGAACGAGATAGTTGCATGATCTGGACGCGACAGATAGAGAGTGGCTCATGCACTGAATAGACAGAAATTACAACCAGGCAAACCAGAGGGAAAGCCGTTGCCCAGCAGGGGACAGCCTAAAAAAAAATGCTTCACTGATTTGTGCATGCTATTGACAAAAAATTGTGTCAAGAGTTATCGAATCAAGCTAAGTACAAGGTCTATCATATACAATGTGTCCCATCATCAGTGTCGGAGCCTTTAATGGTATGTTATATGGCATTTTTTATGAACAAATCACCACTAAAAACTTTTTTCTTTTTAATTTTTTGTTTCTTTTTTTTCTGTTATAACTTTTGTTTTAAAATGAAAAATAAATATTTTAATGGGCTTATTTATTACTATCACAAGAAACTAACAATAATGCAAAAAGCCACAAAAAAAATTGTTTTTGTTTTTACGTTTTTTCTTTTTTTTGTCTTTCATATTGAAACATCTTTTTCATTTTATTGTTGTCTACATGATTAGCTTTTATGACACCTATTTTATGTCGATAGGACTTTTACACAAGTAGTTACGTACGATTGAATTAGTATATGAGCCCAAAACAAAATGGCTGCCATTTTACTACAGTGGAAGAAAAAAGTTTTGGGTGGTGATATATGTTCATAAAAAAGGCCATATAACATACCATTAAAGGCTCCGACACGATGACGGGACACATTGTATATTTAAAATGAAATAAAAAACTGGAGCTGTACATACACAGCACCCCAATTCTGCTATTTTATTTTAAGCCGAAACGCATTGAAAACAACTTTTGGTATTCTACTAACAATTTGTCAAAACGAAGCCGTAACGCATTGGTTACGCAGCCGAAACGGTTTGGTTGACGTATTCTGGTAAAGGACACGTAACGTTTCGTTACCGGATCAGCTATTATTTGTATTCTGATAAGTTTTTGACAGTTGGTACAACCGAAACGCTACGGTTCTGCGTTGGTTGAAATGTCAAAATATGCGGTTTTGCATCGGCAGCAAATTAGTAGGTTTTGGCCTTTTGCTTGCGAGTTTTGTAAAAATTTGGTTTTACAACTGTTAACATTTCAGTTTCTTTTATAACCTAGCAGTCATATTTGTACTCTTGCAGAAATAATGAGCTCATATTTAGCTTGGGATATGATGTTGAGAGCGCAGCTTCAGGACATTGCCCGGACTAGAAAACTGCCGAATAGAAGTTATCCTTCTCTTACCGCTAGCTTGTGCGGGAGAGTTTTGTGACATTTTTATCTACGATAGAAAATATTAAGATGAATAAAAGAAAATATTACAAGATAAAACTCAAAGTTGATAAATTTTATTGTACCTATAAGTACTAAGTAGGTGGTGGCGGCCAATAGCCCGAACCTCTTCGAATGAACACAGATCCGCCTCAGCAGTAGGACATACATCGTATTTATGTTGTGTTTGGTTGTGTTGAAACTAACAATAATTTATAATAATAAAACATAAAACTCTGTGAAAACTTTAAGCTTGGCGCTTCGTCGCGAAATCAAAACAAAACAAACTTGTTATTGTCAAATCGAACTAAGCGTACACTTTTTTGACACTGAGCAAAGATACTCATGTCATACAGCCAAAAATTTTGGAATCTTTCCTTACAAAAGCAGCAATGTACGCGCAACTAAAATTTTTTCGAGTTGCCACACCATAAGCCCTCCATAACCGGCTCTGTAACCAACCGTTTGTGTTTCGTTTGGGTTTCAGCTGCCAACGTAAAGTTACTGGAATACCGTTTGCTTTTACATACGCAACTGTAACGAAGGCGAACCGCAGTCGATCCGTTTCGGTTAATAAATAGCAGAATTGAGGTGCAGTTCAGTCCACTCTATTTCTCGACAAAAATATGGAAATTCAAAGGGAAAAAGTTTGTAGTAGATTTAGATGGCTGTTCTAATTTTTTTTAGTTATTTATGTCTCACTGCTGGACTGCCTCCCCTTCACTCATCTCTGTCCTTCGTCTTTTCCTTATGTATGAGTCCATAACATTAAATAAATTTGAGAATGCAATTTATATTAAAATACAGTGTATAAAGGATTAAAATGCAGAACAATAAACCCCTAGTTACTGGTAAAGATCACAAGTTTCATCACATTTCTTACATACATTATGTATTATATTTACAGCCTTTGAAAAATCCACTGTTGGACTTAAAACAGTTCCAAAGAATATAATTATCTTGCTTATTGAAAACTACATTTGGTAAGTGAGCCACTTTTGTAAAAAAAAAAGAATACCTATGACACAGAAATCACAGAAGCTTATATGGCAAAATTATATAAAAACCTGTAGGGAACACAAGCATTAGCTCATGCAAATACATGTACAGTGGGCCACATAGAAAAGTATACCATCTGAAATATAATCCTAACTAATATTATAAATGCGAAAGTGAGTTTGTTTGTTACCCCTTCACACTTTATCTACTGAACCAATCTTCCTAAAATTAGTAGTACTAAGAAGGATAAAGGGTACCTTTAATTCTGGGAAAAAGCACTGTTCCCGTGGGGAATTCACGCGGGCGAAGCCGCGGGCAAAAGCTAGTCCTCTATAAAAAGTGGTATACTTTTCCATGTGGTCCACTGTACATTCCAAATTTCAACCAAATCAAGTCATTTTGTGTTTATCCATTACAAACAAATCTCTTTCTCACATGAAATTAAAGTAATTACAAGTATGTATGTACTGATAACATACCTGGTTGAAAGTCTTGCCGTTGTAAATGCCAACAATAGAGCCAACCATCTCTGGGACAATAATCATGTTGCGGAGGTGAGTCTTAACAATCTCTGGCTTCTCATTTGGTGGGGCCTCCTTCTTGGCACGGCGCAGCTTCTTCACCAGCGCCATGGGCTTGCGCTTGAGACCGCGGGCGAACCGCCGGCGGGCGCGGGCATGCATCAACTCCATGAGTTGCTCACTGAAATTAAATATTTTTAGGTTAGTTTCTAGCAGGTTCATTTTATACCGTCTAAGTATCTACTCCTTCAGAGTGTACTCGAAAGAAGTAGAGGTTGAGGTGATATAAAATACACAAGACAGTGCTCAATTGTACTAGATATGCTTAAAAACATTAGCATTATCAGTAGAAATGTCACTAGTGGATAGTGTCATGCAAGTGGATATTTCTCATGTCAAACATTGTAAACATTATACGGTACTCTACTTACTTGGGCATGTCCAGAAGTTGATCAAGATCAACTCCTCGGAAGGTAAACTTCCTGTACGAGCGCTTCTTCTTGATCGCTTCTTCAACCTGAAAAACGTAAACATTACGGATCACTTTCAAGAAAATATCACGGTTACACGCTACTTGACTGTGCTGATAGAGGAGCGGCAGGAGAAATCACATAATTTAATAGCAGATTGTACCCCTTTTTAGAGATAATTTCAAAATAAAATCCACAAACCTCTGCCATGTTTCCAAATTGATTGTCAGAAAAACTCCGAAAGAAAGAAAGACCTCAGTGTGACATTGACATTACGTAAACTGACCTACGATATGACAGTGACAGCTTGATTTTGTTGATGTTGACATTTTCTTGACCAAAGAAGTAAGCCAGATAATGACAAGCAAAGCAAGTCTGGCATGAAAACTCTCAAGCAAGAGGGAAAACTCAATGAAATAAATGAAGCAAAACGTGCCGCTACTGCCCCGGGACTCTCTCCTGAGGGGATTTTGGCATAAAAAGCTCAGTGATCATTGTGCGTGCCGTCCCCCAAATACCATATAAACTTTGGTTCCTTTACTCGCTGCATACCTATATTGCAGTGAGCCCAAGTCGCGTTATGCCTAGACCAAACGAGATGTAGGCGTATTGCGACTTAGGTCAATTCCGTTTTAGTTCATCAGCGAGATAGGCTTAGTGAGACTGAGGTTTATTGAGTTTTAGGTTAACAGCGAGTTAGGCTTAGTGCGACAAAGGTTTATTGAGTATTAGTTCAACAGCGAGATAGGCCTAGTGAGACTTAGTTTTATTGAGTTTTAGTTTAACAGCGAAATAGGTTTAGTGCGACAAAGGTTTGTTGAGTTTTAGTTCAACAGCGAGATAGGCTTGCTTAGTGAGACTATGGAGATTCATAGAGATCTAGTTCAACAGCGAGATAGATCAAATAAAGGAAAAGGAATCATAGAGTATAAACTAGTTTTTGGTGGCTGTGCAGTGCAATTTTACTTTTGCTTTAAAGAGTTGATTGAAAAATTATAAGTTTATGTTTCTATATAATTGCTTAAAGTCATCTACAGATATTGGTTGTCGGTTGGGATAAGGTGAAGAGCCGAAAGAGTACTGAAATTTCGCATACACATAGCAAGAAGTTCTGAGAAGGACATAGCATTTCATCCCGGGAAAAAGCACTGTTCCCGTAGGAAATCCACACGGGCGAAGCCGCGGGTAAAAGCTAATAGGTATTAATATAATAAAGGAGTTTATAGTAAACTTGCTTTTGCCTGCGACATTGTCTGCAAAAAAATATTTTTTCTATTTTATCTCAGGTTCGAAGCCGCGGCGTATCAAACTCAGAATCTCACGTTCCCGTAGGAATTTTTGGGAAGTACTTTTGGAGTGCTTGGTTATACTCCTAATTATAATATTAATTAGCCAATTATTATTATTATTAGCCATATCCGTTCCCACCTACGCAGATTACAAGATTCGCCGTTGACGGACACGTCAGGGAGGACATGATGATGATGATGATGATGAAAATTTTAAAGTATATAATATATAATTATATAATATAATATATATAATATATAATTATATATATAATCCATACTAATATTATAAATGCGAAAGTTTGGATGTGAGTTTGTGAGTTAGTGAGGATGTTTGTTACTCAATCACGCAAAATCTACTGGACGGATTTCGATGAAATTTGGTACAGAGGTAGATAATGACCTGGAATAGCACATAGGCTACTTTTTATCCCGGGAAAAAGCACTGTTCCCGTGGGAAATTCACGCGGGCGAAGCCGCGGGCAAAAGCTAGTATATATAATAATATTATAAATGCGAAAGTTTGGATGTGAGGTTGTGAGGATGTTTGTTACTCAATCACGTTAAATCTACTGGACGGATTTCGATGAAATTTGGTATACGGGTAGAAAAATACCGGGAATAGCACATAGAGTACTTTTTATCCCGAAATTCCCACGGGAGCGTAGCCCCGGGGCGCAGCTAGTGTGAGATATAGTCCAATAGCGATATAGTCGTATCACGAAATGGACAATGTGAGATATAGTCCAACAGCGACATAGTCGTATCGCGAAATGGACAATGTGAGATATAGTCCAATAGCGATATAGTCGTATCACGAAATGGACAATGTGAGATATAGTCCAATAACGACATAGTCGTATCGTGAAATGGATAACGTGAGATATAGTTGAAACGCTTATTTGAAATGAAGTTTAGGCATAACGTGACTTAGGCTCACTGCGATATAGGTATGCAGCGAGTAAAGGCTTTGGTTACCTTACCTAGGATTTGCCTCCCTTCATGCCGACTATTGCCGACCGACGACGCGACGCTCAAATATTTTTTTATTTTGGCAGTGGCAATCAAAGAGTATATAATCACTACGTTTTAGTGGCAATGTTATTCGAGAAACCAAAGAAAATAGTTTTCCAAAAAACCCTTTGCCTTTTCCCCTACATTTTGCTATTTTTTTCCCCTCTGATTTTGAATTTATAATTTGTACCTAATCCAGAGAAAACTAATGGATTATTGATCGTAAGAAAAAACCAGCAGTATTATAATAACAAAATATAATGTATATTATTCTTATCCTTTTAACTTTAACAAATAAATGAGAATACATAACATCAAAAGCTAATTCTAGTTTGACCTTGCTCACATTAACAAACATGTCCTAAGTCTGGTAACAGAACAGTCCTCGAGCAACACGGACTTCCGTCACGCAGTTCACGGTAGTCTGTGTTGTTCAAAGTATCATATTATATAGGTAAGTATTGAAGTATGGAAAAAAACATTTTTATCTAATACATTTTTGTTGAGCTCTTTGCTTCTGTCACCTCATATGACTAAAACCCATGAGGAACTTTGTTTGCAGTAATGTTATCCAATTTAGCAAAAGGATACATTTTTTCATTTTATCACTGTTCAGTGATGCTGCATAGTGAATATTATGTTTATGGTGTTCAGTATGCTATTCTAGGGTTAGTGAAATGCTTTATCCAAGATCACAAAAACCTGAACCACCACTCTGCGTTCATTCAATCTTAGCTTGTGGTAAAACTATCTTCATTTGTAGATCTCAACAACCTTGATAACCTTTTGCCAATCAACTTTGGATATGTTTTTGTTTTTATTAAAAATTCTTTAGACTGATGGGTGACAGCACCATTTTCTAGCTGATATTTGCATAATGTATGTAAAGGTTGTACCAACTGGTCTCTGTATATAAGGTCTCCTTCTAACTGTGACAGAGCCTCTGCTGCTGTTTCCAGTGTACTTAGACAACCCTCGGTAGGCTGCGTCCTTATGATATAACTGCTTATAGTACTAGTTAACAACTTCACTTGTTTTATATTATGAAGAATTGGACTTGATGCATATATTGCTTTAGCTTGAGGCCAAGTGCCATCTATTAAAATAAGATTGTAAGATTCTGACTTATTCTCCAGATTATTAATATCAATTGATGTTTTACTTGGATATAATAAAATTGTATTTGGCTCGTGAAGGATGTCTTCTAAATTTTCATGTCTCGGTTGTGGAAATTTCTTCCCTTTGTAAATAAGGCACTTATTTTCAGACAAACCCAGCCTCAGCATAGGAGCAGTACGAAGACAACGCTTTTCTTCTGCAGGATGCTGCAGTAATATAATTCTACTCCTCGGATTTAATCTTTGAGGTGGTAATGCTGAACACCAGCAAACAACCATGGGTCTTCTGAAATATGAAAAAAAAAATAGAAGTTATAATAAAGCTAAGACTATGCTAAAGTTTATTATGATAATGTGATAAAATCTACAACAAACCAGATCGCGATTAAAGGTAACTTATGCCAACAAAATCTTTACTGATTTATTATTTTTAAGGTTTAGATTTTTTTACAACAAATTGCTTAATACCACAATTAAGTCATTCTATTAAATAATTACTGCTTAAAAAAAATATATTCTTATCATCATAATACTAACTCGCACTTTTGGCATAGCTCTCGCATTGTTGGGGGATCTGCAGGTATATTGGACAGATCATCCCACACTTCCAGTTCATCCATAGTAATTATATTGTATAATTTCCTATCCTGATAGTCTAGTATTATCTCAATATCATAAAATCAACATTTAAATAAACCAACAGTTTCCATTATGGTATTTGATTTTGTCCTTAATTCTGAACCTATTTTTGGTTGCGGGTTACACTTCACTTGCACGTTGTTGCAGAAATATAGAAATATAAACCGTAGCGGGCGAGTGAGTGTATTGTATAATTTCTTGAAATTATAATCACTATATTGTTACTATATTGATAAGTACCAACTATTTAAAAACAAAAATCATTTAACAAATTTTGCGATGCAAAATAAGTTAACTGAAAAATTCAGGGAATTTATTTACAGTGGTAAATTCATGTCGCTTTGGATCACACACAAACTATAAGAGACTTTGGATTTTGTAAATCAATCAAATTGAAATCCCTCGACCTCCTCAATGCAAATGCATCAAACAAATCCCAAAAGGCCCAAAAGAAAAGTCAAAGAAAAGTTACGCCGGCCGGACGGATGCGTGACGTTGACGTTGACGTTGCTTGCTATTTGAAATTCATGACATTGACGTAAAATTGGTTTAAGCGTAGGTACTTCATAAGCTGGGGTCCCACGGTCCGCTATTCTACGGATCAGCCAGCCCACGACTAGAGATGGGCATTTACCCGATAAATTTCCGAGACTTGGAAATTTATCCATTTATACCCATTTTTTTCCAGGAATTTTTAATTTATACCGGGTAGAAATTAAAATCAATTAAAATGTTTGTAATTACGATATTTTATAATATATCGTTAAGATTTATTATGAAATAAAGTCTTTAAACATAATATTCAGTTTTTAAATTAAGTACTGTGTAAAAAAATACTTATAAAGTGTACAATTTACGTTTTGGTTACAAAAAGACCTGACAAGATATATCTTAATTCTGATTCATTCGCAGCCAACTGGTTTTAGACAATAAATGTTATGCCGGTGCCACGAACCAATTTGCCAAATGCCGGAATTCTATTGAACGGCTAGGCGATCATCGAATCGTAATCGTAAGGCCCGCCGTACTAGGCCAGATTGCTTTACACGAATGTCTGTAATATCAGTAATAATGAAAAACTGAATTTGACATTACAATGCAGCAAACTAAATTACTAACTCGCTTAAAAACACGATTGTATAAAATTTTCTCCAAATCCGAATCATAACTAATATTATAAATGCGAAAGTGAGTTTGTTTGTTACCTTTTCACGCTTTATCTACTCAACCAATCTTCTTGTTTTACATACACATAGTTAGAACTTTAGAAGTACTGAGAAGGACATAGGATACTTTTCATCCCGGGAAAAAGCACTGTTCCCGTGGGAAATTTACGCGGACGAAGCCGCGGGCAGAAGTTAGTCTATAAAATAATTGAAGTTGTTTTGATTTTTTTTGTTAATTCTACTTGAAACATCCATATACTGAATATGCATCATTATTTTCAAAATATTATTTGAATACATATAATTTTAATTCTGTTGTTTTTGTTTTTTTTTTATATTTGAACCGAAAACAACTAGTTATTTGTATTCCTTATAATCAAAACATACCTAATATTTATGCTTTAATGATTATTTTATCAGTTTAAAGTAAATAATAATAATTTACTTTCATTATAATTTCTACCCGGTATAAAAAAAAATATCTGGTATAAATGGGTATAAATTAATTTTTACCCATTCTACCCATTCTTTCCCATTTTTACCTTCCCGAAATTTATCCAAGCGCCCATCTCTAGCCACGACACAGAAATATTTTTTTTTAAATATAAGCAGAAGAAAAGAAACACAAATTTCACACACACACTGATGATATTTGACAATATTTGCATCCTGTTCATTGATAAGGACTCTCACATAACTCTGTCCCTTTCCTTCCTTAGCATTGGAATGTATTGCAACACAAACCTCTACACTGAAAGATTTATCATCCGAGCCGGTGTTTTCATGCGAAATGTTCCTTAACTGTCATGTTTGTTGTGTTGTCATAGTTGTCATATATATTTAAAATTATTTTTTACTATTTTGTGCTTTAAAACTCAATAGAAATGATAAAATGCAAGGTGTACAATGTGTGGCAGTGTTTCTTATAAAAATATTCCTGGAATATCGTTCCTTCGGTAAGCAATTCATGTTTTTTTGACGTGCCCAATGATAATATACAATTTCGTGTTATTTTTGAAACAATAACCATTATTAGACTTTTGAATGCTATTTATCAGCAATATCATTATTTATTTTATAAAGTAGTGTATTAATTATAACCATTTCATAAGAAATACTACAAGTAATTTAATAATTGTGTAAATAGCATAGATCATTTGACAGATCCAGTTTTGTTTACTATGACTGGGCCGAATCAAGGCAAATATACGAATATAGTACCTATTCTATAAAAATCTCAGGATATTTTTCTTGAAGATTAAAATGCACATTTTATAAAAATACTGACAGTAAATTTTATTTCAGGGCAAGGAAAATATGCCAGAAAATAATACCTCAAGAAAGAGAACTGCTATGGGGAGTATGTCTCTTCCGAAATACGAGTACCAGGACATTGAATGGACGCCATCGACATCATAGCAATGTTTCATTGCACGTGATTTTAAATAATTTAAAATAAATTTTATTTATTTAATGACTAGTATTTTTTCCCAAAAGGGAATAGAATTTCCCATTGTAAAAAGCTGATGCAGATCCGTCCGCATACCGCGCACGGCACAAGATTCAGCGTCTCAAAATTTTTGGTTTTGCTACACAGTGTAATACCCGTGCGGATAAAGAATGGGATTGAAAATGGCGGCTCATAGAGCCGGTACCGTCAGCATAATAAGTAAAAACGCATTAACGAATTAGGTAACTAGTAAAATAACTGAAAAACTGTAACTATTTTTACCGTTGAAACTTTTTCGTTTTTTTATTACAATTAAACAGTTCCATATGTGTGCTTCATATTTTGTGATCTTTTCGGTACAAAAATAATAAAATTACAGTACAGAAAAAATAATGAAATATTACTTTACAAACTACGCGTTATTATATCGCGTTTATAAACGATTTTTCGCGCATCGCTATGCAGTACTTTCCCGCGTTTATGCTCCATGGTAAAAATAATATAAAACAACAACAAATAACTAACAAGGCGTTAACAGTAAATTATAACAACAAACGAATTAAACAACAAATAACAAGATTAACAACAACTTTAAAGTCGCACAACTCAGAGAACGCGTCTAGCTCACAGAATTGCGAAACCGGACTGACGACGGGGCCCTCTCCTGACTTTGTTTTTTAACGTTATTTTTTTTGTCAGACTGTACTCACTAGTGTGAGTATAGACGCAAATAGTGTGCGAGCGAGAAGTGAATAGTTGCGCCGCCATTTCTAATCCCATTCTTTATCCGCACGGGTTGTACTGAATATAATTAATTATCTTAGATCCGACCCTGTATTCTGTCGTTGTGTGAATAATGATCTTAGTTTGTGTTTTTGCCATGCAATTTCAAATTACATGTTCAGTCTGCTTACTATTATTATATGTCTGTGAAATAAACGAGTTCTGACCTGACCTGACCTGCCGTCTGTGCGGACGCGGATGCGCTCGGACCATCGCAGACGTAGACGCACCGCACTTGAGCGCACCTTTGAAGTTACCGACTCGCGATGGATACGGCCGGCGGCGCATCGCCACAGACGTGTCTGTGCTATCACGGACGAGACCGGTCCCACGGTTCGTCGTGCGAGCTGGTCTACGTGCGTCCGCGATTTTTCAGACCGTGGGACCCAACCTTTAGAAAACTTAAAAATAAGAATACACATATTGTTTCCATGATAAATTAGAAAACTTAACTTACTTATGGCGAGACCCAAGGCTAATCAGAAGGGTACGTAAGCTCCGCCTTTAAAGCAGACAGAATAAAGTTACTTTTCAAATTTTCTATAATTTGTGTTTTTGCTAGCGAGTTTTCGTTAGGCTCTTGGGGTAATTATTTTAGAGGTTTTTTTTTTAATTATGATAAAACACTAAATATATTTTAAAAAATAAAATTAGGCCTGTGGTGTGGCCCTAGAATAACACCAACCCATATCTTCCCGTGGGTGTCGTAAGAGGCGACTAAGGGATTTAAAACACCGGAGGATGGGCAGCAGCATCTTTCCGCGTACTATGCCATCACACTGCGATCGCCAACCCGCCTGCCAAGCATGGCGATTACGGCAAAACCCTCCATGGATGAAATCCTTGGGGGAGGCCTTTGTCCAACAGTGGACGTCTTTCGGCTGAGAGAAGAAGAAGAAGTATTCTTTATTTAATTCTTTAAAAAAATTCTACTGTTATCGCTTAAATTACGATGTTTTTCGACGATAAAGGAAAAAAAAACAGGATTGTGTATTTTTTTTTTTTTATCTAGCCTTATTTATTTTATTTGTTACTAGCTTTTGCCCGCGGCTTCGCCCGCGTGAATTTCCCACGGGAACAGTGCTTTTTCCCGGGATAAAAAGTAGCCTATGTGCTATTCTAGGTCATTATCTACCTCTGTACCAAATTTCATCGAAATCCGTCCAGTAGATTTTGCGTGATTGAGTAACAAACATCCTCACAAACTCACAAACTCACAAATTCACAAACTCACATCCAAACATTCGCATTTATAATATTAGTATGGATTTGATTGAGCGATTTTCATATTAATAAAAAAAATCAGTATAAAAAAGTCTCAACAGATAGCGTTTTATGAAAGCCGAGTGTTGAGCGATTTTTCTGACAGCTAATTAAGAAAAAAAAATCAGTACAAAAAAGTCACAACAGTTAGCGTTTTATGAAAGCCGAGTCGTAATAATGGCTGAACCTACATGGTGCGCTTTTTCTTGTCAACCAGAGGCAGAAAAAAAAATCACATAACAGTTTGACAGTTGCACAAATCACAATAAAGATTGTTTTTAGTTGTTTTTTTTTTACTAAGTTTTATTTTTTTTAATGCCAATCCCGTGAATTTTTTGCTGTTTGTATGGAATTTTTTCTCTCGCCTTTTACTAAGCGCCATCTATGAAGTCATCTGGAACTATTTCTTTTTTTAATTTGTGTCACGGAAAATCACTCAACTTGTCAACACAGGTTGTTGTTGCACAGGCAAAAAAAATTGATCACCTAACAGTTTGACAGTTGCACAAATCACAATATTGATCGTATTTTTATGTTTTTTTTACTAAGTTTTATTTTAAAAAATGCCAATCCCGTGAATTTTTGCTTTTTGTACGAACTCGCCTTTTACTTAAGCGCCATTGAAGTCACCTGGAACTTTTTTTTAATTTGGGTCTCGGAAAATCCCTCCTCTTTATGGGATATTTTTCCTGCTTCAGCACTTCTAACCTATGGTTCACACAAGACATTTAAAGACAGTACGTTTTCGGAAAATCATGGTTGGGTAGGGCTTTAACCGCAACTCGCGGTCGAGTAATCTCAAATGCTTGGGTCAATGATAATTTTCACTTCTGCATCCCCACAAAATAAAAATAAACTGAGCTTTAAAGTAAACAATAATAATGAAAGATTGCATGTTTATTACAATATATTTAAAAAATAATAATTTCTGTGAGTTTATTTGATTTAAGTTTGATACATAATATCTCGATGAGTTTGATTGAGGGATTTTCGGAGACGCAAATTTAAAAAAAAATAGTTCCTGATGAATTCAAAGGTGGCGCTTAGTAAAAGGCGAGACCATTCAAAAAGCAAAAATACACGGGATGGCATTAAAAAAAAAATAAAACCTGATAAAAAACATCTAAAAAGTATCAATATTGTGATTTGTGCAACTGTCAAACTGTTATGTGATTTTTTTTCTGCCTCTGGCTGACAATAAAAAGCGCACAATATAGGTACAGCCATTATTACAACTCGGCTTTCAATAAAACTCCATCTGTTGAGATTTTTTATACTGATTTTTTTTCTTAATTAGCTGTCAGAAAAATCGCTCACTCCGAATCATGCCCCGAATGGAATACCTATGCGTGGATGCGTAAAAAATAGTAATGAATTTAAAAAAAAAACGATGTGTCAATGTGTCTTGTCATAATATTTTATTTATTTACGTGTTTGTGCAATAGATGGCGTAAGAAAATTATTTAGATGCTTTTTATATGGTTTATGACGCATTTAATTCGAAATTTAAAGGATTATTTTGCTGCAGAATAAAACTACTTTTATATTTTTCCCACATGTGTATAATACAAACGGACATAAATATCAATATAGATAAAAAAAGTGTTTAAAGCGGTGTCTGTGTCGACGCCATTTTGCGCCGCATTTCATACATAATATTATTTTGCTATCAAGCCAGGAATAAGTTCTCGTCTCTCTCTTTTTTATGTAATTTTCGTATGAAGAAAAGAGTACGCTGCTGAATGTACTAACTTTCTCCTCCGGGTATGTATATGTCGTAAAGAGAATTTTTATTCCTATGATTTGTAAACATGGAGGCCAAGTGTTATTGGTGAGGTGTGAAGAGAAGCTTAACGATTGTGTTTTACAATTGAAATACATCGTTTTTTGAAAACTAGGTAAATTGTACTAGTGTTTACCCTTCTATCTTCATACTTTTATTTCCAGAATTCTTGTTTTTCCTGTCGCTAACATTGATTGTATGCAAACGTATGCACTTATTTGGCGCCAATGTCCTAAAAGACCGTTATGGCCATTATCTCTTTTATCTTGTTGAAATAGAATCGATTTCGCCAGTTTATTTGTAGGCATTTTTTACTATAATATTATATCAAACTGAAGATATGTCGGTGTGATACGTATAACTGGGTATAAACTGGTCTTACTAGTGTCGTCAGATCTGTCATTCCAACAAATTACTTCGGAGTTAAATTAGGAGTATTCTCGAATTACAAGGATATTGCGTTATTTTCAAGTGTTTATTGTATTCTTTTTCAGCTATCTATCATGTGTGCCTGTATACCGTGATTGAAATGACGATTTTTATGCGTTTTTACTTGGAAACATCTTGACCAACCTTGAAGTAAGTGCTTCATATATTTTAGTCTGCTTATGAGCGTCATTATTGCAAATTTTGGCTGAATAGATGAGCAATACTGAATTTGTAATTGATAAATTAACTTTTCTGATATATATTTTGTTCTAGTACTACATATTGCTTGTATTTTTTATTGTAAGCTATTATCAAAACATTGCTGTACTTAGATAAATTTATAAAACAACATAGGTAGTTTTTGCATTCCTAGTTCAAGGCTGTATGAAGTTCAAGATTGCAAAGTGAACCCTGACCAAGTGAATATTACCCAATTTATAACTTGTTTTTCAGACATGGGCATGGAGTTGCCAAAAACTCCGGGTTCTAGTGGTGCTTCTGATTCCAACAGCGATTCTGAGGTATTTTTACAACATTTTTAAAGAAAGAATAGAATAGAAAAGCTTTAAACATTTATATTTGCTCATCACTGAGTATTTATTATGTAACATTTGTTTATAAACTGTGTTTTAGAAAGTCATATAAACAAAAGTGATAAAACATTGTTATTAAACATGTTGCCATATGAGTCAGAAGCCAAATTTAGATAGACTGTTTCCCCCTTATGTGAATGTGAGCATTATAAAATTACCAGTGAGGATAAATGCTTGGCTTGCAAGCCATATGCATAGCTTTGCATTTGTATGAGTGAATATGAATAGTTTATTTTGACAGTGATTTGCAACTAGTCCTTTGGCAACTAGTGTGTTGTGTGAGATATTGTCTTCTGCAACCTGCTAAACACTTCAGGGATCACTTACACAACAAAAGCAAAGCTGAGCTTACGGCTTGCAAGCTATTTAGTTTACCATACAGTTTATAAGCTGGATACTACTACTTTATGCTTATCAGGATGACATGTCAAAGTAGTACATTGTACAAACTTTTTTGTTTATACATTAAGGTTATGATTATTACATTAGAAAGGTGAATTTAGAATAGAATAAATTAGACTTTGGAAATGACAAAGCACTAGCTCACTAGCTATTGCCCACTGGGGCAATAGCTGGTTATTTCATATAAATCTATTGAAAAGGTGTTATTCTTTACTCAATGCTCTGAACTTCCGCCGTTCCGCGCCGCGTGTGAAATTTATATATACGTGTCCCACTCACTCCTTAGAGCAGCTTATAAGTATCTCGCTTAAATTCGCGCCTGGATTTGCCTCGGTTTGACCAGAGCCTAAATCTATGCAATATTTTGTTATTACAGAACTCCAGTTCGAGTGATTCATCAGGCAGTGACTGGGAGTGCTCCAGCAATAAGCAGGGTACGGCACGCAAGCCCCACTTCTCAGTCACTTCTTGTGACACGGGCTTAAAACTCAAAATCGCAGCAATTCCACCAAGGAAGGCTGCACCTAAAAAGTTAGGTGTGAAACCATCAGTCAAAAAGAAACCCCTGGAAGCTACGAAATCTGCGAAATCAAAAGATAAGCCTGTTTCAAAGAAAAAAGGTAAAACCCAACTCTCTGATACAACTTCCAGTTCTGAATCATGCAAATGTTCATCAGATTCATCAAGTGATGATGATATTCCACTCAAAACTGTTTCAAAAACATTACCACCGAAAACATCACCACAAAAGATTTCTGGCAAGACTTCTAAGGGTGAGAGTGAGGAAGAGAAGCGAAGCGAAAAAGACAAACAAAGTGCGTCAAAGACTAATAATGTTGTGAAAAAGACTAAAAGTGATGATGTAAACCAGGACACTGCTGCTAAGAGAGGACGCGGCAGGCCAAAGACGAAGGTAAGTGCTAATTAGTTTTTACTTTGCATGAATGGGTTTCTCTCCTCTGTCCTCTTTTAGTCGTATTTCCTCATGACTGAGGGTTGTGGTCAATATTTGGAATGAAACACACACAAGTTGTTGTGTGTTATTTATATTATATTTAGTTATTTTAAGTTATTTTGGCAATTTTAATAGATTTTTCTCACAATGTGGATGACATCAGAAGCAATTGGTGGTTAATGAAAACTAACATAAGCACCAGATTGGTATACAAACTCCACAAAGCCCTACCACTCTGCCACCATCGCTTCTTTCCTCCCACATAAATGCAAACCAGCAAAATTTATTGGAGTAGCGCGCCCCAGTGCACCCTATTTCTCTGCTTCAGTGGGAATTTTGGGATATAAAAGAAAAAATTCATTCTATTTTTTGGGGTTTTGTACCTCAAAAGGCAAAAACGGAACCCTTATAAGATCACAAATTTCTGCATATTTTGCGATTTCAGGGAGCAATCAAAACCTATGGGGTACTTCCCGTTGACCTAAAATTATGAAATTTGGCAAAAAGCAACGTCTAACAGTGTTTATACAGGAATAAATCTGAAAATTTGAGATATGTTGTTGGAAGTGTGAAAAAAATTTTTACAAACTTATTTTGTGCTGGATTCAGTATGAATCTTCGGGATCGAACCGCAAAGTTAAGTTTTTTTTTAAACTAGTTGTTCTTTTAGTTAGAGCTATAATGTGAGATGCTTTGCGTGTACGAAACCCTCGGTGCGAAAGTTCTTGACCGAGATTGCACTTGGCCGGTTGTTTTCTTTCTTATTGGCTGTGTGAAAACACTGGTGTCAGATTTTCCTCGCCTAAAGGCATCTGACATGGCAAATACCTCCATCTAGCGGCAGATACCTCGATATTTCCCATCACCAGATGTAAGTGGTGGTCTCTGGCATAACTACCATAGTCAGACAGTTTATAAACGCATGTGGCACATATAGGATTTGATCCTGGTTACCACCTTTTGACTACAGTTATTTTAACAACTCAACCATCGCACCACCGCTTATGGTATTATTAATCCATCAAGCATGGCGTAATTAAAAACACCTTAAAATAATGTTGAGTGATATGTTTGTTCTTCTTTGTATGCTCTTGATAGAGCAGTCGTGGTCAGGCATGCTGTTTGGAGACGCGCAGCACTGTGGCTCTCCATTTCTCCCGAACTGATGCCCTGGCGGGCGTTCTCATTTAGAGATGCGTTGGTGAGGGCTTTTATTTTGTCGGTCCAACTTAACTACATCCACTCTGCCCTGCTCCACCAGGCGCTCCATGGCATCCTCGCGGCGGCGTGTCACATGGCCAAAATATTGAAGGATCCTGCTGTTGACTATTTCGGAAAGGCGGGTCTTGATGCCAAGCTCATTAAGGATAGAGGCGTTTGTGCGTCGCTAAGTCCACGATATACGCAACGCATTAATTCGCTGTCCTTCCCTTCCCTCTATGGTCCATGTTTCAGTAAACAATCTGCACAGTACCTACTTTTTGTTGAATTTTGTTGAAAATAAATTAAATATTAGTTCAAACCTAAACATTCTAAAGTAAAACATTTATTTAACCAAGAAAGTAATTTCCTAAAAAGTCTATTCTAATTTATATTGTTGTAAAATGTTAAAAAGACATGGTAAGATTATTTACATAATAGGACAATCCATACTAATATTATAAATGCGAAAGTTTGGATGTGAGTTTGTGAGTTTGTGAGGATGTTTGTTACTCAATCACGCAAAATCTACTGGACGGATTTCGATGAAATTTGGTACAGAGGTAGATAATGACCTGGAATAGCACATAGGCTACTTTTTATCCCGGGAAAAAGCACTGTTCCCGTGGGAAATTCACGCGGGCGAAGCCGCGGGCAAAAGCTAGTATGTGTATAATATGAAAGAAGCACATACTGCGTCTATTGTTGGTGAACAATGCTTTGGCTTCTATCGGAAAATGTTTAGCATGATAAAATTCATTATTCATTATCCATCCATACTAATATTATAAATGCGAATGTTTGGATGTGAGTTTGTGAATTTGTGAGTTTGTGAGGATGTTTGTTACTCAATCACGCAAAATCTACTGGACAGATTTCGATGAAATTTGGTACAGAGGTAGATAATGACCTGGAATAGCACATAGGCTACTTTTTATCCCGGGAAAAAGCACTGTTCCCGTGGGAAATTCACGCGGGCGAAGCCGCGGGCAAAAGCTAGTTATGTATAAACGGACTTTAGTGCCCTTACGTTACGTTACGAGTCTAATTTTGTTGGCCTTGGTGATATTGCATTCTTAAGCAAGCTTGGGTTTCACTTCATCCATATATTTGACAAGCTGTCCATGGCCGATCTTGTGATTACTGTTTGTTAGGACCACCAATAAGGCCAAACATGACTAGAACATTTACAGAAGTTACCATATATATCTGGATCGACAAGGAAAAGCCTGGGATTATATCAAATTAATTGACACTTAAAGAAGTTATAGAAAGGGCTCAGCCATAACCTACCCACGGCAAGGGCCCTTCTCCCGCCCCGCACTGACCTGTATGCCACAGCCATTAAACTCTACTCATCGTTCCACCATGCTAATGCTAACTAACCAATCACAATTTTTCCTTAAGGCAGTCCAACAGCGGAGAACCCCTATCTCTCACTAATCACACATAAATAGACAACACTACACACAACAATATTCTCTCACTGACTACACAACACAACCACTAATAATCACAAAGTAACATGAACGAAATACCATAATACTATTCTCTCACTGACTACACAGCTACATATTATCTCAGAGAAACATGAGTTTTTGACCGAGCGAGCGAAGCGAGCGAGTCTATTTCAAGACCATTTTGTTGTAAATAAAATATATCATGATCATGACGATCTGATAACCTACTCCTTTTTTGAAGTGGGTTAATAAATAAAAAATTAGGTTGTGAAAAATTTCATATTTAAATAATTTCATTGTTAGCTATTTTGAATAACACATGTGTTATGAAATAGTGTAAGTAAAAAATAATATCAGTTAAAAATATTGCACCCGATCGCGAGCTCGAAGTGCATTTGCTTTTGCTTTGTGACATTTCCCCCCGTTTCGGAACATAAATTGTCTTTATTGTATTCATGTTGCACTTATAGTTTTAATTTTGAATGTATGACCAATTTATATTAAGGACTAGATTTTGCCCGCGGCTTTTGCCGGCGTAAATTATACACCAAAACCTTCCTCATGACCCACCCCGTCTATTGGTAAAACCGCATGAAAATCCGTTTAGTAGTATCCGTGTTTATGGCGAACAGACAGGCAGACGTTCAAAAATTTCAAAATTCAAAATAAAATCAAAATTCTTTATTCTTTAATACATAGAGGTTGCAGGGGCTCACCAATTAAGTTTTTTATAATCTGTCTGGTGAGTCCCGCTCTTTCGTTACATGACACAGCACAGTAAAGAATAAAAACTAAATGCATAATAAGTAATTTAGCAGAGACGTGGCGGGGGGCTTTATTTTATAATGAGATTTTTTTACGATAAAATGAAATAAAAATGAGGATAAATGAGGCATTTTCCTAGCAGTAGGATATACCAACAGCTTAAAAATTAAGAATTTATTACAATAGTTAGGAATTGTACTAATTAACGCGACCTATAAAGTCGTCGTCGTTTCTTTCATAGATTGTTCAAAGGTAACTGAACTGAATGACACACTGACAACCTACAATGGCTACAGCTACTTTCAAATCCGTAACAATTCGTCAGGTCTATCATATAGGTTGCCCTAGATGACTCATAACTCCGGTGGTCGCTATAAAGAGTTCCAACATTTGGTTAGAGTTATCGTTTGTTTAGTAAGCTTCTGAATAACCATAAAAACGCTATAATATATTAAATTACTAATTATTACAATCAATAAAATAAAACTGTAACTGGTCTATTGTCATATTTCAGAAAAAAATATATTTATTAATTTAAAATTCACAATAAAAATAACAATATATTTACAGCAGTACCACGCAGTACACTACAAACTTTTTTTTTTCTCGGCACTGATTATTCATCTTTTATTATTCAATTAAATAAATATTACAACAAAACATTTACGGACGATGACGGATATGAGTATAGCTAATTTTTGTCTGATTGTTTGTGATATTAACAATACTAAATTCTGCGAGGACAAATACGACTAGAATACCAAATAACCAATCATAAATCGGGATCAAAAAGTGGGATTCAACGAAAGAGTCATCGCGTAATCTATACATATAATAAAACAGTAAAAATATTTTGTGCATTTAGTATTTTTGACTGAAATGGATAGAGGGACACTTAAAAAGAATAATAGAAAGCAAAAAAAAATTTTTGGAAATTTTTGTCTGACTGTCTGTATGTATGGACGCGTTTCACGCAAAAATTACTGGACGGATTTGAATGAAACTTTTTTTGTTGTATAGCTATTAAGCCTGGGCAACATATAGGCTATAATTGATTTTGAGAACTGGAACCTGATGAAGAACCTTAACAGAACAGCTAAACTATAAGAAATATGGAAATGGTACCTTTGCAAAAGTTTATCAATCTAACGAGCATTTTCTGTTGACGTATAAAAATCGAAGATCAGGATCATCTGATGAAGAATTCCGAGAGACCAGCTACACTATTTCAAATATGGAAATGGCGCCTTAGTAAAAGTCGATCAACCTGATGAGCATTTTCTGCTGACGTATAAAAATTGAAGATTATGGAACATCTGATGAAGAACTCCAAGAGACCAGCTACTCTGTAAAATAAATGGAAATGGGGCCTTAGCAAAAGTCATTCAACCTGATGAGCATTTTCTACTGACGTATAAATAGACAGGACACGGGATAGGACAAAGAGGGATTCGGGATGGGAGTGGTAGTATACGGGAAATTGTAGATAAAGAGCAGACGAAGATCGTTTATTGAATGAAATACCACTTTTGATTCATTTTAACACCGCGACTGTACTACGAGTACCTAATATATTGCCGCGGGACACGGAATAACCAAATGTCTGAAATTTTGAGAACCTACTGGATTTTAGGTTACTACAGTTTTTAATACAAAAAGATTTTTCATCTAAGCGAAACTCACGCGGGCGAAGCCGCGGGCAACAGCTAGTTTTAGTATATAAGGCGGCGCAAATGCAATACCTGTAAAAAGTTAGTAAGTTGTAAACACCAATATTAATATATAAGACCAAAATGTACACTTAGTTGGCAAATAAATGAATATGAATATTTCTTTAATTCCCGCCAGTGATTATATTTGTGAGATCAGGCGAGAACCCAGTTGCCGTGTGATATTAACGAGTCTGAGGATATTATACGTCACCCTTTTCAATAACTTCACTTAGGGGACCAATTTCTTTGAAATATAACTTACTCGGTCTTTTGTCGTATAATCTAGTCCAGTTTTTTTCAATGGAGTGCTTTATTCTTGTTTACCACACACCCTTCGCCATGAATGAATTGTAACAAGTCTGTTGAGCAATAATTCCCTTAATTTATTAAATATGTCGAGTCAATGGGCGGCAGATGTATCATATGCGTAATAGACTATAATAACTTTGTTTGGTTGAATTACTGACGTGGGTTTATGTTTATTCAATACCTTAGGAATTATCATATGATTTGTTATATCATCTATATCAAATGCCATTAGGTACTTATTTTTAGTGTTTTCGAACATCCATGGAGTTTTATACTACATGTTTATTTGCAATAATATTAGTGGGATGTATTTACAAGTAAGGGGACAAAAGAAATAGAGGAAGACTCAGAAAAAGATTGTGTCAAAGAGGGTACTGTATCAAATGAGATGGCAAGCGACAGACGACAGATCGAAGAACGAGGGGGTTATTATGCCAACCCATATAAGAAAAAGGTCAAGAAGAACTATTTTCAGAACGCTACAATCTGCTTGTTTATAAATCGTTTCCAACGCGCTGCAGTATATTCATCCGATGGGTACAGATTGTAGACACGTGACCTAGATTGCTATTTTTGTATCGCGCCTAGGTTTATGCAAGTGCCCATGTAATTTATAATAGGTATCTACTCGGGAAAAACGTCCTCTTGATTGAGTGTTGAAACTCCGCAATGGATGAACAGATTTGAATGGAGTTTCCATAAAGTTCTGCGACGAACACAGATAAATAATTCTATTTCATAAATTCATTATAGCGTTTTCGAATTCAAACATTTTGACGCTTCGATCGAATGCTATAACAACCATACATGATATTATTTTAGTGATTGGTATAATATTCAGACGATAAGGGTGTGCCAATTTTAACTATTATTTTTTAATATATTTTTTTATTGCTTTAATTCAGTCATTCGTCTCTAATGAGACATAATTTCAGTGATTTACTTATTAGTAGGCGTGACTCGTAAGTAGGTATTGTTTTGTTTTGTGGCTTCAGATAGGTATTTAGATCAATCAGCATCAGACATGTCTACCGCGCGGTCATTCACTCGTACTCGAAAATTTATTTGTCTTGATTCAATACCTATCATTGATAAGACATACTAGAAACACAAGATTCAGCTTTACCATTTTAAAACCACTCCTTACTTGGAGTTAAGGAAAGTTCATTTCCGTTGCAGCACCGCGTTAATAAAATGTTTGTTTGATAGTGTAAAGTGGAAGGCGGTAGGGTAGGCGTAGGTGGTGCGGCCGCGAGGGGTAGGTGCAACGTGCAACATTTAATTAAGGCGGTGGGTGCGCTCGCGTGCCGGCTTCGGTGCACTTCCGGCTCCCCGGGGGCGCTGCGCTTTTTCCTCGCACCCGATGAGACCACGCCGCGCGAGGAAAGCGCGACCGGTCGTCACCTGAGGAATTAAAATTTTTCACGTAAACTGGTTTGATAGCGCGTTTTGTGGCGGAGTGGGGATCGCGAATACGCGCCTCGCCGGTCATTAGCTGACTTGCGGCTCAGCGCGCGCGCGTCCCGTACTTGCGTATGCGGTCCTGCAAGCGCATTCAACGTGCACGCACTGTACCGCGTACCTACGTCTCCCGCCATACGCCGAATCGTTCCTTGTGATGTGCTCCAGTGTTAAATACTGTATCGCATTGATAATAATGCAGAGGATTGTGAAGCTGAACGTGTTTTATTAATTTTGATCTGGAAAACAATCGTGAAATAGTGAAAATTAAAAAAGAAAATGGTGAAAAATTAATTATTGCTTAATGGATTTTTAAATTTTAAATGGTATGGTAAATATTTCGAATGAATCAAATATGATTGATGAGTTTCTAAAAAAATAAAACGTGATTTGTGTGACAAAGAATGGAAATGCCAGCATGATATCGTTTAATCGTAAAACTGACTACATTTAAACAATTAACATACAAGCATAATCTATTTATTGGCCAAAACAGTTCATTAATTTGTAATCATGTCACCGCATTAAGTATAATGTGGATCGCGACACTTATTTCATGCAAAACAAACACGGCGGCGATAACGATAAGCGCGAGTCGTGAGAGGGAGTCGGGGAGGGGTTGGTGCGGGGTGTCCCGCCGAATTTCTCTTATCAACCGTTTAGCACCGCCCAAGGTCGCGCGTTATCACTCGGCCGCGCGTCACCTTTGGATTCGTTCCATGATTGCTCTCGTCAATGTAAATCACTGTCGATGTTGTTGTTTAGACCCTTTGAAATTTGCAATATTTGTTTAGCAGTACATGTCATATCATAACTTATGAACTTCAGCTTTATGATTATGATGTTTATCAATAATTTCCATGATCTCGAAAATTGATTTGTTTTTATTTAACATCTCTACTGTTTGTTGATGTTTGATTGTAATCACATACTAACACATGCTGATATTAGAGTCTATCTGTCCAGGCACTAGGAATATAAAATTTAAATTACACATATAAAAATACTTGTTGGTTTAATGTTAAAATATGCGAAGTGTTTCATTCTTTTCTCGCAAATCAGCCAGAGTGTGTTGTGTGATGTAGATCGCGACCCAGATGCGCGTGATTGAGGATAAAACAATATAAATAGCTCGTCAACGCTAGTGGACGTTTGCGGCGAGGAGTAACCGCTCGCGTAACTAGTGCGCTTGTACATTATCGCGTGTGAAGTGAGACTTTCTGATCAGCGGCTGCGTGTGTAATGTTGGCATGATGCGGCACGCGGCGAACGCGCCGGCGGCTTGGACGGCGCCCGGGGAGGTCTGGGAGTATGTCAGCCAGTTGGTCAGCTCCTATCACGACCAACACGACTGCCAGGTGAGACACCACACTGGGAAAGTTAACCAGCCAGCAAAAGATTCTTTGATTCATCTGGTAACGTATGTTCAAATGTTCATGCCAGTTAGACCCAGGATATGTGTCAAATCAAATGATCGAAGCGAAGGTTGTTAATGTCACAGTTTAGAATAAGATTTACCCTCAACTGAAAGATCCATATGCTGGTAGTGCGACGTCAATAAGAAGGTGCTAGTCGAATCCATAATTCTATGATCCATGAATCTTGTAAACGTCTGTAAATCACTGTAACCATGAGACCGGAATATATGTATCAAACGATGGAAGCGAAGGTTGTTTCCGTCACAAAGATTTTACCCCAACTGAAAGATCCAATGCTGGTAGTTTGACGTCAGTACGGATGCGCAATCCGCTAGTCGAGTTCATGATTCAATGCACTTGCACTCTTAATAAATCAAAGAAACAATTGAATATTTCAAAAATCTGAATAGCTGATATTGCTGTCACATTGAAAAGTTTGGAGTTGGGCCAAAAAGTACAATAGATCATACGTTCATAATAGATCAAACTTAGTTTATTTGACCGTGAAATTGTGATCGAGCGACCGTGACCGCCTCGCGTGCTTAGTTACGGAATGTAATACCACATCTACATATACTGTCTTTACGGTAGCACTTTCTGAGACATTCAGATTAAACTAAAATCTCATTATCACAATGATGATTAATATTGATCCTTCACAGACATTTGTTTTATATCTGCGAGTTTTGTTTGAAGTTAAAATTGCCAAAATCTTGATTTCGTCATCAGTTTGTATTAGAAGCTATAAAAATTTTACATTTCAAGAACGACGTTCTTAGAACGTCTCCTAAGTTTTGCCAGTCTTTTATTCTTTAACATTTTCTTTTGGATTTATAAGGTTTCACATCTTTATTTCAAGTTCCAAGTTGGAACTTTCCTTTGTTGAATCGTCATTGTCAACTTTTATTGAGTTTCCGTTCAATTTGTTACTAGATAAGAAAATATTATAATTTAATGTAACCTGTAGGAAAACCAACCATTACAGATAAATAATCTTGTTGGGAATAGAGGAAGTTAATAGCGGAGTCAGACGGCGTCCTGATTGATGTGTCTTGCCGTTAAAGCCTGTTGATTTTATCTTATCTATCGAAACGTTTAATGAGATTACGGTACCCAACGAGCAATTCCTGTCTTTCCAGTGCTTCTAAATTATCATTGCTACCAACTATATTAATTCCTATTCATTTGTCAACCTAAATAGCAGCACTGTCAATACCGCCGCTTTGTTTATTAGTGTCGTTTCATCGCATGACATTGTTTATCTTGCAATGATTGTGATCAACTTTAATGACCGGTTACGTAATCTATACATACAGTTTCATGTAATGTCGGCGATGATTCAATGCAGTTAATATTACTTACCTAGTTTTTTGCGCTTCGTTAGTATTCAAGTGTATTTCAATTTTACATGTCTTGATTATTACCGATATTATGCATATATTTTTGCCTTTAATTGCTTACGTTATTAAAATATTGTCACACATATAGACAGATTTTCTGCAGCTGACTGTAGTTCGTCAAATGAAGATTGTCCAAATATAATTCATAACTTTGGGTCAGTTGTTCAGGCAAATAGAAAACTAGAATATCGCTCAAGCGATGATCCGACCATCTAAAAAATACTCACAAGGACGCCTGATGTCGATTGGGACTGGGACAAAAGAAGGAAAATGCAAGATAATACGTCACGGCCAGATTACATCTAGCGACGTGAAACTCCTAGAAATTAATGCTATCTTATTCACGAGAACTCTGTCGCCGTCGTCAGTTGTCGATACCATGTAAAGTAATAATTGTATTCATCAATTATACCAGCCATAAACGTAATCGGGTTGGCGAATAATATCCGACATTTTGTCGAGAGGTGCTTACATTAATGTTGCAATGCAGCGACATGACGATATTGCATTTTGCGGTATTTGACGAGTGTTGAATTTGCAGACGCGCTTATGACGAGAGGAGATGGTAACATAACCGGTTGGACACCTTTGCCGCGCAACCGCCGGCTTTTGGTGACATCCGCAAAAAGTGCGGAATGGAATGCACTTGAGTTTGGCGGCTTTAATCGATGCTCCTATACATAAAATAACCGCCGAACGCTCCTTACACGGAGAAATCCCACAATACGAGGCATTGATTTGCTGAAATTGCCTTTAAACCGGTTACACGCTAGTCGTATGCACTTGACGATTGCGTTGTTCCTACTTGCTTTCATGCAAAGATATAATGATTCTATTAAAGGGAACTTGATTTAACCTCTGAGGCGTGTAGAGTGGAATGTGTTCGTCGAGCAATGATATCGTTATTGTCTTATAAATTTAAAATGGAATCTTAGTCGAGTGAGGTACATAATGGTGATAGTTTATGTGTAATTTGTGGTTTGCACTTGGGTAAATTTAATATCTTTCATAGATTGTCTCCTGATTTATTGTTTTATTAGCGCCAGTACTTGTAAGTAACACAAAATTTTTTTAATTTCCACTTCCCTTTTCATTTTTTCGTTCCTTTTGTCCTGCCTTCGTACAACTTTCATATTTTGGAAAAGAGTATGGCTTAGATTTTGCTAAATGACATTCATCATGTGAATCCAAAGATAGCAGTTGAAAACTTGTAAAGCAACTTGCAAACTGAGGTCCCATCGTCTAGGTGGTAATAATATTCATATTGTCGTTTGCAAAGATCAGTCTTTTGCCCTCTAAGTGTTCTCTTTATGTATTTCTCTTCACACCGTCAAACATTATTTAAGTTGGACAAATTCCGTACCCCGTTGTTACCGCCTTGATCACATTGATTATATGCACCATCGCCCCGTGCTCATATTCAATCGTCCTGTGTATAAATAATTCGCCGACCCTCATACGGGCTTGTTGTATTAATAATACACGCGTCCAATCAGGCTTGTCCTCATGTGTCGATTAAATTATTTATAAGCAATAAGGTTATTCTTTTCATTTTATCTGATCTTAACAAACTACTGTCAGATGTTTATAATCTTTGTTAACGGCTGGGTCACACGCATCATTGTCAAGATGCTATAATTTTCGTTTTTAGATGTCTTGGAACTCATCCATATTCCATCTGATAGCAATAAAATTACAAATATATTATCCCGTGGCGAAGTACTAAAAAAATATTAACTCATTAAAACTAGATATCTTACTTCTTATCTTACATATTATAAATGCGAAAGACTATTTTCTCATAGAGGCTCACGCTAACGTCAGTCAACATAATAATAATAATTTTTATACAATTATTAATAGTACAGAATATTTCTATAAATTTCATACTTTACAAGCCATAGCCCTGAGAGATCTTGGAACTTGTCTGTGTAATTAAACGTTGATTAAATACTATGCGATATGTATTACCGCGTATTGACGCGGTGGGAAGGGTGCAGTGGGAATCGGGATAATCCGGTCCACGGCCATCTTAGTTTAGCATCGTTTAATAATAAAGCCTTGCGACAACTGCATGCACTCCGACAGGGATGTCAGTGCGAGCCATGTTGATTATATATCATGTAATAACATCAATATAATACTTGTATTATTTATTGCTTTACATTATGTTACATAGTTTTCATAATAAGCATGAAATTTTAATTGAAAGTTTTTGGTTCGAGTCCTTTGACAATTTAACTGAGCATACTTGTATTTTAAGCTTCGTTGATGGTATCGCAAATGCCACTAGTTATCGAGGATAGGAGTCGATTCAGCCCTGGCTCCCGATCGGGTAATGCAAAACGAGACTCTGGAATAAATCGTTTACATGGTTGTCGGCGTAAACTGGTCCCTGACTCGCAGTGGCTATATACCGCGCGGAGGTAGGAAGCGGCTCGATAACTGATTGCTGCAACAATATCCCTTTATTGAGTCTTTAAAGACTTCATAATTTTGCTATTCCAATATAGCGCAAATTTTATTTTAACAGCATCTAAAATTTGTCTTGATGACAATATAATACTGACTTTACTAGTAAACCTACTTAGATTTGGGGAAGCTAAGATTGAAAGTACTCAAGCGTTGCGTGCAAAACATTTCTAGACAATTGAATAATTTATAAGTCTACTTCTAATAAACGTATTGTTTAAAATAAAAACTAAACGTCTACTTACTTCATTCAATACTCAATACCTACCGTTATTTGCATACTGAACATAACAAGTCACAAAAAAAAAATTAACATATTTAGTCAACAAAATACACAATAATTTATCCAATGTAGATACCGCATCTGACAACAATGTACGCACGATGTCGAAGTACGTTGTGTGGTTGGTACGCCGTGTATTCGCAGCAGTGGCGGTCTTATCTCGCCATTAGACTTATTACGGGCCGGTATCTCGCCCATCGCACCGCTTCAATTGTTTCTGAACGCGCCTCGGTCGCTTATACTACCACCACCATACCGCCGTAATTGACCACTGTTTACTTCACCGACGACCTCTTATTTTATAATATTATACTCTGCGGTTTCAGCTCTTCACAATCAACTAACAGGGAAGCTTTTAAACTTGATGAATACTCCACCGCGTAATTTATACTGCAGAAGACTTATCTCGAGGCACAATACCGCTAGTGGAATTTAATTTTATGAGGTATTTATTACATTAACGATCGTGCAGTACGGTATTTATAGCAACGGCAGCTGTTTCGACTTCGAATTTCTTATTGATTACTGAATACAAAAAAGGTTGGCATAAAATGACTAGTGATGCATCATGCAGACCAGGGAACAGAACAGTATTAATAACTGTTAATAAAAATACTGTTTCTTATCCTGTTGCGCAACTGGTTTTGTATGCATTAGTAGAGAATTTGCACCGTCAATAAAGCAGTAGGCATCCTTTCAGATACCATCGGATGATCGTCGCCCACGCGTTGTTGCTCTTACCTCGTTACTTGTGATTAAGGAAATTGAAATGAGTGCATCCAGCGCCATTCATCCTATATTTAGTATTTGTTTCCTTCAATCCCAATATCGGATGCTATGATTTGTTCTTGGTGAATAAACATTAATCCGTAGTATGTTTGCAACAATAAGTCAATCGACATCAGACTGATTATATTGAGTAAACTTACCCATAATTGACGTGTAATTTTCCATTATTGTTCTTTTGTAATAAGTACCTACCCATTTATACCTTCCGTATTGGGCTACAAGTTAAATGTTATGGCCTCAGACGCGTCAGGAAGTCTCTGAAAATGATTGTCTGCAAGTAATATTTTAAAATGAAAATGTCTTGATGAAAACAACATTCGCAATTCCCTATGTTTAAATCGATGTATAGAAATAGAAAACGAGTCTCATGGATGGAGTTTATTTGAGACAGTCGTCGTCATTAACGTCAATTTCTTGACGTTTGCCGTACACGACTCGTCTGTCCACACGAGACAGCTAACTAGTCCCGCCTGGCCTGCGCTTGTTAACCACACCTTGGCGCACCGATGTAAGATCAGCCTTTGCTATTGTTCTGCCCGACGACATCCTGTATTGGTCGACGTGTTAATTGTTTGATTACACACCCAGGTCAATCATTATGATGACATTTTTATCTAGCAAATGCCATGAAAAACAATAGATTGATTCTCTGATCATCGGTTACTGTGACTTCATCGTTTCCATCGTTCGTTCTAATAGTCCTTAAGTCTTGTGTTTTCGTTTAATTGATGCGACGAATTCAATTTTCATATCACATATCTTAATTATTTTTATCTCATCAATATGCAAGAGCACTAAAAATGCTTCTGTATATTTACATTACATTAATGTGAATGCAGTAACAGGCACGGCACAGCCGTGTTTAGCCGGCATAGCGTCCTTGATAACGCGCATACGTAGCATCGTCTGCTCAATTAGTGCGAGCGGTGATCGGAACAGCTCGTATCCGCGTGTCGGCCCGTGGGAACACTTCGTCTCGCCCACCCTTTCGACACACCTTAACAAAGCACCTTAGGAAAAGCGTAACACCTTGTTATCAAACGGAAAAATGAAGTTGTATACGATTAACGCACGGCGATTACTTGCGAACATAATTTCTTCGCTTGGCTATATGATTGCAAAAAAAAAAGAACGTGGTTATTAATTTCTTACCTTGATTGTTCTCTTTTCATCGTTGATATTATCTAAAAGCTTGTGATTGTTCAAACGATTTAGCTGGAATGACCTAGAATTGCTAGAAATTTTAACATCCTCAGGAGTTTCCCTCAAATTTTTGAATCTATGCCAAATATTTTGTTAGGATGTGAGCTATTTTAAATTGATTAAAAAATTAGATATCTTTTAGAAAAAATACTATAAGTACTTTTGTTATTGTTTTGTAAACAAATGAAGACAAAACAAATATAACATTGAGCAACGAAAGCCTACAAACTCTGTTACGCTGGCACGCAAAGTTAGGGCAGGTCGGACCATTCTTACGGCTTCGCGCTGATTAGAGGTGTAACTTTATGATTGCATGCTTCTGAGCGCTACTATTGTTCTAATAGTCCCTCAGCCCTACTCGCACCTCATGCGAAAGTACGTCTCGTTACTCCCCGAGTTAAGGTCACGTTCGACTTGATCTCGCCGATTCACCACGCTTTTATGGGAACTGTTTGGACGCTTTTATTACTGACCATTTTATGATTTTATATTGAATGAGAGTTCGATTGTTCAGGTTTCACACTCTTTATAGACCGTATTGTTTGTATTATGGCCTAAGCTACGACCGTTCAATGGTCTTGCTTCTACTTTAGCTTTATCGATATTTAAATGTATTGTAATCTTATGGCGTCGGCGACTAATCAGATTGCGCTCTTCAGCAGCTATCGCAGTCAATTAATCTTGCACTTGTATGAGTTGTGACGTGTTTGTCCTGATTATCCGATGCAGTGCCTCGTCACTGCAATATTTTACACATGATTAGAGCGGCACTGTATGGGTAAGCAAATTGCGCCGACGCGACGCGAAGTCACGATCTGAACCTCGCGGGAACCCGGGAGAGTTTCTACAGAATTCCAACGTAAATGCTACACGGATATTAATGGCAGTATCTTTCTTGATTTACCGGTTCACATCGGGATGTGGATCTCGAACAATGTTTACTTTAACAATTTGCAAATCATCTTATTTGCCTATTATTTTAAAGACACGTGAAATTAACTAAATGAGTGTAATATATTCATCGTCATCATCATCATTTCAGGTTCCCTCTTCATAGTAACATTGTTATTGCGAGATTAAACATTAAGTTTTTTCGACAGAGAGTGCGCCAGTGATAAGAGCCTTGGCTCTTTAAATAAAATCTTTTAATTAATCATTGTCAATCGCAAGTTTTTATTTCTCAAGGATGTCGGTTACAGTCTGTGAACGGGGAGTATAAGGAGTGCAGGTCGGTATTTATTCAAATTAGGCATCGCTCTTCGGTAGATCGTATCGCGCAACGGATAAGGAAGTCTCGGTTGGTATCTTGTCATCGCATGGAGCACTGCCACTGCGCCTTGACGTTACCCACTGGCTAGCTTGCTGCTTAGATGTAAAACTCCAAATACAGTTGGACTTTGTAGGCAGTGTTACTTTGGATAGATTTGGTCGTTTAGCAAATCGCTTATTTTAATAAGGGTTGATATTTTTGTTATATGTTTTGCTGTTTTATATATATCTTCACTTCGTTCCCAAAGGGATCCAGCAAGTTTCCTTATAACTGTTTTCTTTACAGTAGCTATACTTAAAATAACATTTTTATTGCTACATATTTGATTTGTGACAGTGACGTGACGGTAGTAGTAAAGTACGACAACTCATCTTGATTTTTTTTACAATTCTTAGAAGAAATTACACCATGGACTCTTAAGTTTCTCAACATCTTTATCTCATAAATAAGTAGGCCAGTCTTAGCTAAAGCGTTGCTCAAGTCGTTAATCCAGGATATGTTAAGCCGGTTCCTCCGAAGATCTTGTTTACATGATAAATTAATCAGATATAATGCTGTCAACATGGCAGTGTGATTAGCAATAGATCAAATGATCAACGAGTTATGAAAAATACACTTTTGGTGGAAGTTCTTAATTAATTATGCCATAAAATAATAAAATTGATAGGACCAGCCCAAAGCTTTGAAACCGTTAGTGAGTAGGTAGGTAGTGTCGATTATTACCTATAACCATAATCGACCAAGTCGGGTTATATTCCAATACACGTCAAATAATCCACCAGGTTTATTTAAACAGCCAGCTCGATATAGTAGTAGCTCGATACAGTACATGGTACACTGGTCATAATAAACACGCCTCCGTCTAATGCACGGGTGTATAAAGCTTGGGGTATTATTACACGAGGTTTTCCGTTCGTTTCGCACCCTAAATGTGTACGCCTTAATTAAGTATGGTCGGGATCTGTAGATTGTGATCGCAGGTATGGAAATGGTGCGCCTAATTCTGAGTCACGGACGGCTCGGCGCCGCCGCGGCTCTGCTGCACCGGCTGCCCGTGCGCGCCCACCCGGAACCGGCTGCACCTAACCCTCCGAAGGCACAAAAATACACGTGACCTTATACCGACCATCCATGTTATAGCCATGTAATTTATAGTCGTATTATGTTTTGCATTGTTTATCTTAAACACCTCAAGATCCTGTATTTCCTAAATCATCTGCATAGCTAAGTCGGGAACGTTGATGAGCGACGTGAGGATTGAAAATAAATTTTGGCGACAGACAATAAATAGAAACATTACAGATAGCCAATTCCCAATACGTTTACCGGTATCTAGCTATTTCATCTCAGGAGGCGTCCCCGTCGCAGTGTTGCGGAATTTTACGATGGCTCGTTACTTGTTACTGTGCGTCGTAAATGTCGAAAACGGGACCAGCGTCTACCGCAGCATTTGTACTGGCAATGCTGAACCAATTTAATGTCTGTAATTTCTAATACACTTCAAGTTCCTAGCGCTCAATTTTGTCATTATTGTTCTATATACCGCCGCATAAATTGTGAACACAAAATCGGTTGCATATTCAGTATTCTTAGTCAGATAAATTCCTTTCACGAACTGACATTTGATTAATTAATGTTTCGGCCCAAAACTCTAAATATTGAAATTGATTATGGTAATTTGGTTTGCCACAGTCGAAATTATAAGCGTAATGCATAGTGCACCTAAAATTGTCGAGTTAGTGTCACGCACGCTTCTCATTAGCAGAATATATTTAATTTCACTCCCGAGGTGACCCTGCGCCACCCCAAAGATGGGGGAAAACATACGCATTCATTATGGTTGGAGGCACAGCAACAGCCTAGATAAAAACATTAAGAACATTGAAATAATAATATGCTTAAAATGTATTAACAAATTATCTTTTTGATTCGTAATGTAATAAGTTCAGATTTATCACTGGTTTCATCATCATCCTCTTTTAGTGTGTTAAATTTTGTTGTACCTATTTGATATTATTACTTCAGATTTCCCGGGCTTTTCTCTATGTGCTAAAAATCTGTATACTTAGCAAACCTCATGATCGTCTTGGCACTTTGTTGTTTTCAAAGGGGGCAGTCTAGTACACGGAAAGTAGGTTGTTTTAGTTACGAAACCCACACATTTATATCTGAAATATCCTGCATTAAGATCTTCCTTCCTAACGCCAAAATATGAATCCCATGGATCCCATGTTGTTTTTTTATTAATCTTAAATATTTACATTTTGATCTTCATCAATACCTATAGAGTTAAAACGTTTCTGATGAATCCGACAAACATTGTCATGTTTTTATTTCGGTCCGATGCGAACACTTGTGCTCACAACATGACAAAGCGAATGAGTGACATCACGTCGCGTCGCCGACATTACAGTGACCGTTTGCACATTTCCTTAACAAGGCATTTTTAAAATAATCTTTATCAATTTAGATACATTTTGATGCGAGAATACCCTTCGTGTAATTGAATCCATAATAGGATTTGATTGGTTCAAATACTTAATTCCCTAACAAGTTGAGTCACGGCCCACGCGTTAGAATTATATTTTACTCAAGTAGCATAGCAGAAACCTTGCTACACAGTAGTAATTAAATTCATTTTTGAAGATTCTTATGAGGCCATGTCGATGGGTTGCAAACGTTCGAGTCACAGACCACCTTGATTTATTGCAGCGCTCCCACACCCGCACGCCGCATTCTGGACAACTGCTACTGCTCATGCTCAATCGTTAGGTCACTGGGTTATCGATACAAATAAAAACTGCTAGCTATTAATACATATATATTTCGAGATTCGTGATTTGCTCCTATAGAGTATACTTTAGACCTTAATCCCTATAGTCATGCAGCACGTGCGTTTCAAGTTTCTTTTATCTTGCGGTCATTTGAGCAGAGATGCTCTTGACATATTTGAATTGAGCTGTATATTTAGCGTAGTTCATTATAAATTATGAAAATCTCTCAGAACAAAATGATGTCATTTTCGTCGCGTCCCATCTGATTGCCAGTGAGTCGTGTTAAAACTTTAATAAAAACAACATGTGTCTCGTTATCATAATGTTAAAACGACTTTCCGTGAGTCATGGATGCACTGATAAATTTGTATTTTTTTATTTTATGTTCTAGATGGGAAAACCTAAGTAGTTTCACTATTCATTCATTATAAAGGACACATTTCGAATTGTTTGAATGCACTTTGTATTTGCTTCCCCTATTATTTTTTCCATCTATCGGAGAGTTTCTATTGTTGTACCTACTTCACCTACTTCTACTGTTTCACTTGACTTGTGTCCATAATATGCATGATGATTTCGATGCGAAGAGTTTATAAATCTTTCTCTTCTTATAATTATGCGTGTCGCATACAGCATTAGGTTTTGACAGAAATCAATTAGGGGGCAGGCAGGTCAGTCTACTTTATACCAAATAACACAACGTTGTAATCTAGACCCGTAAACTATAATAAGAAGCTTAGAAGGGTTCTCAGATGTTCTTATATTGCCCATTGCTTGCCATTTGGTGTCTTTCTTGGGTGGTTTTGGGTCTCATTTAAGTGAGTTTTCCCATACTCATGTTTCCTTGGCGTGATTTTTGGCGGCCTGTTATATTGGCGCAATTGCCGCTATAAAACTCCTACGATACGTGTTAACGGATTTAAATAAACGTAATTCGCGTTTAATGGACCCAGATGTACCCGTGTACCGTCATGAATTATTACTCGAGTATAAAAGCAAAGTCTGATGTTGAAAAAGGTGTAAACTTGTCAGTCAACGAGTGTGTGTCTTCTCAGGCTTTCGGTATCAATACCAATATCGATGAATAGATGTTGGTTTAAGAGTAAACGTCCAGTAAATATTTATAGAGGTCTTTTAATATTGTAAGCGTTATGTCTGTACTTAGTAAAACACACATGCGTCGCGCGTGGGCTCACAACTGCATTATCTGGAGTATGCAAGTGCACTGCAAATTACTCTTTATTTACTCAGCGGTTTTTGCTGACGTTGTTCCATTGACGCGACTAGTACGTTTCCTACAGTTTTAATTGTTTTGCGTGGTGATTTAATAGTTGTGATAAACAAGAAAAACTAATTGCATAAAATTATCAAAAATTAAAGATCATCTCTATTAATAATACATCTATATAAAATTTGATCATTAATATGATCATCAAATTTCATACATACATACAAGACTACTTTAATATCAAAATGCTCTTGACCCTGATATACATGGTGCCTAATTTTCGCCAAACATTCCTGTGAGTATGGAGAATCTAACCTGATTTCCCTTGGAAAAATCTTTAGACTAAGAGCTCACACCAAAACACTAAGAAAATGTTTACCGTATGTATTATCTTTTTTGTAGAATTATTTTTATTCTTTAATAAAAAAAATATAAATCTTTTGTGCTGGTAAATCGGCAAGATCTGTGGAAACGTACCATTTTGGTTCGCTGCGTCTGGTAGTCCTTTTGTCCTTGCTCTGTACTTGTTTTACTTTTTGGGCCTGCCTGCAATATGCTTTGTTGACGTGATGTGTATTTTGCATATGCCCTTGACTCGATGGATGTCTTGTCAAATGTAATTGCATTGTTCAGCCGACGATATGATCGCAATGTACCGACATTGTTACTGCGCTCCTCACATTTATGTCTTGCGGTATCTTATTTCAACACAAAAACGCTACATGTTCGTGATTTTAAAAGTCGTTATGTTTACCATGTACTAAAGTTGAGATTGAATAATACTAATAATCTGCCAAAATAGCCATATGCCACAAAAAATTGGTAGCAGACAATGAGGTTCGCACATTCAGAAATATTGGGGTTAGTGAACCCGCAGACAGCATAGTCGATAGTTTTTGTTGATTCTCGCTCCACATAAAAACAGACACTTTAAATAAATTGTATGAAGCAATGAGACGGAGAGCTCTTCTAATGAGCTTTGCTTGTTTGAATTCAATGTTCCATTGTGAATCCGTCTAATATGAAAGTGACCGACGAATGGACGTAACTTGACAGTTGTTATGATTGTGTTATGATAAAATTTAATTTTGTATGTACTGGATTTTAATCGCCTGATAAATATTTACTACGATTTCTTTCAGATAAACAAATATGAATAACATCATATTTGTTTATCTGAAAGAAAACATAATTTATTAATTTAGGTCCTAATCCTGTGATTTATGACTTTTATACATCCAAAAATCTCAATAACACAGGAATATACACTAACGTTAGGGAAAATACGAAATTATATTATTTATGAATGATGAATGACTTTAAAATCGTTTGTTACCAACGGACCACTCGATCCATCCACCTTGGTGGTAGGTTAATTAAAAACATCACAAAGTAACCCCAAAACTTATTTTAAGCCATTATAATTAAAATTGAAGATACTGGCGATATCTACAAATTTAATTAACATAATGTATTCAAGTATTTAAATATGACATAATAACGAACACTCAAGCATTTCGTCTGATAAATTTATATTCCCATCGGAAACCATTGGAAATATTTTAATTTATATAGATAACCGCCGATATGTATCATGAATATAAATGAGTTTCGAGACAAAAAACAAGATGTGTGTTTGAGGAGAAATAATAAGAGGCGATCGTCTAGCTGGCATCGTCCTTGAGTGCAGAAATCCTTGATGAGTACAATCAACCGCCACCGGATAGTCGTCTTCGTCCAGGGCTGCCAATTAATATTTTATTAACTGCCAAGTGGTTTCTGTGGCCGTTTAACGAGTATTCAGACTGTTTCCCTTCGACGGTTACTTCATTTCATCGTGTTTGTTTCATCTTATATTTTTATGTTTTATGATGTGGTTTATTCATTTAATTGGTTTTTTACGTTTGTTTTGTGTAATTCCATAAGAAAATTATCTTGGCATTTTGTAATATTACATTCATTTTGTCATACCTCAACGTAACTGTTGGGTATAAAATCAATTTATTTTTTTTGTTAAGGCAAAGGTTAGTTGGGAGTCCCCAAGGGGCTGCTATGGGGGTAAAAGTTGTGTGTTTTTACTCCGGACGCTGCCGTGGTCAACAAATATACTTTTAGCACATTCTCGCATGAGCATTTGGATCAATCTAATGCGATAACAAAATGTTTCTGAACTACTTACGATTTGAAACTGTCCCTGTTGTAAAAGGAGCTCGTTAGCTGTATATGGTATGAACGTTTGGATAAGGCAAGGGTTGCAACCCTAGATTATCGATGCTGCGTAGGTGCTAGCAAGTGTGACGACAAAAACTAAAACTGAAATAAATGGGCGCGAAACGCCTATTAGCGTCGTGGTCGTGGCAAAACTGCCTCGACCCGCCACAGACCACTGCCGTATTTGTATGGGCTATTACAAGGGTATCATAGATATCTTTAACGTTTTGTGACATTTATTCAAGTATATTATTGATCTGTAAAAAAATTTAATGGTTAACACTCACAACAAGTACAACACAATGACATTACCATTTCGAAAACGAATACAATATTAACACCTAGAATGATATAAGATGTTTATATGTTTGTACCTAATTAAGTTATATTGCACTGTAAGTTTTCCGATCAAAATAAAATAAAAATATAAAAATAAATAAATTGTAATTACTCACAATTTCATTGTAAATGAACGAGACATAGCTAGGACAGACAACTGACAATCTTCAAGATATGAAAGCAAATGTAGCAGTAAAAGCAATAAATGAAGCTTAGCTCAAAAGCACATCTCGTAGAGTCATTCCGAAAGTCTGAAATCTGTGAGATTATTGTCTACACTGCAATATTATCACAACTGGTACGTAAATATTCAGCCGCAACTTAAATTGAATTTACTCAAGCCACGACCTGTCAACTTATCGAATATAAATTCACTTAATAATCGTTACCAATTACGTGAGCGTTCGGCCTCGTACTATACGATAAATCTTACAGTAATGTTGTATCAACCGAATACTGCGAAGGATTAAGATCTTTTTGCGAGCGCGTGTAAGGGAGAAAATAAACTGTCAATTGAATGTTGATTGGTCTTTTCGGTGAGAAGGCTGCGGTCGTGAGGCGCGCCGGCCGGTCCGCCGCGCCGCCGTTTCCATGAGAAATGCTGGACGTTATGAAACCATCGCTGACAGACGACGAATAACCTAATCGCTAGGAATTCTAACTCCACGTCTGACTGACACATAATAATATTGCAATATAAAGTGCTGCAATCGAATTAATGCAATGACAAGTAGCAGACAGTGTTGTGCAGAAAAATATAACTTAGGTTTCATGAAATGTTGTAGGTCTAATAACTGCATGCTCTTGGTCTATGCTTGTAAAACACACAATTGTTAATTATTTTTATAAAGTTTAAATGTTTATATGTATAATTCAAATTACGTACCTAACTATGGCATATTCTATTTGGGGGTGCAAGTTTATAATCACGCAAGCCTAGCACCAAACAGCGGGCGTAGTGTGAACTTCGCATTTCGTGTTTCTTGTCGTTTGCATATAAAAGATGCTATTCAGTGTTCGTTCATTCACTTATCATATTTATAAAAGTTTGTTTTATCTTTGATGCTTCTTCACTTGGTTTTACTTCTGTATGTAAGTGGCAATCTGGCATTGCCTCCACGGCGAGTCTTGCTCGAGTTGGGGTCGGCGGCGCTCGATTGTCTGTCACAGTCAAGTTCATGGCCTCAGCGGCCGTTCTGCAACATTTCCTCTTTAAATCTCATTAGCCTTTTACTTATGAGCTTCGCTTTATTTATTTCATTCACATTTATTTTTATCTCTATTTGAGCAATCTCAAATGGAGATAAAAATAAATGTGTGGCAGTTGTCATATTAGGTTTTATATCTCTATGAGCATTCGGGCATTCAAACTGCATCAAGTACATTAATAGATATTATCTTAACATCACGTAAGTGGCACTTAACGGTAATTCCGCTCGGATGAAAATTCAAAATATTTCAATCATTGCCGGTGAGCCACATAGATGCTTTCCATAGTTCCTTTTCTCTAATGTAAGATTCGATACGCAATCTTTCTGAAATACCAGGGTATTGTTCTCGACATTTGGCGCAGGTCACCGACCCACACAATCAACTGTTTGCTGATGACGACTAATGGCAAAAATAGATTCTACTCTAAATAGACCTTAATAACTATCATATTCGATAACGTACCTGTCAGGAAGTCTTACCGGTTCAATAAACCTTTTTCTAATTAGACCTGTTTACTTGTATTTTATGAAAACTCCGTTATACTGGTCTTTACGCGTGACGTTCTCGCGTTCTACCAAAATGTTCTAATAGCAGAATATGTAAGTTGAACGGCCATTATAATCGCTTCATAAAAAGTTGTTTACCAGTTACCGGCTCGCGATGTAGCCTCTCGATTACCCGTACCAGTCATGCTGGATAGGTATATAATTAGTTGAATCGATTTATTTAATTTGAAACGTATAAATTCGCGAAGAAAACGTGGCTATAAATAACAAAATTCGAATATCGAAGATCCATGTATGTCTAGAGCATTATTTTGTGTTTGTTTGGTGTCTGCTGTCAGATATAAATCTCCGTAGATCACGAGGTTGTTAATGTGATATTCGTGTCGGCGTCGACTGAGATACGTACCGTTACTCTATACTCCATTGTCGATTCAAAGGCACAGAGCTTTCATATTTGTCCATGTCTATGACTTGGTCGAGTTATGTGAATGTACGAATGATTTGCGTTGATATTTTGTACAATTATATTTGCTCACAGTGGACGCTACTCGCAAAAACAATATCGCCTAGCAACTCTAGGACAAACATTATTATGTATTTACCTTAGTGCCATTATCATTACCTCTATAAATATACTTGAGTACTAAAAGGCCGTACTGAAATAGCAGTAAAAGGCCTAGTTTATTATAAAAAAGTAGTCGCTGCCACCACAGCCATCGGTTATGGGGTTGTTTCCGTAGTACCTATTTGATATGCGAGCGGTGATAAGGCAGGCGGCCACACGACACTTGCTAAACCCCTTCTAGTGCCGAGGGTTGCTCGCCCTTCCGCCTTATTGATTAGCACCCTCGGAAAATCAACTTAATGGAGAAGTGAAACCAAAACATTACGTCACTGAATTTAAATACATTTACAAACGAACACAGCCAATCAATTAATTAGACATTTTTTCTTTTACAAAATATGTCATTTCAATCAATGTGTAATCCTTTTTTTTCTATACCTACTATTCTGTTCAGAAAATAAGGTTAAGTACTCCTTAAGGATAATAACTTTATGGTAAAAATACAGTCCACTTCCACAATTTGCCTGCCTCAAAGATGCTTTAAGGTCATGTGTTCATTTAAAATAAGTAGTAATATATTTTACACAAAATAATAAAATATTAAGGAGTGGGTGAAACTAGACATAAAAACATTTCAACGAATCGTTCCACTTGTGGTGTTGGTGTTTATTAAAAAAAACTAAATATATTACAGCGAGTGATTGCAAGAAACGTGCGACCGCAAACGAATTACTCGGATCAGCCGTGTTAGTCAATTCAAATAGGAGCGTGTTGTAAATCCCTTGCTTTCATTGTGTTATCGAGAGTCGTGAGTTGTGCATTCATTCTTAAAAGGCAACCTGGGAACACTACGAATAAATGTTTGCTAGAAATAACTATTGTTCGACCAAGAGTTTGCTTTGCTCTAATTATGTTCCAATGGTACAGTCACGAGACCAGGTTTGACAATAAATCCAAATTTAAATTAACAATTATTTTGAGTTAACCCTAATATCATACTAGTATGTTTTTACCAGTATTTTTTTTTGTACCCTTGTTACCACTAACTACACGTCTTCGTACAAATAATATACCTAAGTAAAATTGTCATGCAGAAACAACAGTTTTATATTTTTATTAAACACGATATTTGGATCTTAGACTATTCGTATTAATTCTAAGGTTTGTATATTTATACCAAAATGGTATTTTAGAACTTTTGCCGGAGCTTGACGGTTTATAAGTTCAGGGAGGGACTTTATTGCAACACTTTAATGTTGGTTGCACCAAATCAATCATGGAATGCTAATGATACCTCGGAATAAGTCAAGATTGTAGTTATTTCCAATGCAACAGCACTGCACGGTGCGATTATAAGGCAGTTACTGAGAAATCGTAAATTTACAACTTTTACTATGCTGCATATTTCATTAGTCATTACATTACACATACTTTAGATGTTAAGTGTCAGCGTTTGCAATAAGTTAAATGTTGGGAAATCGTTAAACATTTAAAAAATAATGACTGAGTAATCTTATAAGTCGTGATGGTAATTGACTAGTTAACGCTGCAAAAGTCTGGCTGCAATGGACTGTAAAAATCTGTCATAGGTTTGAGTTAGACAAAAGTTAATTTTATTAGTAGTTTTAATCGGCATCACCACTCCTCGTTTTGGGTGTGGTAAATTAAATTATTTACTAGTATTTCTATAAAATTCTTAAGAGTGATTCCATTATTTCAATTTATTTCTGCAAAGTTTCTCGATTCCTGACATGGTTATAAAGAAACTTTTATTACTTTACTGGAGAGTTAGTAGTTACTTTCCCTTATATTTTAAAACTACTTGTTTGTTTTAGTTCCCGTCGCCGGCCGCCGAGAGCGCTGCTTGCGGCAGCAGCACATCTTCAACGTCTTCGTCATCATCCTCGTCGTCATCATCATCATCGTCGTCGTCATCGGACTCTGACACCGCGGACGCCGCTGGCGGGTCTGCGCACGCGTCCGCTGACGACTCCAGTGCGGCCCTCGTCGCTGCTTGTCAGCTGCAGGTAACCGGCCATTTCATATTCATTTATTTGTCTCACACTGCTGATAACACTAAAGGCCCTAAGTGTAGTGTTTTTTCTTATCTCGTGATCCTATACTTTGAACGATCTCGTGCAATGTTTTACCGAGCTTATGCAGAGAAAATATAAATATTTTTTTAATCTCAAACGTATTTTTAGTCAGGTAGCTTCCAATATGTATTTTACTTGTTCCTGTGTCGGTCGTCTTTATATTATTTTCGGTTTTTATCTGAAATATCAAAAAATACTAGCTCAATATTGGATATTACAAAATTGGTGGCAAAATCTCCTTTCTTTTGGTGTATCAATTACAACATCGTCGTTGTTCATATGAAGCCTATTTAAAACAAGATCGTAAATATATCGCCAGGTCATCGACGATGCAGACCTCGCGGAACTATTTCCAGAGCAGACGTCTAGCGCGCCTGCGCAACAGCCCAACTTCTCTACATTCTCTGTTCACAATGCCGCACCAGAAAACGACGATAAGTCCATCGCCGACAACGGTAAGATTATTTCTGTATTATATTTAGTAAAGTTTTTAGAAACTATCCCCAAAGAATACAATCAGGTTTTTAAGTCTATAATAGCATAATTTTGCTACTATAATGTTTTTCCCAGGTGACGGTTCGAGCAGTGAAATGGAACTTACGCCTCAGCTGGTGACTGCGGCCATACAAAGAGCGACTGCAGATTCGTCTAGTTCAGAAAATGAATGTTCTAATTCTGAACCGGGCCACCCAAGCACAACCCACTACGCTTCGAGTCTTTTGCAGCATTTCGAAGCTCAAACGCAGCTAATCAGTAGTAGCACCACACCTTTGGCATCTATCAACTCTGGTGCAACCCCATCGTTAACGTGTGGATTGAGTTCGGATCCTATTGAAAGCGTTGGAATAAGCGATTGTGTTCTAGGACAAATCAACAACTTGCCCGAAATAGCACCTATCAATCCAAATTTTCTTACTGATACCCAACATCTAAGTCCACAGCAAACGGAAGAACTGAATCAAATTGATAAAGATCTAGAAGAGATCACTTCTGTTACTGGAGGGATTTCTATACCGAATCCCAGTTTAGATGACTGTGTTGACAACAATGATTTTATGAGTTTAGATATAACACAGAGTGGATCAGAATTAGGTAATGCCAACGATTTATTGAAAAGCTCACCAATTACTGTAGTTGGCACAGATATGAATCTTAGTCATATAGATACTCAGAAGTTAGATACTATCAGTACAAATTCCGTTGAATCTCAAGAAGATGTTAAAAATGTAATTGTTGAGTCAAGGCGAAAGCGTGGTAGGCCACGAAAAGTAAAGAAAACAGAAGAATCTCAGAAAGAAGATAAATCTGCTATTAACGTTATCAACTTTCACAATAACAATGATCCACCGAACGTTTCGCCGGATTCTGGTATTTTGTCCAGTCATAATAATTCTCCTTCACATTCGCCTTTAGGAAGACATGACGAAGACGAGAGTCATAGCAGATTAGCTAGAAAATCAATTCAAAAAGAAAATACGAGGGAGAGGCGGTCAGTGAGATCAAAATCAAAAGGTAGAAATAAAGCACAAAATAGATCTGACTCCAGTGACTGTGATTATCAGAAGAAAAGAATAGAAAACGAAGTAAAAAAAATAAAAACTGAAGCGCCATCCCCCGTTCCCTTAAAACAAGAACACAATAGATATGAAAAGCCAAAACGAAGTGAACAAAAGTTAGATATAGCGGCTTTGGATAGAATGTTGTATGCCACAGACAAAGTGCTGTATCCTCCAAGAAAAAAAGTAGGCCGCAAGCCTCAAAGCAAAACGAAAACAACGCCAAAAACAACACCCAAAACTTTAAAGGATAAAAATCAATACGACTCTGGTGATAGTGATGACGATTCAGTACCGTCAAATAGGTCCGTTTTATCGGGGGTTTATGCGAAACGAAAAGAACTTAACAGCAAACTTGCTAGTTTACCCAAAAAGACGAGCAAAAGTTTTACCAATGCATGGAGAGATCATCAAAGTGAAAATGAAGCAGCTGCGGATGATCCCCTTGATCCCACATGGAAGGAAATCGATCTGAACCCTAAGTATAAGGATATATTGTCTGGATACAAAAGCGATCATGAATTTAAGCCTTACAGAAGTTGTAGCCGGGTCATTGAATCGGGTTATAAGAGTGACTACGGATGTAGATCGGGATATAAAAGTGATTTTTATCGTTCCGGTTATAAAACCGACCATAAATCTGGGTACAAAAGCGACAAATCTGGCTATAAAACAGATTATAGTGTGAGAAGTTTGCGTAGGCGCACGCGAAAATTAAAAAAGACAAGGTCTGTTAGAGATAGATCATACTACAAAAATCAAAAACATTTTGTTTCTGATCAAGAAATATTACTACTGACAAATAAAACTTACAGTTGCCTTAATCTAGGGCATAGTTCCAGCGATTCTGAATGTGATACCTACCTACGAAAACCAAATGCTAGTCCCAAATACATAAGCGTCTGTACTAAATATCCTTTGCCCCAAAAATATGACTTTGGTTTCTCGAAAATGAATAGAAAGCAGGTACTGCGAGTCAATTCGTCTGATCCCTTTGCGCCAGGTCCTGTGTTTAGTGGTTTACAGCGGCCAGTAACCACCTATAATATTTTCAAAGTGAGCAATAATAATAACAATACACTTCTTAAATCTCCTACAAAAAACAGTTATATCGGAACTCCGTTACCAGCTCTTAAACCAGTATTTGCACACAAGTTTGGAGCGTCACCAATATGTACTCTTGCCAGAACAAAAAAGGATAATGAATCAAAAATTGATACTTTGACGAGAAATCTGTCACCAAAAAATCGCAAGCAAAAGAATATGTTTTCGAACTCTGTTAAAAAAGATTCTAATATCAAACCACTACCAAGCATATTTGAAAAAGCTAAAAATAGTTATGTACCGAATAAATCACTGTTACGAAATGTATTTCTGAATTTCAAGAAACCTCATATAAAGCCATCATTTCACATCAGAAAACATAGAAGAACAGTTGTACTCGCACCGCCAAAAATTAATTTAAAACCAATAGAGCGACCATCGCGGATTACCGTCAAAACAGAAAACAAACATCATAGACACAGAAGTAAACGTAGACACCGTTCAAGATCTGTGTCTAAATGTCGCGAGTCATATACTAAAGTCATAGATCTGGTAGATCAAAAATTTTGTCAGGACATGGACAGTTTAGTCAGCAATTTCATTAAACTATGTCAGATTGCTCCAAAAATGATAGCTAATGTTACACAAAATCAAACCAAAAGCGTGGAAAAGCCTGTCCCAGAACCGGCTCCACCGAAAGTAGTGAAAAGAGGATCTAAGAAACGTAAAACATCAGATAATCAAGAGATAGCTACACCAACATCAAAGAGAAGACACAAAAAGCAATTAACAGAATCTCAAAGTAAAGGAGGGAAAGATACCAATGAACATAAGTTGCCCCTTAAAAAGAGGCATTACCATATCAATTCTTCCACCAGTAACTCTTTGAGTCTCAGTTTAGTCCCAACAGAATTTGAAGAAAGTTCAAAAAATGGCACAAGTCCCGAAAAGTTCTTATGCACTGAAACAGATTGTTTGGGTGAAGAATCTCATAAAGCTAAACCCTTAAATGATAAAGGAAAAAAAGGCAACGAGAACTCGAAATCTTCTGCACAGTCTTACAATAATAATGTTACTCAAGACATTAAAAATAATGAAATCACAAAAATTTCTAAAGCTAGTGTGGGCACATCTACAGAGTCCGATGTAAATGCACTGGTTAATTTAGTTAACGAAATCCATACGACAGTCGGTTCAAAGAATCAATATCCTGTTCTTACGACAGTTGAGGATGAGTCAAACTCTAAGAAACGTAGTTCAGAACAATCTGAACTATCTAAAAAGATTATCGAAACGTCGGAAAAGCTAAAAGCTGTAGATAAACTAGTGCAAGATCTAGAAAAATCGTTGCCAAAATCCAAAGAAAATGATATCAAAGCTGAGTCAGCTAAACAAGATACTCACAAAGTTTCATCCCCACGATCAGACACTAAACAATCTCCAATGAGAAATCTTGCTCCAATTGTTACTCCGAAAAAAAGACATAGGCTGGAAGCAGATAAAGCATTATCAAATTCTGGCCTTGATCAAGTAGTGCAATCATTGTCCAATAAATTGTCAGCGGATGAATCGAGCAGATTAACTAATGTAAAAGATGTCAACGAAAATAACAAACATGTTGCTGATAGTGAGAAACCCAACACTGCGTCACCAAATCATTTAGTAGCCAGTGGTACCGGTGTAGATCCTTTAAAAAGTATGTCAGCACGTACATTGTATAAAAGTTCTATACCACCCGCTCAAAAATCCGAAATAATGACACGCAAGAAAAATAGGCTCGAAGGTTTAACAAGCAATCTTGTCTCCAAGATTAATCCAAGTGCAGCTACAAAAGTTTTAGATACTTTACTTAACAATAATATACGTAAATCTATTGAATCCCGAATATTAGAAAAAGAAAAAACTATTTCTGATGTCAACACTAAATTAACAGATGACAAGAAAAATAAAGATAGCTCTCAAATGAGTACTCGCGCTACTGTAATTAAGTCTCCAGTATCAAAAGGAAAAGTTCTCGAAACTAAAAAGGCAAAAGCTTTAGAATCAAGTACTGAGCAAATTCTTGTTGTAGAAGTTGATAAACCTACAGGTATATTCGAACCATCGATTGATATCGAAGATCAAATACCCAAATCTTCTATATGTGTAAACAATTTGTTAAACGAGGCTAACAGATCTAGAAGCAAAACCAGGAGTGATAACAAATCTACGAACGCCTTGTTAACCCCGATTGACACTGAAGCTGAAATTCCACTAGCGCTTATTTCTGAAACTCCAGATCCTATAATACGACCCAAAAGGGGAGAATCTATAGCAGCAGTAATTTCTGACAAAATACAAGAAACAACTGGTGGTCACAATTTACGCCAACCTAAAAGAAATATTACGATTGAGAGTGAAGATTCGAGCGATAACAGAAAGAAAAAGAAGACGAATAATATCATCAGGGAAAGCAAATTAGTTTTACCTCCGAAAATGTTGGTTCCGAAAGTTCAAGCAGAAAGACTGCCAATAATGGCATTGGCGAAGAAAATTATTACTACTGAGAAAAAACCAGTTGCGAATGAGCCACCTGAAAACAAAACACCAGAAACGTCAAAGAAAAAACCTCGAAGGCGTAAAGCTATTAACAGGACTGGTTTCCCCAGCATAAAAAAGAAAAAGAAGAAGGTTGAGCCAAATAGCCATAACTTAACTTCTGACAGTCATTTTACATCTGACACCGATAACAACTCTGCATTTGAACGCGTGCCGAAAGATGGGGAAGCTATGAGCAGTTTCTTAGAAAGAACTACTAATAAGAAACCAGAGTTGAAAGTAGTACTAAATAAAGATGATTGTCCGAAACAAGGACGTTTAACTGTTGTCGCTCTTGAAAAACTACAGGGTAAAGATATTGCTACTGATAACATCAAAAATAGTAGCAAATCATATAATCAAACTACTGAAAAGAAAAATACTGGTTCCTCTATTTTGAGGGCTCCTTCATTACAATTGAAAAATAAGGCCGAAAAAGAATTAAAGAATCATGTAAATAAATGGGAGGTGCTCAGTGAGACTGACAGTATTCCGTCATTAGCTAGTTCAATTAGCAATGACCCTGAAGACAGTATTCCTTTAAGTTTGTTGAATTTGAAATCAAGGCCTGCAAGTAGATTGGATAATTTCGAAAGACTGAAACGCAAAACCAGGGCCATGTCTCCATCACAAGAAATTGAAGAGATATTTTCAAAACGAAAGATGATAGAGAAGAATAGTAAAGTGGCTTTGAGGCCAAAGTCCAGCTTAGCGGTACTCTGTCCTACAGAGAAAAGACTGACTAGAAGTTCTGACATTTCTAATGATGACCAGAGAATTCCTAAAAATAAGAAAGTGGATAACAAAAAGCCAATTCCAGAACCTGATGAAAAGTCTGAGAAGCCTATGAGTATTGCAACTAGGCGAAAGTCTAGGTCATGTCAGGTCAATAAGAAGATGCGGGAAGTGCAATCTAGTTCAAGAGAGAGTTCTTTAGACACGATTGCTAGCCGAAGACTGAATCCGAAATCTCGTGAGCCTTCTATAGACACGCTCCGCGATCACGACGAAAATGATCCTCTGCCGCTGAATGAGAAAGAAATAGACTTTGAAAAGAGTATTGACGTGCTATCAAAGAGCATTATTTGCAAAAAGCGAGTGGCTTCGTCGCGCGATGACAGTCCAGCTAGCAGCGTGGACAACAGAGACAAACCTGTCGTGTCCAAACGAAACCCGCGACTCAGGAAGAAATTCTTGGTAGCAGGTCTATTTTCCGACTACTACAAAGATGAGTGAGTATATTCTGATTTATTAAACATTTCCTAAATTTAATTCTCAATACGTAGGCATACCCCGGACACTCCATACAACGCAACGCTCGCAAATTTACTACTACATAGCCAAATGACGTTTGTACACGCGCAAATTGGTGCGTGAAATTTAGTAGGGCTGCTTGTGTGTCGTAGTTATCAATCATAGTGGCGCGAAAAGTGCGTCGATTACGCGCCAGCCCTCGTTCGAGTGCTAATGATGTCTACAACGAAGTGCGGGGTGGGGTGCGGTGTTTGAAATGAGTGCGGGGCGGTGAGTGGCCGTTCTGTATTAGTACTTTTACTTACTAGCTGCGCCGTGGGGCTTCGCTCCCGTGGTAATTTCGGGTTAAAAGTACCCTATGTGCTATTCCCGTTATTTATCTACCCGTGTACCAAATTTCATCGAAATCAATCCAATAGATTTTGCGTGATTGAGTAACAAACATCCTCACAAACTCACATCCAAACTTTCGCATTTATATTATTAGGAATCCCTCCCTGAGCATTCTTGCTTGGGCTGCCCTACGTCTTCTTGAAAGGCCGGCAACACTCTTTGTGATACTCTAGGTGTTGCAGTAGTCCATGGTGATCGCTTACCATCAGGTAACCCGCTTACTCATTTATCGCCCTATGTTAGAAAAAAAAGGATTCTGTGTCTTAGGTATAATAAAACTAGCTTTTGCCCGCGGCTCCGCCCGCGTGAATTTCCCACGGGAACAGTGCTTTTTCCCGGGATAAAAAGTAGCCTATGTGCTATTCCAGGTCATTATCTACCTCTGTACCAAATTTCATCGAAATCCGTCCAGTAGATTTTGCGTGGTTGAGTAACAAACATCCTCACAAACTCACAAATTCACAAACTCACAAACTCACATCCAAACTTTCGCATTTATAATATTAGTATGGATTGTGCAATATTCATGCCAACAGTATTAAAATCTTATTATTACTCCAGTCCAAAACCGGACGGCAAAGGCAAGAACCTGGTGACGCAAACGGAGTTCCCGCCGGGGCTGCTGTCGCCGCCGCCGTACTGCGAGCGCTGGGTGCGCCGCCGCACGCTGCACTTCACACTGCCCTACGATATCTGGTGGCAGCAGCACTACAACCAGCCCGTGCCGTCGTGGAACTACAAGAAGATTCGCACCAGTGAGTTTGCTTTTGTCATCGAGAATTAGTAAATAGATGCAAGCATAATATCGTCCGTCGTCGCTTTCTCAAAGAGTCTGCAACGCATCAGTGACCTTTTTAGGGTCGTTGGTGTCTATGGACTGCGGTGATTGCTTGCCATTAGGCAACCCGCATGCTCGTTTGCCTACTAATCTATTTAAAAAAAATGTCCTTTTCTCAAAATATTTCTTCACCAAAATGTCCCTTTGCCAAAATGTCCTTTTCCCAAAATATCCCTTCCCTAAAATGTGCTTTCCCAAATAACATTAGCAAATTAATTTGTCTGGTCCGGGTTACCATGAATTTTACTTATTTCTACTACCTACCTGTACCTTTATCGGAGTCTATAGCTTTGTTTGAGATTTCTTATTACTTTTAAATATGTTGAACATATAATAAAAATCACAATCAATTTCAGCCTGGTTTTCAAACTGGTATTCATTTAAAATTGATTCTTCCATGAATAAATAAGAATATATAACCCAGTTATGAAATCCCTCGTATCCTATTAATATTATAAATGCCAAAGTTTGGATGTGTGTTTGTTACTTAATCACGCAAAATATACTGGACGGATATCGATGACATTTAGTATACTGGTAGAAAAATACCGGGAATAGCACATAGGGTACTTTAGGGTAATTTTATACTTACAAAATATGGACTAGTCCGAAATAAAGATTTTATTATTATTCATTTATTTATTATTTATTTGTCATCTCTTTTTTACATTTTATATAAAATATTATAATATAAAATATATATAATATAAAATATTACAAAAAATAAAAAAAAAACATTTAAAAATATAAAAAAGGGGAACCCATCGATAGGGGAGCAAAGACCCAAGCTACCGGTAGTCAGGGCTCCAGCGAGAGGAATCTCATCACAATGCGGGTCGTGTCCAAGAGTACCGCCTTCTGAATCTGACTCTTGACCCAACTGCCGAGCGAGAGTCTCTAGATGACGATCGAGACTCTTCGCTATAAGTCTGTTCACACTAACGACTATCGGAACAAATATTACATACATACATACACACATATAATCACGTCTTTATCCCTTACGGGGTAAACAGGGCCAAGGTTCGTGAGACTCAAATAACAAATATTATTATCCCGAAATTCCCACAGGAGCGAAGCCCCGACACTAGTATTCTCAACACGTTTGTTCCAGACGTGTATTACGATGTGAAGCCGTCCGCCGAAGAGTGCGAGAGTGTAGCGTGCAACTGCGCGCCCGCGTCGGGCTGCAACGAGGACTGTATCAACCGACTCGTGTACTCCGAGTGCTCGCCGCAGCTGTGTCCGTGCGGGTGCGTTACTTACACCAAGCTCATTGTATAGCTCCCATCATGTAACAAGCTAATTATTAAAAATAAAAAACACGACTGACAACTTACATATTACACCAAGCTCATTGTACAGTTCCCATCATGTAACAAGCTATTTTTTTAAAATAAACACGACTGACAACTTACATAGCCTATGTCACTCGGAATGCAAGGAATCTAACAATACTTCTCACATCAAAATCTGTTAAGCCGTTTAGGACTTATAGTGGAATAAAGAAACTTACATACATACACACTTACATACATGAACCCTGAAAACATAACACTCCTTTTTTGGTCAGTCGTGTAAAAAGGTCGCTGGAAGTTAGGAGGGGGTGAAACTTGCGCATGGGTATGACTGACGAACCAATCGCGCGCGCCAGACGAGACCCGCCTGACCCCCGCTTACCGCATAGACCGATATATCGCCTACTGCGCAGCTTAACCGCCAGCGCTTTTTTACGTGACGGGAACTGTACCTACTACTACTCCAAATTAAACTACATCCGTGATCAGTAACACGTCAATGTGTGCGTTTTCATAGTCATAGCGTCCCAATCCGCATAAGAACGGGGGAGAAATGCGGGGATTCGGGGGGGTGCCATATTGCGGGAGGGGCAGGGCGCTTCCTTTGTGTACGTAGTACTTATATTAATTCTGTGCAAATACTATTTATGTTAATACGCACGCACGCACACCTTGACATTTCTCATACATTGGCTTGGCAAATAAAAAATAGTGTTACTTAACATGTTGGTACTTACTTTAACATACATGTATGGATAAAACAACTATGTTATATATGGGTGATTTAATTTAATTTTGTGAAATAAATTGAATTGTTTTTCTTCTTCTTTTGCTAAATCAAAACTAATGAAATTGCTAGCGATAAGAAAAATAATAATCATAAACGTTTAATCAGTGACAGGTGTAAGAACCAGCGCATCCAGCGTCACGAATGGGCTTCCGGCTTGGAGAAGTTTATGACTGAGAACAAAGGGTGGGGCGTGAGGACCAAGCATAAGATCACCTCTGGCGACTTTATACTGGAGTATGTCGGCGAAGTCGTCTCTGATAAGGAGTTCAAGGTAATATAATACTAGCCGGGCTTCGCTCCTTTACTTCTGTTGGAATTTCGGTGTTTTGGAGGAGCTCTAAATAATAAATTTTTGGTCACCCATCCCGTGACTAACCATTGCATAGCGAGGCCGAAGGCCGAGCTCCCTCCCCCCTAATCTGCGTAAGCGAGGCCGGAAGCTGCAGGCCGAGCTGCGTCCAGGCGAAGCCGAAGGCTGAGCTCCGTCTTGTGCGAAAAGAATTGGGCGAGGCCGAAGGCTTTTTTTTTCGCGCGTGGGTAGGAGCAGAAAACACCTCTAAAATTTAGCTCCTCTAATATTATTTGTTTTAATTATTTAATTAGTGTTTTTTAAACCTGACTTAATGCTAAACACTGTAGTTTGAGGTTACTGACCTGCTAGTATATTAATTTCCTTTCTAAGTGTCACTTTCACTACACTATGGACGCACTACAAAAGTCAATGGAGGTTATGGCTAAGGAGTTCAATGAAAGAATGGATGAGTTCCAGAGAAGCTTAGTGGACCCAGCTGTGGAGAAGCCTACAACAGTTGCAACACTCTCTGCAGAATTCATGAGCTTCAGAACCTTTGTGGCCATTGGGCTCGACAGCCTCCAGAAACAAACAACAATGCTGTCATATCAACAGGATGCTTTTGAGATGCGTACGCGTCGGAAGATGTTGTTGGTTCACGGAGTTCCAGAGTCTAACAAAGAGGACACACCTGCAGTAGTGGCCAAGATTGTGTGTCAGGATATGGGTGTAGCTGACTTCACTGTCAGTGACATTAACCGTTCCCATCGTATGGGCAAGTCTTCCAATAATAAACACCGCACTATTTTAGTTAAGTTCTCTACATTGGGCCTAAAGGAGAAAATCTGGTTTGCCAAATCTGGTTTGAAGGGAAGCGGTATTAAATTATCAGAGTTTCTTACGAAACCCCGGCATGACGCGTTCATGTTGGCGAGGCAACACTTTGGGATGACAAAGGCGTGGACTCGTGATGGCATGGTACACATTGTTTTGCCTGATGGAGCCAGACACCGTGTCAGCACGCTCGAGGAGGTGAAGAAGCTGGTTGACGTGTCTCTCAAGGCTACTGTGGAGGCTGCCTCCAATTTGGAGGCCACTTCGGACGTGGTGGCGCCGCGGGCACCCTGCAAGCCGGCATCCGCGGCAGCGAAAATCGCGCCGCGAACCAAGCGTGTTCCCAAAAAGTGAATCCTAGATAGTTTCATCCAAATGTGGACTTTGACCTCTGAACTAACTTCGTTTACCGGTATTTTGTTACCCGCATTCTTTACAGAATTAAGCTACCGGCATTTACTTTATTAAAATTCATATTTATTTTACTCACTCCAACAAATAAATGTTATAATTTCTGTCATATACAAATGTCAATGTCATGCATGCCAAACGTCTTATCTTTTTTTTCTTTGCGTTTTGTTCGATGAGTTCAAAATATTTTTTCTTTTTTCTTAAAAGTCTGTATGTGTATACTTTGTTAATTGCTAGCGGGTTGGGAGGTTTTAGATTGACTTTAGTGATCTAAAGTTGGGTTATATTTTTATTTTAATTTATTAATATTATATATATTTTTATATTAACATTATATTATATATTAGTTTATATTAGAACCTAGAACGTACAATAATGCTCGATGGACAGGAAGATTTATATCATTCTATGTCATCTAGCGATGACAGCTTTCATAGTTTGCCGACTCCTCTAGATGAAGTTCTTACATGTAACTTTAAGGATTTTTCCAAAAATTTTAACGTTGTTCATATCAATGCTCAAAGCATTCATGCACATTATGCTGATATGTTGGCGACATTTGACGTCAAGAATATCCATGCTATTCTGGTATCTGAGTCATGGCTTAAGCCATGTCTCCCATCCACCTCTTACTCTATTCCTGGTTTCCAACTGCTTCGGGTTGATCGCACTGGCAGAGGTGGGGGCGGTGTTGCCATATATCTGCGCTCGCATTTTTCCTGTAAAATTCTCGACACATCCAAACCTACTGATGAATTTGAATATCTAATGATTGAAGTCTCACTTTGTCATTCTAAAATTCTCCTTGGAGTCTTCTATAGTTACTCTTCTAGTGTATATTATTTTTCTGCTTTCGAAACCCTTTTAGAAAACTTAATGCCGGGTTACTCTCAGACTATCATCATGGGCGACTTTAATACATGTATGAAGAAAGGCGATTCGAGATCGCTCAGACTTAAATCAATCGCTGATAGTTGTAATTTGCATATTCTGCCTCTTGATGTCACGCATCACTTCCCCGGTCATATGCCTTCTCTTCTTGATCTGATCCTTGTTTCCTCCCCTGATCTTGTCGCAAAATTTGGTCAATGCAATGCAGACGCTTTCTCCTATCATGACCTCATTTTCCTTTCTTATAAAGTTCGACCCCCTAAATCCAAACCTAAAATCGTGATGCAGCGTAATTTTGGTGCTATTGACATTGAGACACTGCGCGAGGACGCTCGTAACTCTGATTGGCAGGCGGTTATAAGCGCGGGGTCTGTTGATGATCAAATTTATATGTTTGATAAAATAATTTTAGATTTGTACAATCGTCATGCCCCTGTGCGCCCGGTCCGTTTAAAATACTACCCCGCGCCCTGGCTAACTGATGAAATTAAACTGTTACAAGCTAAGAAAAATAAAGCCAAAACAAAATTTTGTGCGAATCAAGGGTGTCGTGAAGCCTACGTACAAGCAAGAAATCATTGCAATAATGTGGTTAGGGAAGCACAACGACGCCACATTCATCAATCTGTTCAAAATGGCGATCCGGCCAAAATTTGGAAATTTCTTAAGACCCTAGGAGTTGGGAAAACTCAAGGCAAACAATCCGTTGATCTAGATCTTGAAGCCATCAATAAGCATTTTTCTTCGTCTGTTGCTCTTGATCCGGTATTAAATTAAATACTTTAAATTCCCTCTCTTCACATCCCACTCCTAATATACAAACATTTGTTTTTAGTACAGTTTCTGCGTGTGACATTGAGAAGGCAGTAAATGCTATTTCGTCGAATGCTGTTGGTTGTGATAGCATTAGTCGGAAAATGATACTACCTATTCTGGATATCCTTCTCCCTATCCTAACCGTTATCCTAAATAATTCCCTTTCCTCGGGTGTTTTTCCAGCCTCTTGGAAGAATGCCTATATTACACCTATTCCTAAAAAGAATAACCCTAGTTCCTTAAGCGATTATCGTCCAATATCCATACTTCCATTCCTTTCAAAAGTTCTTGAGAGATTAGTGCAGCAGCAACTCAACCATTTCCTTAATGCTAATAATCTGCTCAATCCCCTACAGTCCGGTTTCCGTCCAGGTCACAGTACGACTACTGCGCTCATTAAAATTACTGACGACATTCGTCGAGGAATGGACAACACTCAGCTGACTGTACTGACTCTTCTGGATTTTAGCAATGCCTTTAATACAGTTGATGTTGATATTCTGCTGGGTGTTTTGAGATCCCTCAACATGTCTCCTGCAGTTATCGGTTGGTTTCACTCTTACCTGTCTGGAAGGCAGCAGTGTATTCGCATCAATGATCATTATTCTTCTTGGTGCAATACATCTGCTGGTGTTCCACAGGGTGGTGTCTTATCTCCTCTTCTCTTTGCTCTGTTTATTAACTCTATCACTATTGATCTTCGCTCTTCCTGCCACCTTTACGCGGACGACCTGCAAATTTACACGCAGGCCAGTATTGAAGACCTCTCCTCGGCAATTAAAACTACCAATGAGGACTTAGAGCGCATTTCTTTTTGGAGCAAAAATCATGGCCTTCTAGTCAATCCCATCAAGTCCCAATGTGTCATCGTTGGTAGTTCTAGGCTTCTATGTAGACTGGATTATGAACAGCTGCCACCGGTCGTATTTAATGGAACTATTATTAAATACAGCAACCATGTCAAGAATCTTGGTCTACATATTGATAGCTCACTATCCTGGTCAGTGCAAATAGCAGAGGTCAGTAGGAAAACTTTTTCTGCTTTCTGGGCTCTTCGTAGGCTTAGTAAATTCTTGCCAATTAGCACCAAGATTATGCTTGCTCACTCCCTACTTTTTCCAATCCTTGATTACGCAGATGCGTGCTACCTTGATCTCACCGAGGAGCAATTAAATAAGCTCGAGCGTCTTCAAAATCTCTTTATTCGATTCATATATGGTCTTCGTAAATATGACCATGTTACTCAATTTCGCACTAAACTCGAGTGGCTCCCTATTCGTCGGCGCCGTGACTGGCATATCCTTTCCTTATTATTCACAATTCTTTTTAAACCTACCTCTCCTAGCTACCTTAAAAACCTGTTCAAGTTTCGCAGTGAGACCCAGGGTCGTTCATTGCGAAGTACAGAAAAAGTCCGCCTTATTACCCCAGATCACAATACTCAATTTTTCGCGAAGTCATTTACTGTACAAGCCGCCCGTCTTTGGAATGCGCTACCATACTCCATCCGGTGTGCACAAACCCTAAGCAGCTTTAAATCTTAGGTTAAGTCGTATTACTTATCTCTATGATTATTTCTTCTTTGTCTTGCTATCTCCTTCTTTTTCTATCTTTTGTTTACGTGTACGTTGTTCGCATAATTCCCTTTTGTGTAATGTATATATATATATATTATATGTATATATGTAGGTTTATTGAATTATAGTATTGTATGTAGGTTTATGATAAGTTAAATGTATTTATATATAAAATCAGTCTATTTTACTATTTTTCTCCTTAACCCAACCCGCACAACATAAATTTCGTCTTCAGCAATTTCTCAATTGGTTGCCTGGAAGAAATTGCTGTCAGCGATAAGGCCGCCTTTTGCGCATCTTCCTTTCTTTTTTTTTAGTTGTAAGTTACTTTATGTATCTTAAAATGTAATTTCTTGTGTGTGAATAAAGAATTGTTGTATTGTATTGTATTGAAGGCCGAGCTCCGTCTTGTGCGAAAAGAATTGGGCGAGGCCAAAGGCCGAGCTCCGTCTCGTGCGAAAAGAATTGGGCGAGGCTGAAGGCCGAGCCATTTATGGATGACCTGATGATGACAACTTATACCATAAGTCACCAGTCGGGGAGCCGAGGCCGAAGGCCGAAGATCCGCGGCAAGCGAGGCCGAAGGCTGAGCTGCGTATATGAATCCGAGAGGCGAGGCGAGGCCGGAGGCCGAGCCCCTCCTCCAGTCGGGGCAAGCGAGGCCGTAGGCCGAGCTGCGTTTTAATAGCAAAGAGCAAAAGCCAGAGCAGCTATTCGGCTCTTCACCTAATCCCACCGACCACTTTTTTATGTAGATGACTTTTTCATAATTTCAATAAAAATTTTCGTGCTATCGGAATTGCTTTTTTATAATTGCTCTGCACAGCACGCGAGGTGCTTGCACCTCGCTCAGCATGTGACAACTAGTTTTATATATATATTGATTGATGGCGATGACTGATGATGATGTTGGTCAGGAGCGCATGGCGACCCGCTACGCCCGCGACACGCACCACTACTGCCTGCACCTGGACGGCGGGCTGGTGATCGACGGGCACCGCATGGGCGGCGACGGCCGGTTCGTCAACCACTCGTGCCGGCCCAACTGCGAGATGCAGAAGTGGACCGCCAACGGTGTGTATACTGTGGTGATGTTGTCAGGAGCCCGCCACACGCACCACTACTGCCTGCACCTGGACGGCGGGCTGGTGATCGACGGGCACCGCATGGGCGGCGACGGCCGGTTCGTCAACCACTCGTGCCGGCCCAACTGCGAGATGCAGAAGTGGACCGCCAACGGTGTGTATACTGTGGTGATGTTGTCAGGAGCCCGCCACACGCACCACTACTGCCTGCACCTGGACGGCGGGCTGGTGATCGACGGGCACCGCATGGGCGGCGACGGCCGGTTCGTCAACCACTCGTGCCGGCCCAACTGCGAGATGCAGAAGTGGACCGCCAACGGTGTGTATACTGTGGTGATGTTGTCAGAAGCCCGCCACACGCACCACTACTGCCTGCACCTGGACGGCGGGCTGGTGATCGACGGGCACCGCATGGGCGGCGACGGCCGGTTCGTCAACCACTCGTGCCGGCCCAACTGCGAGATGCAGAAGTGGACCGCCAACGGTGTGTATACTGTGGTGATGTTGTCAGGAGCCCGCCACACGCACCACTACTGCCTGCACCTGGACGGCGGGCTGGTGATCGACGGGCACCGCATGGGCGGCGACGGCCGGTTCGTCAACCACTCGTGCCGGCCCAACTGCGAGATGCAGAAGTGGACCGCCAACGGTGTGTATACTGTGGTGATGTTGTCAGGAGCCCGCCACACGCACCACTACTGCCTGCACCTGGACGGCGGGCTGGTGATCGACGGGCACCGCATGGGCGGCGACGGCCGGTTCGTCAACCACTCGTGCCGGCCCAACTGCGAGATGCAGAAGTGGACCGCCAACGGTGTGTATACTGTGGTGATGTTGTCAGGAGCCCGCCACACGCACCACTACTGCCTGCACCTGGACGGCGGGCTGGTGATCGACGGGCACCGCATGGGCGGCGACGGCCGGTTCGTCAACCACTCGTGCCGGCCCAACTGCGAGATGCAGAAGTGGACCGCCAACGGTGTGTATACTGTGGTGATGTTGTCAGGAGCCCGCCACACGCACCACTACTGTATACTGTTGCTTTAGAATATTGTCACGCTTACTTTACATCAACATCCCCGAAAACCTCGAAAGTGATACCATATTACTTACTTAATTAATTTTTACTGACTATACTATGAGGGTTATCGTATTTATGCTCACTACTAGTTGGCGCTACTTGCGAGTATGAGTACATTTGAATTTGATACATTGACAGCGTTGTACAAACTGACACATGTCTGCCCTTACTCGTGCCGACATCTGTTGGAATATTTGGACGCGATACCATTGCTTTAGAATAGTCAACCTTCAAATCAGCATCCTCGGAAACCTCGAAAATAATACTCATATTACTCAATTGAAAAAAATGTGTTCGCCATCTTGGATTCAAAAATAAATATAATTATTTATTGTATTACTATTGTTATGTGTCTTTTTCACAATGATTTGTTTCAATAAAGTATTTTGTATTGTATCATTTTCGTAATCAGCAACCCCAAAAACATAGAAAACGATACCTATATCACTTAGTCATATCGAGGCCTAGTAATAATGCCCCGAAAGTTTTATAGCTATTTTAAATCCAAATTTATTTTGACAGGTACATTCAGAATGGCGCTCTTCGCTTTGCGTGACATCGAACCTGACGAGGAGTTGACTTATGATTACAACTTTTCGTTGTTCAACCCTGCTGTTGGCCAGGTAATATTTTTTTTTATTTAATTACGTTACAAATATTTTTTTTTATAAAAGATGGGTTTGCTCTTGACCACAATCTTGCCCGAGGACAGAGATTAGGTCTACGGTGTAGCGAGCTTACCCAGAGTCAGCCTATTCACTCTGATTATGAAGAGATTCAGGTTGTATGTGCTCGGGAAAACAGACTCCATAAGCCCATTTCGAAATTTATAAGTTGCTTTAGAACACTATTAATTTATGACTATGGTTGTAAAAACAGTAACACGGGTTTTTTATAGTAACTTAAATACCCTTCGTCCTGTTTGGTAACTTTACTTACCTAACCAGTTACTATATCAAGCGAGTGTCCTACCACGGAATAATTCTTACAGGCAGGTTAATTTAACAATGTTAATTCTTACAGCCTTGCAAATGCGATTCGGAGGATTGCCGCGGCGTCATCGGCGGGAAGTCTCAGCGGATAACCAAACAGCCAGTCAAGACGCAATCCCGAACACCATCCAATACGTCGACCCAATCTCAGGGCTCCAACCAGCCAAGAGTGGGTCGACCTAGAAAGGCTGTCAAATGTAATAAGAAGTCTGAACAGCTGACCGTTACCGCTTGCGATATCAAGAATATGACAATATTGAAGTATCAGCAGCATTTGAGCAAGTTATGCCAAGAGCCGCAAATGAAACCGCTCACGGCTAAAGAGAGGAGTGTCGTGAAAGACAGGCACTGTTTCTTGTTTAGGAATTTGGAGAGTGTAAGTGCATTTTTGTTATATACTTACTTTTTTATTTACTCGACAAATTGAATTACAGATATTACTCGTGAATGAAACTAAAAACTAACTAAAATTAAATAGATAGGACAGTACTAACTACTCTCGCACTGAGTTCTTTTCAACTTTGGGCGTTAATATTAACTTTAAAGTAATATTCTTGTAGTCGGAATGTCTATTGATTTTATTAGTCTGTGGCGACTTACAGTCTTGTAGTACCTAAGTCTGTTGACATAATAAAAAATATGTTGTTTCCTAATACAGTTTGTCCATTGTCAGTTTTCGCCTATAATACCTGACAACAACAATATCTAAAAAAAAATATTCGTCACAATCCGTTCAGCCAAAATATCCGCAACAATCTTCGTCAAAATTTTAACAGTCTAAATAAAATGTCACAGATGCGGCGCGTACGAGATCGCCTCTCCTTGGGACTGCCATCTCCGCCCCCCGCCGCTCCGCCCCCTCCCCCCTCTCCCCTGCTCCCGTTATTCCCCCCGCCTCTCCCCCTCCCCCCCAGTCATCAACGTGGACCCGCTAACTCTTCCCGACACCATGAACTCGGAAGTGTTCCTATCGAGACTACAAACGTTGCGGTCGCCGCGGCGCGCCGGTATGAAAATATTAAGAGTGGAAGACGAGGCCTCGCTCGCTACTATGACGCAGGCGCAGCGCAGGGCTAAGGCTCTCACCGCTTTGTATACCGCCGTCATCTCCGTCAAAGGTAGGATTTTATTAGATATTCTATGTAATTGTTAACTCTTTTGCACATACGTATAGGACAAATACAAAATAGTGAAGCAAAGAAACAGGCGTACAATGGCGGACTTATCCTAGATAGGGCTTTCAGAAAAAAAAATGTTTAATTGGCATTAGCATAGTGTTTTAAAATATTTAATTACATAACTTGTAGAGATGTTATTACTCGTGAGACGTTAAAAAATCGTTAATTCTGCTATTACGCACTAATATTTTGTTACTATGTTTTAATATTAACTGCTGGTTTTTGTTGTTTATTTTGTGTGTATGTAGTAAACACAGAAAATAGATTTTCATCTGCGTTTATTCGATACACACAAAATAAAACAACATCTATCTATCTATCAGACGACAAAGACAAGCCTCTCTGCGCGCCGCTGATGAAACTGAAACCAGCCAAGTCCAGCGATGCCTCTCCGGCCGATCTGTCGAGCATCGAGGCCAACATATCGGGCGACCGGTACGACGACGTGTCGCAGTTCGACGCGGACATGAACGCGGTGTTCGCGACGGCCATTAGAGATCATGGGAGACTGACGCCCGTGGGGATCCTGGCTATGCAGTTGAAGAAGGTGAGATTGGAAGATCGGTTTTGTAAGTGGTAGCTATATCCTGAAATGAACCTTATGTATTGGTGATAAGATTTAAAATCAACTATTGTTGTACAGATTTTATGAATTAATAAAAAAAAAATTAAATTGAGGACTATTTACAGGAAAATAAGCCACTTGAGTCAATTTTTAGTCACAGTACGAAAGTTTACATTCACATTCGAACATTCTTAGGTTATAAGATCCAATTTATTTCATTCATCCATTTATTTCATCCATTTCTTGTCGTAATTACAATTTAGTATCACATAAACAAAGGTCCAAGTTTGAAGTTCTTTCTTACATTTGGTTTATTTTTGAATATGTATTCATGTTTTTATTTTTAGACCTATAACTCCGCCAAGTCAGACTACGCTGAACAATTGACCAAACTGCTTGGCCCTGAGGAACCTTTGCCATCTGGATTCTTGCAGAAATCTAAGACTGGTAAGATTGTTTGAATTACACAATGATAATAGAATATAGTATATGCTAGTTCCCCTTAGATTATGCTAACTTTTGATGATTATCAAGGTTATTATACGAATCTATAATGTACAAGATTCAAAGTTACGTTTTTCTAAATTTTCCAAAAAAAAAAATGTCTTAGGACTCAAATACACAAATGACAAATGTTGTGTTCACATCTGCGTTTTTTTTGTTGTTTTTAAATGTACAATACTAAACAAATCGAATAGATTTTCTAACTTAGTCACAAGTCGCGTCGCAGTAGCGAATTTTAGGTGTCACCGGGGCGTTACAGCGCGGGGAGAAGAGTCACAACACCCGCCTGCATAACTCCCCCCACGGTGGTCCTTCCTTCCCTTGTACCTGCGCGTACTTGCGCTCGAAGCTAAGTTCAGACCCGACCATCTTATATGATTCCAATTATAGTTGTATCTTCAACAGAGGAGGTGATCCTGTGCATCTGCGGGCTGCACGTGGAGGAGGGTGTGATGGTGCAGTGCGGGGGCGCGGGGTGCGGGGTGTGGCAGCACGCGCGCTGCATGCGGGTCAGCGACCTGCGCGCGCCGCACTACTGCCACCACTGCAGCAACCAGCAGGTACTGTGTGACGTCACAGTGTGGAGCACGTGATGGTGCAGTGCGGGGTGTGGCAGCACGCGCGCTGCATGCGGGTCAGCGACCTGCGCGCGCCGCACTACTGCCACCACTGCAGCAACCAGCAGGTACTGTGTGACGTCACAGTGTGGAGCACGTGATGGTGCAGTGCGGGGTGTGGCAGCACGCGCGCTGCATGCGGGTCAGCGACCTGCGCGCGCCGCACTACTGCCACCACTGCAGCAACCAGCAGGTACTGTGTGACGTCACAGTGTGGAGCACGTGATGGTGCAGTGCGGGGTGTGGCAGCACGCGCGCTGCATGCGGGTCAGCGACCTGCGCGCGCCGCACTACTGCCACCACTGCAGCAACCAGCAGGTACTGTGTGACGTCACAGTGTGGAGCACGTGATGGTGCAGTGCGGGGTGTGGCAGCACGCGCGCTGCATGCGGGTCAGCGACCTGCGCGCGCCGCACTACTGCCACCACTGCAGCAACCAGCAGGTACTGTGTGACGTCACAGTGTGGAGCACGTGATGGTGCAGTGCGGGGTGTGGCAGCACGCGCGCTGCATGCGGGTCAGCGACCTGCGCGCGCCGCACTACTGCCACCACTGCAGCAACCAGCAGGTACTGTGTGACGTCACAGTGTGGAGCACGTGATGGTGCAGTGCGGGGTGTGGCAGCACGCGCGCTGCATGCGGGTCAGCGACCTGCGCGCGCCGCACTACTGCCACCACTGCAGCAACCAGCAGGTACTGTGTGACGTCACAGTGTGGAGCACGTGATGGTGCAGTGCGGGGTGTGGCAGCACGCGCGCTGCATGCGGGTCAGCGACCTGCGCGCGCCGCACTACTGCCACCACTGCAGCAACCAGCAGGTACTGTGTGACGTCACAGTGTGGAGCACGTGATGGTGCAGTGCGGGGTGTGGCAGCACGCGCGCTGCATGCGGGTCAGCGACCTGCGCGCGCCGCACTACTGCCACCACTGCAGCAACCAGCAGGTACTGTGTGACGTCACAGTGTGGAGCACGTGATGGTGCAGTGCGGGGTGTGGCAGCACGCGCGCTGCATGCGGGTCAGCGACCTGCGCGCGCCGCACTACTGCCACCACTGCAGCAACCAGCAGGTACTGTGTGACGTCACAGTGTGGAGCACGTGATGGTGCAGTGCGGGGTGTGGCAGCACGCGCGCTGCATGCGGGTCAGCGACCTGCGCGCGCCGCACTACTGCCACCACTGCAGCAACCAGCAGGTACTGTGTGACGTCACAGTGTGGAGCACGTGATGGTGCAGTGCGGGGTGTGGCAGCACGCGCGCTGCATGCCAAGGCTAAGATAAAATGTCTACAAGTTTTATTTTTTTCATATAGAATTTCGACATGTACTTTAGCATTATTATAACTTTTGTCCGTTTGAAAAACCTCAATTCCCATATTTGTTTTAGGTGGACCGTGAAATCCCTCTAGACGACTACACAGAGGACGGTCATCAATTCTACCTATCGCTGATGCGTGGGGACCTACAAGTGCGTCAGGGCGACACTGTATACGTCTTGAGGGATATCCCAATTGATGAAAAGCATCCCGATGTTAGCCAGAAGAATGGCGACAAGGAAGAGTCGCCGAAAACCAAGCGGGTCGATAGGAAGAAGGTGAAGAATATTGCTAAGGGGAATAAGGAGGACACCGCACAGACTAAGGTAAGAAAAATCATTGTTATAGTCGCCTGACTGGTCGTTTACTGAAAGTAATACTTTTCAGCCCTAGGGAGAATCGTTTTCTACTGACATTTTTTTACACCGTGTTTTTTATAATTTGACAGCTGTCAGTAGAAAACGATTCTCCCTAGGGCTGAAAAATATGACTTTCAACCCGTTCCTACTTAAATTAAAGGTAATTTCAGATCTCTAGACCTACTTTCCTAGTATTCGTAATGTAAAGCACAGTGTTTACTTTGGGTTAAAGACATAATTAGTCCCTTGAACTATTGGTGCCCTCGCTACGCTCAGGCGCATAACCCCGTATCGGGACTAAATGAGTTACTTTCACCCCTAGGGTACTATTAATTGTCGCAATCCATTCTAAGTCTTAAATATATTGCAGGAGGGCTCAGTTCGCAAGCACACGTACCAGACGATCGGGCAGACGCCGGTGTCGGAGTTGGACATCTTCCGCGTGGAGCGCCTGTGGAAGCACAAGCATACTCAGGAGCGCTACGTGTACGGCCATCACTATCTGAGGCCGCACGAGACCTTCCACGAGCCCACCAGGAAGTGAGTACAGTCAGCAAATCAGTCATGCAAAATCTACTGGACGGATTTTTATGAACTTGTAGAAAAAAATCTAGGAATAGCACATATTGCTACAGTCAGCTGTAGAGATCTCTCTTTAGTCGTATTTCCTCATGACTGAGGGTCGTGGTCATTATATGGAATGAAACACACACAACGACTCTCATGGCAATTTTAATGGAGTGGTTTGCCATTGCCTTCTCCATTTCACACACTAGCTGATAATCATCAACCAGAGTGCAGGTTTCCTCACGATGTTTTCCTTCACCGAAAGCAAGTGGTGGTCGATGAAAACTAACATGAGTCAGATTGGTATACAAACTCATGTAGCCCGGGCAGGATTCGAACCTGGGATTTTGTATTCACAGGAGGGCGCCCTACCACTCGGCCACCACCGCTTCACCGCCCTCGTGAATTTCCCACGGGAACAGTATATATTTCTATGGGAACCGTGCTTTTTCCCGGGATGAAAGGTATCCTATGTCCTTAGTACTTCTATGTGTATGTGAAATTTCAGGAAGATTGGTTCAGTAGATAAAGCGGGAAGAGGTCCCAAATAAACAAACTCACTTTCGCACTTATTAGTTAGGATAACTAACTGATCGATTTGTTAGCTTCTTTCGATCCCAGAACTTCAGGTATCAATTAAGGTTCTGTGGTTGTGACAAACTACGATGGGAGCCAAAATTTTTGTTTTTCTTTTGCTAAATGAAAGTGTGCCAACCTGTGATGCCAACTTCATATGGACTTGTCGCACTCTTTCTAAATGGAAACACTTTTAACTGTGTTTTAGATTCTTCCCCAACGAAGTGATGCGTGTTCCGCTGTACGAAGCTGTGCCCATCGAACTAGTCATGTCTCAGTGCTGGGTCATGGACCTCAACACTTATTGCAAGGTAAAATTTTTATCTTGGTCATAGATTTTTTTTTGTTGAAGAAGCCTAATAACTATTATTTTGTGCCTAAAACTTATTTTTTTTTATATAAAATTTTTGAAAATTACTCAACCTTGTGCGTTGGTTAGTGGCAATCATATACCGAAATTTGAAGAATCAATTTCTGTAGTAAAATAATATGTACATTTAATATAACTTTCTATTTATTTAATTAATTTAGTAGAAAAAAAAATACTGTAAAGAAACATTTATAAAAAATTATTAATATTTCAAATTTTCTCTGAAATATTTTTTGCATGCCGTACAAAAAAGCAGTGTGGTGAAGTTGGTTTCGAATGACAATATGACCAACTGACAAAAATATTGTACTAAACACAATTTAATTACGTTGGTACGCCTTTTCAGCCACGGGTCTATGGGAGCCCGGACATGTTGGACACAAATAGCTGGCTAGATACAATTTTCAAATTTAAAAATGAAACATGTGGTCTTATTGTTGAGCTTATACCTGGCCACTAACAATTTTATTTTTTTAAACGCAGGGCCGGCCAGTGGGCGCGGCGGAGCAGCACGTGTACATCTGCGAGCTGCGCGTGGACCGCACGGCGCGGCTGTTCACGAAGGTGTCACGGCCCAAGTACCCCATCTGTACTAAGGCGTACGCCTTCGACCACTTCCCGCATCGGCTCAAGATTTCTAGGACTTACGCGGTATGTATGAATGAATTTTTATTTATTTTTGGATTTTTGTGCATCTCGGATGCAATTAGTACTAAAGTACTCTCATATAGAAATTAGATATGGTGAAAAAATTCCATGCGAGCAGGACTAGAACCCGCGACCAGGTCTTTGTACGACTTTGCTCTTCCAACTGAATTTTTATTGTTGTAAACAATAGATGTTACAATTATGCATTTTTTAGGAAACACGTAACTTTCGATGTCATCTCGCCATTTCATCTGTGGAAGGAGAAAGGGGAGGCCTTTGCCCAGCAGCACACATCATCAGGCTAAAAAAAGAAAAAGGAAACACATGTTTAGTCAGTATTGACATGTAACAGACAACATTTAAGAGTCACATTTATATTTATGTGATTTATATTTTATAATGCCGTGGGAATAGGGTATTTGACAATGTTTTTTTTATTTTATTTTTAGAAAGATCATGTAAAAGTATAATAACAAACTGTTTTTATTTTTTTAAATTTCGAGCTAATTATTATGTTATCTCAAATTAAAAGTACCAAAAAATCCAATGCCCCGAAAAAATCCGATCACTTCTTGTCAGTTCACTCACAAACCCGAGCTCCACACCCGCGCGGGCCCAGCGCCGGCGGGGAGAGGCGCAGCGAGTAGGGAATACACGTGTGACGTCACCTGGCTAATCGGAAGTGTTCGGTAACTGGTCGGCATATTCCGTTACTATGAATTTTCAATTCAAGATAACTAGGTAATTAAATCGAAAATAAAAAAAATAAAAACAGTTTGTTATAAAATTTGTATATGATCTTTCCATTTATTCAAAAATATGTTGAAAAATTACACCTTGTCAAATACCCTATTTCAGCATAAAATGTACAGACAGCTGCAAAGAAACTCGACTCCCCCGAGATACGATTCGGTCAGGTTTTTCTGTAGTTGACTGTACCACTTCAGTGCTATTCCTGGATTTTTCTACAAGTTCATAAAAATCCGTCCAGTAGATTTTGCGTGATTGAATAACAAACATTACATCCAAACCTTCATATGTAGTATAAAATAAAATTGTCATTTCTCTCCACAGCCTCACGAGGTGTTGCCAGAATACCTGAAGGGTAGAGCTGCCAAGAATGCGGCACCGCCGGAAAAGAACAACAAACCTGCCAGTAACAAGGAGCAGAAAAAGAAGCCTCTGCTAGCTTTACCAGACGCTAAGGTATATATTTATTTGAAACTACCTTGTGCCCGCGAATTTCGTCCGCGAGTGATTTAGTATTGTTAATATCTCAGGTTCTAAGTGATATATCAATATGAAACCTTCGCCAGATTTTAAGTTAGACCTTCAATAATACAACTGTGAAAACAACATCAAATTTCGTTTAGTAGTTTTTGCGTGATGCGCGTAAAAACATACAGACAGGCAGACAGAAAGATAGACAGAAATTAAAAAAAAATAGTTTTGGCTTCTATTGGCCTTATGAAGACTCCACATAGTTTTTTCTTAAATGTCTTCTATGTACAGTGTTGGAGTTTGTAGTTGTAGATGTGTAAGTTGAGAAAAGTTTGAGGATGCTGAGCTGCTGACAGGATCTTGAAGTTATGGTAGTTGTTGTATAGAATATAATACTAGCTTTCGCCTGCGGCTTCGCCCTTGTGAATTTCCCACGGGAACAGTGCTTTTTCCCGGGATGAAAGGTAGCCTATGTCCTTCTCCGTACAGCTATGTATATGCGAAATTTCAGGAAGATTGGTTAAGTAGATGAAGCGTGAAGAGGTAACAAACAAACTCACTTTCGCATGTATAATATTAGTTAGGATAATATAATTGAAGAAAGGAAAAAGGCGTGATAATATGTATGTATGTATGTAATATAATTGATGATGTTTGTTGTTGTCCAGAACGCGAGCACTGCGCCGGCATCGCGTTCACAAAAGAAGCAACGCGTCAACGACATCGCGCGCGCGCTGCTCACGCGCCTCGGATCCCGCGCGCCTCTCGACGCGTCCTACCTGCTGGCGCCGCGCCGGCCGCGCGCGCGACTCTCCTGACATGCGCAATCGCATGCGTGTGCTGGGGGGTGCCGCGCCTGCGTCGGCTGCTAACACCATTAGCGATATGAAGAACCAGACGAGTAGATAACCCCTCCTAAAGGACAGGGATGACCCTTCATGGAAACGGGGTGTCATATATATAGTATTTCCGTGCCGTGCCTGCGTCGGCTGCTAACACCATTTGCGAGACGAGTAGATAACCTTTCCTTAAGCATAGGGATGGCACATAGAAACGGGGCGTCATATATTACTTACTACTTCTACAAATGAAACTGTATTTCTGTGCCACACCTGCGTCTGCTGCTAGACTGTGCGAGATGTGATTCCTTCCTCAAGGCCCATTTAGACGATACGAGTTTCTTGCCTATTGCCTGTTACATACAATAGGCGATTTTCCGAGACCCAAATTAAAAAAAAAAACAAATAGTTATGACTTAATAGATGGCGCTCCGAAAAGGCGAATCTATTTAAAAGAAATTGGCCTTTTTTAAAATTAAACCTAATAAAAAAAGTTAAAAAAGTATCAATATTGTAATTTGTACAACTGTTAGATGATTTTTTTCTGCCTCTGCTAGACAAGAAAAGCACACGGCTTTCATAAAACCCCATCTATTGAGATTTTAAAACATCGATTTTTTTTTTATTATTTGAACTGTCGGAAAATCGCCCATTACATTGAAACAATAATCTACTTGCATGGTCTAAACAACAGTTGCTTGCAATTTTGCTCTTTTATGTACAAGTAACTTGCACCGTCTAAATGGGTCTTAATAGAGACGAAGCTCTGTCAATGAGAATTAACGATTGGGCGCTCCCTAGGTGGCGCTACTGGCGAGAGTGGTCCTGTCAATGGTAGAATACTGTAATTTGAATGTGACACATTTAACGTTGACAGTATTGTACCATACAACAAATGTTCAAGCGTAGGTGTTGACATCTGGTGAAATATTGCAACGCAAATGCCTCTATTGACCACCGTTTAACTATTAAAATGACAACTTTATAAATTCGTGTAAAATAAGGGCATTTGTGTGAAACAAATGCCTTAATTTTATTTGACATAAAAACTATTTGACTTGTTGAAAACTTCCCTGTTCATGCATAAAAGATGTACAACACTCGTATAGATCCGAAAACGTCCGATCCGAAATCGTTTATGTAAACAGAAAAAACATTTAAAGTTAAGATCTGTCTGCCAATAAAATGTATATTTGAGCGAAAAAAGATTTACTGACTCCGCAAATGATGCATAAATTACTCACTGATTCAGAAAATGATTTTTTTTTTACTTATGAAGCACAAAATAGAAAGTATTTAAGCGCTGTATTGCATTCAAATATATGCTTCTCACATTGTAATTTACATGTATTTTTTTTTTATACATTCCACAAAAACCTAAATGAATTTCAGCGAAATTACCCACGTGCGATGGAATCTCGTGTACCTTTGTAAATATGAAATCATGTCCCATTTATCATAAGCCCCATTAAATTATATTTTTGTAATAATTCACAAATTTCTAAAAGTAATTTTAAGAAAAAGATTCCAACCCTCGGGTTTGTCAATCTGAAAAGATCTTTTTCTTAATATTCCTTTTGAAAGTTCTAAAAATAAGTATTTAAGTAATTAAAATTACATGTAATGTTTAGATATTTATTTTATCTTTAGTGTGGTTCGTTCGAACCTTTATTTGACATTAGTAATCTCTATATTTTAAGTTAAATTATGTTTTTCTATGCTTACGCTGCCTGTAAGTTTGCAGCATAATCAACTTACATTTATTTTCTTTATAAAACGTAACGTAAAATAGTTATATTTTTACATAAGTAAATCGTGTGAATATTTGTTATAATAATAATCAATTGTAGACTAAAGTAAATAGTTAGCGAACACTGGTGCGAACTGATGTTGAATGTTGAAGAGTTTTAATAGAGGTTAGATACAGATGTGTTTTTGGAAGGTTGTTACTGTAATATTATAGGTATTATTATTTTAGATGGGTAATTTTCCGATAGGCTAGGTTGAGGAAGTTTTATTTTGCCCTCTGGTCATAAGTCAAAGTAGGTAAATATAAAATAATGTTCTAATTGTAAAGCTGGTAGTGTATGTAGTCAGTGGAAAAGAAATAAGGTGTTTTGAATGCAATTTATAATGAAATATTCAAAGTAATATGAATTATGAAAAGAAATAAACGTTTTTATATTTACCAACTTGGCTAGACAGATATTGGAAAACTTGACCGTTTCTCTCTATTTTTTTTTTAAATTGTAAGTTGTATATATTGTATGAATTAGGTGGTTGGTTGTTTTATTTAAACGAATTGATAATATATTACTCGCTGTATGGAGGTTTAGTTATCTTAAATGAAGTTTCTCTGCTTTGTTTATCTTAGTCATTGCACGCCATGCAAATCTCTTGCTAGCCTTATTATTGTGATTACAGAGAACAAAGTTGTTTTTGTTTCTAATTTATTTGTAAAATACTGTTAATATTTACACTTTTTTCTTGACTTTTTTAAGTGACCTAATCATTGCTTTTGAATATTTTTACAAGGAAATATAGATTTATAAGGTAGTTGATCCCAAAATCTAGTACAAAACTGCTATTACAAATCTTGCCTATTTCTATTAACGTCTGAATGTATGGTCAGGAACGAACGTATTATTCCACATTTTGACATTTTTGTAGTTAGCCACATTTTAGTTAGGTTAACAATAGATTGCACTTAGACAATTCATTATATTATGATTTCTGATAATATATATTGTTGACATAAAAAATCAATACAGAGGATGTTTATATTCACTAAATAAAAAAGTTTCGACTTTCATGCACGTCCAAAAATAGATAAAATAAATAATCTGCCTTTTAGGTCACAGTTTATAACATAATCAACAGCGTGTAGTTAAATTCAGCTAATGTACTTAATGAAAGTAATTTTCAATAGTCAATAATTAATAGTTTAAGATTTCATTGCTTTCTCTGCGTGTTACATGTAGTTATTATGCTGATTGTTAAAAATAGAGACAATAGAACTTAAGTTTTTTTTTTAGTAACAGCCGACATTTTGGGATCAAAATTATAGCTCTGATTGGCAAACTAATTTATAGGTGCGATCTCTTGGACCTTTTATGTAGCAGGGTGTAGATGCAGTGCCTTGTGGATGTATGTCTTTAATTTTGTACTTCATCCGATCCGGTTGTATTCTCGAAGCAGTTTGTTAGTAACTTGAATGATCTGGACAAGGTTCAAGTAGGTTTTGCCACCAGTACAGACTTCGGGCATCTGTTACGATGTATTACTTGATGTAATGAGCAGCTTTATTATTTATGTATTTGTTTTAAGATGCCATTTGTTGTATTGTAACTCATGTTTTAATATTAAAAATTTTGGATCGTAAAAACTGCATTTTACTTTAATTCTTATTTATCACCCCCAAAACACATGAAAGTGAAAGAAAGGCTATCGTCTTCAAGAACTAAACTTCATGCTAAAATTCATGAAAATAGTTTCAACCATTTCGGAATGAAAACAACATAAGTACAAGCTTACAATTTTTTTATTTGAAGATAAACTAAAACCCACAAAAACTGGACAAAATCTGCGCTGGGAAATCTAAAAGGACTGAGAATACGTACTTTCTACTTTAGAGTAAGGGCCTAGACGCTAAATTAATCATGGCTACCTATTTGGATAGTACGCCATACCATCGATGGCCATACCCATACATAGGTACACGTTATAATAGTATTTATTTTGTGACATAATATAGGTAACGCCGCCCGCCGCCACCAAGACTTGAATCATAAGGTCGCGTAACAAGGTTCATACCAAAAAGTTACGTAAATACTCGTAAACTGCCAGTTGCTTTATTGTAAGGGTACTAATTAAACTGACTTCTTTTAATAAGCATTATTCACCTCTAAATAAATTAATTGCTTTCTAAATTACTAAGTCAGCCACAATCGACGCGCATCTGAATAAAACAATCTTAGCCACTAGTTATCTTATAGTAAGCCATCTAAATATAACTCAGCACGGTAATATTTTTTTAGCATCTAAATTTTTAATATGCATTCAAGCAATAAACTTCTAAAATATTGATATACGGCAACAAATAGTAATTCTTTTGGCTTCTAATTTTATAACTCATATACATGAATCGAATGGTGCTACACGTACTGCTTCTTTATCACCCAGTTGGTTGACTGGTAGAAAAAGCCCTGGGCTTTAAGTCCGCTTTTTACTTTTTTGTATTAAAGTTAAAAAAATAAATATTAATAAATAAATGGCCCTCTCTCAACCCTCTCTGATTGGTGCAAATGGCCGGTCGCTGTCATCTGGCGCAGTCGCACCAAATCGTGCGGTGGCCCTTTTCACGATAAAAGAATTATGATCTATTATTTCACATGCTGAGATATAATATATGATATTGAAAATTGAAGTTTTAATTATATTATTTTGAGGAGCTAGTTTTGAAGCTGCAAAACTTAAAATGGTGATAAGATGTAAAATCTGTGGCTAAGTTATTAAATTAGGTAGCAATTTATAAATCAGAAAGACAAATAAAAATAATTGACGCTTACTTTAAAATATTTAGTAGGCGTTGTAAAAAAGACGAATTAGTATATTAGAGGCTAAATCATTTCCCCGTTGCTTAGTTATAATAAAAATTAGTTCAAAAACTAAAACCCAACTACTGCACCCTAAAAAGCACGAAACAAGGAAAGCCGTGAGCTTGTTTCGTGCTTTTTAGGGTTAAGGGTTTTTAGGGTTAATTTTGGCGATACTATTTCGTGATCAAGTAAAGGGCAGATCATATATTTTTTACAAAAAAGAATATTATTACTACTTATTAAACAAGCAAAACCGCAAGCAAAAGCTAATAATATATATATATTTGAAATGTGCTAACTAAGCCCTTTCATTTGATACCACACACGGCATAATTAAAAAATATTTATTTTTTAGTTTATAACTTTATGCCCACTAGAGGGCGCTGTTTCATATTTAAGATGACGTCACATAGCCTATAACCAGCGGACAACCAAGACGCTTCTAACGACACCTCATTTGTCTAATTCTGATAAGTAGTTTAGTAGTTACTAGCTGTCGCCCGCGGCTTCGCCCGCGTGAGTTTCGCTTAGATGAAAAATCTCTCTTGGAGCTTTTCATCAGATGTTCCAGATCTTCCAGATGTTCCAGATCTTCAATTTTTATACGTCGGCAGAAAATGCTCATCAGGTTGAACGATTTTTGTTAAGGCACCATTTTCATATTACTTATAGTTTAGCTGTTCCGTTATGGTTCTTCATCAGGTGTTCCAGTTTTCAAAATGAATTATAGCCTATATGTTGCCCAGGCTTAATAGCTATACAACAAAAAAAGTTTCATTCAAATCCGTCCAGTAATTTTTGCGTGAAACGCGTACATACATACAGACAGACAGACAGACAGACAGACAGACAGACAGACAGACAGACAGACAAGAAATTCCAAAAAAATTTTTTTGCTTTCTATTGTTCTTTTTAGGTCTCCCTCTATCCATTTCAGTCAAAAATATTAAATGTACAGACAAAATATTTTTACTGTTTTATTATATGTATAGATGAGGTGTTATAACAGATGAACATACATAAATACATACATACATACCGGTCAAAATCATAACCCTCCTTTTCGCTTCGCCGTAGTCGGGTAAAAAGAGAAGATTAATCACGGGGCCAAATAAAAATTTTGTGGCTAGATTTATTATTTCTCTTATTGTAACTGTTAATGATCTTTCTAGCTTCCACTATTGATTTTATATTAATTATGATTGATCAATTATATGTCATCTTCTGTCCTATTGCTACTTTGTTACAGTTTTATACCAACTGTGGAAGGTTCTTTATACTGTGGTAACGTGTACAGTCAACTTGCTCAAGTTACATTGTTGCAGTTTAAAAACGTGAATTTGAAAATTTTGAATAATGTTGAAAATAAAGGTTTATGTGCTCTTGAGTGTACCTAAGCGACACGTTTTTAATTGTAGCGCCTTTGATCACACGATGGCGCAAAGGAAAGTTCTTCAATCTAGTAGAATACCTATCTAAGTATCTGCTCTGGCAGATACCTACATTAGTAGATTAGTAATCTCAGAACAAAAAAGTATGAATCCGACGAAAATTGAATTTAAACCCGAAACCGTAACCGAATATTCTCTACGCATGGTCAAAAAAGCTCATTCGGAAAAAACCTCACAACTTTTGGTTTGTATCAAATCTATTTCGAACACCTATTTTGAAGACACATGCTAGGTGGCCAAACTTGATTATAGTTCGTCGGGGACACTGCCGCTGTTGGTTCTCACAAAAAACGCTGACTCCATCAGTAGACGTGAGTTGTGACGACATCGCGGGAGTAAACAAACGCGGTTCATTCACCTCACCTGCTTTAATAGCAACAAGAGGCATTCGACATATTTGCATAAATTTCATGTTTTCATGATTACTTAACTGTAAACTTTATTAGTTACTAGCCGCGCCTCGGGGCCTTGCTACTATGGGAATTTCGGGATAGAAAGTACCCTATGTGTTATTCCCGGTATTTTTCTACCCGTATATCAAATTTAAACGAAATCCGTCCAGTAGATTTTACGTGATTGTGTAACAAACATCCTCACAAACTCACATCCAAACTTTCGCATTTATAATATTAGTAGGATTAGGTAGGTATCTTTGCTGAAATTGAAATTACTTATCTGAAATCTGTACCCTAGCTGCCATTTAAATGTCTACCTAATAGCAGTAAAATTGGCTTGTTTGTCAGCGTCCACCTAATGTTTAACATTGACCTTAAATAACAATTTACGTTTACGATGTGTCCGGGGAGTGCGCTGCGCACTGTCGCAGGCCCAACTGGGGTCACTCGGCGCTCGGCACTCAATCGCAATGAGAAGATTGGGCCAGCGTCCGCCCGCATGCTCTCACCAACTCAAATAGCCTACTTTCATGCAATTCCTGGCATGCACGTTTTAAACTAAGTACCTGGTGGCCTGGTGGTAGCTTTGCTTTCGGTGTTTGCGTTTTTAGGCCCCAAATCGCTGTATTCCTCTCAAGTACCCAAACTTAACAAATAAATTCCATGGAAATCACTTAAAAGCCGTAAATTTTAATAACAACTTGAAAAATACACTTCTTGCGAAAACTGTACCTATTGCAAAGAGGGCCCTGAATATAGAAGTAAGTGGAATAGAAATAGAGGAAGACAAAAAAGATCAAAGATAGCATAATAGTTAGTATCCATAACGTGAAATACGGTCCCATCCGGAAGAAAGCATGAAACTTGGCATGATTGTAGCTTTCATATATCTATTTTAATATTGATATTGAAACACTTCGAGAAGTGAATGTTTCCCCCCCCCTTTCCCCTTTTTTTATGAAATTTCATTTTTTATGAAAACGGTAAAAGCTACGCAAAAACTGTTCTTCATTAAATTCTCTATATTAATGCCATTGGATGTATTTTGATATGACTTATAGTTTAAAAAATATGCCCATGTTACTAGGACTATTTTTTGAAAAATTAGAACTTTTTCTGTTATTGCACGCACAGTCATGGTAGAATTGCTTATTTAATATGATGGATAGCTTTTGACTTCTGATATACATTGTAGTGGTCCCAGACTTCGTGTCTACACAATTATGTTACCATCATCAACAAAGTACCTCTTCCAATTGGGGAGAGGGGGAGGAGTGCACACAGCGCGCTACTAATAATAACATTTCATAGAAAAATATCGATATTTTTGCTAAAAAGTAAAAAAAATATCTTAATTTAATTGTCTATTCAAAGCAGTTGCTTTGTATGCCTATATTTTGTAAACTATAAGTCCTATGAACATACATCCAATGGCATTATTATAGAGAATTTAGTGAAGAACATATTGGTCTTTGACAGTTTTTACGTAGCTTTTACCGTTTTCATAAAAATTGAGAAAAACCACGATTTGGGACATAAAAGGGGGGGAAAGGGGGGAAACATTAATTCCTCGAAGTGTTTCTATTTCAATATTAAAATAGATATATGAAAGCTACAATCATGCAAAGTGTCATGTTCTTCTTTCTTCCGGATGGGACCATAAAATTGATTTTTGTTAGGACAAAGAGCCGTACTATAAGTAAAAAGAAAGGCGAGCGAAATGGACGGAATTAACATACTGTGTCGACCCCACATAAAAGTATATAAAAGGGAAAAGGCAAGGGAGAATATGAAATAATATACACTAATATTCAATGTTTTTCAAGATTGGCAGCACACGTGTCTGCAGCAGTCTACACACATACCTACTTAAAGTTCATTTATTCATAATTGTACTAGTATGTAAACAATCTTACCATCTTGACTTTACAACAATATAAATTACAATAGACTTTTTAGGAAATTACTTTCGTGGTTAATAAATGTTTTACTTTAGAATGTTTAGGTTTGAACTATTTGATTTATTTTAAACAAAATTTAATAAATAAACTACTGTGAAGGTTGTTTACATAATAGGACAATCATGAATAAATAGGTCATACCTACCTATTTGTGAACTCTCCAAGGCTGTACACTGTACAGAGTTTGAAGAAAGTTAATTTAGGATTTTAAGTCAAACAGATTTTTTTTTTTGTGTTTCATGGGTAATAAATAAGTTTATTTATAAAGTAGATATAATTCATTAAATGTATATAATATCGCAATATTGTAAGACTTCCGGTTCCAATGAGCGCATCCTGTATGATGTTATGTGTGAGCGGAAGTAGTCTGAGCAATACTACTTGATAGAGTCGAGTTGCTTCTTCAGAAAACAATTTAGTTATCTCATGTATGTGACTGTTTAAATGTGGGTAAAGCCACTGTTTGGGAACCGTCATGTCATGATCATAACATCTTTGGAAGTGAAATGGAGTAAATATTTTCGAAATAACTTTGTTGCACTGATAAAATTACTAATTATAACAATCACTCTAGTAGTAGTAAGAAATTAGAAACTCAATGGGACAGAGAGAGGTTATAACTAATTCTGGATCGTTCACAAGATATGGTTAGTGTCTTAATGCTAAACGCTAATCTAAGTACTTATTTTACATAGTTGAAAAAACAGAACAGGGTTTTTTTTTTAGAAAACCAGAACTAAAAAGGATTACTTACGTAGATAATAAATCTTCATATTGGTTTATTTATTTTAGCATATGTGTGCTAAATTTAATTTGGCATATATATAACGAGTTGCATAAGTAAGCGGTATATTCCACTCTGTTCACCTGGGTGATATCGCTGGATATCACCCAGGTGAACAGAGATTGGAAACTGAATTTATGAGTAAAAGAGCGATAATCTATAATTAAATGTTTTATAGAAATTGAGGACGCATACAAGATGAAGAAGGTGAAGTTAGGTAACTTCTTTACTTAGTTCATGCGTCAGAAAGAGACACAGAAGCGTCATAGTTCGGCGACGCATGACATCTTAAAGAATGTTAATGGACAAAACTTCATGAATCATATAAGTGCCGGATGCGTTTCAACGTCACTACTGGTAACATTCGGGAATATTTTTCCCATTTATCCTCAGTGGTGACAAAGCCAGTCATCACACTGAATAAACGAATGATTGCCGGAAAAATGCAGTGAGTAGATTATCCCAACGCAACAGGCGCCTGTTAGCGCTGTGCCTAATGCAATCATAACAAAACATGATTTCATAACGTGAAATGATCTAGTGACTGACAGGACGTGCGGTCCTGTTCTGAAGTCAGTCGATCCGATCCAGCCATCGGTGCCCACACGCTCATTGCAATTTATGTACTCGTAACAATCGAAATTAATCGTGAGAGTGACAGCGATTTTTTTATAATATTTCGCGTTCTGTGGTGCGGTGACGCCGAGGCATGGTCAAGATAGTGCCGCTGCCATTGGATGCCAAAAAGCTCACATTTTATCCCCTTCGCACAATTATGTACATGTGAGTTAAACTGTCACTAATGTTTACTTTTCATTACTTGTTTTCACGTATTATTGTTTCAGTACAGGTGGATTGTTGTGTTTATAGCTATTTTAGGAAATAATGTTTTTTAATTCAAAAGTTAAAGTCAGTATTTTTTTCTTTGGTAGAGTAGGTAATAGGTATATGAACGTGTGTGTGACTTATTTACCACGTTAGTTATTTTTGAAATTTTACAATGTACTTATACTTATATTACTACATTTAATATTTTAAATAGTGTTCATAGTTAGTCCTACCTGTATTAAAATATAGAATCGACAGGTATTGGCCTGTCCATGGCCTAATGTATTCCGAATGACTTTATCATTTGATAAATGAAAGGACGATACAAATAGGCTAGAATTACTACTTTGTTATTAATGGCAATTTTTTGGTACCACGATGTTACTTTGAAATGAGACACCTCGTTTTATGTTTACGATAATAAAAAACAGCGAAACATTACGAAGGAGGTTTATTAGACTGAATTTAATAAATGTAAAATATGGTGAACTCGGAATTAAGGCCGACTTTTTTATTTATTTTGTCAATTTTTCTTTTTTGAAGAAAAATTAGTAGTCGTAGAAAAAGAAACTTAAAAATTAATGTATGTACTTACTATTTTCTTCAATGACGACCTAAGAAAAAAAGGCTATATCTATGGGACGACGGATATGACGTCAGTTGCTTGTATTCTGGGCTACGTGCCAGATGCCACCACCACACCAGGCCCACGGATTTCATTGAGACAATGACTAGGCCAGTTAGATGATTAAGCCCTACACACAAAACGGATGCAATCATATTTATTAGGACCAATAAATGGCTGCTTGAATGACTTCGTACTACGCAATAGGAGATAGAATCTCCAGGTTCAGTTAGAATATATTCATAAGTAAATACCTACGCAGTTATTGTAATTAGTACGTCATTGCTGTTCATAATTAGTACCTTAATGTATGTATGAGTAACAAATCATTTTCAACCACTCATGTGTTGAAAATGATTTGTAACTCTTCTGAAAATGATAAGTGAAATCTTCTCTACTTACTGTAGATACGTCACTTTGCAATAATCTTTGACAAATAAAGGTAGGCGTACATTGATTGTAATGTCGGTCTACTTCGAGGAATACGGTTCTCAGCCTCACATGAATAAATAAATATATACGGACAAATCACTCAGATTGAGTTAGCTCCAAAGCAAGTACAAGACATGTGTTATGGGATGCTAACTCAACGATACTATATTTTATAACAAATACATATATAGATAAACATCCAAGACCCAGGACAATCTGAAAAAGATCATTTTTATCTTGACCCGAACGGGGATCGAACCCGGGACCTCCGGTGTGGCAGTTCGGCGTGGTGACCGTTAAGCCACGGAGGTCGTCGAAAACCATAGTAATAATGTCTTTGCATGAGATATTGATAAGTGTTACCTACTTTTTATGTTATGTTAACGTTCTTAAGAAATAACAAAAATGATATGTGGCAAAGGTCTTTGGGTATGTGGTTTAGTCATCACTTAAATGGCCACATCTCTTGAACGGCCATATCCCTGAACGGCCATTTCGTTCGAACGTCCACCATCTGCCTTCCTTCTTGGTTAAAAAGTGGGCAAAACAATGTTCAACGACAATGCAATTGCTGGGGCCACATACTAGTCTCATTACATATAGCCATTCCGACTCGAAAAGAAGAAGTGGGCAAAACGTAACGGTTCACGGCCGCAGCACTTCACGGTCTCAGCCATGATGGCGTGATCATGTCAGATAGTATGAGAGGAAGCCAGTCCTTAACCCATCGTCTTGCTTGTTTACCAAGTCGACACATCGCGTGATGAAAGCAGCCAGCGGACGCGGTCTATGATACTCTCCATCAAGTGGATCAAGACAACGACAAAGATCACGATCCACTTGTTAGTCGAATTTAGAATGAATTGGCCCACTACTGGTATCATTACGGTGTTGACAAACGTTTAGCTAAAGATGCCTTTCAGAAAATGTAAAGACAATGGAAATTTATGAACCATGTGAACAGTACAGAGCATGCCGAAAAACTGACATGTTTATTTTGAACCAGGCTTTCACTGGCACGTTTCGCGTGAATTTACAGAATTTTAACCTATTAACGTATCAGATAGAGATTCACTCTCATCTAAAGTAGCTTAAAAAGCTACTTATGATGAAGGCGACTACTTCCCACTTGATTAATTTGGTACTTTTTTTTACTCGAGGAAATGAGTAAATAAATCCGGTATTCAATAGATAGAAAGATTAATTTAATTGCTTGCGGGATTATACTTGAAAATTTTACCGTACTGAGAAGTTCTATCTATGTAAGAAGTAAAGAATACATCGTCCAGACAATCGCATGCGCTGGATTGTGCGGAGAGCCCTTGAACTGCGTCTGTCGGTGAAGAGCCGAAATCCCCGCCCGGAACACTTCATACGTCGTTATTGATAAATTGCCAGCTCAATTGCTGCTTACTGCTGCAGCCGATACCTAGCAATGTGACTTTGTTGCTAAAGATAACTGGTGGAATACCAGGGGCCCGAGTTCTATACGGAGGGAAATGATCTGCAGATACTATATTTTGAAGTATATCATTAGGAAATCAAAACGGCTTTTGTAATAATTTATTTTATGTCATTCACAGTCCATTGGCTAATTTTGTAGATCCAAATTTAAATTCGTATACAAAATAGGAAATTATAAAAAAGTAAATAAATGGCGGGCAATTTATGAAAAATTGATTTACAAGGGTCAACTTCCTTTTTATCAATTTCATTGCTTTTAAAACAAGTAGTAGTCAGGTATATAAAGTAGCAATATTTTTCTCTGAATGCTTATTTGGAATTTAAAATGTCATAAAAATAAATACTTACTTAAGTCCATTTCTTATTTATTGAAAATTTTACATTTTTAATCCTTATTTTTTATACTAAAATGGCTAAGGTGAAAAATGAAAATATTTAGTCACCGCAAAACACATAGTGAACTGATTTGACTAGTTATTAATTCTCGATTTATAATATTTACTAAATTCTCGTAGAAAATGTTATTTAACGTAAAATAATTCGTCAGTTTCTTCAGGAGAAAAGTCACATGAAATCTTCGTAAATATAACACGACCTCGTAGTCCGTAGCAGCTACGGGGACACGCTACGGCGTAGCTCGTAGCAGCCTCGTAGCAACAAATACATTTTTGCCTCCCCAGATGGCGACGCGTGCGCCGCCGAACAAGATGCCATATTGTATAAAAAACCCAGTCGAGTCTAGACTTTCATATTGCAATTACATTTATATGGACATATTTTTATGGAGGGGAAGAGATGATCTAAAGCGTGTGATCTGGCTAAGAAACGTTCTATTTTAGATTACGTTGCGTATGTTATTTAATGGTTCTAAAAACATAGTATTTTAAAGCTTCGATAATTCATAAAATTATATGCAATTATTGTTTGTAAGAATATGTGTGTAACTAGCTGTTGTCCGCGGCTCTACATGCGGAAAATGTATCTTGTATTTTAGGGTTCCGTACCTCAAAAGGCAAAAACGGAACCCTTATAAGATCACCTTGTTGTCCGTCTGTCTGCAAACTCAAATTTAATATCAAATACTCGGATTCACGGTCTCTTTCAGCAAAAAAATAATCCAAATTATACGTCAATGCGGTCGGGAGATATTACCGTAAATGTTGCGAATTTTTGCATAATCGTCGCTTAGGTAACAATACCGCGTAACTAAATTTTGATAAGTTTTCAGGAGAGACAAAAAACTTTGTATTTCATAAAAAATAATTTCAAAAGGTGTTGAAGTCTATACATAAGTAATTAATTGACTTTGTTTATTACTTTATAAGGTCACATGTGTGTATTTAATATTGTGAGTACATAAACGATGACTTACGCGGTGTTAGTCTAACAAAATAAAGACTTATGCGGTGTTCAAATCATTTATTTTTTTATATTAAAACGTGTAACATATTTAAATGCTTTCAAAACAAACTTTTAAACCTATTAATATTCTTACAAAACTTAATAATAGTATTTTTAAACGATATCTATTTTGTTTTCAATTCAAATAAAACAAGCAATAAATCTTACAAATTATTGTCATTAACAAGTCGCAAGTAGGTAACAACTTAGCTTCTATTCTTTGTAAATAGGAACATGATAAATGCTTAACACCAAATAAAAATCTTGAAATTGTTGAAACAAACAAAAAATTTTTTTTTTCTCAAAACTCAGTTGTGATAACATCACATAATACGAACTAAAAAAAAATATTCTACTTTTAATTATCACATAATCATCAGTCATATAATCATTAAATCAGGCACAATAGGAGATCAAGTTTTTCTTAGTTTTGACTTCTTACAAAATGATGAATTACATGCAGGTTTTATGCTTCTTGCTGGCTTCAAGACGTCATGATATATCTTTTTTTTTAAACTAGTATTTAAATTTGCTTCTCGCCTATAGCCTAAACACGCTTCTCCTTTCATTCTTAAATTTTTATTTAGGTTCTTTTTCCACTTCTCTGGTTCTTTATTCGCTTTATTTTTCCTTTTTCTATTGATTGATAAATCTCCGTAATACGTATCAGAGCAACTCATGTGGCTAGAGCTAGATTGATGGGCGTCAGTATCACTAATAATAGAAACCTCGTTGGGTTGGGGGTTCGATGCTTCACCAATTGCAGCAACTTTATTAAGTTGAGCAATTGATGTTTCAACAACAGCTTCAATTTCATTCGGACAAAGGCTGGAAATCTCGCCGCTAGCGGAAACTTTATCAGTTTGGAAACTTGACTCCTCACCAATAGCGACTATAGTAGAATCAACTAGAATAGTATCAGAGGCTGTATTTAATTTAACCTGAGTGCTCGTGTTACTATTTCTCGTAGAAGTTTCCTGTGTTATATTACTCTTCAAGGTAATTTCAGGCACAAGTTCAATAGTTGCAATGTTTATAAGTGAATTATTGTCAGTACACATAGAAGCGATTTCTGGGCATTCTGAACATTCTAAAATGTTAATTACACTAGGCTCATTCTCTTTCTCCGTTTCGATATTATTAACTTGAAATATACTAGTACTTCTGAAGGTCATCGTATCAGCTAGTGCAATTTCTTCATCAAAAATAGTTTCTAAATTGACACTGTCTTCTATTTGAGTTAAATTTTCCGCAACAGCTTCACTTGCCAAATCAGAAACAGAATCCAAAGGTATAAAAGCAAGTTCCTTATGCTTAATTCTTACCTCTTGCAGCTTTTCAGTGTCTTTTCAAAATACACATTTTTTTGGCGAGCAACGCTTCCCTCTTTTCTTTTAAATCGCGTAATGTTGTAACTTTAAACGGAGTCTCGTCTTCCTCATTACTCATTCTTTCCTCGGCCATTTTCATAAACTGAAACAATACATTTAGTATTAACTTTTAAATGTAATATAATTATTTAAAGAGATAAATAAAACACAATATCACTTTAATTAATACCGCTTAAGTCTTTAAAATGATTTAAAAATACAGCGTATACTCTAAACAAAATAGTAAAAAATACCGCCTAAGTCAACGAGTATTACACTGCAAAACCGCCGATATATTAACGTGAATTAAAGTCGATAAAGCAACATGTTTAACTAGTTAAACATTGCAACATAAGAATAAAAATAGTTGGTTTACCTTTTTGATGCTTCAGATTCACAAGTATCTTCCAAAATATCACGAAAAACAAAAGAAAAACAATAAATTTACTGCGCCGACACATAATAGCACCAGTTAATATGGCGGACTGGCGACTTATGCGGTTGTGACCATGTCTGGTACTTACGCGCTGCCAGAACTATTCAAATAACGCGCTGTGATTGGACAATTAAACATTTTTAGAAACTTAATTGGATGCGCCTCAAAAATATCTATTCAATGACATTAAAACATCATAATGACGTTTTTTTGACTTACGCGGTATTGTTACCTAAGCGACGTATATTGCGATTTCAGACAGCAATCAAATTCCCGTTGACCTAAAATTATGAAATTTGGCAATAAGCAAGGTCTAACAGTACTTGTACAGGAATAAATCTAAAAGTTGTAAATATGTTGTTGGAAGTCACAAACTTATTTTTGCGCTCGATGCAGTATGAATCCTAGGGATCGAACTGCAAAGTCAAGTTTGTTTTTGAAATGCTTGCGTGAACGGAACCCTCGGTGCGCGAGCTTGACTCGCACTTAGCCGGTTTTTTAATACAATTTCAACCTGTGATTTCAACCTCCAACACCCCTTGTAGATATTTGAAAACAAAGTTTGACTTTAAACTGTGTCCATATCAAATAACAATTGTGGCCCCGAGCAAGTACTTCTGTATGAAAAATGAAATGTATCCCGGCTATTGGTCATAATAAGACTGTGGTATTAATAAGACTGTATTATTAATTGCTTTAGATGAGGCAACCCCACTGCGCGTACTTCCTCATATCGGTTATACAGTAAAAGCTGTGTCTATCTAAGGACACCGTGAGTAATATAATTCAAGAAGGCTTTCCAGTTTTTATAATGGTCTACTATTTATTTAATCCTGTCTACCTTGCACTCGCTTTTATGCAAACGTGTGTATGTCAGTGTATATTAATTTATTAACTATATAAGTACTTACTAATTAAAAAAAGGCAAACTGCACCCCGGTGCGTCGTTCCCGTGGAAATTTCATTTATTTATTTTTATTTCATGGAAGACCAACAACTTTCTTAACTCTATAGATAACAACTTAAAAACAGATAGTCATTTACAGGTCCTCACATCTAGAAACTGAATAAAGTAACATTCAAATAAAAAAACAAAAAATGGAAAAATAATGTGCTATCGCCGGTATTTTTCTACCCATGCTCTGTGTACCAAATTTTATCAAAATCTAGCAAGTAGATTTTGCGTGATTGAGTAAAAACATAATCACATTCAAACTTGCAATTAATAATCGCAATTGATGGTATAAATTAACAAACCAACTTGAAAGTTCAGTTGATGAAATCAGTTCAGGATGAATTTCCAGAAGAATACACACACACACATACAAAGACGTGATGTCTCTTTGTGTTGGAATTACAATTGAGCATTATTGGAAAGACTTGTAAGCTACTGAATTAGCGTTATCATGTTATCACCAACAGAGGGCTTCTCAAACAAATTAATTATATTATCTATAGTCTCTTGCCAAATATTTTATTATGGAATAGAAATAATATTCTAAGAATTCAATTTATCACGTATTTTTCTAGTTAGAATAGACGAAGAAGTTGAATGAGCTGAAGTTGTTGAAGTTGACGAAAATCTATTTGTTGAATGGACATTTTAGCCATATAGTTTATCATCATCAATACTTCCGATAGATACTTCAAAGTTTACAGTTTTTCTTTTCAAACATTCATGGCTTTTTAAATGCAAATCCAGTTTATCATACGAACCACTAATGAAAAAAAAACAAACTATCTCCGTATTCAATTCGGAAACCTGTCGCTCATTTGTATACAAAGATGTTTTGTTTTTTTAATTACAATTAGTATTCTACATAAACTGGGCCAAAACGTTGCTGCTGGCGATAGAGGTTAATTGCTGAGTTTTCATACCTATTTGAAATGGGACAAAACTAATAGTCGTTTGGGATAGCGTTGTTGGCAATGGCAATGTGTAGAGTGGGATTTAAATACAGTATGATGATGGACTGACTTACCCATCCTTCAACCAATGCATTTTTCGATGACAATTCTTTAACAATAGACGCAATCTCGGAAGACTACCTCGAATCGAAATGATGCTAATTTTAAAAACTTATGTTATCACTCATTGTTATGGAATTATCATGTTTACCAATACTTCGATGGCTTACTATCATGCGCGGAAAGACTTACATGTCAACGCCTTAATGCCTCTGCTAATAGTGATGTTTTTGCGTTGTATTTGCTGAAGGATCTCCGGTGATTTGCACCGAAGCCGAATAAAAGGGGTGTGACGGTGAGTCGGGGCTCACACTCTCTTGAGAGTGTTCTGTGAAACGACTCTTAGTGTTAAGTTCATTCATTTCACCCCAAATTCTTTGTTCATAGCCACCTGAGTGGCGGAACACCAGACGAAAGAAGCAGAAAAGGCACATCACACTACCCGGTAAGTCTTGATAATTGTTTGATCACGACCGGGCGTTCGTTAGACCCCTCCATTAGCACAAATTGGTCATCATAACGTTCAGTCTGCTTGACAGTTTGCACAGTTCCTAAAATATCATGATTTTCAGTGTTTGTTCTAGGTGACTATGTTTGGTTAAATCAAGGATTTTTACAAAAAAAATTGTGTTTATTTCCGTAAAATATGAACATGATGTCGAAGATTTCAGATAGGTGATATATTAAATACTAGCTTTTGCCAACGGTTTTGCCCGATTAAATGTCATTATTTACACTTTCATCTGGAATTAAAATGATTAATTTTCAGTGTGAACCATCATACTTAGAGCTCACCTATGCTTTATAAAGAATCTATATGCAAAATTTATCGTTTTTAAGTTCAGTTCAGCGGTTATGGCTCTGTGTTGATATGGCAATCAGTCACCATAATATTTTTATGTTTTACCAATAGTTTAACTACATAACTACAGGTTACCTCAGTTGATCAGTTCTGACCTTTACTTGACAAATCACAACTGTTTAATTAAATGCTAGGCAATCTTACACGAGATTGCGGTTACAATATAAGACTAATTATAACTTCATCAACAGTCAAGATAATGAGCGTCTTCTTATCTTAATGATTTATTAAGCGATTGAACAAACCACTGCCCGAATATCTTCGCAAAAAGTATACTTACTCTATTGAAAATAAGGTAAAATCTCTTTAAAATTGCTTTTATCTCCATGGGATTATTTTATAGTGGTCTCTATTTACCACATGAGAAGTTATTATTTTTTCCATGCTATTCATATAACCATACCACATTGTCATCTTATTTCTATAATTATAACTGAAGATGTTTTTTCGTTAAAATGCTAATCTGTAAATTGTTCTAATATAATTATTTAGCAAGAAAGATCTGTGAGAATTGTAGCAAGTCTCTACTTTGATAATTAGTACGTATGGATCACAGCTAGATAGATTGATATAATAGGGGACCGGCCAAGGTATGAGAATTGTTAAAAATATGTAATTTTATGATAGAATACATATAATTAAACACATTTTGCGAATTTTTATCACGAATTTATTCTCCTGAGAAATTACGTTTAGTTAGGGGCGTTTTGTTTTTTGCTATATCTTGGAAAATAATTTGGTTATTGATGTAATTCTTTTACGGATGATTCTATTATTGTGAGATATTTCAAAGAAGCATAAAAAAAAAAGTTGTCCGGTCCCCTATTGGCTGTCAAACTATCTTTGAATTTTCGTGTAAAAGGTGTCTCAGGGTTCTGGGAATACCTGAAATAGGTAATATACCTACTATTTTGAACTAGTTACATTTATCATTAGCTATTTAATTTTTTATATCGTATTATTTATCATATTTTTTCGTATTTCAATTTTATTGAATTTATTTACTTTTACACGTTTAACTATGAACTTAGTTTTTGGCAGAAATTATTTTTTTATTTTATTTTTTACCTTATCTAAATAAAATTGCGACTGACTTATTTTTATTAGTAACTTTTTTCACATTCTATTTTCATTTTTACTGTAGTTATTCCTATACAAACAATTTTCTTTAATTAATTGTGACATTTCTAATGAAAACTTACCTTTATTTCCACTGTATGCATTTATCTTTATTAGAATCGGTAGCGAATCCTTGGCGCTATCTTGCAAGACTAAATTATACAAATACTGTAAATCACTGGCTTCCATGCTCTGACTATGTCAATATTTAGTCTATGACGCATGTATATCTGTGACGTATGTATATGATTACTTTGTAGAGTGCGTTTCATCTTATATAGTTCTTTTGGCGTCTTGTTGGTAGTAAACTACAGATTACTAAATAGTTACTTCGTAATGAGCGATTTTCTAACAGCTAAATTAAGAAAAAAAAAATCAGTATTAAACAGTCTCTACAGATAGCGTTTTATGAAAGCCGAGTCGTAATAATGGCTGAACCTATATGGTGCGCCATGCGGTGGATAAAAATCACCTAACAGTTTCACAGTTGCACAAATCACAATATTGATACTTTTTAGATGTTTTTTTTACTAAGTTTTATTTTTTTTTAATGCCAATCCCGTGAATTTTTGCTTTTTGTATGGAACTTTTTTTCTCGCCTTTGCTTAAGCGCCATCTATGAAGACACCTGGAACTATATATTTTTTTATTTGGGTCTCGGAAAATCTCTCTTTAAAACTAATAATATTATAAACTAGCTGTTCTTATGGCTTCGTACGAGTCTTGGCTTAGGACGTTTTTATAGACGCTTTTTACGACAATCATGGCTATGAAAAGTACATATTCGTTAATTAATAAATTTATGGTATAATAAGTTCTACTGCCAACATAACGCCACTATAAGCTGAAACGGACTCTACATAGGTACTTTCAAAATTACAAAAAAATATTACATGAAAATGTTAGTGTTTTTGGCATCATTGGATTCGGACGAATTAAAAAATTGGTTCTAATTAGCTATAGTTTTTGGAATACCTACCTACAATATCGTTTTCGATATTGATTTCTAATTTTATTTTCAAAGTTTTTTTTTAGATTGAACATGCAGATTGTCGCTTTGAAAGTGTTCGTTTGTGAGTCACGATTGTAAAATTATTATAGATTACGTCATAATATTTATTCTTGTCGTGACTTAAATAATTACGATACTATCGTACTAGGTCATAATAAATCTAAATGCAGTATCTTATTGCACCATGATTTTGATATATTTTACCCAGCGCCTCGCCCAGGCTTCGCACGGGAAATACATACAAAAATTTTAGCCTATGTCACTCAGGCATAATGTAGCTTTCTATTGGTGAAAGAATTTTTGAAATCAGTTCAGTAGTTCCTAAGATCACCCCTACAAACAAACTCACGAATTAAGCAACTAAAACGGCAATATAATAAATCGTATCAGAATAATGTAGTACTTACAGTAAGTTTTTTACATACTAATACTTGTACTATATGTACTGTGATACTAATCTAAGGGCCGCCCCAGAACGAGATGGTCGGATGATGGACGCGAAGAAAAGAGATAGGAAAGCTCTTCTCTCTCTCAGCCGAAAGACGTCCACTGCTGGACAAAGGCCTCCCCCAAGGATTTCCATAACGACCGGTCCTGCGCTGCCCGCATCCATGCGCATCCCGCGACCTTTACCAGGTCGTCGGTCCACCGAGTGGGAGGCCTGCCAACACTACGTTTTCCGGTTCGTGGTCGCCACTCGAGAACTTTTCTGCCCCAACGGCTATCTGTTCTACGAGCTATGTGCCCCGACCATTACCACTTAAGTTTCGCGATTCTGCGGGCTATGTCGGTTACTTTAGTTCTCCTACGGATCTCTCCTCATTTCTGATTCGATCACGCAGGGAAACTCCGAGCATAGCACGCTCCATCGCCCTTTGGGTGACCTTGAGGCTTCTTATGAGGCCCATAGTAAGCAACCACATCTCTGTTCCGTATACTTAGGAAAGCTAATGCACTGGATATACAGGAATAGTGAACCAGAGCCTTTGCCTCTGGCCTATGTCCTGCAGTAGGTGGGACACCATAGGCTATTAAAAAAACCTTAATACCCTGGTGTAGTACCTAAGTAGATTTACAATGCAACATTTTCTTTTGTGGTTTTCCTGTTGTCAATTTTAATTTATTACAGTTACAGCAAATTACCATGCCACCACTACTGCAAGTACTGTGGGTTAACTTACACCCACAACTTAATAGTCTGAAATGTTAAAAATGTAGGTTACATCAATTCAATATTACTTAAAATTTACTTATTTGGTTGTAAAAAACGTATGTGCCCAGCCCATACTTTGAATAAAAGTGGGAACCTACTTACAAGAAAAATAGTGATAAAAAAATATTTCAATAAGTTCCTTTTTGAGATTTTCTATTGGACAATTGTGATTTTCACTAATAAGGGTATTTTTTTTGTTTTCTGAAAGTAAAAATACCTATATTATTATTATTTTTTAATTAAAGATGGGTTTGCTCTTGACCACAATCTTGTCCGAGGACAGAGATGAGGTCTACGATGTAGCGAGCTTACCCAGAAGCAGCCTATTCACTCTGGTTTTGAAGAGTCTTTTGGATTTTTTTTATATTTCTCATTTTTGGTCCCTGCAACTCCTTATCATCGAAAGGTAAGAAAGGCTTTGTTTCATAAAAACAAAGAAGCGTTAAACATTTACAACAATATGTACTAATCGTGGGAGACAGTGACATAAACAGTTTGAATTAATAGATTTAAAAGTAGGTGATTCGTCGAAGCAGAGCTTTATCTGTTGATTACTTCCTGTTGATTATGATTTCAGAAAACCAGACTCGCTTCAAAGAAATTAAAGTTACATACATACATACATACATATTATCACGCCTTTTTCCCGTGGGGGTAGGCAGAGACTAGCGATTTCCACCTGCTACGATCCTTACAGATCGAATTAAAGTTGTAATTTGATAATTTTAGTATTATTTAAATCAGGAAAACACACCAATAACAAACCTAATCTAATGTATAACTATAAAAAATTTAATCTTAATTTAGCACAAAAAATGTAATATAAACTATTTTTTTTAATTAATTCAGTTCTGTGTGATCTTTGAACTAATTAGTAATATAATAATTACTACATATTAGTAATATAATTATTAACTATGAAATAGAAGTAAAAACTTGAAATAGGTATACAGGTTGAATTTTTTGTTTTGTCGACAATAATTCTGATGGGAAACATACTAATTAGAGTCAAAAAGGCGATTAATTTGAACAAAAAATATATTTTTCAATCGTTTGGCAAGAAGTTTTTGCTTTGTCTTTAATTCCGAATGTTATCTATTTATCAGTTTTTTACACGACTGACCAAAAAAGGAGTGTTATGTTTTCAGGGTTCATGTATGTATGTATGTATGTATGTAATTTCTTTATTCCACCATAAGTCCTGAACGGCTTAATAGATTTTGATGTGAGAGGTATTGTTAGATTCCTTGCATAAGCCCGAATGACATAGGCTATGTAAGTTGTCAGTCGTGTTTTTTATTTTTAAATAATTAGCTTGTTTATTTAATGATCTAAAGCATCTATGACCGATCGTCAGCAACTGTTTATAATTTTTTTTTAGTTGTTAAATAAGACCACCTACTGAACTGTCGAAAAAACGTGAAAAGAAAACATAAAACAACAATACAACATTATTATCACCTGTTTTACATAAATGACGCAAAAACCAATGAGTGGGTCCTGCGCAGGTATAGTACATCCAAGGAGAAAGTACGCAAACAGCTTTCTATGAAAACATTTCGGAGAACGATTTGGTATTAGCTGCTATTTCTTAGACAAATTCTTTTAAAAGTAGCACAAGTATTGTTAATAATTTAGTTAGTGCAATGTAAATAATAATAAAAGAGCTTGTAATAAATCAACTTAGGGCCAAGTCACTGAGCCAGTTGTAATTAATTGGTATGTAATATTAATTCGCCAGAATTTATCATACAATTAGTGCAATCGACTTTTGGATTATTAAACAAAAAATAATTAAAATAAAAAGGTCATAAACATACATACTCTACATATAAAGTCAAGAAGTAGATATATTTTTTATTTGTAATTAAAATTAATTATCATGTTCCGATCCGAGTCTATTTAGGGTTCGGAAGTAAACTAGGAACCCTTATAGTTTCGTCATGTCTGTCAGTGTCCGTCTGTCCGCGGCTTAGCTCAGAGACTACTAGTACTAGAAAACTGTAATTTGGTATAGATATAAATATTTATTACGTGGAGTTAACTGTTGAATAAAATTACGAAAAAAATTTTTTTTAGGTGGCCTCCCCTATACCTAAAGGGGGGTATGTTTTTTTTTTCTTTCGATTATACCATCGTATGGGGTATCATTTGATAGGTCTTTTAAAAATATTGTCTCTGTGTAAAAACCATTTTTTGATTTAGGGATCCGTTTGCGAAATATTTAATTTTAAAATGATAAATTTTGTTAGAGTTCAGTGTCCCCCCCCTCGAACAGGCAAATGGTGGGGGGTGGATACATGAAAAAATTATGATAAGTAGCAAATATAATGAATTTAAAAGGAAAATTATCGCTGTTACATAATCCTTACACGTTAACGAGTAATAGACGATAAACCTGGAAAATCGATTTTAGTATGAAAAATGTTCGTAGGAAAAGTTTTCATTGAATATGATGGTATTATAAGATTAAGGGAATTAGTTATATGAAACTGGGAGTAAATATAAGTTCATGTGTCTGTATTTGTACATATTAGGCACCTTCGGAATCCTACATTTTGCATGGCCCGACACGCACTTGACCAATTATTTAAATGAATAGGTTTTCATTATTTTATGAAACAATAGAATCCAAGCATATTTTAGTTATTCAATAAATCAAGATGTACTTAAGTAATGTAATGTAGGAAGTAACAGCGTCATAGTATCATATTATCACATTGACACGAAAATTCATCAGACCTCGTAGGATATACGACATGGCTTCGCTTCGTCGTCATGTGCAAGGTTGATCATAGTAAATAAACAAACATGTCACTTCTGGGACAGTCGCCGGAAATACTGAATATACCTTACTTAGACACTGCACATACCTTAATAATAGGTATACGAAGAAGCGGACTGCATTCGTTAATATTTTGGACTTCTAGCTCCTTGCAAAGGTGTCTTGTAACTTCAGTGTATTTTCATGGTGGACGAGTCGCGCGGGAATCTTTTTTGGCGCGAAATATATTTAAATATAACGTAGTCAAACTTAGTTCTATATACTTTTTTTAAAGATCTACTTCTTTTCAGCCAGTCACTACAGCAAGCATGGCAATACTTTTGATTTAAATTAGTATTCTTTTGTTTTTAAATTTTGGCTTTATATATTATCCATAGCCATGTGGTTGTAGGTAAATATCTAATGATTGGTCGAGTGTACTACACGTGTCGATGTTGTCGTTTGGCTGCCTTCACCTTGGTGGACCGGTCCCGGCGGGACCCGAGGTCGGTCTACTTATGATTAATGTGCCCATGTCAAAGTTGACACTGACAGTTGGTCTCTCCTCCTGACCCTGGCACAAGAAGCTGCTGCAATAGGCCCATGTTATGAAGTCATGTCAGTTTTGTAGTGCTTTGGAATGAATACAAGCGAGGTCGCTCATCTTGTTTTTAACCGACTTCACAAAAAAAGAGGTTCTCAATTCGTCGATTTTTTTATTACTATTAAGTGCAATTTACATTCGATGGAGCTATCCTCGAAGCGCATCAATTTTCAAGTGCACCAAAATAATTCCTCGAAGCGCGCGCTTGTCCAAGGAATCCGTTCGATGACACTAGGAATAGTAGTTACAAAAAAAATAAAAAAAAGTTCCACCAATACGAAAAACTAGCAAAGTAGAATAGAAAGTAGAGAAAGGTTGGAAAAAATACATAGAGAAGGAAGGGTAGATCCCGCACAGTAAAATTTAGTTAAATAAAAAAAAAAAATTTTAAATAGACTAATTGGCCTCCCAGCAAAGATTGCTAGGCCTAGTAATATTTTCTTTGATAAATGGAATGGAATTGGACTGGAATTCACAGGGCTCTTTTAAAGAGGCGCATGACCACTTCTGAAAAGTGTTCGGTTATGAAGTCCTCGTCAATATGCCTCGGTTCATAGTATTTCCAAAGAATAAGTCACTGTTACTAAAGCTTCGAATGCAATCAATAATTGCTATAATTGATTTACTTTGTTGCATCTTATAATTGACACCAGAACCAGACATTTCTTGTGGGTTGTGATTGCGGTGGCGTGCCGAGCGACAGGATGACCATTGCTACAGATAGATAATTGTAATTGACTTATGTTTTATTTATATTTGGCGACTTGTCCTGCTATGACGCTGCTTTACCTAGTTCTTGAAAATGATAGGATTTAGAGGACATTTTGTAGTGTTAATCACTTACATTTGCTACAATTTTTTTAGAGCCTTTAAAGTTCAGTCCATGTTTCTCAGTACAGTTTCAGGCAAATCCCAAAGCCCACAAGTAATGCTAATACTCAAAATTTGAGGCTTCTGCTACAGGTATTTGACGTAATACATAGATTATGTACCCACATAAAGGATTTTTTAAATGTTTTTATTTGGGAACTATCTAATTAAAAACGTCAATAAACAAATTAAACTATTTCACTTACAGAAAACAAAAGGAATATTCAGCTGTATGTGTTTCGTTGTGTGGCGGTAATATCATTTTATTTACTTTTTTACTTTTGCTATCATTATTCCACAGTCAATTGCGTTCCCGTGGGAACCTTATAGATTCTCAAAATATGAAAGTTACATTTACTACGTCATTGCCTTCATAAATCAAGAGATGCCGAAGACAGCTTCCAATTAACAACTCCTACCAATGCTTATATACCATAACTACTAATTATAATTATGTCAAATGATTTATAGTGGACAAACAGCTGTAATGAGATAATTATTATATTGTCCTGATGATCTATTTATCAGGATAAATAGATGCATATAATAAACCATTGCAAAGCGCCCTTGTATGATAGCCTGAACTATGTAGGACAAGCGGAAGTAGGTCAAATTTAATTTGCAAGATTTTATTGTAAAAATAAACATGAATGCTATAATGTTCTTTAAAAAACACCGCCTTGTCACGAAATTACATGTTCTAGCATTTCTATCTAACGACACACCTCACGTCAAAAGAGATAATTAGAATTATATTTTGGTAACAGTTCCTATATACTTTTTTGTAAGTATACCATCAATTTTCCAAACACTTTTATATTCCCATGCAAAGTAGGTATGATTATTAGTTGATGAGTGGTCTATCTTTGTAAATAAAATTACCAAATACACCAAACCAAATAGTACCTAGTCCATCAGTCTGAAATTTGAGGAAAACTGTGCTAAATTGACAATTTGATTTCGCATAGCTTTTTATGTGACATTTGCGTATATTTATCTATAACTTGCGGAGATTTCCATTAGCACAGTATTGATTGACGGTAATCCCCCACTTCTGGCTAAATTATTATTTCTTTGCGTAACTTGTTATACCTACTGCATATAAGGTAATTGCAACTCGAGTAATTCATAACATTATATAAAAAATTATAAAAAAAGTATCTCATATTCCGATTTGAATAGCCTTATGTTGTTGATTTTTATTCGCGAAGATTTGTTTCTATTTTTTAAGAGTCAAGAAATCTTCTGATAAAAATACACACTTTTTTACCAGTGAATTCGTCATTGAAATGTAATTCTAAGTTATATATAAGTTACTGCGTAACGCTGTGAATTCATAGATAAAGAAAATCTAAAAATCTAAATACACTTAAAAAGTAAAGCTATTTAGAAAATACGGAATATATGTACTAGGTCGAACTAGAGTTATTTGTACTAGGTATCAACTACCACTTGCTTCCGGTGCAGTATGAGTCAGCACAATACAAGAGACACAGTAGTAAATCAAGGGAATAAGTTGTAAGTAAATAGGTTTACTGGTAATTTGAGAAAATAGGTACCTAAAAAGTATTTTTTTACAGAGATTCAATATCAAAATAAAAAATAGTATTCATGTAAACCAATAATTTTAGTTTTAATTCCGCGCTCGTGATAAAGATTGACACGACAAAACGTGAATCGGCACTTCCACATTTCGGTAACGTGGAACAATAAAATTGGTTGGCGCAATTACAACGGTTTATGTCCCTCGAAAAATAATAAAAAATGTAATGTGGTGAAACAACATTGTTCTCTTGAAGAAAAGGTCTAGTTACGTACTTCTTCATCGCGACATCGTTAGAGCAATTATGCTCTTAATTTGCGATTATCAGTTGTTATCCTCCGAGTCCTAACGAAACCGCTTGTAATACGGCATTATTGGTTATTACGAGTGCTAATTATTGACTTAGTTGTTACAAAAAAGAAACATTCGAAGGTGGGGCGTGCAATCAGGTGCAAAACACAACGCGGGCGCTACCGGCCGACACAAGCGAGCCTTACTCCAGCACGCTCACACGTCTTCCGCGAATTACCACGTCGAATTATCGTATTTAACGACGACGGTTACCTCTAACATTTAAATCTTAAAACTATCTCAAACGGACTAAAAATACCTATGCAGGGTTTAAGGACCGCCAGTGACGTGATATGGTTCCTGAAAGTGTTATTTGACGCAAGCCTGAACGTCAGTTTGTGATATAAAACAAACCTTTGACTGATCATGCTCTTATACAGAACTTTGTGCTGAACCATTCTGGCCAGACTTATCTGCACACCAAATTATCGGTAAGAGTTATTATATTAATTGATTTCTCATTTCCTAAATAACTTTTTAATATGCTTATGATAAGGCTGCTTGCATATAGATGAGGCTCGTCGTTATCTGTTTTTGGTAATTTAAAATTAAGTCTTGCAAACTATGACTAGTTCGAATGTTTACTTGCGGCATGTCTGTTACATAAAGTGTATGTTGCCGCGGTCACCTGACCAGGTAAACAAACAAATTATCAGCTTTCTTCACTCACCTCAAAATTATTTGGCTATTGCCTTTTCCTTTGCTAACACGCAATATTATTTTTGTATATTCAATTTAAAACATTTATATATTTTTTTAATTTATTTTATATTTTAGTTAGTTCTTATTTCCTTTGTTTTTTTATTTTTATTTTAGTTGAATTTATTAATTTTAATTGTTTTTCTGGAATAAAGACACTACTGAAATTGTAAAAAAAGTACTTTTATTATTCATAATAGCGTTAAAACAAAATTTAACAATAACAATGATGATATTATATGTCCGTATGAATTGAGGAGCCACATCAGATTTAAGAAAAAGTCTTATCACCCTATTTAGTAGGAATAAAAATAATTTTGTAGACAAAATTCTGGAATTTGTAGTTAAATGTATCCAAAGTTATATTAATGTAAAAGTGGCTCCTCAGTTCAAATGTCTGAATTGAGGAGCCACCTGAAACACGGAAAGTATTTAATTAATATAATTGACAATTTTGTATCTTTTAGTAGTAATTGTGTATAGTACTTCTAAAAAATATGATTACAGTATTGTTGATATTAAATAAATATACAATACTTTTAAATGTGGCTCCTCAATCTATATACTATACATGTGAATTTCCATGAAAGAAATGGATAATCTTTTTTTCCACTGCATCAACATTTAGTAGTAAGCATGTTTGAATTTGTAGCATATGGACAAGCCAGTTAATTGGACGAATCTAATAAATAAATGCATTTTATTTGGCTCCTCAATCCTGATATTTTGCTAATAAATAACGTTTTGTTCTTACCAGAGATCACAACGAAATCAAAAACCAAAGATACCTGCATTTAGTATAAATGTCTACTAAATATCTAGTTAGGTATAGATTAAAAATATACATCGGTAGCTGAAAAAAACCTTTTTTAATATTCCATAAGAATCTGCTATTAAGGGTGACCATGTTATGGGAATGAAACCAGGATAATTAAACGCCATTTTTTCTTAATTACCCTATTATGTAAACAATCTTCACAGTACTTTTTGTTGAATTTTGTTGAATTATTAACCACGAAAGTAATTAGTAATTTTCTAAAAAGTCTATTTTAATTTATATTGTTGCAAAATCATAAAAGATATGGTAAGATTGTTTACATAATAGGACAATTATGAATAAATGGACTTTAGTTCTTTTTTTTTTATTATACCTAATTTTTATATAACAAATCAAAAATATTTCTGAACATAGATTTTTCTCTTATGAGCATTGTAGTATTTAATAGCCAATTTCGACGTAAGTTAAAGAATGAATTAATATTGGTTTGTTAATATTATTTCAAAAACTTTGTCAATTTATAAAAAGTACTTAGCGTCATTTAAAAGATCGCTTAAAGTTTGCCTTAGGTCAAAGGTAAGTTATAAGTTTTACAAACAAATGGATTTACCAGAGGAATTTAAAGTTTAAAATGACATATCAACTTCCCGGGGGCTTCTTCATTATTTGCAATTACCGTCCTATATAAAAACGATAAAAGAATAGATTTGGTGTGTGTTTTTAAGAGCTAAGAAATAAAAATATATGTTATGTAATAATTCATGGACACCCTTCAAGAAAAATTGTTCGAAAATAAAATAATAGCCAATAACTCCGTAAATATATTCTTTTGTTACGGCCAGTTTATACGTATATATAGTATAATTTTATACTAAATGGAAACGTTTTTTGTTTCAAATTTAATCGCAAGAATAAGATGATTAGGCACAAATAAATTTAGCTAAATATTTTAATTGAGGAGCCAGTTACAATATAAGATATCTTCCAAACCACTCATTTTGAGTAACTTACTCTTGTCCTACAATTCTTATGTACTAACTACTAAATGATGAAGAAATCGGGCTTTAACTGAGCTACTGCTTCTTTAAGAATGACGAGACGTAATGTATGGTCTGAGGAGCCACACATATAATGTAATGGTAACTTTTTTAATTTTAATACTATCTAACTCAAATTTCATTTTCAAACTGCTCTCAAATGCTACAAAATCATACCAAATAATAAAAAATATTCATCCATGATGTATCCAGATACGACATGGCTCCTCAGTTCAAACATTTGGTCTGAGGAGCCACCTTTATGTTCATGTAACTTTTGAATTATTATACTACAAAATCGAAGATCGCGCCTACAATACTTTTAAATGTACTACTAAATAATTATAGTGATTCCGTTAAGATACGTAAAATGGCTCCTCAATTCATACGGACATGATATTATTGGTGTTGTTCAATTATACAAGTCTTTCTTTAAGTATAAATAAAATTCTGCTGCCTCTAGTGGAATATGTCCGCTAAGAACGAATGGCAACAGAACAAGCTTGTTACTAATAAAACAAAACATAGTACAATACATTATGTCACGATCTTACAGTGGCTCTGATAACGTGAACTGAAAAAATATACAGTCTTATTTTTTATTATTACGGTAATTTAGAGGTATAACGTTGAATACGTTATATAAATTACCGTTTTACCTTATCATATAATTTTCATGAAAAATTGTTACAATTATTTTAGTTAGTGGAAATTTTATAGTATTTATTATCAAATAGGTAATATTATTATAAATAGTAAAAGTATATTTAAGTAGGTATTTAAAAATTCTCGAGACATTTATTTGCGAATGACAAAAATGGTGTTTGACTTACCTTTAAGTACTATTATGTATGAGCTTTAGGTCGACAGTTGCCATGAATGTTATTGTTACCCTTGCTCAATTAGATGGTAGAGTTAAGTGGTAGTATATTTCAATAAACTTACTTTCTTTAATAAATAAAAAATAAAGATTCATACTAAGTACCGTTTCAATTGTTTGAAAATACAAAATAAATATTCGTATTTTTTTGTTAATATTTAATATTGTTCCGTGTCATGATATGGACTCTACTCATATTATTTACACATTACTATGCCCCGCGAAAGTTTAAAAATAGTCAATGAATAGTAAACCACCAGTTGAATGGAGAAAAAATCATCCAAAACAGGTACATACATATGCAACTGCAAGGTTACGTAGTAGTTGTGTCAACGTTCCATTGCACAGTTAGACCATTGTGTCGCGGCGATTGATTCCGTTCCGATACAATTTATTGTGGACCACTGCCTAACTGTGTACAACCACAGGCAAATAAAAATACAAAGTATTAGGTACTACGAGGTAATCTTAATAATTTCTTGGCAATACTACTTGCCTTGTATTTGAATTAATATTTCTTTTAGAGCAGAGGTTCCTAAACTTTTTAAGATTTATTGGTTTAGGTAAATTCCCTTTTTTGAAAGTTTACTTAAAAAAAACCTACTATACAAGTACCTACTCCTGTGACCTATTCTTTGGGACTCTATGTAAACTTTTTATTGTTGCCTGAAAAAAAAGAATATTAAAAATTTCGTAGACCCCCACTTACACAACTCACAACCTGTGAACCTCCAATTGTTTTCCCGCCACTTTTAGCTGTGCCCACCACTTTATACTCCTAAGAGTACGGAGTACGAAGTTTTTCTCAATCGATTATTCTCTATGGTTTTCTCCGAATAAAGACTGAATAAATGGTTTTTAATCTCTATGATCTTACGTCTTAATTAGGGTTCCGTACCTCAAAAATCTAAAACGGAACCCTTATAAGATCAATTTATTTTTTTTATAACTTGTTTTTCCAAATAACTTGAGATGCTCTTAAAAATTTACCTAAAAATATTTTATTTTCACTAAAGATGCTAGACATCTCTAAGTGTTAAGATTAAAAAAGTAATTATAATATTATCAAAACATAAGACCTTGTAAGACTTATCATCATTTTACCTATATATTATTCTATTAGATATTATATGGTTGTTCTTATATAGGTCCAATTTTGGAGGACATCAGAGAAACAGGCGTGATAATACGAGTATATTAAACTATGTACCTAATACCTATATATTTAAAATCTATTTGCTTGCGTTCGCTCTTATGATATTGTGCTGCTTACTAATTTACGTAACGGTATGTGATTTCAATAAGTTAAATAGTAACCGTTATTCTAAATACCTTTTTTTTTTAATATGTGTTTGCTCTTGACCACAAATTGAACACACACACACACCACCTATTTTTATTGTTTGAATACGTACGTTCCTTTATTTTTCTTTTGGTATAGGTAGTTAAATTACCTTCTTTTAATTATCTAAAATAAGTAAAATAAAAGTGTAGTTTTTTGTAAACAAATGGATCATTAAAAGAATTCTCACTCTTTTGCAATAGACGTTAAATTCATAAACTTGGTAGTTTTTTCTAAGAAAACTGATTAGTTATATAGAGTAGTGGATAGAGTCCGATAATCTTGTCACGGAATTTTGCGAGATGACACGCTAGTGGCCATCTCAGAGCTGTCTAAAGACCATGAAAAACTGACCTGAAAACGACACGCGACCAAATGTATAAGTTTTCCCATTACGAAAAAAAATGTGACTAAAGAAAAACATTTATTAAAATTAACACGCTTTCTAAAACTTGTTCAGTAGCATGTTTTGTTTCGATTTTTCAAATAAAGAATAGAGTTATTTTTTTACCAGCCTGTAGATGAAGCCACCCATAACCGGAGAGCATGTATGGAGAGTGATCGATATGAGTGTAGAGGAAGCGAGAGAGATCTGTAAGGATCGTAGCAAGTGGAAATCGCTAGTCTCTGCCTATTCTCCTACGGGAAAAAGGCGTGATAATATGTATGTATGTAGATGGAGTTGTGTCCTACTGCAGGACAAAGGTCTCCCCCTTTTTCTTCCACTTAATTAAAGGAAAGAAAAATTAAGAAAAAAAGTATTTTTAGTTTTTATAACTGACTGCGAAAGGGTCGTAACGAAAGGATAGAGTATAAATGTGGTACATTGATTGTAGTACTTTTATAATATCCGAATAGGTACTTACGAAGTTAAATAACATACCTCCATAAAAATCCGTGCTTATTTCCTTTTAAAATTAAATTAAGTACAGATATTATACATAGGTAGGTATATAGTATAATAATTTACTTTATTTTTTTCCATCTCAATGCTAAAGACGTAATGTGTTACCCTTATATCAGTAAATTAATCCATTTAATTAATCGTAGCCTAACAAAAGCCGTCAATAACTCGTGCAAGGTTCGTTTCGCCAATTGAGCGCATTCTTTACGTAAGAAAACTTGTCATTAATATTATTAATAAATAAAAACATAATACATTGTAAAGCTTAAAGTTTTCTCAAAGGTAATATTACCTTGGAGAAAAAATTAACCTATATAATAAAAATGATTAAATTTTATAATAATATTTTTAATAGAAAAAATAATAAGCAGAAAAATAATAAAAGAAAAATGTATGAAGGTCATTATACTCGCAGGGCTAATAGGCTAGCCATTTTTTAGTTCGTATATTTGTGCGTGCACACGCCAAAATACTGGACGAAAGTAGTTTTCACAGTTGTTATGTTGAATATCTAACTTAAAATCTAGGTAGGTTTTATCTTGAAATGCCGCTTAAAACCTGTGATTTTAATAATAGTAAAATCCGCGCGGACTAAACCTAAGTAACATAAAAATGGTCGCATGCTGCAATGCCAAGGACTACAATTAAGTAATATAATGTTGCGTTATCCCGCACAGTCGAGTTGTAGCACATACCTGCTACGAAACAATGTAAATTTAATTAGACTTATCATAATAAACAGATAGGACACGCACGCTTCCTAGTTCCGAAGAGTTAGGAAGTGTCTGCTTGCGAATATTGTTTTTATAAACTTTTATCACTTTTGTCACGAAGAAACTGGATGACACTGTGGGGTGAGCACGAATATTTGTAAAAACGTAATCGTATCATCACGTCAAAAATTTCTATGGAAAATTAACTGTGCCTCTATTTTAGTCAATTTTCATATTCAAATATTCGTGCTCACCCCACTGGTCTATTAAACAACCAAAACTTAAATTCATTCTTTACGATAATCTGTGGAATAAATGTCCAATAGTTATTGTAAAGCCTGTCCCGGAATATAAAAACCCTGAATTAGAGGCAGCACTTTTGCGTTTTATATTGCAACATTATTGAAAGCAGTAGCGAATGCAAGGGGAGAGGAACATGGGGCCACGTCCCTCCCCAGACTGCTATTTTATGTACATACTGTGGATGTAGACATAACAGTACATTCCATAAACAACAAAACATATTAAATTAAGATCCGAGTTGTCAAAATAACAGAATTTAGTATTTAGTGTTAGTTTCTGAAAACTTTATTTAAAAAAAAAATTAATCCGCCATCATTAGCAGAGCGGAAAAATTCCCATTTTTATGAGCGATATTCTGATAGCTAAATAAAGAAATAAAAATCAGTATAAAAAGTCTCAACAGATTTTTTTTTTAATTTTTTTTTTTAAAGCGTTTTATTGAAAGCCGAGTCATAATAATCGCTGTACCTATATTGTGCGCTTTTTTTATTTTTTTATTTATTTATTTATATTTGGGAAACAAACAGTTATATAGAAAAACAAAACAATATTAAACTTAAATAGTACACAAACCAATCAAGTTTCCTCTAATAAATAATACAAATTTCTCGAACAGACATTAAAATCAAAATCTAATGAAGTGACGACGTACGTAATGAAATTTAGTAGGTATAACAATAAATTCTATTCCATTACTTGCACACTGACAGACCTAATTTCTCTTTTATATAAACCAATAGATAATGCAAATATGTCTAGACTATTGTAATATGTATTGAAATTATGGCATGCGCGATATATAAAAGTGTTATGAGAGTAATTCGTTTTCTGTACTGGAACAAAAAATAATTTCTTTGTCCTAGCATTCATACGATGGCATCTGAGACTAATGTTACTTAAAAGATAAGGTGAATCTAAATAATTATGTAAAATCTTGTACAGAAAAGTTTGGTCTTTTTCCATGCGGCGATCAGACAGTGAAGGTAGTGGATTTAATTTATTTTGAGGGCAATGATGTTCATAGAATTCTAAATGTTTCACAAATTTCCGTTGTATTTTATCAATCATATCGATGTATTTCTGGTATTGTGGGTTCCAAACTGTGGACGCGTATTCTAATACGGGACGAACAAAAGAATTAAATAAAAGTACACGAGTGGAATTAAACTTAAAATCTTTTCCTGTCCTGAGAACGAATCCCAACATTCTATAAGCCTTGGACGTAATTATATTTATATGTGAATTGAAAGATAGATCTTTGTCTAAGTACACACCCAAATCCCGTATCTCGGTAACTCGTTTTATTGGCGTATTATTAAAATGATAAGGATGTGTAACTGGCTTTAACTTTCTAGAAAATGACATTACATTACATTTGGCAATATTTAGCTGAAGAAAATTATTATGACAATAAGTTATTAAATTATTGAGATCATCTTGTAAAAGTGAACAATCGTTGGAAGTCTTAATTACCTTGAAAATTTTCATGTCATCCGCAAATAAAAGTATCTGAGAATTTTTAAAAATTGAAGCAATATCATTTATAAATAAGTTAAACAACATAGGCCCAACATGTGAGCCCTGCGGGACTCCGGAAGTTACAGGTACAAACGATGAGCAATAACCCTTAATTGCAACGGCTTGACAGCGATCCCGGAGATAAGACTCAAACCAACGAAGTAGGTCACCGTGTATACCAGAGGCTTCGAGTTTTTGAATGAAAGTCTTTTTATTATCAGCCAGAGGCAGAAAAAATCACCTAATAGTTTGACAGTTGCACAAATCACAATATTGATACTTTTTAGATGTTTTTTATTAGGTGTTATTTAAAAAAAAAAAACCAATCCCGTGCATTTTTGCATTTTGTATGGTCTTGCCTTTTACTAAGCGCCACCTCTGAAGTCATCTGGAACTATTTGTTTTTTTTTTTAATTTGTGTCTCGGAAAATCCCTCATTCCTCCACCATCTTATGGATTTATCTCAATCAAGGCGTACAGCCCTAGCCCTTAGCTTGTATAGTCCGCCACTGTCTTGTGCCCCTCCGAGGAAAAAGATACTGGATCCGCCCTTGATTGAAAGTCAAACTTTGACAGGTGAAATGACAGATAGGTTTTTAAATTAGTTGCCAGTATAAGAAAATAGTTCTATTGCTTTTCCGCAACATGGCGAGGGTTTTTATATCCCTGGTCAGGCTATACGTCAAAAATGGGTTTATGAATATTAAGGTTTGACAGGGGTTTTAGTTAATGGATGCTTTAAGGCTTCAATAGCGAATTTTAATAAGACAGTAGTTGTATACTCTTTGGCCAAAAAGTCTAGAATATTTAAATTTGAAACTGAAATTGCAACTAACACTTTTCTTTTTTACACGACTGACCAAAAAAGGAGTGTTATATTCTCAGGGTTCATGTATGTAAGTACGTATGTATGTATGTATCTATCTAAGTTTCTTTATTCCATCATAAGTCCACGTAAGTAAGTGAACGGCTTAAAAGATTTTGTTATGAGAGGTAGTGTTAGATTCCTTGCATTCCTCCGAGTGACATAGGCTATGTAAGTTGTCAGTAGTGTTTTTATTTTCCTTTTTATATAACGGTTCCATCGTTCGGCCGAACGATGATTTTGCCAATGTCAAGGTGGGGCTTTAAAAATAAACTTACTCAAGCATAACTTAATGTCACATTTGCAAAAATGTTGATCGTTAGAAAACTAATAGGTGATTCGAACGTCATTACCACCTGAGTTAATATGAGGTTTTGTCAAATGCTTCCTGCCATTAATTTTTATATATTCCTATTTTATTTTCGTATTTGCAACAACACTTTGTTGCAGATATTGGTGCGTATATGACGCTTTATATTGACGTAATATATTTTATGATTTAATAACATTATGACAGTATCAAATATTCCATAACGTCATCATACACCACGGATTCTCAGTAAAAATCTGAAGCCGTATTTATATTGGCACTTGCAAGTGCGAAAATATGGACACTTGCCAATTTTTATGTACTCAGTAATAACAAACTCGTACCATTGCCGAGTGAAACTTTTTCCTTAAAAGAATGCCAATGCCTCTTTTTTTCCCTTTTTTCTTTCGCGGGTCTACTGTTAGAAATTTCTATAGAAATAAGTAGAACCTTTGTACTTAGTTTTCCTATGTTTTATGTTTCCTTTGTATGTGTTTGTTGTGTACAAAAATTAATAAATAAATAAATAAGAATATAGCATGGGAAAGCGTGCACTAGTCACGTACGTGTATACTTATTTGCAATTTCGTTTTATTTCAATTTATTTATATTGAGGATGGAAAGCGTGGCCCCGGCCGACCTCCAACGACCTGGACACAAACAATCCAAAAGGATTTAAAATATAACACAGACGAAGTGACAACCCACGACCGTGCGGCGCGGCGCAGACTTACTAGGAGGGCTGACCCCTGTGGCTGACCCCAAGTAAACTGGGACCAAGCACGGAAGAAGAAGAAGAAGAAGATTTATATGGAAGACCTATTGGAGCAATAATCTCGGAGCAATATAATAGCTCCGAGATTACAATATGTAAATTGGTAACTTTTGTTCTTCAATCACAAACTAATCAGATTTCAAAAAGCAAAAACCTAGGGCCATTAATTGGTCAAGGACAATAATGCCCATGGTATCGAAATAAATATATATAAAATTCATTCGTTACTGAGTGACTGACATACAACGCACAGCCAAAACTATTGGGCGTAGGAAGCTGAAAATTCTCGTAGCATGTAAGACGTAGGATAGGGACAGAGTGTAGAGGAGCGCAAATAGATGATTTTCGAAAATTCCCACGGGAACAAAATCCAATGTTAGTCAAACATTCAAAACAAAGTTCACTGCCGCTTATCAGGTCAAACGAAGAAGAGAAGTATTGCGACCAGGTACTTTGCCTGCGCCTGAGCCGCGCTGACGGATGTTTCCCGTCCATTGTTACCGCGCACTCATCTGTGCCATATTATAAAACACTCAGAATGATACTCCACTTTCAATGCGACTACCAAAAACTGATCACCAATTGTAACTATACAATCAATAATAGTATCACATTTATAAGCTAATGATTTTTAGGAAATCATAGAAGAGCACACTCGTAGATAGAGATGGAGAAAACCGATAAACAGAGCTATTAAAGCGCTAAAGAGCTATTAGAGCTATTAGCAATTTAAAAATAATTAAAAGTAACTTTTGATTTACGACATGAAAATTTGGAACGTCTTTTCGGTCGGCAATTCCAATTTTATCTGTGCAATTCGTGCGTCAGAAAATGGGAAACTCTATCTTGAGGTGCATAGAAGTAAACGTAAACTTTCAAAGCTGGACAAAAAAAGGAAAACCTGTCACTAGATGTAATTAGGAAGATTTTTGTTACCGTATAAGAATAATAATAATCCATATAAGAATAATTTGTTGCAATGTTAACACGTTACAAAGTTCTCTAAATAGCGTTTGTACAATTTAAATTGTTTCTTGCTATTCTTACTTTTGGTCACGTTATTTACTAGTAAAAGATAAGAAGAGTTAGGCTTTCTTAGTTTTTTGATGTAGCTAGATATACAAAAGATATTTTGTATCATTCGATCTACTTAGTTAGAGCAGACAAATTCGAGAGCGGAATCTAGTTTCATATTTTAAGGGGATGCGATTCTGCCAAGAACACGATTGCTTTTACTTTTTTTACGACCAACGCACATCATAATATTTTCTGTTCGAATGTCGTAAAAACGTCATTGATTTCAAATTTAGAATTCGCCTTTCGATGAGATCCTTCTGTATCTCGCGATGCACGCTTGTTTTTTTGGTAAATATTTGCTGATACGTCGCTGATTGTTTCAATGCCATAATATTAGTAATTGTACTAATTTTTGTATTAGTAATTGTACTGATTGCAGTATTATACTTATCTGTGGTTATACATATTAGAAGTGATGTTTAGTGTAACCTGGCAGTCCGTCATTATTGCATTGCATGAGAACATGTAATTATTTAAATAAGTATACTATACGTAGTTTAAAAATCTGCTAAGGTGTCATACGATGTACTCAGTTAACGCAGCATATTCATACATAGGTTAATGTAACTTGATTACGTATTACTACCTGCCCCGATATCGGTTATGAAATCGTAAAAAACCTTCTACAGTGCTTTGTACTTGTATAAAATGCATTAAAATACACTTTCAAAAGGATTACGCATTAATAATACGTTTTACAGCTATGAAACAATAAAATTATTTTCAGAATGCTAAAGTACTTACATCTGGCTAACAAAATTATTTTTATACATGAATAAATATATGCGGTATATAAATGTTAATCGGGGATTTATGTGTCTCTAGAATATATAGACAGATCTAACTATGTATTTGCCCCAAAAACCCCAAACTTAATTTCTAGATATGAAGAGAGGTATGTAGTAAAAAAAAAAATAGATCTGTCAACCGATCAACATGATAATAGGGAGCGAATCTAGATTTATTTGTACCTATGTGCAAAAAAATGAAGGAGTACCATGAAAACGACGACATTTCAACATGAGTCCTGGATTAATTTATTAGAGATAATACTTTTTGGGCAAGTCCATTTTGTACGTGTGACTTCATAAGAATGTATTTTAGTAAAGTTGTGGTATCGTGCAAAAATATATTAAAACAAAGTAATGTAGAAAAACAATTAGTTTTTCTTATTTTGGGAAATACTACTTCTTCTCATATCATATTATTGTGAGAATATTCAAGAGGTATCAAATTTAAAGGTTGTCCTTGTTATCAGGTAGGTTGGTAGGTAGGTTAGACCTCTATGAACTCTGTCTCTGTCTGTAGCACAGATAAATGTTTACAAACTCGTGTGTTTGGTGCGCGTGTCTGAATTGATATTTTGAGAACATATGTACTCCATTCATTCATAACAGCCCATTGCAGTCCAGTGCTGTACATAGGCTTCTCTCGAAGTGAGCCAGACTGAACGTGATATATTGTTAGATGTTGTCATAACCGCCACGCTACCGCAAGATATTTTTATGCGGGATGCGGGGTTTGGTCAGACAGAACTACATAATTTAAAACTACTTATCCATTTAGATTTATTAATTGATTAGTTTTATTTTGTATTTATTACTTAATTAATTGGTTTATACTGGCTGGAGAGCAATTCTGAAACTCTGTTTTAAAAGGCATTTGTTTGTAATGCTTTTTCCAGGCTATTTGCTCTTTACAGGGTCGCAACGACCCCTCACATTATAAACGGAAGTCGCAGCTAAGTGATTTACTTGTGGAATAATAGGTGGAGCAGGAGTGTAGGCAAGGAGGATTTAGACTAATTCCTCCTTGAGTGTAGGTGTCTTGTCATATTTTAAAACGAAATTGTTTTGTTACAGACGCGGCCAGCGCCGTTGGAAGAGACCGTCTCAGTGAGTTGACAGACTTCGCCTGCGCCGACATCGCCCGTCGCCTGCCCGCATAGGATGGTAGAAACTGACCCCGGGCCTAAGAAACCTCACAGTTAGTCTCATTCATATTATAATCTCCTTTTTCGAAAGTAAGACGAAGTCAAGCCAGAGCGCAGACGCCGGCGCCCGCGCCTGGGCTGACATATTATCGCCCGTGTCGTCGCCTGCCCGCTAGGATGGTAGAAACTGACCCCGGGTCCAAAACACCTCACAGTTAGTTAGTGTATTTTTATACTCCTCATCAGATAACAGTTACACTAATTGTCGGTTACTTAAAAAAAGAGGTTTCCGCACCGCAGTGGGCTGTTAATAACACTCCATCAATATCAAATGATAGACATATAGGTCATTTCCTCATGACTTTTTAATACGATTGGCATTTCGATTTCCTAAATTTCTTTAATGATTGAAATAAGAAAATTAAAATTTTGGTGAGAGATAGTAGTGCTAGGTACTCGTACTAAAGCATGCTGACTGGGAAATAAGTATAAATAAACATTCAACATTACAATATCGTTCTTATCAATAGAACTAGGCCATTTTTTCAAAAATATGAAATCCTTGCCTATCATACGCTTGACTACTTGACGTCGGGTAAATGTTTTTTTATAAATATGAGTGAATAAATACCTGTGTTAATATTACCAATGAGTTACTGACTAAACACACACATATACACCATCATTTCAATCTTGGCTACTCAAGAAATAAAAAGACTAAAAAGTTAAGTACCTATGTAAGTACTTAATTTTATAAGCTTCTAAGCGTTTGTCACGAGAAGACAATTCTTTTACGTGAGAAAATAAGCTTCTTAGTAGTGCAATGCAACCCTAGCGAGGAAAACGCGACCACAGATCGTCACGAATGCTGATGTAATTTTGGAGAAATTGCATCAAGTGCTCAAAGCAAGGGCTAAGTATCTGGTCAGTGGAATCTGTGGGCTAATAGAGAGGCACTATTTAAATTATAATTAATATACTAGCTGGACCACGGGGCTCCGCTCCCGTTAGAAAATCGGGATAACAAGCTAATTATTAAAAAATAAAAAACCCGACTGACAACTCACATAGCCTATGTCACTCGCAGGAATGCAAGGAATCTAAAAATACCTCTCACATCAAAATCTGTTCAGCCGTTCAGGACTTATGGTGGAATAAAGAAACTAACATACATACTAACATACATGAAACCTGAAAACATAACACTCCTTTTTTAGTCACTCGTGTAAAAAGTAGCCTATGCGCTATTTCACGTTTTACTCTACAAGTCAGGCATGTTGCCTAGTGTGGAGCTAACTGTTAGGTATATCTTTAAGTGTAGGTACCTAAAATGTAAGTGTGTCAATAAATCATTCATTCATTCATTCATTCAAATACCAAATTTCATCAAATTCCGCCCAACGGTTGAAGTGGGAACTAACAAACATCGACAAACACACATCCAATCTTTTGAATTTATAAAAAACTAGCTTTTGCCCGCGGCTTCGCCCGCGTGAAGTTGCTTTGCCCACGGGAACAGTGCGTTTTCCCGGGATAAAAGGTACCCTATGTTCTTCTATGTCCGTACATATATCTATATACGTATATCTCCCTATGTCCGTACTTCTAACTATGTGTATGCAATTTTTTTCAATTTTCAGGAAGATTGGTTCAGTAGATGTAGCGAAGAGGTAACAAACAAACAAAGAAACGAACAAACAAACTCACTTTCGCATTTATAATATTAGTTAGGAAGTTAGGATTAGTAGGATAGTAGGATTTTATTACTTGAAATTCTGTATGATGGCGAGCAGAATAAGGTCCGGTTGCATTGCATAAGAGTACCTTTATTTATATGAACACGATGACTAAGTATAGTGGTACTAATGAATCCCGTTTATAATGTAAGTGGTAAGTATTTAGTATCCAGTGGCAAAAGAGGTCAAGTAGAGTTGAAGTTTCCCCATAGTTTTCCCAACTACATGTTAAGTATTAATTGTACTAAGTAAATACATGTGACTGTCTGAAAACATATGACAATGACTGATTTTCATAGCAAACCCAATATTCTTTAAAAATCTTTTGTTTATGTTTTGGAGTGAAACCTTCTTTAGGCGCACTATTTTTCGGATATTGAACAAGACTGAGGTGAAACGGTCGGATCGAGTCGAAGAAGGGATGATTCGTCTTCTATTTGATAGAATTTTTAGGGTTTTTTTTTATATTTACAAAAATCCTGATTGTTGCAGATTGTGATGTAAAAGGGGACCACCAGCTAAACGGACCAGGTTCCAAAAATATTGACCTTGGTAAGTAAAGTTAATTAAGGGATTACAAAACACGCTAAACCTAAATTACACTACTTAAACAGTATTTACTTTACGCAATTTTACCGGAAATTGATAACCTTGACGTAAGAATTTTTAGTTAGCAAATTTTCAGTACCTAGGTAATATTATAGGTTATTGAATCTAGAAGTGAAACGTGAATAAAAATATTTATTTTAATTGTTTTTAATTGTTACGCCGTGTGCAAAATTTCCATTACTTCCGGTAAACTCTACGCAATTGTTTTTACTTTTGATAGATAGGTACATATTTACATTAGATATCATTGTAAATAAGAAAATAGTGTTATCAAGGCATCAGCTTTCTAAGAACTAATAATATTTAGCTATTTACGTGCAATAACATCCAGTCCAGACTAAAAAGAAGGAAAAATATGTTTTACCGGTTATAAGGTTGAACCTGAATTCTCAATTTTGGACTGACTGATTTTTTTCCGAAAAGGTATTTTTTTTTTCAAACATAATAAATTAAATTACTTTCAGATTAGTAAAATAGTAGTTTTGACAATATTTGTAATTTATGTGTTGATTTGACCATCTTTTTTAGTAAAATTAGATTGTTTTTATAGCGTTTCCCACGCACATACATATTTAAAAAAAAAATGTTCTGAATACATTTACATCAGTATCAATGGAAAATTTATTTCAAAGTTGTGGCTACTTTGTACATACAAACATAATATTACAAACGAGGTAACGAAATTGAGTCATGAAACTGAAACAAAGCACGACCGCTTGGCTTGTTACGTAACCTTGCTTTCAGTATATCACAGCATTTATTTACAGTTGAAGTTTTTACAGAAAAGTATTCAAATCGATTCTCATACTCTATTGATAAATCATATTGATTGCTTAAAATAAGTATTAATACATTGAAATATGTATCAAATCAAATCCGTTTTCCAAATTTTCTCTACATTTGACCAATGATTGTTCTATAAAGTGAGTTCTCTGTAAGAAATTTTCTCTCGCTCGGATTTTTTTTAAAGATATAACATCCTAAAACATAACATCCCTGCTGCCTATAGCCAGAGGATGTTATATCCTAAGGCTTACATCTGAAATACCTGATGAATTCTAAAACATTGGCATCCCTTCTAGTGGTGAAAGTATCTAAAAAAAATCATCTGTTCCATATTCATACTATTTTACTATACCTTTTCTTCCAAATTGTATGAAATAGCGGAAAAGTTGCTTTAAAATATTCATGCTTACTTTCACCAATAAAAAGGAGCCAATGAATTACAATTTACATGTATAGTGAACCTCAATCTCAAGCTAGCCCACTGAGTAATATTTTTGATCTGTTTAGGGAAAAAAAGGAGCTGGAAGTGGAGAAAAAGTATTGATATGTATCTACATTCCAATACTTTTTCCTTCTCCACTTTTCAACCAGCTTCCAAACGTCATAAATTTTCGTTTGATATTTAGAAAATTATATAGACATTTTGTTTGACAATGGATATTTATACAAGTGAATGCTCTCAGGTGTCGCTCCCTCGCTGAAGACACCAGTCAAGTCTGATCCGGAGAAGGGCTCCAATTCGGATAAAGCTGACTTCGAACGAGCCATCGAATTAACCGGTAATACTTTATTATCTATATCTATAAGTAAATATATAATAGTACTGTAACTGTAACTGTTTTTTTTATTTTTATTATAGATGGGTTTGACCACAATCTTGTCCGAGGACAGAGATGAGGTCTACGATGTAGCGAGAGATAAAAATCGGTGGTTTTATTACCGTAATATTCTAGTTCTATGATTGATCCGTTTGTTTTTAATTTTGCTTGAAAATCAACTTTTCGTAACAAATTGCTGAACTTTTTTACCTCAATTGCATAATTCACGTAATGCGTTTCAATTTTGACCGATTTAAACTCGATCTCTATCGTCGGTTGTAAACTGAGAATAATGTTTGTAAACAACACAACATAATAGTAACCTAGTAAGTACCGGACACTTAATTACGGAACGGGTGATATGTGGTGATATGTGAGGCGATAATGGGCCTCGTGGAGGTAACCTGAGCTGGTAAACAGACAGGTAACCAGAATTGTGAATGGGGATCTCTCGCTGGCTTGGCATTCCGGCGCATTTCCGCACGGTCGCACCACGTTTTCTCAGAAACAGTGACAATGTCTGTTTACGACAAGTTAGAGTATGTGCCACTATCAAAATAATGAAATAGGTTTGTTTACAATACGCAGAGGATACGTGATGAAACGTGTGACCTAATCTTTGTCATTATTGGGCATTATTTGACCTAAGGAGAAACAATATTGACCCAAAGACGACCCATAATCGCCAATTCTGGAGAAAAATGGTTAGAAGAGCCGATTCCAATTAAAATAGGAAGAAGGCCGGTAGAAGAAGACTGCAAGAGTTGCAATTAGTTTTTACAATGTCCTCAAGCTTTTATGGTCATCTTAATTGCAAATGTTCAAAAATGCATATTACGATTAAAAAGAGGGCTTTTGAAACTATTCTAAGCGAATTCGCTCTCTAAAATCAAATATTTCATTGTTTATTTAAAAAACAATAATTGAAGTTTTTTTTTTTGTATCAAGCTGTGGCCAGTTATGCACCACGCAGGCTGACACAAAGATCTACATGAATTTGCTCATAGAATAATGTTTAACGTAGGTAGTGATTTTTTTCTATGCTCATATGTTTTTTTACTTGCGCAGGATATGGACGGTTCCACTACCTGTTGCTGGCGGTGTGCGGCCTGGTCAGCACCTCGGAGGAGATGGACGTCATCTCCATGTCCTTCATCCTGCCCTCCGCGCAGTGCGACCTAGACCTCAATACACAGACTAAAGTAAGTTTGAGCTGTTTTTTACACGACTGACCAAAAAAAGAGTGTTATGTTTTCAGGGTTCATGTAATGCATGTTTGTAAGTTTCTTTATTCCACCATAAGTCCTGAACGGCTTAACAGATTTTGATGTGAGGGGTATTTTTAGATTCCTTATATTCCTTCGTGTGACATATAATAGGCTATGTGAGTTGTCAGTTGTGTTTTTTTTATAACATGGGGCGGCAAACGAGCAAGTGAGTCACCTGATGGTAAGCGATCACCGCTGCCCATGTACAACTGCAACACCACGAGTGTTGCCGGCCTTTCAATAAGATGTAAATTTTGTTTTTTCAGTCGGTCTCGTCATATAACTAGGTGACCAGAAACGTGAATAACGCAGTAGGATATACGCATACAATTCTCGGTGTACTTTCTAAAAAAATGTCGGAAAAATTGTTTAAAAAAGTTAGTCAACAACTATATTATCTATCTGCTTGCTAATTCTCGGATGATTAGGCGTAGAGTACATTAGAACGCATTAACGCGTTTTGGTATAAATATTTATATTTCTCAATAGTACATGCATCATGACATGACAGACGGACCACAAAGTGATCCTTGAGGTACGGAACCCTAAAAATGATAAGAAATAACTAACTATAATATTTAGTCCAGGGTGGCATTTTTGACTGATTTTATTTTACTTTTATTTTTAGATTATTTTTATACTGACGAAGCTTGTTGTGTATTTTTTAAATAAATGATGTCCACAGAAGCGGAAGCTTCCTGCCTGCTACCATTCGCAGAATCTTTTGTTTATGACTGTAAGGTTAAACGGAATGTCCGGAGTAGCTGCAAATTAAATTAACCTGTTACCATACGAATAAGTGTCTCGTTACATCTGATATCGTCATAAAAATATCATGAATCATGATGTCACCTGATGTTTAAATCTAACTTGTGAATTATCTTTAAAACACACGCGTACTTACCAGGCGGGACTTCCAAAATATTGTTCTAAGCTTCTTTATTCTTGATAGTGTCATGTGTTTGTTCTTACGAAGGTGCGAATTGTAATGTCTGTTTTATAGAGAGGACTTAACTATTTGCTGACAATTTGATTAACAAATGGGATAATCCAATCGCGGAAAAATGCGAGCGAGAAGTTTTTTTTCAAGCTCGTTGACCTAGGGATGATTTTAATCCATCTTGATTAAGATATAGATAAGGTGCAATTCTTTGTTCTCTTTATTGATTGTCACTATTTTAATTCGGTATGTGTTAGTTAATAGCGTAATTTATATCACTAACACAAGTAACACATGCCGGTCGGCATTAAATTATTTAGACTTTGTTTTATTTGATTAGCCAGTCTAGATAACTTACAGACAATAAATTTCTAACGATAAAAATGATTAAATCAGAAGAAGAAAAATAATTAAATCAGAGCACGAATATTTGCGAGAACGTAATCGATTCGTCTAAAAATGGAAAATGAAAGCGCCTCGTGCGCTGTTCGAACAGGGAAGCCCGACAAAAATAAGTTAGTTTGTTTTGTTGCACGTTGCTCTTCTGAATGGAGAACCATTCTCCATCCAACTCCATTGATCTTGTGTAACTCCCCTATTTTGTGTAACCATTTATTTTCGACTTGCTTGTACCCGCGAACTTCGTTCGCGTTAAATTTACTATTATAGTGTTTATATCTCTGGTTCTAAGCGACGACGTATCAAGATGAAACTGCCAGATTTTAAGTTAGACCTTCTAAAATACAACAGTGAAAACCGTATCAATGTTCCAGTAGTTTTTGCGTGATGCGCATACAAACATACAGACAGAAAGATAGACAGACAAAAATTAAAAAAAAAAATAGTTTTGGTTTCTATTGGCCCTACCCTTCATAGTTTTTTCTTAAATATTTCGTATGTACAGGTACAGAGTACAGACATACCAATGTATTGATTTTACCTTTTTTTTATTTAAAAATTTTACTTTATTCAGAAATCATACAAATTAATAAACTAATCGAACAAATAATCGGACAAATATCCATCAAGATTATTCCAAATTCAAAATATTTTTTACTTTTTGCCCAGGGACGTTCAAACAGCATACTAAAATCTATAAAGATCATGGAAAAAATAAGAACGTCGATTATAAAGATTAACTCCAAACATTTTTTTTCTTTTTTCGCAGGGATGGCTAAACAGCATAATCTTCATCGGCATGATGGTCGGCGCGTACGCGTGGGGCTCCGTGGCCGACTCGCTGGGCCGCAAGCGCGTGCTCATCGCGATCTCCGTCATCAATGGGCTGGCCATCGTCTGCTCCTCCTTCAGCCAGAACTATGAGCTTTTCATGCTGTTCCGGTTCATCAATGGCGCCGCGTGAGTTCTGTTCTTTTTACACGACTAACCAAAAAAGGAGTGTTGTTTTCAGGGTTCATGTATGTAAGTATGTTATGTATGTATTAAGTTTCTTTATTCCACCATAAGTCCTGAACGGCTTAACAGATTTTGATGTGAGAGGTATTGTTAGATTCCTTGCATTTCTCCGAGTGACATAGGTTATGTGAGTTGTCAGTCGTGTTTTTATTTTTAAATAATTGTGCTATGTGCATAAAATGGTTATTGGGTATTAGATGGTTACCTACATAGGTAGGCACTTAACATTTTATATCAAATACATGTAAAATGTACAGGGTGTCTCTTGACAGGGTAAGGATTTTGAAATTAAATAAAAAAATAACTAAGTATAATGTTTATCAAAAATATTTTAAATGTATTTGAAATATAAGTTTTGGATATCATTTTTTAAAAATGTAGTCATCGATATAACCTCCATTACGTCGCACGCACTCGTGGAATCTCGTCATTGCATTTTGCGTGACGCGCCGGAGCAAGGCAGAATCGATGTTCATAATTTCGTGGAGGATATTTTTTTGAGCTCAACTATATTCGTTGGATTACTGATGAAAAACTGTAACTAAAATACAAAACTGGCGCCAAGCCGTAACATATGATTTTCCGCCCTCGAAAAACGCCTCGATAGTATACACACGATCTGCGCCTGACCACTATGACATAGTAATTGACCAATCCGCACGAACGGTGAAGAGAGTAAATAATAAATAATCAAAGTGGTGAATCTGCTATGTGCACCCCCACCTCGTCCATTTCCAAGGGTTTATAAAATACTCAATTTCAAAATCCTTACCCTGCCGAGAGACACCCTGTATATGTTATAAAATATAGTTATGAGTAGTATCACATTGCGTAACACAAGTCTCAATTATGTATCTTTTGTTTGTATAAATTATTATTTTTTGGTTTAGTATTTTCTGATTGGTAATATTGCTACCTCGTTGAAAACCCAGTATATTAATTTAATATTAATTAGCTAATATGTGGTGAATGTTGTTGGTGGCATAATTAATAAGTATAAGTAAGATATTTAGATAAGTACCTACTGTACTTAGCCTTATTATGTCATTGTTTGTTCACCCAAATAAAGAGAAAAAAAAAAGTCTCGAAATTTGGGGCTAACTCAATCTGTGTGATTTGTCCGTATATAAGTAGGTATATCTATTTATTTATACTAGCTTTTGCCCGCGTGAGTTTTCCACGGGACCCGTGATTTTTCCCGGGATGAAAAGTACCCATATCCTTCTCAGTACTTCTAACTATGTGTATGCAAAATTTCAGGAAGATTGGTTCAGTAGATAAAGCGTGAAGAGATAACAAACAATCAAACTCACTTTCGCATTTATAATATTAGGATAGGATTAGCTACATGTGTCTATTTATAATTTTCTTGCAAACTAAATATACTTAGTTTAGAAATGCTGGAAAATATGTCCTTTTGTTACACTCACCTTGGATATGCAACTATTTCATGTTTAGATATGCGTTTTTGTACGCCTTTTATTTATAAAGCCATGACTAAAACGCAAACAAAACAAAATTTACTACTTTGTAATTTGCAAAACTTGTAGTCGTATTTTTCTTCCTTTCATATTTCCGACCAGCAGCGCAGCGTGCAATTTATTTTTAAATTTTCTAGTTCGAATAGCAAATTAGATAAAAATTTTTTTTTTTTTTTTGCTTAGGTACTCAAATAGGGTATTTTGTCATTATACTCGTATCTACTTGTATTGTATAGAAAGAATCTTCTAGAAAAATAAATGACTCAACTTATGTTTATTTCAAACCATAGAGCATACTCTCCTTCCGCGCGCTGACGTCCTTGTTGCTCGAAGATTTCAAACACTTAAAATGGCGGATTTTTTTTCAAAAAGACAACTAAATAAAAGTATTCGAAAAGACGTTCGAAGTTCAAAAATTAGCGAACATAATATTTTGAAGAATGAGGCTTGAAATGTCTCCACTTTTCACACGCTTTGCAGTGACTTCGAATTTATGAAGTTATATATTCTTCGATGTGGTCATAATATTTGCTCTCTCTCTCTTTAGTCGTATTCCTCATGACTGAGAGTCGTGGTCATTATATGGAATGAAACACACACAACCACTATCTCATATTTGCACATCAGTGTATTTGCACCACTTGATGACCATGTTTTTGTGTTGCCATTTAGGTTAGGCGGGTCAGGTCCGGTGATCTGGTCGTACTTCGCGGAGTTCCAGCCGAAGAAGAAGCGGGGCGCCATGTTGAGCTTCATGGCGGCCTTCTGGACGCTCGGAAACCTGTTCGTTGCCGGGCTCGCCTGGGTCATCATCCCTAGTGGTAGGTTTTTTAAATTCAAATTTCAACATTATAAATATAAAAAGGTACTTACATTAAAAACTTTTGATGGGTAGATAATTCTCCAAATATATTTTAATTTTGTGGAGTTGTTTTAATTTAAACTAAAATGGTACATATCTAAAGTACTTTCATATAGAAATTAGATATGGCGAAAAAATCTGCCTATCTACTTAGTTACCATAAAAAAATTCGCCACGACAGCTTATATTACATGGAGAATATTTTTTGGAGAATTACCTAATACCAAACCTATCTAGCTTTTATTTTATTTATTTATTAAGGTACATACACCAACAGTATTTACATGCTACATTCAAGAAAACATTAAGCACTAAGAATTGAGAGAATCAGGAGAATATAAGTTCTTGGGTAAACATCAATAACAGTACATGACATTACTACTAAATAGCTAGACAAATCAAGCAAAGTTCAATATAGGCAGTATAAAATATTTTTTTTTAGAAATCGGTGGAGTAAGCGGCACCTTCGTGTACAACTCATGGCGCATCTTCCTCCTAGTGATGTCACTGCCGTCCTTCCTCGTGGCGGCTTTGTTGTTCCTGTTGCCAGAGTCTCCCAAGTTCCTCATCATGACCGGCCGCCAGGAGGAAGCCATTGAAGTCTTCCGCAGCATCTACCTCATGAACACCGGCCACAGCAAGGACGAGTATCCAGTCAAGCAGATTTTAACAGGTACCTAACTCTTTTTTATCCTGTGTTCTAAATATTGGTAACCACTGTTAGCTAATTCGCATGGACGAATAGATTATTTCTTTCGTCCATGCTAATTTGAAAACAGAACAACTGAATGAAGCAATAAAAAAAAATTATATATTCATTTGAAAACAGAATATAAGGTAGGTACTTAAAAAGTAAAGTTTACGACTAGTCAAATCAGGCACTTTTAAGTTTCTAAAGAAAAAGTACCTAAGTACGTAGTCAACTGGCGCTAAATAAATAGAATCAATGAAAGTGATTCTATTACGTCATTTCCCAAACATTAGTGCCTACTTATTAATATATTAAATTTATCACCTTTTCATTCCGTACAAAATTGTTAAATCGTCCGTATAAAATGCACAAAATAAAAAAAATAAAAATTAAAAGTGGTTATTCATGACGAAAACGTAAGCCTGGAAAGTTGTTCAAAAATTTAAATTTTATTTAAAAATATTGCATTCATCTATGTTTGCATTGCATGTCTTTTAATTTAGAATTTCTACCATTGGATTTTTATCTATTTTTAGCATGAAGTTTAAAAATTTTAATGAAATATTTTTTTTTCTGTCTATGAATTTTAGCTCAACTATGTTTCTAAATTTATTTATTTTTATTTTTCAGAAGAGCCGATGCACAGAAAGCCAGAGAAGGCGCCCGTGGAGAACAAAGAGCCCAAGTCGAAGATGCGGCGCATGATGAGCGACATCGTGGAGCACAGCAAGCAGCTGTTCGTGCCGCCCATCCTCAAGTTCACCGCCATCTCCATCACCATCAACTTCACCTTCCATATCGGGTAAGTTTATAACTAAAATAGCTTCAGTCCAAGAAATTAAATAAAGATGAAACCTGGGGTGAAATGAAGATGAAACCGCCAGTGTGCATTAACTTAATGTACATTGTACATTGCTTGAATTTGATTAATTATAGGAAATTCTGGACGAAGGTAGTCTTGGGGATTGGACATTGAATTTCATTCAGTAGTTTTTATGTGCTTACATTACAGTGCAGTAGACAATTTTTTTTTTAATGTTTATATTCTATTGGCCCTAAATACCCCCTTAAATATTTTAAAACGCCTAAGCGGTTATAGAAACTGTCATCAGGGACCAGGGCGTACGGCACGATTGACTGAACAGCCAACTCAACTGTATATTTTAATACCTTCTTGATGACTTCCTAATAATTTAAAATTAATTCCAGCTACTACGGGCTAATGATGTGGTTCCCTGAGATGTTCAACCGCTTCGACGAGTGGTCCCGAACGCACGACAACGCTGAGGCTGACATCTGTCAAGTGACTGCGTACGTCACGCAGCACGGCACGCACTCGGCCGAGCATGTGTGCGAGTCGCACATACACTCTGATGTCTTCATGGACTCGCTCATTACTGTTTCTGCGGCGATACCTTCGAACATCCTGACCGTGTTAGGCATGGACAGGCTTGGCAGAAAGTTCTTCTTAGGTAAGTTCGTGGTCAGCTTCTTTATAGTGCCATGTCCGTAGCTCATACATAAGATCTTCAGATATCACTTTTTCTGCTGTCATGATCTAATTTCATTAGACTGAATTCTTGTACATCCAGAGATGTACCTATAGGAACCTGAGAGATTACTTCAGAAATTCAGAGATAGGCAAGTAGGTAAGTAAGAGCTAGAATGTCAGTGGTACCTATCGGTTATTTCAAAAACTTTTCAGCAAACAGAAACTGTTGGGAATCTTGAAGAGGTTTATGTAATGACTGATATTTTGTAAAAATTTCAATTTTCGAGCTCTATTTGTACTTTTGACTATTTTCGTCAAATTTGTGTTCCAAAATATCCTTGAAATAGAAATATGTAAATGTCATTAGTTAGCATTAATAATAATTTATTAACGCTGTGTCGTTTCTGGCTCAGAGGCTCTCCTTAGCTCTTCAGCGTGGGAATAATGCGGCCAGTATTATCGGGGACCTTTGGGCCAGGTTCTAATAGACACAGAGTCTAATAGAATAATATACCTTAGTATTTTTGTTTTGACGAAGCTTGTTGTTGATGCTTTTCTGTAAACTTTGAAAAAAAAAAAAAAATTGTTTTATATTCAGTGTTTGCGACGTTCTCTGCGGGCCTGTGTTCGGCCGCGATGTACTTCGTGTACAACAAGACCAACAACCTGATCGTCAGCGCCATCTTCAGCTCCGTCATCTCCTGCGGGAACGCCTCGCTCGACTGCCTCATCACTGAAGTCTTCCCCACCAACCTCAGGTATGAGATACCTACTCCAAAATAAATCTATGTAGATACCATAAAGTTAAATACAATGTCTTGGTAGATACAATAAACTTTCTCGGCTCAAAACACCGGCCCGCTAAATGAAACATAAATACGTAGGTGTTGCAAATTGGGATGTAAAAAAGAACAATACATTACACATCACATTACCAGAGAAGAACTGATGACCTTCATACGACTGAAAAATTTTTCTTGATCTACGATAACCCCTCGCTTTCGCCGGAGATTAGTAAGTAAAAACTCTTAGCACCTAAACATTATGGACAAAACTTGTGATGGGTATGATAGGCGGCCTTATCGCTATCAATCTCTTCCAGTTTCAAGCAAGCTACAAAGAGCGAACCCTAATGTATTTTACCTTACCCCTCTTCTTCGCAAATATTTAATTAAATGTTCTATTTCCAGAGCTACCGGAGTAGCGATATCGATGGTGGCGGCGCGGCTGGGCGGCATCATCGGCAACGTGGTGATCGCGGTGTTGCTGGACACGTACTGCCCCGCGCCGACCTTCATCGTGGCCGTGCTGCTGGCCAGCGGCGGCCTCATGTGCCTGTTCCTGCCCAACACCACGCGGCAGGCGCTGCAGTAACCGATATCACGTCCCGCAAAAGACCATAGACAAACATGGTTTTTATTTTTTTTCTGTGGCCGTATAGGACTGTGTTCGTGGCCAAAAAAAAACAATTTGAAATAAGAATTTTTTCCAAATATTAAAAAAAATTGCGTGCAAAGTTACCGCGAAATACGAAAATGGATTTTCCTTGCCAGATTCTAAATTCGATCAGCTGGTCGTTCGTTTGTATGGTTAGAAAATATTATTAGTTAATTTTTTGCATTTCGTTCGTTCGTCATTTTGTCGACAGTCTGCTGCGAGACTATTGTCTAGTTACCAAAGCCTTGTCTTGTGATCGTTGAATAAATGATGTATCTAGTTCTTTCATATTGTACAATTTTGTATTTAAAAGATTAATTTATGAAACAAATGCAAAGTACGAAAGATATTATGTAAGTAATAAACATTTGACTGTTGTAGGTTGTTATAACTTATTGCGTTTTGTTATAAAAAACAAAATGGAAATGCTGAAACAAAGTTTCCAGCTTAGATAAAGTATTATAGATATAAGTTTCATTCATTATTTTTGTTGTTTAAATGCAACTACTTTCATACTACGAATTTATAAATTAGCAATTGTTACCGTAGTGTATAGTATAGTGTAGTCTAGTAAAGATTTAAATTTTTGCGAGTTGTGATATAAATTCCTACCTGATAAAATGTATATAATTTGAATATTTTACACAATTTTAATAAACGAAACTTGTGCCTCCCATTAACTGTTTAAGCGAAACAAAATGTTAAAATAATATTGTCAATATATGAGTAAACCATAAATGACTTGCCATAGTGTTTTATTTCCTTAGAAAGATTTCTTTTAAAAACAGGGGGGTTAAAAACGCCACAGAATATTTCACATTTTCTTAATATTTAAAAGTGAACCATATACCTGATAGAATAAGGTTCATTTTTAAATATTTAGGAAATGAGAAATGGATCATATTCCGCATCAAAGTGGCCGTTTAAGACCTACTGGATTGATAACAAAAACAGTGCTTTGATTAAAATTTATTTTATTTAAAACTACACAGAAGTTAATTACTAAGACTTCATTTTCATAGTCCAATCTAGATTCTGACATAGTTCACTCAAAACAAACCAATATGTGCCTTAGACATGTTTAAAGTTACCTCAACAATATTGTACTTAACATTAATGCTACATTATGATATAGTCATTCATTATACATAACCGAGTCTCAAGTCCCTTTAGTCGCACAGACTAAAGTCCATGATCAGCACTATTCACGCCCACACGGCACTAAATTCCGTGTACGGCAGTCACTTCTCTACACATTATAAAAATATTTTATACCTAACTTTCATATATTACAGACACGATCCAACAATATCATAATTCAAATTTTAATTTACAAATTGTAATTCTGTATATTTTATGCAATAATGCATTAGGTATTTTTACCTATTTCAAAGAAGTAGAAATATAATAAGACATAGTACAAATCATCGCGTTTAGACTATGTACATTTATACGTGCGCGTTTCTAACGCACACAAGCTCACTTCCTTAACTTTAACACGACAGCAATAGAATGCCGCAAAAACAATTCAGATTCAACGAGTCAATCGTCACATATAACGTCCCCCAAAGAACAATCACGTAAAACTTAATCCATTGCACATTTAAATGTAAAAAAATTACTTCAAAGTCTATCAATAAATAAATCTTCCATGAAATGTTAATAATGCGAAAGTCCAACCAGAAATGTGTGAGTCAGAATATATGGCGCTGTTATTTTTCTGAGGCTTGGGCGTTAATATAGAAAATCTATGTGGAATGTCACACATCTCCGGCTTTAAGAGTTCCAAACACCGAAAAAGGCGCAGAGAATGAAAAACTGTAGCAGAGTCACATGTTGAACATACAAATATCGACTCGTACGGTCGTGCCATTCCGGATCGCATTCGGTGAATAGAGCTCGCTATACAATGATTCAAATGTAATTTAACCATAGACTTATTAAAAAAGAATAGACCCGGCATAACAATCTACATACAAACAGTAGTTATGCGGCCGGTCGCCATGTTTTGTCACTATTATTAGTACGCGCAGGCCGCCATCTTTGTGCCAAATCTTTTGTCGGCGCCGGCTTAAGGTATGTACAATTTTTTTAGGTATGTCATGTCTATTCGTTTTTCCTTTAGAATTTAACTGTTTCGCTCGAGTTCGTTGACCGAGAGCTGTATAGCGGGCTGCAACGGGATCTCAGCGGAGGTTTCCGAGGAGTCGGAACCGGGCGTGAGCAGCCGCCGCGGCCACGGCGCGTCCTCTTCCGCCTCGCGTACTTCCAGCGACGACGCCGAAGACAGCGATGACGCCGTCCGTTCCGCCAGCTCCTCCGTCAGGATCGGCATCGACTTCCCCACCCCGTCGTCTAACAGCGGCATCGAAATAGGCCCCGCCGGGATATCCTCCTCGGCTGCCACGAATAATTCTGTGTTCGACGGCAGCAGAGTCGTGTAGTTCGACCCGCTCAGCGGGTCGGTCGTCTTCGGCGCGATTCTGGGGTCGGTGACCGTGATGGGTAGCTCGAGTGACGTCGGCACCGAGTGCGGCGTCACGCCGATCACCGCCAGCCCGGCCTCCAGGTTGGACGGCACCGTCGGCTCGCTCTCCCCCTTAGACGGCACCTCTACTGGAGTCATTATCGGCTGATTCAGCGTCGTGCTCGTCTCGGAGACGCGGCAGTGAACGGAAACGTTGGCATTCAAGTCGCGGAAGTCTGGCGCCTCGTCTCTGGGGTCCGCGTGGAAAACGTCGCTGTTGGCGAGCGCCGCCTCGAGGATGTCGCGCCGCTCCGGCTGCGCAGCCAGGATCGGGAGTGGCTCGACGGCCATCGGGACCAGCTGGTTGTTCTCGAGAACTAAAGGTCGGTTGTCAATCGGCGTGAGCGTCCCGCTATCTTCGACGCAAAGGTAAAAGGAGCCCGGTGGTCCTCCGAAGTGCTCTCCGGGCACCGCCAGCAGTTGTCCGTCGGAGAGCGGCGCGGGGGCCGGCTCGGGCACTTCCGGCGGCGCGGGCGCGGGGGCGGGCACTTCCGGTTTGGGGGGCGTCTCCACGCGCGGCGGCGCCGGCTCCGGCGCTCGCACTATAGCGGTCGACGGCAGGAGCTCCTCAAAGTTATCCAAGTCTGGGTATGTGGAGGTGGTGGCGGTGTGCACGGGCTGCAGCAGGGACGCGTTGCTGTGACTGGAGAGTGCCGCGAGGGCGGGCACGGGGGCGGGCGGGGGAGCGGGGGCGGGGACGGGGGCGATGGCGGGCGCGGGGGCCAACACGGGAGTGATCGCTATTTCCTGCCTCAATTTCTTTACGGGCGTCGGCGACTCGACCACTGTTTTCCTTATTCTAGGCTTGGGCGCAATGGCAGTAGTACCCGCTTCGTTCGAGTGAATGGTTCTCGTCTTCTGAACAATGACCTTGTTTTCGGCCGGTGTTTTCTGAACGATTTGGCCGGTTCTTTTGAAATGCTCAAATTGTGACGGCGTCAGTTGCACTACGGCGCCGGATTTTTGTTGTAAAAATATTAACGGTTCGGAAGCAGGTTTCTGAGCAGGTTTTTGAATGGCTTGAATGACTTTTTTAGGTTCGGCTGCTATAATCCGTTTTGGACTAGGACGTATTTCTGGCATAGGGCTTATACTCTGCGCGGTGCCGGCCACGCGCCCGCCGACGATTAATTGGCCCTTAGAAGTGATTATAGTGCTCTTTTGTTTAGGTACTAGCTTCGTTTGGGTTTTTACAGTGGCGCCAGTATTTAGGATAGTTTTCTGTACTGTACTCGCCTTTGGCTGTATGCCTTGTACAGTACTGGGCGATGCTCTTTGTGTTATAGCTTTTAGTTGTGTCACATTGGGCTGTTGCTTGTTAGGGAACAGAATTTTTTCGTGTTCGGGAGTGAGGACTATCCTAGACTGCGCGCCCTGAGCGTTGGTGATGATCATGACGGTGTTGCCGGGATTGTTGACGTCCGATGACGACGGTATCAGCTTCGCCGACACCGGCTTGTTTTCAGGGATAGCTATCGACGGCTCTGGTCCTTTCGACACCAAAACGTGCGCTTTTCCCGTTTGTGGATCGATCACAATCTTTTGCGTCCGTCCGGGCCGCGGCGAACTGGATGTCGGTAATAATATAAATTTCTCGGCTTTCCCTGTAGTTTGAGACACCTGTTGTATTATAGTAGGCGCTTGCTTAATTTCTTTAACGGGCGGTTCCGCTTTCGTAACAATAATTTTCTTATTTCCTGTAGCCTTATCGATAACTAACATAGGTTTAGCACCACCACGTATTTTCGACGATTTTGATAAAATATTAGGCGTGGTAATTTTGTTTACTTCCGTAACGGGATTCATTAGTAACGTCTTTACCTCAGGCTTGTTAGGTCCTGTTGTAACTGAAATTTTCTCTGTTTCCACAACAGTTTGTTTTGTTTTGACTAATTTAGGCGGGTTGAGAGTATTTGTGATGAGGTTGCCGTCGGACATAACAATAGGCATCTTTTCGATACTTTCCGGCGTTAATATATCATCGGATAAAACAATAGGCATCGAGTTAATGTCAAACATAGCATCATCGCTGGAAGTTTCATTTAATATTTTTGGTTCAGGTTGTATATTTACAAGAGAATTGGAGTTTGTTTGAAGTTTGCCTCTTTGTAATCTTGTAGGTGTTTTCGGTACCTTCCTTATCTTCTGTTGTATTATAGTAATAGTGTTAGCATCCGATGGAGGCTCTGGTGCGGTTTGCATTGTGTATGTTTGAATTGAAGATCCATCTTGAGGTTTATTGTTTCGAGAAAGAATAATTTTGTCTGCGGTAATGTCGCCTAAGTTATTTATTAAAGTTTTGTTAGCAGCTGCACGTCGGATAATTACTGGAGATTGACTTTTTCCCGACAGCGATTTAGCAACATCGAAATTTAGAATCTTTTTCTTTCCCCGGTATTATAATTTGTTTAGTTGTCGTCGCTTTTGGAATCACCACTTTCGCTGGAATAGGTTCTTCTAACATTTTCAGTAGTTTCGATGATGTTGTTTCAAATTTCTTTGGTGACTTTGTAGTTACGGGTTCGCTAGTATTGTCTGTTGATAATAAAGATATTTTCTGCTCTACACTTTGTTCTACTTTGCCTATTCCATTTTTGTTTTGTTTCGGTTTGTATGTTCCTGAGATTGGTATTTCATTATTAGTAACTATGTCTGGTTCTACAATATTCATTTTGTGATCTATAGATTCAGACATCTGCACTAATGATTGAGCGGCATTCAAAGCATTTTCCGTTTTCTCCTGCTCCGTTTCAAAGTGAATAATATCGTCATTCAAAATAGTTTCTGCTTTATTTGGTACATCTAATTCCTTGCTATCTTCCGGTATATCATAAACCTGACTATCTACTTCCATGGGTTCTTCAGTTTCTATTATTTCGGTACATGTTTCAGATTCAATTTCCGGTTGTAAATTAACATTTTCTTGATGGTCTACTACAGATTTAGTTTGTATCGCCGTTGATGGAAGATTTAAAAGTGTTTCTGCAATCTGAAGATCAGATTCAGACGGAATATTTTCAGTATTTAACTTCGTGGGTATTTCGACATTCAGAGATTGTTCGTCGTCTTTGTTTGAACTTGGTTCACTATTTATAACAGTATCATTTGCTATATCTTGTTCTAAAACAATTTGTTTCTCATCGATGACATTTGTATTAAGATTCTCATCTTCATTAAAATCAATTTGCAAAGCTTTGCTTATATCTACTTGCATCTTATTTTCTTCAATGTCGATGTTTTTAGTGACCGTATTATCATCTGTGCTTTCATTGAATCCGTTAATAGTATTATTAGAAATGCTATCTTTATTGTCGTCTTCAAATAGATCTTCTGGAGGATCATCACTGATAACCCTAGTAACTCTGTCGGTATCTCTAGACACACTCAATAAGGCATCAACTGCAGACGCGGTAGAATCATTCATATATGGTTCAACAGATTCTTCTTGTGGTTTTTTATCAGGTATTTGATGTTCATTGACAATATTATCTTTTTCTGTAGACGTTTCAATGTTATCATCTACAGAAGTTTCAATATTTTCAACCTCACTATCTACAAAGGTGTCTTTTGTTTCTGTTACACTCTGAGGTATTGTATCTATAACATTTTCTTTATTATTTTCACGACTTATGTTGCAACTTTTATCATTAAAAGCTTCTTCATTAACTGGTTTTATTTCTTGAGTAGGATATAAAACATCTTGAATAGGCTTTGGTGAAAGTATTTTATCGTTGTCTATTTCAGGATGTTGGTCATAATATTCTGTGATATTTTCTCGCGGTTTATTATCTTCAGCATTTTGTATAGGTGTAGCTACAATTGGAACAGATGTAGCCACATCTTCTAGCCCTTTGTTTTTAGCATCTTCTTGCCCTTTGTTTTTAGCATCTTCTTGCCCTTTGTTTCTAGCATCTTCTTGTTCTTTGTTCTTCTCTTTTTCTCGCAACTGAGCCGCTTCAGCTTTCATTTTCTTAAGTTGTATTTTTGGTGCCAGTCTGGCAACTTTTACAGGTTCAATAGGAGGCGAATCTCTCGCTTCAGGGGATGAAACTGCATCAGATCCATTAATTTCACCTTCAGACATATCCATTCTTTCAACAGCATTTAGTTGTTCCGCCACATACTTTCCAATGGCATCTTGGCTTCTTGAGTGTCGGCTACGAAAAAATGTTTTTGTCTTAAAAATTGCTTTTGTTGGTGGAGTTTCAGTTGGCACCTTTTCCAAACTCTTTGAAGGTTCCGGTGAAATTTCGGGTTTTTTGTCTGGAGATTTTACAATAGAAGGCTCAGGAAAATTTTCCTCTACTTTTAAAGCTTCTGGTACGGATGGTAATTCAGGCAATGTTGTTTTGTTTAATAGCTCTGCAACTTCTCTCGCAACATCATCCTCGTCTAGGCTGAGACTTTTAGCATCCTCTTTCCGTTTAGAAGGATTTGTAACACGTGGAATTTTTCGGCCAGCGTCTGCTTCAAGTGACCAGTCTTCATCCTCACAAAATTCATATTTAGAATCACTAGAAGGTTCAGCTTTATCGCTAGCAGCCAATTCGTCCGACTTTTTGTCAGGTGGGGGTGATATGTCTCCTGGTACTTGAGCACTAGGCAACTCAGCTGGGGTTGGTACTGCAGGCGACTCGGCAGCAACAGCTATTTCCGGTGATCCCGCCATTACCATTGCTGAAGAATCATCATTTGATTCTTCATCATCCACGTCATCCCAATCGGCCAATAGACTACTTTTTATTTCCTCGTCAGTTTTTGCTTTTTTAACTTCTACAACAGAACTCTTTCCGTCGTCAGATGTGCGTTTTTTAGCTTGGGATTTCTTGGAACTTACTTCCGTTTTCTCCTTTCGCTGGCGTTTTACTTTTGGGGTTTTCGACGATGTTGGTGTTGACTTAGGAGTAGATTTTGCAGGTTTTTTCCTTACTGGCGATGGTGTGTAAGGTGTAAAGCCAACACTATGTGTTTTGTTATGCATAATAAGAACATTAAGACGCATGGTGGAGAACGAACAAGCATGACAAGAGTATGTTCCGCCAGTACTTGAGGCCACAGGAGTGGATGGCAACTGTGGAGCTGATTTGACTTCAGGTTGAGGTTGCTCTTTATTCGATTCTTTCTGTTCCGTAACTTCAGACTCGACGCCGCTAGTTGAAGGAGTTGAAGGAGGCTCTGCCGGTTGGCTGGAAGGCGTATTTGATCCTTGTACCAGAATATGAACTTTGTAATCTGTTTTTTCTCTTAACTGAAAAAGAAAATCATTGTTACATTCTATGAATACATAATATAATTTTAACAAAGAATCGACGAAATTGGCGCCTTTATCGAAGTATATCAAATTAAATTCAGATGTCCTTAAAAACACTCAAGATTCAAATTTACAAAATAATTTTGATTAATAGTAGACCACCAATTAGTATATCAAGTATAGAGGTCTGATTGAAGCAAATACAATTTTCAAACGAGAAGCATTGGAGTTTAATAAAGTTTAAGAAAATGGATTTATAAAAAAGTTTAGTTTATTTGTTTATAACTTAGTAATTAGTAATACAACTTAAATAACAAATTAGCAGCATACCTTCCTAATAGGGGTCCTTGATTGATTGGATTCTGAAGAAAGCCTCGGCCTGCCTGAAATACAATACACAATTTTATTTGTCATACACATTTGAGACTCAAACTGTCAAAATCTGAATTCTTGAAATCTAATTGTTAAAGCTAAAGTGGTCTAAAAATACAACAAAGGAAAGGGCTATAAACTGGCAATACTTCTCACAGGCTCAGTGAAGTGTGTAATCACTATTAGTCATCTTAATCCTACTAATCCTAACTAATATTATAAAAGCGAAAGTGAGTTTGTTTGTTTGTTTGTTACCTCTTCACGCTTCATGTACTGAACCAATCTTCCTGAAATTTTGCATACACATAGTTATAAGTACGGAGAAGGACATAGGGTACATAGTTTGGATGTGAGTTTCTGAGGATGTTTGTTACTCAATCACGCAAAATCTGCTGGATGGATTTTGATGAAATTTGGTACACGGGTAGAAAAATACCTGGAATAGCACATAGGGTACCCGAAATTCCCACAGGAGCGAAGCCCCGGGGCGCTGCTTATTATGCATATAAGTACTATCAAGAGCAGCCAATACACAATGCATTATGTCCTATATACTTGGCCTAGAGTCTCGCGACTGTTGGCTCTGTCTCTATTTTACTCCATAAGGCATAACTATTACTAACTATAAACTATTGTATCTGATTTAATGAATCCTAACTAATATTATAAATGCAAAAGTGAGTTTGTTTGTTACCTCTTCAAGCTTTATCTACTGAACCAATCTTCCTGAAATTTCGCATACACATAGCTGGAAGTACGGAGAAGGACAGGGCACCTTTCCTCCCGGGAAAAAGCACAGTTCTCGTGGGAAATTCACGCGGGCGAAGCCGAGGGCAAAAGCTAGTATGGTATAAAAGGTACCTCTTTTAGCCGAGCCCGGTGTTTTCTTTGTATCACCAAATAGTCCAGCATAACTCTCCTTCTTAGTCTCTTGGAATTCATCTCTCGTGAGGATCTCTATGTCACCGCCCACCGCAGTCTCAGCCCTGATAACGTCTTCAGGAAACTTTTCCATGTGCCCATGCTTTGTTCGATACATGTCTATGAAAAATAAATACACTTGTATTTTGTATATGCCAGTATTTTGTAATTATGATCATCTAGATTATTTTAAGTATCATCATTAATTTGATATTTTTCACATAACTGATAGAAACTTAGACCCAAGTATACCACAATATTATAAATGTGAAAGTTTGGATTCTTATTTGTGTGAGAATGATTGTTAATCTCATACAAAATCTACTGGACTGGACAATTTTAAGTTATTAGTACACGGGTAGAATATAATCTGAAATAGCAGTAAAGCTATTTATCCCAAAATTTCCACAGAAGCAGAGCTCCAGGGCGCAGTTAGTCTAATACTTTCAACTTGATACTTCCATGAGGTCCAGAGTCTTAGCAGACAGACAACAAAGTTATCCCTTAAGGATTCAAAATTTTTAGTTATGAGGTATAGAAAGTGCAAATTGGAATACAGTTTAGCTCTCGCTAAAGGCAGCCTCAGCAAACTTAATGTAAAATCCAATATTGTTAAACACTCGCTACCCGGGAGCAATAAAATGTAATACATACATACATACATAGAATCACGTCTCTATCCCTTACAGGGTAAACAGAGCCAAGAGTCGTGAGACTCGAAGGCCACGATTAGCTGAATAGTTGGCTCTCTGATGGAATGAAGATTCAGGTATAGTAAAATTTAATGCACTCGTTTATTTTCATAGATGTCTAAGCAGCTCTCAAAAAGTAAAAATAAATTTAATACTTACACAATCCCTTATTGATAAATTCATTTTTTCGACTGCAGTTGTATTTGTAGATTGAATTCGTATTCTTGACATATTCACTGGAAAGTAAAAATAAATTTTAAATAAATCTGGCCAGTAGTGAATCAACTGTCATATTTTATTTTATTTTTTATCATTATTAATAATTGGGGATGCCAGCGCAAGCACCAGATGGGGGATCAGTCCTCTCATTCCTGGACTATTTAACCAAGTTCCCCAAGACATATTTAGGGTCTCGAGTTAACTATTAACTCATGTAAAGGCAACCAGGAGAGGAATTGTAATTTCTCATTATTTTACTCCTGTCTGCAGTGAATGCAGCATTCTCTCATACTTTAAAAAGAATTAATCCAATACAAACATCTAAGCTACATATTAAGTTCTACGCTTGTACAAGGGATAAAAGTTGACTATTGTTATTATTTTATATTTATTTCAATGTGTCTCCTGCGCTTGTTACTTAGAAAAAAGGTCTTGGTCTTGAGATGATTCTCTAGTTTCTTCACACACATAAAAGGTTCAAGGAGCGGGCGGTGCAAGTTTGGAAAGAGTTTTAAGGTGGGAGAGCCTTATAAATTAGGTTTTATGAGAGGAACATGTTACATCACAGCAATTATTCAACCAAAAATCTGTTTAATGCATATACTACTGGAACAAAAACCAATCCTTTCACAGTAGCCCCCACAACTGATCACTCTGTGCTGTGTAGGCATTAATTTGCTTCGAAATGCCTAACTAGGTTTAATTTTTAATACCTATCCATCAATATTATTTGATATTGAAGGTTATGTTTTTGACCTCAGAAATATATAGGTAATTGATATACGTTGGAAAGAATTCCCAATTAGTGTTAGTATATAATAAATTTTGCAACACACATGTTACTCAAAATATACATAAAATTTTGAAAATATTAAGAAATCGAATTAGGAACTTATCTTACTATACTTATTATACTTTGTGAATATAGGTATGAGCAACAAATTAATTAATTCATTTTGCCATCCATGAAAAAAGATTTTGAAATTAATTTGATGTGATTGATAGTTTAAAATAGCATAGTTTCAACTCCTAATGGCTCTTATATTATCATTATTATACTATATAAATTAGAAATTAGAGGAACAAACAAAGGGAACGAGGTCCAAGTTTTTTTATTAAGTTTATAAAATTTGAAATTGATAAAATTACGTATTTTGTTTAGAAAGTGAAGTAAACTTACTATGTATCCTCTTGGTAGAATTTGACCACGGCTATAGGTGGTTTCCGAAATGACGGCATTACATCTGGTGGAAGCTTGTCAGGGCCCACCACCTCGCCGGGCCACCAGCATGATCCCAGCTTTACCCATACCACATCCCCGTCCAAATAATTCGTTTCAGTTTGCTCACACATCACCACTTTATCTGTTCAGCCAAAACGTACGACCATATTTTGACAACTATAGCCACTATGCCGACTTTAACAATTTCAATAACATTTTCAGTTTATTCTTAGATGTTGCATTATTTTATAGTTTTCCACAATTGGTACGCATATGTGAATCAAAAAAATTAAGATTCAGCTTATTATTTGTCAAAACAGTAGCAAAATAATAATTGTAAATATCACCGATTGCGTACGAAATTACTTCTTCGGCCGCTCTTGTGGCAGCACTGAAAATTACTTATATATAAAAAAAGGGATTTCTGTCTAATCAACCAATAATATAATTAAATAATAAATATTTTACAATATTCTATTATTTCGATTATCTTTATAATGTGTACTTTGTTATTGTAGAAACAATAAGAAGTTAATTTTTCACACCGGAACCAGATAGTAGTGACGGCGTCAGCAAGTACCAACATATAGAAAAAAACAAAAAAGTATAAGTATTGCCATTATAAAATATTTTTAAGTCATAGACACATATTTCTTTTTTTATATTTGCACACGATCGCCTTCACACGTTCCGTTTTGAGGTTTTTTTCGTTTATGATAACTTATCGACAATGAAAAAATAACCTTAAGCTTATTTTTTCTATTCACAGTTATGTTACACAGACTTAAATGACCAAAAAAAAAATGTAAGAGTTCTTATGCCACGAATAAAATATCTTTCGATTTTATCGAAGCTGCGATCTTGATTTCAGCTAAGTCTGTTTAAAAATACTTCATTTATTTTAGTATTTTTCATGCCTGAAACTTGGAAGTAAAAACTCAATACCTATCCGGTTTTCGGGTTCGAATTTTTAGCTTGACCAGGAATATAAAAACCCTCGCCATGTTGCGGAAAAGCAAAAGAACTAATTTCTTTTACTAGCAAACACGGAAATATTTATATTTCCGTGCTAGCAACTAATTTAAAAACCCAGCTGTCATTTCTCCTGTCAACGTTTGACTTTCAATCAAGGGCGGATCCAGTACATTTTTATTTCTGGGAAGGGCACCGTTTTCCGTTCTCGAGAATATTTCCGAGAAATTTTTAAGGAAGTTTCAGCTTGTTCTTTGAAATTTTCGAGATCGGAACAACACTAATAAACTTGTAAGAAACTATTACTACTAAATCCTGTTATTTTTACAACTCGAATCTTAGTTTGATATGTACTGTTATGGGACCTGCCTCCACAGTATACATGTACACAAAATAGCAGTCGGGGATGTGTGGGGAGGGGGGAAAGGGGCACGTGCCCCGGTGCTTCCACCCTATAAATCCGCTACTTCTTTCAATAATGTTGCAATATGAAACGCATAAGTGCTACCTCAACTCTAATTCATGGTTTTTGTATTTCTAGTCAAGCTTTAAGTTTAATTGACGGCGACGTTATAACCAGAACCCACAGAAGTAAATTTTTTCTGTGACCAGAACCACCAAAAATTATCTCCTCTCCTCTAATCTGCGCAGGTGCAACTGGTGCAAGGCACGACCAGCATCATTTTTATCTTTTTCTGCTCGCTGTCTATTATTTACTAGCTGTTGCCCGCGGCTTCGCCCGCGTGAGTTTCGCTTAGATGAAAAATCTTTTTGTATTGCAAACTGTAGTAACCTAAACTCCAGTAAGTACTCAAAACCCGTGTCTCGTGCGAATATATTAGGTCATTCAATAAACGATCTTCGTCTGCTCGTTATATACAATTTCTCGTGTACCACCACTCCCACCCCGAGTCCCTCTTTGTCTTTCTTATTTATACGACAGTAGAAAATGCTCATCAGGTTGAACGACTTTTGCTAAGGCCCCATTTCCATTTATTTTATAGAGTAACTGGTCTCTTAGAGTTCTCCATCAGATGTTCCATAATCTTCAATTTTTATACGTCAGCAGAAAATGCTCATCAGGCTGAACGACTTTCGCTAAGGCGCCGTTTCCATATTTCTTATAGTTTAGCTGTTCTGTTAAGGTTCTTCATAAGGTGTTCCAGTTTTCAAAATCAATTATAGCCTATATGTTGCCCAGGCTTAATAGCTATACAACAAAAAAAGTTTCATTCAAATCCGTCCAGTAGTTTTTGCGTGAAACGCGTACATACATACAGACAGACAAGAAATTCCAAAAAAAAATTTTTGCTTTCTATCATTCTATTTAAGTGTCCCTCTATCCATTTCAGTCAAAAATACTAAATGTACAGACAAAATATTTTTAGTGTTTTATTATATGTATAGATTAAAAACTTGATTGCAAAAATATATGTACAAATGGTGGTGCTATTTTTATTTAAGTATATCCTTTTCATATTTTGTCCAAAAAAATACCTTAAGTAGGTATCTTTAGGTAGGTAATCAAAAGATTACCTAAAGTATTTTTTTTTACTTCAAAGTTATTTACAGAATTCCTACTGATTGGATTATATTATAATAAAGTTGCTGACCGTATAGGTAATAGCGTAAATGCCCTATGTTTGATTTGATAATCTCTTTCTACAGAATAGCCACTTCGCCATCATAACAGAATAGACTACAAAAAGTAATTAGATAAATGGTTCATAGGGGTACATACATGTATGTATATTGTATACATATCAATAAAACACAGTCTTGGCTCCATTAAAAAAAAATAAGTTATATATTTTTTGTAGTCTAATAAATAAGTAATAATAGTAGTTAAATAAGTACCTACTTATAAAAACAAGTTTCGTAATTTTTCTTTTTTTATATAAGTATTTTTACATGTACTTTTTGTAGGTAGGTCTATCATAGGCAATCAATTTTCTCGTTATTATGAAAAATACAAACATAGATACTTAGTCGTCAATTGTAGCAATTTTTTACATTTCTAGTTCTAAGTATTTTCCTAGAGCTTCGGTATTGTACATTTTTGTCTTTATCCTTATCAATAACCTACAAATATTTTGTTAACCCGAGTACTGGCGTACAATCTTCGCCCACTGCTGGGGATAATTTCTCTGGACGTAGGCTAAAGTGCGCTGTATCTGTTTCGTCTCTTGTGGGGAGCATTGTGGGCAGGCACCTCGCAGGACCAACGGTGCTAGCGCTGAAATAAAAAAATATACAGGTTTATTACTAAATAAGTCAAAAAAAATCGGAAAATCATATAAAGAAAAATAGAGATTTTCCCCTCTTATCATCAGCTGCCTTATAAACAACATACGCAACTAACGGAGACACTGGGTGATATTTTTAAATTGTATACAAAATGATTTTTTACCAGATGGACTTTTATAGCGAGGGTATGTGGTATTTAATTCCCTATCCAACCAGCGAAAAAATATTTCTTTATTTTTTTACATATTTATCCTATTAAATAATGTTTAAGGCCAGGTCCAACCCCACATTAGAAATAATTGTAATTTTTCATGAAGCAATTTACCTAATTAGAGTTTAATTACGAAGTGGAAAAATAATACAGGATATAGATTATGATCTCTCTTAAGGTTTCAATCGTGTACTTTTTAATAAAAATACATATTTTCGGCTTAATTAATTCATAAAGGCACCGAATATTTAGAAAATATTTCAGCTTTCAAGTCATGAAACTTAAAATTTTCAGGGATAACATATATATATTTTTATATAATTAGTTTATATATATGCTATATTAAAGTTTTAATCGAGCACTTTTGTTTTAAAACTAATATTTTTAATGATATTTGAGAAATAGTTGCTAAATCGGTACCAAATCTGTTCGATCCTGCCAATGAAAGTAGAACATTGTGTTGTGCAAAAAACTATCTTATTGCAACGCTCACACGCCGCGGTTAAGCGCATATGAATTTTGTTTTTTGCAGCTCAGGTTGGACCTGGTCTTTTACATATTTATCCTATTAAATAATGTTTAAGGCCAGGTCCAACCCCACATTAGAAATAATTGTAATTTTTCATGAAGCAATTTAACTAATTAGAGTTTAATCACGAAGTGGAAAAATAATACAGGATATAGATTATGATCTCTTTTAAGGTTTCAATCGTGTACTTTTTAATAAAAATACATATTTTCGGCTTAATTAATTCATAAAGGCACCGAATATTTAGAAAATATTTCAGCTTTCAAGTCATGAAACTTAAAATTTTCAGCGATAACATATATATATTTTTATATAATTAGTTTATATATATGCTATATTAAAGTTATAATCGAGCACTTTTGTTTTAAAACTAATATTTTTAATGATATTTGAGAAATAGTTGCTAAATCGGTACCAAATCTGTTCGATCCTGCCAACGAAAGTAGAACATTGTGTTGTGCAAAAAACTATCTTATTGCAACGCTCACACGCCGCGGTTAAACGCATATGAATTTTGTTTTTTGCAGCTCAGGTTGGACCTGGTCTTAATGGACATGAGCGCGCAGATGGTCCGAAATAAATCACCCTGTATGTGTATTGGCATACAAACTATAATAGAGTATAACATGTAATAACTATTATAGATGGTCATCAATTTATTTTCATGTAGAAAACTATTCGTCTCAAAGGTTTTTGGTATTTATTTAAAGTAACTAACTCAAAATTATTGCAGTTATATCTAAAATATAATATGTATAATTATTATTTTATATACTTCTTTTATATCACATAGTTAACCCGCGTGATATTACGATGACATTCTATCACAAAATACGTAATTTTTTTTTTCAACTCTCATTGTCATATAATATTATGTGTGTCGAGCGGCCAGCTGTATGAAGATATAGGTGGGACCATTTGTGTTACTAACGTTCCGTGACCTAAATTAGTATGAATGACATCAAATTGCTGAAAAACTGTGTCGCTGAAAATCGCTGAAAATTTCTGAAGCATTTTCCTTTTTTTTTAAGTTTTCTTACTTTCTAGGACTTAGGGAGTAGACACAATTAATGGTAAATAGTAAAATAAAATAATTTTACTATTATTATATTTTTACGCAATACGATAAATATAGAAAACATTTGTTCACCGGTTTGGTACCCCAAGGGATAAAAGAATACTCTGGCGAGAGGAAACGACATAAAGGAACCTGGACCTAATTTCATATGTCTAGCTTCAATAGTTTTTTTAATTCTTTGTGTTGAAATAATCACATGTTTACAGTAAAACCAATGAAGTTAATTATATATATTGTTGTTTTGATTTTATAAAATTATTTTGATTAAAATTTCGACACGGCAGCCTTGATAACTATTACGAAGTTAGATATAGAAAAGAAATCGAATTGGTAAATGGAATTCAATGTCAAAGTAAATAAAATTCATAAGTACAATACAAAATTGTGTAAGTTTCACATTTCCTCTAAATAAAATTCATTATTTCAGAAAAATACTACCTATACAACTCAACTCTATTTGTATCGCAATTCGTCACATGAATATTTTATCTCTGTTGCTGACCCTGGAGAAATAAATCGATTGGCTAAATATAGAATATCCATTCCATATCAGCAAGTTAGACTGCTAAATTTTTTAAATGTATTCATCTATAGAAATAAGTAAAACCTTTGTACTTAGTTTTCCTATGTTTTATGTTTCTTTTGTATGTATTTGTTGTGTACAAAAATTAATAAATAAATAAATATATTTTTGACAGCGTGATTTAATTTGGCAAATTAATGCTTGGCAAGTCAGTTGATTTGAAGGGAAAAAAATAATATGTCACTACCAGTAAAGTTTGAGTTTAGTTTAAATTATTTTTGACGGCAATATTTTATTCTTTTGTTAAAAAAAGAACGCCTATGAAATTGCAGCTTCCTCAAGGGCTTATATGATCTGACGCTGTCGGGAGGAACCACTTATTTTATCTTATTTTTGAAGTTCATCCAGGGACATCTTATCTTATCCTAACCCTTAACTAATATTATAAATGCGAAAGGGAGTTTGTTTATTTGTTTGTTACCATTTCATACCTCTTTATTTCGCATACACACACATAGAAGTATTGAGAAAGACATAGTCCTGTTCCCGAGGGAAATTCATGCGGGCGAAGCAGCGGGAAAAAGCTAGTTGCGAAATAAAATCTAAGTCAATTTTAAGTCTCTACCATCGTGGTGAGTTCAAAAGCACCTTCTCTAGATGCCATAGCGTATCTTATTGCTAGATCGCTGAGAAAGTCTGACTTACTTTTGAGTCGTTTCCCGATGGGGTCACAGGGTGCTTCTCCGAGGGCACACTTGAGCTGTCTCTGTATGAACCGCTTGTCGTTCAGGGCATCTTCGAGTGCTGTGTCGGAGACCGGTGGTCGTGTCGTCTCGCTCGTCTCCGCTGCGCACGCGGCGGCTACGGCCGCGCATAGGACGACGATGTGTGTTAGCTGAAAATGCGTTCATTTATTTTTATTCCCCATCATCAATAGATATAAAATTCTTTCGTAACTGACTGAGTGACTGACAGACAACGTACAGCCAAAACTACTGGGCGTAGGAAGAGAGAGAGAGAATTTCAAGAGAGGATTTCCCGAATTTCACACGGAAACAAAGCTAATTGTTTAAACGCCTAAGTTTGTGGGGAACTAAAATTTAGTAAATAAAGTTAACGCGGTGTCTTCTTTCAGACATAAATCTTTTTAAGTAATAAATTCTTTACATCTCCCACAAAAAATACGTAGTACCTACCTCTAAAAGTGGGAGAGAAATGTGTACCACCTTTGAATTTAGATACCTATGTACGATTTCATGAATAATAATTAAATATTATATATATCAAGAGCAAACCCATATTTAATAAAAAAAAAAAAAAAAAAAAATATTGTTGATCGAAAAAAAACACATCATTACTTAATTACTTAATTATAAACATTATAAGCTATTAATTAGCACGCCCTTAGAAAAGATATCAACGCGTCGTAAAAATGACACCAACGCGTAGTAAAAAATATTTTTTCACTTCTCATGCTCAGAAAGTGCTTATTTGTGCAGGATATAGGCTGCACAAAATCGAATTTTGTGCACAAGGGCATTAACGTATCTACTCATAAATGTATCTATATTAAGGCAAAGAAAATGAGCCATACAGCCAAACACAATAAGAAGTTCATAGATAGAATCTGTTATTTTATAATATGTACTTTAATTTATTTGCCTTATGTGTTTTTTAAAACATAAACAATATTAAAATTATTTAATTAATTTAGGAAAATTATTATTACAAAATTAATTTAATAGTAGGCTGTATAGGTCTGCAGCCCAAGCCAAATATCAATGTAGTATCATGTAAAAAAAATAAAAAGGCGGGAAACAGCTCTTGTTTTTTCGTGAAATTTCGTGCGTTTACTGTTTTATTTCCTCGCAATCGAAGTGAAAAGCAGAGTTTATAACTCGTCCACAAAACGATTTTTATCCTCGACATTACTATCAGCCCTCGCCTTCGGCTCGGGCTGCTAAAAGTCTCGGATAAAAATGGTTCGTTTTGTGCACTTGTTGTAAAATCTACTATTTCATCTAAGTGTGAAAAGGAGTGCTTCTAAGCAATCGGCCAATGTAATTAAACTTTGAGGATAAAATACCAACTTAGTGATTCACTTCGTTAACGTAAAATCATCTTGAATCTTGTCGGCATCGATGTGTGCACGCACTGGCTTCGATCACAGTAAACATATTTTAAATCTATGCCTCAAAGGCATAAACTTTCATAAAAATCACATTTAAAAGGGACCCTTGCCACGATAAAGAAATCTTATTGATATTTTTACAGACCTGACTGTTATTTTAAATTTTTTAAATAAAAAAAAATACCATCAACTTTTTAAAAATCCAAATAAAATAAAAAATATCAACATTGGCCCATGCAAAAACTTAATTTATTATGCAGTTAAATTTATACTAGGTGATTTCCTGGTTACTTTGTAAGTATGCAAAAAGTATCTGAGCTTTTAATATAAGTCAATCAACATGGGTGTCTGTCTATTCTGTTTCCGACGGTTTCACTTCGATATGATTGTAAATGGTTTGTATATTATGATTTTAATACGGAAAATCACGTGTGTTGTTAGCTGTTTTGTACATTAGCAATTTCTCGACAGTTTACAATCTCGCGCGAAAGATAGTCTAATTTAAACGGTAGTTACATTGAATTTTCATGCTAAGTTTGATTGTTACTCATACATACAAAACAAAAAATGACAAGTGGAACTAAAAATGTGTCAAATCAAAAAAACTCGAAAACAATATTTTAGATTTGATTTATATATTTTTTTTGTTTCCTGTTTGACTTGTATAAAAGTAATTTGAAACGCACACTGGCGCATTCACTACACACTATTGGCGCCTTAATTTTTTTCTCATTTTAGCCAAGCCGTACCATATTGTAAAGCTATTTCTACTTAACTATAATTACTGTCCTAAATTATGATAACTAGTGATAAACTTAGTATCATCGCATGTCTGTAAGTTGCGTTAGGTCGGGTCAGTTGCCTCTGCCGTCCGCTTCTCAGAATAGTTACGTAACACTATAGATAATATATACTACTTAAACGTAACGTAGCGTGACTCCTTACTACTAGTGCAGTATTATATTATGTGTTACTTACTACCTTACCTATATACCCTAATAATAGAACTTGTGACATAATCTGAGTGCTGTAAGCATTTTATTTTAACGACTGGAAGATTAACAAAACTGCGAAAAATATTGCATACTAGTGACGTCATGATGCTTTGCTTTAGAGGGAATTTCAGGATAAAAAGTACTTAATTTATGTTTTCTCTATCCGTGTACCAAGTTTCAGTTTTACAACTTTCTTCTTCTTGCAAGTTTCATTCTTGCATTTGCAACATTCGTGTGAAGGTTTAGAGGAATAAGAACCGAGGCAATTAGAGGTATAAGATTTTTTTTATTGTCTATACCTAAACTTATCGGTTTTGGATGTTATTGGTTTGAAAGTGCGCAAATCTCTGGAACTCCCGATAAAAAAATTGAGTTGCAGTTTTTTTACATAGACGATGTAGTAGTAAAAAGTTGTGCTTGCTTTGCCCCACGGTGTCATCCGCCGCGATGAAACAGGTCATGAGAATACGAGATATGACTATAGATAGACCATAGATTTGTATCTAACAAGATGTCAAGAGCTAAGTATTGTGTTGGCGCCTTTTCCGTGAGAGTCTTGTTGGGGAAAGGTAAACATATTTTATTTATATTTTTTGTTAAAGTTTCTACAAAGTCTGCGGTAATGCTAATCCTAACTAATATTATAAATGCGAAAGTGCTTTATCTATTCAATCAATCTTCTTGAAATTTCGCATACACATAGTTTGAAGTCTGAGAAGGACATAGGATACCTTTCAACCCGGAAAAAAGCACTGTTCCCGTGGGACATTTACGCGGGCAAAGCCGCGGGCAATAGCTAGTAAATCATAATTTCTTATCTGAGGCTTAATTATCTCTAATAATTTATAGCTAACTTGTCGCAGCGTTCCAAAGTAAAGTTTCTCTCTACGGCTTCTAATAGTTTCGAATTTCCATATCGTATAATCACTATATCTATAACCTGAGTGTCCGTATTTAAGTAGATATGTACCTATTTCGCAGTCTTACTTATATTAACAAAAGATTTTACTGCCCTATGGTATTCTAAAACATAGGTAACAATTTATTGCAAAATTCCATGTCTAAAAATACAAGTCTGAATTTTAATAGCAAAGAAATACTAAAACTGTTGATTGCAAATATCCATGATCAATTCTTCGAAGAGCTCGAAGCATTTTCCTCATTGGTTATGACATACATATATGGGTTGTAGAAACCACAAAATATACCCTGGTTCACTACATACAGGGTTACTGGTAACTAGATGCGAATCTCTCAGGGGGTTGTAGGTAGTGTTATTTGGATTAATTTAAACCTATAATGGGTAATCCAAAAGTTTACCGTTTTCGAGATTTTTGATATTTTAATGTTTTTTTCCAATTAAATTTAAAAAAAAATTTAAGAAAAAAGTATTCGTCATAATCAGTTTATTTTCACAGTTAATTAAGGGTGATAATGGAGCACTTATTATCAATCATAACATCATAGAAATTCTTAACCAGTTCGGAACAGGAGTACGAAACATAACGAAAATGTGTGTTTTTTGCAACAAATGCCTTTTTAAAAGCAAATTTTCTCAAAATAATCACTAGTGTTTAATTGTGCAGATTATTAAAAAAACATCTACATTTTATCAGCTTTCTAACGAGGTAAAAACAACTCAATGGAATTGTATTATCACAGAAATTCACGATAAAAATCGAACCGGGTGGACTGTTTTGAGAATACAAATTATGAGCCTGCCATATTGGTCCTCCTTGTGCGATACATTTTCTTGTCGGTGATAGACATCATAATGACAGAAGACTCAATGAGATCATTAATTAAGGTGTCTTTTGTATTATTTCATCAAAAAATGAGATTTTTTTTTCATTAGTATTTTGACATGGTACCACATTCTTTCACTTTCCACTCTTTGTTATTAACGATTTTTCTACCAATATCCAATTAAGTTAAATTTATTATACCACGTTAGAAAGCTGATAAAATGTAGATATTTTTCTAATAATCTGCACAATTAAACACTAGTGATTATTTTGAGAAAATTTGCTTTTAAAAAGGCATTTGTTGCTAAAAACACACATTTTCGTTACGTTTTGTACTCCTGTTCCGAACTGGTTAGGAATTTCTATGATGTTATGATTGATATTAAGTGCTCCATTATCGCCCTTTATTAACTGTGAAAATAAACTGATTCTGACGAATATTTTTTTCTTAAAAAAAGATTGAAACTTAATTGGAAAAAAACATTAAAATATTAAATATCTCGAAAACGGTAAACTTTTGGATAACCCATTATAGGTTTAAATCAATCCAAATAACACTACCTACAACCCCCTAAGAGATTCGCATCTAATTACCAGTAACCCTGTATATGGGTTGTAGGAACCACAAATTCACTCGCCCGTCGTAATAAACCTATTCAACCTAAACTTTTTTTTATGCCTTTTTGAACCTATTGGGGACCTCACGACTTTGTTTTTGAAGCCTCTTTGAAATATCTCACAAGAATAGAATCATCAGTAAAAGAATCGTAATCAGTAACCAAGTACTTCTTAAGATATAACAGAAAAAAAATCCCATTTTTAAGCGTTGATGTTTGGACGATACCAAAACGCTTACTAAAAGTACATATTTAAAAGTGCAGTCAGATCTTTAAGGCAATTATGATCTTTATGGCTAGGCAATAAGAATTTCAAGGTTACTGTATTGAACTGAGCTGTCCATATTCCAGTTTTCAGTAACAATCCTTTAAAAACTAATCTCTTCTATTGATTTGTAAAGGACTGAGGTAGGTACTACTTAGACTAGTGTGTACGGTCACGTGAGTAATGTCGCGTGCATTTGCCGGTACACTCGAATACACAATACACGTTTAGTTTTAAAATGTTTGTAAATAATGGAACATGCATAAAGATTATTTTTTGAATTAAAATACCTATACCGTCATCTCATTTAATAAGGTGATTTTTTTTATATGTAGGTATATAGATAATTCCGTAGATGAGATCCGATCCGTCTCTATAATAATAATCTTTATTTATTTGGGTTTTATTTACCAAAATACTAATAATCTTTATCAAAATACTAGTAAGCTTTATTTACTAAAATAAGTTTGCTAAAAGTATAATAAAATCCTAATATAAGGGTGTGTACCTTGTGAGTCTGTGAGTTTTGGAGGATGTTTGTTACTCAATCACGCAAATCTGTAGGACGGATTTCAATGAAATTTGGTATATCGGTAGAAAAATACCGGGAATAGCACATAGGGTACTTTTTATCCCGAAATTCCTACGGGAGCGAAGCCCCGGGGCGTGGCTAGTATTCTATAATTCATTTTAATTTTTTTACGTATTTCAAAATATAGTAGGGCAATGGGTTATTAAGATAAGATTAGAACTTTGTCCTGTCTATTTTTTTGCGCATAGAGTTAGATTTTCGCAAAGATACTTTTTTAAGCATTTAGTTTTTTTATTCACAATTTTTAAAAGAACCATAAAGCTTTTCATTGTGCCTGTACCACCACAAACGAGGAAACGAGGAAACTTAGGAATATAACGAGTTAGTACCTAATCGCGCCGTTTATATATTCAAAATAAATAAGCTGAGATCTCTATCAATACAAGAGAAATCATAATCTCTACAATTTCAGAGAGTTTAAGGACAAAAATGAACTAACATAACCTAAAATAACTATAATAATTACATAAATGTTAGCATAGGCCTTTTACAAATATTTATTTAAAAGATTTTCTAAGGGTACCTAACAGAACAAAGCTTTTTTTTAAACATGGCAATACTCGTAGTTTATAAAGCATGAAATTAAGTTTCGATTTAATTAAGACTTTATTTCATAAAACTTTATTTTTAAATTTTCCTAGAGTGACAGATTTCCATACAATGGCCGGTATTTTCTTTTATTCATAAATTAATTCATTATCAAATATACTTCGAGTAATCCATAATCAACTTGTAGAGCAACAACAAAAAACATTGTCAACAGTTGTACACACAATGTGTCGAATGTTCAGACACAACAATGCATATTTTTCTGATAAAATATTCAACAATCAGTTTAACTTATTTTCAAGAAAGATAAAAGCTCGACGTAACAGAAACGAATGACTCAAGGCCGCTGACTCATTACAGCGTAGCCTACGGTTTACATTAGGCAGTGAATGCAACCTTCCACGGCGCAGCCACCGCAACACAACATAATAACTCAAACAATTGACATCCCATCTACGAAATGTTCACACAAAATATAAAATTGCCAAGACGTGATCTTCAAGAAAATTACGCCCTTAGCCTACTTTTCGCGACCACTCAATGCCATTTTTCATCTTATTTCCGCTCGCTGCTTCTTTGTGTTTACGTTTTTTTTATCTATGCTCCTTCATAGGAGGATTTGTCTTAAACCAAATAAGTATCTATTATACAATGCATACCTAGTTAATTCAGTTTGTTGCCGAACTTCGAAAATGGCAAGATAATTTGTAAGATGTGGCATATTCATTCATCCAAATACCACCAAAAATTAACTTGTTATTTTTAATGTAATTTTGTACATGTTTTTTTTTTAATGAAAAGGATGTGAAGAAATCTGCCTTGTGAAGAGATGAGACGTATGTCTTTATCTCTTCATAAAGTATTCTATATGCAGCTAAATAGCACAAACTTTCCCTGGAAAGAGCGTTAAAAAGTAGCTAGCACATGTTTTCCCAACTTTATTCATAAAGGGGTAGACAGAAATACAAAAAGTTCCAGTAGTAGTAATATTGTAATGAGGGATTTTCCGAGACCCAAATTAAAAAAACTTTTTTATAAACTGAGACTTTTTTATACTGTTTTTTTTTTCTTATTTTCTCTCTGCCGAAAGACGCCACTGCTGGACAAAGGCCTACCCCAAGGATTTCCATAATTAAATGTCAGAAAAATCGCTCATTCTCAGAATATCATTCAATACTGACTGTTCAATAGGACAGGGTGCTGCCATATCATTTTCGCCGCAAATAGCAAACTCGTTTGAAGTTTCTCAGTATTGGTCGTTCCTCCTCTCAATATTTTGAATACAATAACTGACAATAAGTGCTTACTTTATAAGGCGTGTAATTTATTTATGGACCACTTTATCGCCTGGATAAGTACTAAGTTACAAATAATATGAACCATGTAGATAGGCTGGATGGTATAAAAGTATAATTTTGTCAGTTTTAAATAAATAGTAAGGTAATTTTGTCAAAAACAAATTAATATCTTTATGCAAAAATCTACAGGTGAATCTTAATAAAATCGCTTTTCCCTATCGGTACACCGGTAGGGAAAAGCCTGGAAAACCATATAGGGCACTTTGACCCAGAAATTCCCTCAGGAGCGAAGCAGCTAGTCATAAAGAAAATTGTTCATAAATAATGCGTGCTTTGTGACAAAAGAAGTAAGACTGTAACATTGTAATAATGAAGCGTAAAAGGTCCCAAAAAGATATATGTATTTTGTTAATACTTTACAAAACTTCGTGTAACAGGTGTTAACGTTACAATGGTGAATGATCTCGTGCGATTTTAACTAGAACAGCCGGATTTGAGAGACGTTACGCACCATCCGTCAAATTGTTATATAATTACGAGTTGGGCAACCGTGGTGTTACACTGACCTCTTCTTTATTGTCTGAGCCCCAAGTTTGGGGCCAAACGGACATACGTGCATTGGATGGCAATGATTTTCAGACCGGCTTTGTTTCAGTGTTATAAAGAGCAAAAATTCTGTGACTTTAAAAAAAATTGGTGTATTCGTATGACCACATGAATGAAGTGAAAATTTTATCATCCTAAAAAATTCAATCAGTCGGAAGATAGAGCAAGGTCGTATAAAGACTCCGGGTTCAAATCCTGCTCGCATGTAATTTTTTATCATATATAATTTCTATATTAAATAAGGTTACATTAGGTTTACTAACTGCATCTTGGATGCACAAAAAAACATTTAAAAAAAAACCACTTCTTTAGGAGCGCTATTTTAGTTGATTAAATTTCCTCTTTTATTGTGTGGTCTAAAGGACACACAATAAACTGATACAATCGTTAAGCATTGTTATAATAACTATTGTGCAGTAATCTTTATTATGTACCATCTCCATACATGTAGCTCCTTACCTGACATTTTTATATCAAGGTGTATGCCATAGAGTTTTTAAGTGGGTACAACTTCGTGTATTCATTTCATTTAATTTCGAATATTTATGATAATAACTGACAAAAATATAATTAAAGTAAGTTTCCTTATAATACTTAGTTAAGTTAAGTTATGAAATTGTATCCCTTGAACAAAATAATAATAACAAAATTATTGTATAATGGTTTAGTTAGATCATAGACATGGAAAAAAAAATATAATTATCTTATTTAGTTTTTTCTAGCTCTGAGTTAGATGTAGGTTTCGTTGAGTAGGTAAAGCCATGATGCATCTTAGACCATCGAAGCAGATTTATAAGCTTAGTGCGCATGCACTTGGTCAGGTAACTGTAGTTGTCTTATACTATGATAGTTAAGCAACTTTTCTATATGTAGTACTTAAGTTATTCTTATGAAGTGCGACGTTTTAATTTTGTCAAAATATTTACTGCTGTTATTGTAAGTAAAATCCGTTTATTCATAATTGTCCTATTATGTAAACAATCTTACCCTGTCTTTTTATGATTTTACAACAATATAAATTGAAATAGACTTTTTAGAAAATTACTTTTATGGTTTAATAATTGTTTTACTTTAGAATGTTTAGGTTTGAACTAATATTTGATTTATTTTCAACAAAAATTCAACAAAAAGTACTGTGAAGAATGTTTACATAATAGGACAATTAAGAAAAAATGGAGTTAGGTTGTCTAATTTTTTAAATTTGAATAGGTAAATATTTGCACAAGTGATAACTACTTTTGCAGCAATTATTAGCACAAAGATTTAATGGGATTAGTTTCGTAGAAGATCGTGGCATAAAAAAAGTAATTAGATTAGTACAGCTGATAAAAAATATTGGCATTGATTCGCTCCAAACTGCAATTAAGTTCCAAACGCATTTGGAATACAAATGAGCATTTGCCAATTATGAGACCAACTGTCCTTCGCAAGTAAAACAATCTACGAATATTATTAGTGAAGCGTTCAATTAAAAAAAAAACTCACTTGCATGTTTTACCGCGAAACTTGCTTAACACGATCACTTTTACTTTCAATGGTTACTCTAAGCCACTGTCCGTGCTAGCGATATGACCCGATTTTTGCGGTTTCAGTCAAGTGTTTTGGCTTGCGATCCAATAGCGAGTGCTGGGGTCTGCGTTGGTGCCGTAACCTCTTACTTAACCAATCCCCACTTTTCAACTGCTTGCAGTTCAGCCGTCACTGAGCGTTACGTGAGCGTGCAATAAACAACAACAGACGGATTATAATTGTTTATTAATAATTTTTAACAGTCTTTTTATTCCAATTTTACATTCATTTATAAATATTATACTTAAATTAATGCGCATAATACGCAGATCTTATATTTCATTGTCAAATAATGAGGTCACTAAATTATTTACGCTCGATCAACGAGTACATATTTACACAGATTATTGTTTTGGGTTGATCAATCCTCGCTATCCAAGCAAATAAGATAACTTATTACTCATCAACTTAATTTATCATATCGTGTGATTTTCCCACATAATATTGTGTCCCTTCCCTTATAAGAATTAAATAAGTTAATAGACTTGAGACAAATATTTATAATTCTAATTTACTTCAAATTGGGACACTAATCATTACAAAATGTAAACGTATATGTATTTAATCCAAAATAAATAAATTCAACCTTGATTTTTCAAATTAAAAAATTAAAAAAAAAAACTTTTTTATTTCAACCATATTGGCGAACTATTCTGGCCCACTCCCACGGGTAGTTTCTTTGGATAAAGGCAAGCGTTCGCCGGATCTGCACGGTCTCGTGAGGAGTGCATTGCGGGCAGGCACCTCGGAGGACCAGTGGGGCCAACGCTGAAAAAAAATTACCCGTTAATTAAAAAAAAATAGTTTGTCTCACAGACCTCGAAATTGCTGAATGTATTGTAACTAGCTCTTTTTTATGATTTCTTTCTCAGTCAGAGCTAGTATTTTTATATTCTACCTTTTACATCAAGTAAATTGTAGATATATGCTTATTTTATGGTCCTTAAGTTTTTCTCTCTGTTTTAGTCAATTTGTAACTCTTAAGTGAGCACTAAATAACGAACTTTGAAAATGAATGAAATTGATAAGAAACAAAATTATGAATAAAAAAAAAACTAAATCAGACATCTGAGGCGCTGCAGTCGATACTGTCACCACACATGCTAACAGGATGGCTTTCTATCAATAATTGAGACAGCATGTAGGAAAGAGATGCACTTACTTCTCAGTCTCCTGCCAACGGGATCGCACGGCCCCTCTCCCAGGGCACACTTGAGGTGTCTCTGCATGGTGCTCCGGTCCGTAAGCGTCCGGTCCAGCTGGTGGTCAGACATCTGAGGCGCTGCAGCCGTTAGGTGTATTGCAACCACACATGCTAACAGGATGGCTTTCTATCAATAAATGAGACAGCATGTAGGAAAGAGATGCACTTACTTCTCAGTCTCCTGCCAACGGGATCGCACGGCCCCTCTCCCAGGGCACACTTGAGGTGTCTCTGCATGGTGCTCCGGTCCGTGAGGGTCCGGTCCAGCTGGTGGTCAGACATCTGAGGCGCTGCAGTCGCTAGGTGTACTGCGACTACACATGCTAACAGGATGGCTTTCTATCAATAAATGAGACAGCATGTAGGAAAGAGATGCACTTACTTCTCAGTCTCCTGCCAACGGGATCGCACGGCCTCTCTCCCAGGGCACACTTGAGGTGTCTCTGCATGGTGCTCCGGTCCGTGAGGGTCCGATCCAGCTGGTGGTCAGACATCTGAGGCGCTGCAGTCGCTAGTGTACTGCGACTACACATGCTAACAGGATGGCTTTCTATCAATAAATGAGACAGCATGTAGGAAAGAGATGCACTTACTTCTCAGTCTCCTGCCAACGGGATCGCACGGCCCCTCTCCCAGGGCACACTTGAGGTGTCTCTGCATGGTGCTCCGGTCCGTGAGGGTCCGATCCAGCTGGTGGTCAGACATCTGAGGCGCTGCAGTCGCTAGTGTACTGCGACTACACATGCTAACAGGATGGCTTTCTATCAATAAATGAGACAGCATGTAGGAAAGAGATGCACTTACTTCTCAGTCTCCTGCCAACGGGATCGCACGGCCCCTCTCCCAGGGCACACTTGAGGTGTCTCTGCATGGTGCTCCGGTCCGTGAGGGTCCGGTCCAGCTGGTGGTCAGACATCTGAGGCGCTGCAGTCGCTAGGTGTACTGCGACCACACATGCTAGCAGAATAGCTTTCTACAAACAAATAAGACAGCATGTAGGAACATAAATTAGAACATATGTATTACCTGCGGGACATTTTCTACTTATAGTTTTAATTTATTAGGAGTAATTTTTAGTTTGTTATAGTTCGTTTTTCGGTTAGTTTTAGATTATATTTTAGTTTTTAGTTTCTTTTTTCCTAATATTTTTCTACTTGTAATAAAACTGCTATATTGTTTTATTTATTAAACTTCTTTACTAAACAAAAAAAAAAAAACATAATTCTAAAAATTTTTTTTGTTTTTCAGACTCGAAAACCCTTCGAATTTTCATACGATGAAAAATGAAATTTACGCGTGCGAAGTCGAAGGCAAAAGCTAGCCTCAAGAAAGCCCTTTCTCTGAGAAATTCAATTAATATAATCTCCATCCACGCATTTCCAGATTGACACGCATTCTCACATTTTCTTGATTAGCTCTGATTAAGTAAGTGGTAAGTGTTTACACTTAATGAAAGCTAATCAGAATTAATCAAGTAAATATGTAACAATGTTCATTTGACGTCACCATAGTGACAGGTATTTTATCATACGAAAGAACACATTCAGAAGAAACATTTTTTTTTTTCGTAGACTATTGAGGCGTCCCACTGCTGGACAAAGGCCTTTCCTTTCTCTTTCCACATTTCCCTATTATACTATTCGTTTATTTTTACCGATTCCATTCTATGTATATATAGTTTTTTTATGGAAAAAAAAATGTAGTTACAGAATTGGAAAATATCCGTAAAGCATAAGATTTATTTGTTATTTATATTTTTTATTTTATTTAATAGTCAAATTTATTAGCAATCATTCTTGATTTTTATATTATTATTTGCTATTACACTAGCAGCTTGTGTTTTAAATGTTCGTCAGGTATACCTAAAAAAATAATCTCAATTTTAGACCGAGAAGTTACAAGAAATATAATGTACTCGAATAAGTAAGCTGGTTAAGATAACACCAAGTAAAACGTGCCCAGCCATATGACTTCGACATTGGGAATTCCCATGGCCGAAACGAATGGGTACATTTCCTGCATAATAATATAAACTATACTATGTCAAGTCTCTATCTATGATTACAATATAGTACTGCCATAATTATTAAATCTAGGAAGTTTATTTTTTTTATTTTTGTTGTATATTATATTGCGTGATAATATTATAAATATACGAAGCTTTTTAAAAATGTTTTAAAAAAATCGCAACTACAAGTAATTTGTGATGTTACAACATAAAGTTGTTTAAGTAGGTATCTAGAAATAATAATAAAAAAGCAATAACTGATTAGTTAACACTTATAAAAAGTTCACTTCATTAATATAAGTCACAACTAGCGATGTGCCGCTGAGAAATTTCCTGCTCCCTTAAAAAATTCCGAAATTTCTCAGAAATATCTCGGGTTTGTAGGAAAATTTTCCGATCCCGAGAATATTTCCGAGAAATTTTCATTTCCAAGAAAATTTCGGGGACGTCACAACGCTAACCGAATGTAGTTAAATTAGAAACTAATTTTATAAACCATAATAACTTAAATTGCTGTAATTTAAGTTTTTATAGTTCATAAAATAGTAACTAAATGCCAACAACTTAGAAAATTTTGTAAGTATTACATACCTGCATTTTGAATCACCGCCGTTAACTTATAACTGGGAATATCCTGTACAAAAAGTCGTCGGCCCGACGGTCAGGGAGCTACTAAACTGTTCACAATCATCATATAATTTGACACCGGGAACCCTCTTTTGTGAGGTCATTACGTCCGAATTGAGGGCTCATCACGCGTCGTTAGGGCGACCATATCAACCATTCCCACAACCTATCTTCAATCTTTATAATCTTCCACATAAAATCCCTAATGAATTTTGAGTACGCATTAGCTGACGTTAAAGATAAGTATCTTTAGCTTTCATTAATTAATGAGATAAGTAGAAGATTTTTTTCATTTTAATTGTAAGTTGTTGTTTCCTATTCCTATTACGTCGACTAAACAGGATTTTAACTCAACATTCGTATCTACGTATTAAGTTTTATTTAAAAACTAGCTTTAGACCTCGGCTTCGCCTGCGTGATCCTTTTCTCCCCGTTCCGGAATTTCCAAAGTTCCTTTCTTAGTGCTTACTTACGCTATATGTACTTATAGAGAACCCATCTGCAAAATTTCAAGTTTCTATGCTTAGCGGTTTCATTTCTGCGTTGATATACCAACCAATCAGCCTCCAATCTCCATGTTTATATATAAAATACATTTATTTTTACCAGTCCTATCATGTAAACAATCTTCACAGTATTTTTTTTTTAATTTTGTTGAAAATAAATCAAATATTAGTTCAAACCTAAACATTCTAAAGTAAAACATTTATTAACCACGAAAGTAATTTCCTAAAAAGTCTATTTTAATTTATATTGTTGTAAAATCATAAAAAGACATGGTAAAATTGTTTACATGATAGGACTGGTGAGAATAAATGGAGTTTACTTATTTAATTAAAGATGGATATCGCCTTTAGTTATACGAGGTTATACCTACTAAAAGAAACAAAAATCTTTATTCGGTCAAATAAAATAAGTACATATTCTACGTACTTTTACAAGTTTTACAGTCATCATTTCTTACATTAATTTAATCCTATAACTGAATTATTACACTGAAACTAATATAGATAAAGAGTCGAAAAACATATACAAAACATACTTAGTACATAGAAAATAAACCAGGCTTTACGATTTTTTTAATTTTTCAACCTCAAAAAAAGTCTGCAAATTAGAATAGGATAAGTAAATACTATTTATACTTAGTACCTTCGAAATACATATTGTACAAAAATAAATGAATGATAAATTAAATAATATAATGATGGGAAAATACATGGAAAACACCATATATAGAAAATACTGATGACGGGAAGCAATTTGTATTATTCAAATTATAGGTAGTGGGTTATAGCCACTACTGCCTAGCAAAGCTGGGTCCTTATTTATTGGCTCTTTACTATAAATATACATATCCATTAAAAGTTCGTATACAGGGAGGATAAATTTTTTGGTTAAGTTCATTTATAAACACCCGCATAAAAATCCGCGATTCTGTGCAGCATCAGATTTGTAATTTAAAATTCCCGCGTTTTTCAATTTTACGGTCATACATCCGTTTCCGTTCCATCCATTATCAATGGTACGGATACGGATGTGTCCTCGAAGATAGAAAATATACCGGATGTGATGTAATAGAATCCATAGAGAAACTCTGTTCCATAAACACTCTTGTCTTTGAACCAAACCACAGATTATAGATAGTGTTAATTAATTAATTTGTGACAGAGTACATACAGTGTTCCTTTATTTTAATTTTATTTTAGTGGATTTCAAATGATAATATTTATAAAATAGGATAAAAATGAACTATATTACGGATATTTTTATATAATATAGAATACATAGATTAAACCTAATTGAAACACGAAACTTTTAATTAAGTACTTGTCATTCAATCATATGTTAGTTATTAACGATGTCACTGTTTGTTTACTAATGACAATTTTTGGGAATGTTTAGTGGATTTCACATTTTTTGTGATGAATAATTCCGATTCAATGGAACAGTCGTCATCTAAACGACAAGAAAATGGCGACGCCCCAACTGGTTCAGAGCGCCCACTCAAAAAAGCAAGATTTGCATGGCAAGTCAAAGGAAAATATCATTTGAGAAACGATAATAACGATGCTACACAGCCTTCGACAAGTATATCTCGTGAGCAGGAGGCGGCTGGACCGTCGACAGATGCTGAAGTTGCCACTGGTGATCTAGCTGGTAGTGCTGAGCAAAATCTTGAAATATTAGGCGATTATTTATTGAAACAAGACTTTAACACTTTAGATTCTGTGATTGCAGACTCTGAGAAGTCCCTTTTAAAGCCAAGTACAAGCATATCTTCTGAATGTGTGCAATATCCAAGATATGTCACCTCTTATGAGAATAGTAGCCCCATTTCACACAGTTTCAGTAGTGCAAATGAACTTGATTTAATATCGATGTCAATGGTGCACTCCTACAGTGAAGATCAATGCATAGCAAGGTGGCAAGCGAAACAGGTAAACATACATCATTAAGTTAAAGTACCTCAAAAATCTCAAAATGGGCCAATTGTATTTATTTCTCTGTTAAATACTTGAATGCAACTTAGAGAGACTTAGAGAAACTTCTGAGAAATTATACAACTTCTACCACATAATTATTATTGCTTACCATGCCTTTTTCGTTTGCGTTAACTATTTGGATTTTCTCAAAATAGACTTCTCATATAACACAATTATTTATTTCAGATGGCTAAAGGCTTTGTAGACAATACAATAAACCGTGTATTGGACTCTTGGTCCCGTCCACCTCCAGTACAAAGTATGGAAAGATCTACATTCCTGGCTCTTAACATAGCAGAGTTTATCAATAACCTGCCAGGAGACGACAGTGTTGAAAATGAAGGGATTCTCATGGCAATATCTGAACATGGTTTACAAAACACATCGTCATCTTCAAACTCCAGTGATGGCATGTTGCTGCCTGACCACAATAATGATGATGATAGCAATATTGCTCTAGCACCTAATGAAGATAATTTCCTGTTGAGTCCTTGTACTCCTACTCCACCAGAAGAAATCGTCACCATAGAACCCTTTGTGAGGAAAGATACCGAGGATAAAACTGCCTGGCCATTTCCTAAAGAAGTTGATGGAAACATTGATAATGAAATTGCACAATTCGCTATTTATAACTCAACTTTTAATGAGAACGACCACAGTTCCCCTGTCGATGATTACAGTGATGTTGACAATTTTTCTGGGAATCATTTTGACTTTATGGACACTGCTGTATCGTTTGCTATTCTAAACAAGGGTCTGACCACATTTGGTAATGACTATGGCTAACTATCAGACTGTAAGTGCCCCAATTAAAGAATGTAATAGGGCTTTTTGCAGGACTAGGAGTGTGTTCTTTAACATGTGACTGAAAATGCTATATGTTAATGAAAATTAAATTGCCACTTACTTTAAACACTTCGATTGCCATATGTAATTATAGATTAATAATGATTCAAATCATTCACATTGTTATGGAAAAAATCCCAATTAAAAAATAGGATTACTTTTTATTGTAAAAAATTTGAGAACTATCTAAATCTAAAACTCCTGATTTTCACACAAATCTGAAAATATTTTTTCTAAAACTTAGATTATTTTATGTTTAAAAACACTCATTTAATGGCATTTATAGTTGCCAATGGTAAGGATTGAATGTTTTGTGGCAATATTTTGTCACTGAACATATATAATTTTATGAATAAAATATTTGTTTATTTGAACAATGTACTTCTATAAAGTAAGACTTATTAAGCACAAAATGTAATGTACCTACTTTTAGAGATATATTACTTAATCAGTAGTTTTAATACCATAAGATTATTCAGTATTCTATTAATGTTATCAACCATCTTATATCTTAATATCTATACTAAACGTCACTTAACGTGGCCCTAAAAGTTCATTGACCCGTGTCCTAATATGTATCCTTATTTTACTAACGACTCTTTCGAAATGGTATGAAAAATTATTACTTACTAAAAATAAAATTAAAATTATTACTTATAAATTTCACACGATAATCGTGGCGTGGTAACTGATAATTTTCATACATTTGAAAGTGTCGTTAGTAAAATTAAGATACACGGGTACATACATAGGCGTCAATGAAAATTAGGACACGTTAAATGATTCTACTATAAAAAAAGGAATCTGTAAATATGATCTGGAAACTGAATAATTGTGATATTTGTAAAAACGCGAAAGTTTTAAAATTCAGTAGAGTACAAAAGTTTCAGTTATGAAACATATCAAGTGACTGAGTTTAGGCCAATCGTGTACTAGTTTTAATGATTAGTGATAATGACTAAAGTACATAGCTTATAACAAAACAACACTTATTAGTGAATGTTATGTTGGCTTTTGCTAATGTAGTACATATTTTTATCACTTCATTCATTAACATTATTGTGGGTATCATTAATGATAATGAAAGCTACTGGACATGGTTGTTTTGTTTATGCCCATAGAATCCACGACATACGTACAGTATAGGCTGTTGAGTATTGTTAATTAGGACAGTGGATTATGATTATATGCAAAGGCACCTAAAATCCATTTATTCTTACCAGTCCTATCATGTAAACAATCTTCACAGTACTTTTTGTTGAATTTTGTTGAAAATAAATCAAATATTAGTTCAAACCTAAACATTCTAAAGTAAAACATTTATTAACCACGAAAGTAATTTCCTAAAAAGTCTATTTTAATTTATATTGTTGTAAAATCATAAAAAGACATGGTAAGATTGTTTACATGATAGGACTGGTAAGAATAAATGGAGTTTACGATATAATTTGGTATCTTTATAAATGAATGGTAGGCGTATAAACTATTATTAGTAGCAGACTGCAAAATGTTTTCTAAAAAACATACAATGTATTGCAAAAAATATATTACTATAATATAGATAAGTAAAAATGTATGCCATACTGACATTAACGTCAATAAAGAGATACTCAAGCGATAAATACTTACTTTTTTTACTAGCTGCGCACCGAAACACCGTTTTTCATATTCAGGAAAAATGGCACAACGAGGCGCGGCGAAAATACCAAGTTATTATTAAAAATTAAACCCTAATTCCAATATCGTAAGATTGAAAATATCATGGCATAAAAAAAGAGAACCTGCCTTTCCCATATATTTTGACGACCGATCATTACAACTTCGCCCGTCCGCCATCTGGAGGCCCTGGGTTCGATTCCCAGCACGGGAAAAAATATTTGTAGGTACTTGTTTTCAAGATATTCTGCAGTTCTGGATGTATTGTGCACGTTTCTATGTTTGTGTCCATTGGACTCACGACACAAGCTGTGCTTAGTGTGGGCTTTTAAGTGTTGTTTTTTGTATTTAGTCAAAGAACTAATGCTAAGGTGTGAAAGGGAATTAATCTACATATAAAATAAAAAAATTCTCAATAACAATTTTATTATTGCTTGTTATTATTCACATAATACAAAATAAACTATGCACAAGTATAAGACCACTGATGTCGTTCTATTAGACTTCATAAAATATTCTTAAATACAACTTGCTATCTTTCACAACAGTTGTGTTGATATACGATGTAACACATAAGTAACATTTACAGATGAAAATAATATACAATAGCAGTCTCCCGAGAACCAACTGTGATGTTCTACGGCTTATATTATTACAATCATGGCCGAATCATCCTAGATATTATCTAATTTATAAGTAACTGTACAGGCAGCACATATTCGCGAATCGTCATTTCATATTATTTACAAATCAATATGTCTAAAAGTTTCTCTGTTCTATACTGAGCACAAGCAGCGAGTCATAGGGCACATTGACTTATATCGATCATCTCTATTGCTTTGCAGTCATTCAACCACAACAAATATTAAGTCTATAAAATGAATTTTAGTTAGTGCTGCACAATCTATAAACTCTCCCTCTGTGTTATACTGGTGAGGCAATTTAGGATATGAAAATGTAAAAAAATCCGGGACGCCCGGCAGATGTAAAACATCTGATCTGTGGTACGACAGCGTCATGCAATTTGCCGTCACAGCATTCGAGTCTTTTTAACTGCCAAGTTGTGCCAATGGATTTTTATCATCAAAATTATCGGTGACTGTCCATGATAAACATTCGTATTTTAATTGAAAGTTGTTACTTGCAAATCAAAGTAATATATCATAGATTTAAATTTAGGTTCGACATTGGAGCCTTCAAGAAAAGAGCCTATCGCTTTCTCAAAAAGTCGGCAACGCATCAGTGTAAGGGTCGTTGATGTCTATGGACTGCGGTGATTGCTTACCATCAGGCTACGCGCATGCTCGTTTGCCTACTATTCCATAAAAAAAAAAAAATACGTTTAATCTTTTCTTGCCAATCTTATATTTATTATTCATAAATAATATAAGGGTTGGGAAGAATTTTTTTTTCTATGAATAAGCCAGTAGCTATACTCCGTAACTCATGCTCTGTATAATACAAAGTTGCACTGTATTCGAACATTTGATAACTACAATACTTTATTTGCATTCCTTATCTTTGAATTCATCATTAGATATAGTCATAAGAATGATTGTTTCCAATATGTATTTTGCAAATATAAATATTAAAATCCCATCATTATTAATTATCCCAGATATATATCATTACTATATTAAATATACAATGTCATGGTTAAAAAACTGTAATAACATAGTATTGAAAAATGTATTATGCAACAAATAAATATAATAAATAGAAATATACTGTTAATAAACACTGAAAATTAATCTGCTCATGTGGTTACCTATTAAGGATCCACAGGGTGTTGTAAAAGCCGATTCAGGGATAAACTTTAAATGGCAGTGAGTGAACCAGTCACCATCACAAAAATATACATTACAATATCCCACAGCAAATATTTAAAAAAGCTCGGAAAGGACTCCTTTCTAAGCTTTTTAGGGTTCCGTAGTCCGACAAGGAACCCTTATAAGATCGTTCAGTCCGTCCGTCCGTCCTAGATAACCTTTGAAAGGAGCAATCAGCTGACACAATAGATTGGTCAATACGACCCAATGGATGGAGCTTATCTCAATTACAAATATTTACTACGGGAAACTGTTTTGTTATTGATTGTTACAAAAGTAAACATTGTTTAAAAATCTTATGCTTTTGTGCTAGGATTGCTAATAAATATATATTTAGTGAAAAGAAAACATGATTTCTTAAAATATCCTTCAAACTCAGACAGGAAATATCTAAAATTCCTTCAAAAATAATACATTTTAATACCCATTATAACTGCATTTTTATAATGTCGATTCTTATTTGCTTTAGTAATTAAGTAATTTCTACATTATGGATGAACTATACATTATTCTGAACATTTTGGTCCACCCAAGGCATAAATAACATGTATATTGTCCATTGGGATATGGGATGTTATCCCAAAATAATATTGTGTACATCAAAGCATTAATTAATGATACATTTAAAAGTTATATGTTATAATTTAAATAACATCATAAGTTGGTAGACTTTTCACATCTGTAAAATCATAATATTATGAATTCTTATACTTTGACGATTTTTTTAAATTATTATTGTAAGATATATCGGCCAAAGTATTGAAGCTCCGATGCATAGTATAAATAAAAAGCAAGCTGTATGCTACACACAAATTAAGTCACAACCGCGTAAAAATGGAGCCAAAATGTCGACGATGTATAATCTCATTTCACTTAAAAAACTACGGCATATATTTACATACCTTATAATACACGTCTATTATTAAAAAATCTCCAAAAGTTAAAAAATTGACAAACACATTAACACTCTTATACTTAACAAAGCGTATGGATTCGTCTATTTACAAGTACGTAAAATAACGCGCGTATTATTACATGCAAATTAGGGCACCGAAATAATAAGTACTTATTACCAATATTACAGGGAAAGTGGTCGCTTGATTCTCTATGGTGTGATGCGTGATCACTTGTTGGCAGTCGACTTGATATATGTATTGCTATCAAATAGTGTTATAGAAAGTCTATTTGTGTCAATCCACGAAAAAGTTACCTTATGGTCATTGGTATTTAAGTTGTTTAGAAAAACAAATCATACGAGTTTACTTAGCTTATAATAAGCACAATGTCGTAAGTGCCAACGGTAGCTTTTCCTGTGGATTGACACATTTGTGCACATTTTATAGTCTCACACAGATCAATATGGCATAACTGTGAGATCATGAAAAATATAACATAATCAAATGTACAATTTCGACCTGCTAATTTGTGCTTGGTAAATACAAATTAAGCTTGACTGTACACTATAGTTCACCATTTAATAAGGCGGAAAGTGGTTTTAAACTTACCATCTACAGATTATTTACAATATGCACAGAGATTAAAGCGACACACATCAGCCATCGAAAACTCCTTGGGCAGCCTTCATATTGCTTATACCTTGAGTCTGGAGTCTTGTGCAGGCATCACTACTGAAGGAACACATCAAATTGCTTCAACAGATATGCCTAATGCAGAAGCTGTACTACGAACTTCTACTAATTTCATCAGAACCACTGATTTATATTCCTATTCATTTATAAATAAATAAAATGACAATAATAACAGACTAGACATAATAGGACCGTCTGCCATTTCATTAAGTATTTCTTTATGCCATCTGCCTACCTTAGTTAGAAAAAGGCATATAATAAAAGCGATTAATACAAATTTTGAAACTCAAGTCTTCATTTCACTTCCATACATAATTTTCCTAATTTTATGTAACTATCCAACATGAGATCTTTCTTAGTAAGACTACTGACCGACATTCATGCCCAAGTTCCAATTGTTTTCAGTGTCCACATTAGCATACGAATTTTTATAAATACTTGTGATGAGTTTGTAGGGATGACTCAGAGGGGTGGCAGAAGGGGCGAGGGGGGTGCCGGACAGCGCTATGGCTTAAACTTCACAAGGGGAATAGTTTTTGACTGCAGGCACTTGTCACACACCCACTCTGCATACACCTCCGCCGTCAGCAACTGGAACGCTGGCTCCGTCAAGCCAGTACATCCTCTGGAAATCAAACAATTTATTAGTAAAAGGAATCAAAATATAAAATATACTGGCAGAGAATGCCTTATGGCATCAAGTCCACCTTTTGTTTATTTGTTTTAATTTGTACAATAAAGTTTAAATAAAGCAAAATAAAATAGTTGTTCCAAGGCCAGACTTAACAGAAATATTAAGTTTTGTACTATAATATCTTTTTGTAGATTTTTTAATAACAAATATTAATTAATTCAATTATTTCAAAACAATGTGGAGTGTTTATTTACCTGTGAAACCAAAAGTTGCATCCAGACTCACATAGGATAGCTTGATCATTATCATGGACTTCTTTGTGACAGACTCCACATGGGTATATCGGAGGAGCATTCGGATTCTGAGGGTTGAACACCATGGGTTGATCTGGTGGATACACTTTGCCCGCACTCACAGGCATTGGTTTAGGGCCAAACATGCCCATTCCCTGCCCCATAGGACCCACTCCTTGACCTCCTGGTCCCCCCATAGCCATCCCACTCATTCCTGCCAGTGGACCACAATTACCCATATTACCAGGTCCTGGACCCATACCCATTGACCCACTCCCGCCCATTCCCATAGGTCCTCCATGGCCCATATGGCCTCCTGGCCCTCCATATGGGGGGCCAGGTCCCATTGACGACATAGGACCATTGCCACCCATAGGTCCACTTCCCATAGCTGATCCCATTGGACTACCATGTCTCATGGGGCCACAATGTCCAGGACCCATTCCTCCACTCTGCATTGGATTTGATGACATGATAGAACTAGTAGGGCCCATTGAACCGTTTGAACAGCTTGGGCCCATTGGGCCGTTCATTCGAGGAACATTCATTCCTGGACCTCCACCTCCCATTGGCCCATTAATGGGTCCATTCATTGATCCTGCACCAAGAGGACTATGCATAGGTGGTCCCATTGGACTGTTGCTCATATGGCTACCAGCCATTGAACCCATATTCATTGGACTCCCCATAGGCCCTGAAGACATTGGAGATCCCATAGGCATTGAATTCATAGGGCTCATTGGACTACCCATTGATCTTGATGTTGGCCCCATTCCAGGCCCCATGTTGTGATTGCTCATACCCATGTTAGGACCCCCCATCGGTGACATTCCACCCATATGCCCCATAGGGCTCATGTTTCCCATCGGACTGATCCCTCCTCTTGGTGGCATCTGCTGGCTCATAGAGCTCATGTTGTGAGGCAAAGGGCTCATGTGCCTCATTGGTGGCCCACCCATACCATGCATAGGGCCCACCATGCCCATTGGGCCATTTTGATTCATCATAGGACCATTATGGCTTAACATTGGACCATTGTGAGAGACTGTTGATGGAGAATCATCAAAAGGGTTTGAAGCAACTATTGTGTCTCCATAACCTGTCAATGGAGGTGGCAGCAGGTCCTGTGCTGTAGGTGGTGGCTGAGGAGTTAATGCATTATTAGCATTTGAAGTTTTTCTTCTCTTCTTCGCATTACTCGGCGCCGGCGCCGGCGGTGTCGGAGTATCCATTGGCGGTTTAAAGTCTGGAGGTCCCAGACCAGGGCCTGGCAGCCTATAGGAAGGCATCCCTGCCAAGTTGTGACTCATTTTGTTAATTTTGAGAGTCAGCTCTAACAACCATTATGAAGAAGTGTGAATTGTTGTTTTAATAAGTAGATTCAATCGTAAGGCACCGCATTGTCACGAGAAAGCGCAATAACGTGCCGGAAGACTGGTCGTGTCTATTTCTGTAACATAAAAAATACTGCATCAAACACCCGTTATTCTAAAACGAATGAAGAGAAATATACATTCCATTGCAAACTGTTTAAATTGCATTTAAATAATATGAAATCAACATTATTGACAATGACGGTTACGAAGCCCTAAAGCAATAACTTTAGTAACCTGACTAATAAAAAAATTCTAAATACCACTGTTTTATCTATAATTAATGATGTATTATGTAGTATTTGGATGATTAAATGATGAAAAACAAATAAAACTTACTGCATTATCAATGTAGCATCGGAAATAGTGATAAATTTTTTGTACTACTCCAGACCCCAAGGCAGGCGTGCAACTTGGGACAAAATACCAGCAAAAAATGTGTTTTCTCTTGATATCAATGTTATTCACATAAAGTCACTTGCTGGATTATTGTTTATGCACACATGAAAAACACTTAAAACAAATAATAATAACGCATCAATGGCATTTTTATTTACGACTCGCAATATTCCAAACAACACACGCCACATTCACGATAAAATTTGATACAAAATCACCGGCAGAGGGCGCGCATCAGTGTAAGGTTTTTATGGCAAAGGAGTCATACTCTCATAAAGTCAAAGAAGAGGAGAATGCTCAAAAAATATATTGCGAAATAATAGGTAATAAATATTATATTATACAGTATTATATATCATATATATCATATTATATATTTAACCGCATGATATATATAAAAAATTGTAAACTCACTAAAAACTGTTTTTTTTTTATCGAAGTCGGACCCATCGCTCGTCCCGTACAAAAAGTTACTCGAATATATATTATTCATCAATCTGTGTTTTTAGTTTGTTTGTTTGCAATTTGTTTGTTCATGAACTTTCACCAGTAGAGTAGGTGTACGGGGTGTACCACAGAATATTTATTTTAAGGGTACAATACAAGGTTGTTTCAACATTCATCCTTTGTTTAATGTTCAATCAATAATAAATCGAATCGCTGTGTACATAGTTGAAACACAGAAATAATTTTTATTGAAAATTGGCACAAAAGCATTGGTTTGTATTGTACAAAAAAAAACGCAGGCAGGCAGTCAATGTCAAACTAATAAAAATAAATGATTTTGAGGTTAGAAAGAATAAGATAAATGAGATAGTATTGAGATTATTTCAGAGAAGTTATTTTTAAGTTTTGAATTCAATGAATTTCATTGTTAAAACGCCATGGCTTTAAACAAGTTATTTTCTAGCTTAACTATAACTTCTAACTTATTAAATAGAAGAGCCATTCATGTTTCTGTTGTTAATTTTGCTAGTAAACCTAATGTTGAGAAACCTAAGCCTGGATTTGGTATAAGTTACCGTCGTATTGTTCATTTTCCTGAGAAATATACAGTCAAACCTTTAGAAGTCACAAATCTCGCAGGCAGAGATCCTGTCACTGGTAAGGAAAACGATTTGACATTAAAATGCAAGCAAAGTAGAAATGTTAAAGCAAAAAGCGAATAATATTATTGTTATCCTATTTTCTAGGGCGTGTGGTAGCAAAAGGGATAGGTGGTGGCATAAAACATAAATACCATTGGATAGAATGGCTGCGAGATGGACCCACTGAAGGTCCACCTCAAGAGGAAAAGGTTATACAGGTAAGTTTATTGTGCACATAAGGGCTAGTTCTTGCAAGTATCTTAGTCAAGCATGATAGATTAATGTCTGTCCTGTCATTTACTATTGTTAATATCTATGGGTTCTAAGGTAATAGGTTCTAAGCTGTGCATAAATATGAAACCTACGCCAGATTTTAAGTTACAACCTTCAACAATACCACTGTGAAAACCGCATTAAATTTCGTCTAGTAGTTTTATGTGATGCACATACAACATAGGTACACACAGACAATAATTCTAAAAAAACATTTTGGCTTCTATTGGCTCTAAAGAGTTTTTTTTAATTAATATGTTCTATGCACAGACCAGTTACATTTTATTATATGTATAGATAATGGAAGATGGATGCAGAACGGCACATATAGCCTTGGTGGCAGTTGGTGATAAACTCAAATACATATTGGCAACAGAAAATATGAAAGCAGGTGACATCTTGAAGACATCCAGAAATCTTCCTAGAATTCCAGGTACTGTAACATTTTCCAGCTATACATATACAATACATCTAAATATTTCATTAGCTTTCTTGCTTAGATTTATAATACCTATAGTGTTCCTCATTGAAAAGACAACGCAGAAATAATTTTTCAAACTGGACCGGTAGTTTCAGAGAAAAGTGTGTCCAAACAAACAAATATACACTAATAACTCTTCATCTTTATTTATAATGTTAAATGTGCACTTTAACAATTAGATGTGTTTTGATTTCAGTGAGGGCTAATGAAGGTGATGCATATGTTTTGGGAGCCTTACCCACTGGTACTATTGTCCACTGCATTGAAAAGGAGCCAGGTAAATATATATTTTCACTGTACAATACTTTTGAAAAAGAATTTGAAAAAACTAGCTTTTGCCCTCATAAATTATACAAAAAAACCTTCCTCAGGACCGGTGGGTCCTAAGGAAGGTGATAAACTCAAATGTCAATGTCCATTGGTGAAAACCACATGAAAATTTGTTCAGTTTTTGAGTTTATTTATTACATACAGACAGATGCAGTGCACGGGACTTTATTCTATAATATGTAAGGATTAATCAATGTTTTTCCAGGTCATGGAGGATTATACATCCATGCGGCTGGCACATGTGGAACAATACTTAGAAGACAAGATGACAGAATAATTGTTCAGATGCCATCCAAAAGGACATTTAGTTTTCATCCATTGTGCATGGCTGTTGTTGGTATGTGATTTTGGTTTATAAGTTTTTCAGTGTTCATTTTCAGCCATTTCAACCCAGTATGCATATGCCCTTTCTTTGCGAAATTTTTTAAGGTCCTGTGCTAATCTCATTCATATACTTTCTTGTTAGCCAAACAATAACATCTGACCACAAGTACCCTCTCTCTCTATCTCAGCCTAAAGACGTCCACTGCTGGACAAAGGCCTCCCCAAGGATTTTATACGTGGGGGGTTTTGCCGTAATCGCCACGCTTGGCAGGCGGGTTGGCGATCGCAGTGAGACTAAGGGATTAAAAACACCGGAGGATGGGCAGCAGCATCTTTCCGCGTACTATGCCATCACACAAGTACCCTATTCACCCTATATTCCAGATTTTTTACTCTACCCAAATCCCATCTAAATCTCGCCGGTAGTATTTGCAATCATCACGGAGTAATTTAAGTAGGTTACCATTTTGATAGGTAATAATTTTAATAATGACTAGCATGGACTCACGGTAACAAAGTCCTCTCTTAGTGCTCCCCAACCATTCCCCAACATTCCATATGGAAACTACATGCCCAACAGTTTCCTACTCCCAATAGTTTTTGCAATGTCTGTCAGTCACTCAGTATTGGAGATTTTTTTATTAACCTTTATTGTCTCACGGCTGGGCAAGTCTCTGCCAGTGGATTCCAATCTTCTCTGTCCATAGCAACAAGTATCATTGTTAATGACATCAGGTCGTCTCTCAAACGTGGACCACGGGGACACCCCAATCGGTTCCCGGCAGAGGAACCAAAGAGCATACGAAGAATTTAAATAAAATAGGCACTAAATTAAACTCGCTTGAATTTCTTTTAGGAAGTTTATAAAAAAAGATGACAAGTATCATTGTTAATGACATTTTAATGACACCAGGTCGTCTCTCAAACGTGGACCACGGGGACACCCCAATCGGTTCCCCGCAGAGGAACCGCTGGCTCGGCAACCGGCCGCGCTCCGGCCTGTGGAAACGCAAGGACGGCCGCCACGGACGCAAGATTAGACCTCCTAAACCTGTCAAGGAGATATCTCTTGCTATGAACCCTTTGCCTACGAAACCTGTGCAGCTGACTATGACCCCGTGAATGTAGTTTGTTTGGTAGATTAAAAATGTAAATTATTAGTAGATATACTGTGATTTTTTTAACCCCTGCCCCTGATGAAACAGAAGTGTTAACTTAGCCATGATTCAGTAAAAAAAAATTGATCTTTTTTGTTATTGTTCAACCAAATTTTGCCTAAAAGAGGTATGTCTAATTTTATTTTAATAATAATACACTTATTGATATTGCAACATTTATTTTAAGAACTTTATTAGCATTTACATAAGTTTAACTTACATAATAATATTAAAAGTATAAATATCACATATAAAGCTGTCATTATAACCTTGACTGACTGACATAGTGATCTATCAACGCACAGCCCAAACCACTGGACGGATTGGGCTGAAATTTGGCATGCAGGTAGATATTATGACGTAGGCATCCGCTAAGAAACGATTAACACGAGCGAAGCCGCGGGCGCTAGCTAGTCACATATAAAGCTGTCATTCTAAATATTTTATAGATTTAAAGAAATGCAGTCACCATTTTATTTTCCTACCATGCATATAAACATGAGCTTTTTGTGTAAGTTTATATGAGTTACAAGATTTTCATAATTATTTGACACATCATCACAAACTGGCTTCATTCTTCATCTTCATCGTCGGACAAAGTTAAAACCTGGAATGTTCATTTTAATCATCATTAATATAATTCACATTAAATTATTTCCATATGATTTATTTGAAGTAACTTTTACTTATTTAAGTACATAATCACTTCAAAGAAACTAGATTTATATGCGGACTAGTCTGCTGTATATAAATCTGCCACGGGGCTTTGCTCCCCTGGGAATATCGGGAATCCGGATAGCCATCCTTACAGAGTATTTTTTAAATCAGACCAGTAGGTCCAGGGATCAGCGTGCATACTCTTCAGCTATAGTATATAGATAGTAAAGATTGCCATAATATCTGCTATTATAACCATAAATATTTTGACTTACATCAGTCATCTCCGCAGTCAAATGTAACTCGGAAAGCCCAGTCACATCTTCCAAATAGCTGCCACTGTCGAACACCCTGAGCAGAAACTCTATGCCCTCACTTCTATACTTGTCTATGACTGGTTCCGAACACGCTATACACTGCTTGAACTTCGGGCAAGTAGGCAGTATGGACTGATAGGAATGTAGGAAGCCCCGTATTGAATGAGGTACTGGTCCTAAGACGCCTTCAGTTTGTGGGTTGTCTTTTTCAGTTTCTTCGTTTAAATTGTATGGTGCTGGAGCGTCTAGTCTGTAATTAATACATTATCTTGCAGTATTTTTTAGTGAATACGCAAATAATATAAGAGATAGTCTTTTATTGACGTAGCATAGATGATAATAAGTTAAGCTGTAGTGTCCGAGTCGTAGGGCGCCCGCCTGTAGCTGCAAAGGTCCCATTTTCAAATCCTGCCTATGCTATGAGTTTGTATACCAATCTGACTCATGTATGGCAGTTTTCATCGACCACCACTTGCTTCAGGTGAAGGAAAACATCGTGAGAAAACTTGCATTCTGGTTGATGATTATCAGCAAGTGTGTGAAATGGAGAAGGTAATGGAAAACCACTCGATTAACATTGCCAACATAGTCGTTGTGTGGTTCATTCCATATAATGACCACGACCCTCAATCATGAGGATACGACTAAGGGAGAGGATTTTTTTGCTTGTAAAAGTATAGTATTTTTCCCTTTGCCCAGCAATAGGACACAGCAACAGGCTAGGAATAAAAAAGTATAGTTACCTAAGTGGGTGTTGCAGCATCGCCACTAACATCTCGACCGCCAGAGCGCCCGCAATGGCCGCCACTCCTGGTCGGGTCACTGTGCACTGTTGGTCTAGAGTCCTATCTTTCATAGACTGAAACAAAGTGTTCGTGTTATTATGTGGTTTTGAAGCGGTGGTGGCCAAGTAGTAATGGCGGGTAGGACCCGGGTTCAAATCCTACCTGTGTCACATGAGTTTGCAAACCAATCTAACTCATGTATGGTAGTTTTCTCATAGACCACCACCTGCTTCCGGTGAAGGAAAACATCGTGAGGAAACCTGCACATTGGCTGTTTAGTTTACTAGTGTGTATAAGGCTACCGCAAATAGATGGCGGTAGTCGTAAAAGTCATGTCAGATGCCTCTAGGCGACTTTAATAAAAGTGACACCAGTGTTAGTAATAACACACTCGATAAGAAGATACTGTTGAGTTAAAACGGCCACTTTGATAAATAACGAAAAATGAACCTTATGTATAGTGGAATAAGATTAATTTTTGAATATTAGGGAAATGCGAAATGGATCCATGGTCTGGAAGCGAAAAAAGCACAGGTGCCAGTTGCTTCTCTTCCCGTGCAGATTGTAAAGCATGTAAAAGTACGTAGCTGTCCAACAGTAACAACTTCACGATGCAATGCTAGCTAACTGTGGCTCACGTCGCGCGGCGCTGTGACGTCATTACAGAAGTAGCGGGCCCGCCACCCCGTGCCTCATTACTATAGCTGTCCAATTGAAACAACTTCACGATGCTAAGCTAACTGTGGCTCACGTCGCGCGGTGCTGTGACGTCATTACAGAAGTAGCGGGCCCGCCACCCCGTGCCTCATTACTATATAGCTGTCCAACTGAAACAACTTCACGATGCTAAGCTAACTGTGGCTCACGTCGCGCGGTGCTGTGACGTCATTACAGAAGTAGCGGGCCCGCCACCCCGTGCCTCATTACTATAGCTGTCCAACTGAAACAACTTCACTATGCTAAGCTAACTGTGGCTCACGTCGCGCGGTGCTGTGACGTCATTACAGAAGTAGCGGGCCCGCCACCCCGTGCCTCATTACTATAGCTGTCCAATTGAAACAACTTCACGATGCTAAGCTAACTGTGGCTCACGTCGCGCGGCGCTGTGACGTCATTACAGAAGTAGCGGGCCCGCCACCCCGTGCCTCATTACTATAGCTGTCCAATTGAAACAACTTCACGATGCTAAGCTAACTGTGGCTCACGTCGCGCGGCGCTGTGACGTCATTACAGAAGTAGCGGGCCCGCCACCCGTGCCTCATTACTATAGCTGTCCAATTGAAACAACTTCACGATGCTAAGCTAATTGTGGCTCACGTCGCGCGGTGCTGTGACGTCATTACAGAAGTAGCGGGCCCGCCACCCCGTGCCTCATTACTATAGCTGTCCAACTGAAACAACTTCACGATGCTAAGCTAACTGTGGCTCACGTCGCGCGGTGCTGTGACGTCATTACAGAAGTAGCGGGCCCGCCACCCCGTGCCTCATTACTATAGCTGTCCAACTGAAACAACTTTACGATGCTAAGCTAATTGTGGCTCACGTCGCGCGGTGCTGTGACGTCATTACAGAAGTAGCGGGCCCGCCACCCCGTGCCTCATTACTAGGTAGCTGTCCAACTGAAACAACTTCACGATGCTAAGCTAACTGTGGCTCACGTCGCGCGGTGCTGTGACGTCATTACAGAAGTAGCGGGCCCGCCACCCCGTGCCTCATTACTAGGTAGCTGTCCAACTGAAACAACTTCACGATGCTAAGCTAACTGTGGCTCACGTCGCGCGGTGCTGTGACGTCATTACAGAAGTAGCGGGCCCGCCACCCCGTGCCTCATTACTATAGCTGTCCAACTGAAACAACTTCACGATGCTAAGCTAACTGTGGCTCACGTCGCGCGGTGCTGTGACGTCATTACAGAAGTAGCGGGCCCGCCACCCCGTGCCTCATTACTATAGCTGTCCAACTGAAACAACTTCACGATGCTAAGCTAACTGTGGCTAACGTCGCGTGGCGCTGTGACATCATTACAGAAGTAGCGGGCCCGCCACCCCGTGCCTCATTACTATAGCTGTCCAACTGAAACAACTTCACGATGCTAAGCTAACTGTGGCTCACGTCGCGCGGCGCTGTGACGTCATTACAGAAGTAGCGGGCCCGCCACCCCGTGCCTCATTACTATAGCTGTCCAACTGAAACAACTTCACGATGCTAAGCTAACTGTGGCTAACGTCGCGTGGCGCTGTGACATCATTACAGAAGTAGCGGGCCCGCCACCCCGTGCCTCATTACTATAGCTGTCCAACTGAAACAACTTCACGATGCTAAGCTAACTGTGGCTCACGTCGCGCGGCGCTGTGACGTCATTACAGAAGTAGCGGGCCCGCCACCCCGTGCCTCATTACTATAGCTGTCCAACTGAAACAACTTCACGATGCTAAGCTAACTGTGGCTAACGTCGCGTGGCGCTGTGACATCATTACAGAAGTAGCGGGCCCGCCACCCCGTGCCTCATTACTATAGCTGTCCAACTGAAACAACTTCACGATGCTAAGCTAACTGTGGCTCACGTCGCGCGGCGCTGTGACGTCATTACAGAAGTAGCAGCCCAGCTGCGATCCCGGGATGTACGCGGATTGCACAGTGGCGGCCTCTCGCGACCTGTGGCCACCCCGTGCCTCATTACTATAGCTGTCCAACTGAAACAACTTCACGATGCTAAGCTAACTGTGGCTCACGTCGCGCGGCGCTGTGACGTCATTACAGAAGTAGCAGCCCAGCTGCGATCCCGGGATGTACGCGGATTGCACAGTGGCGGCCTCTCGCGACCTGTGGCCACCCCGTGCCTCATTACTATAGCTGTCCAACTGAAACAACTTCACGATGCTAAGCTAACTGTGGCTCACGTCGCGCGGCGCTGTGACGTCATTACAGAAGTAGCAGCCCAGCTGCGATCCCGGGATGTACGCGGATTGCACAGTGGCGGCCTCTGGCGGGCCCGCCGTCCCGTGCCTCATTACTAAGTAGCTGTCGAATCCCAGCGCTGCGTTTATCACTATCTGGAAAGGGAAGAGATTAAAAAGCATGTCTCTACTTCTCTCTCTCAGAAAGTGCTTATTTATTATAGGAAGGTTTGTGCACAAGGTCGATTCATGTATCTACTCATAAATGTATTCATATTAACTTTAATTTACGGGTTTGCCTTATGTTTTCTAAATAATATTAAAATTATTTAAATTTAATATAAGCGCCGAAATTATTATTACGAGATTTCAATGAATATGTTAAGCCTGCATCACACGTTTTTAGCCAAAACAGGCGTTACTGAATTGACCCTGGTGCCAAAACTAGATCATTATTGATAATAAAAATAGTACTATAGGCTTCTCAAATAACTGCTACTACTTATACGAGACAGATAAAAATATTTTGCCTTTTATTTTTGCGTAAATACCTTCCAGAAAACACGAAAAATACGAAAAACAAGGTTCACGGCTTTAACGAAATCATTATGTAAAACACAAAATATAATTTCTACATAATGTTAAATCGCGAGTTTATTAAACTAGCTACAAGTTGCTCGTTTTAGATTTTTGAAAAATAACTCGAAAAAAATATTATATATCGTAACAATTCACTAAGAAATTCCCCATACATTTTTTGTATGGCAATGCCATCGCTCAATATATACGAGTTCCAAGCCCACGAAAAATCAGTCTGCCGGTAAGAGTCAAGGGGAATCCACGTCGCTCTGCTGCTCGGGAGGCATTTAATTTTCGCGTGTTCATGTATTCACAGACAGCAAAGAGTAATGTAGATCAGAGTTACATATTTATTACTTTTAATCTTTTTAAAATTTATATAGGTACCATTTTCATACTCATGAATGATGGCCGACAATTTTTGATGAAATAGAAATCGTAATAAATCGCAATCATAGAAATCGAAATCATAAAAATCAAAATAAATCTAAATCAAGATCCAAGATGGCGGACAACTTTTTTTTTTATTTTTCGATATGTATATCGTTTCATAAGTTTTTCAGTGCGCTGATTACGAAAATAACATTTATTTTGAGATCCAAGATGGCGGACAACTTTTTTTTTCAATTTTACAATATGGGTATGTTTTTATAGGTTTTTCGGTGCGCTAATGACAAAAATAACATTTATTTTGAGATCCAAAATGGCGGGCAGTTTTTTTTTTCAAGTTTACAATATGGGTATGGTTATATAGGTTTTTGGGGACGCTGATGACGAAAATAACATTTATTTTGAGATCCAAGATGGAGGACAGTTTTTTATTTTATTTTACAATATGGGTATCGTTTTCTAGGTTTTTGGGGACGCTGATGACGAAAATAACATTTATTTTGAGATCCAAGATGGCGGACAATTTTTTATTTTATTTTACAATATGGGTATCATTTTATAGGTTTTTGGGGACGCTGATGACGAAAATAACATTTATTTTGAGATCCAAGATGGCTGACAGTTTTTTTATTATTTTACAATATGGGTATCGTTTAATAGGTTTTCGGGGACGCTGATCTTAAAATAAATGTTATTTTGGTCATCAGCGTCCCCAAAAACCCATAAAACGATACCCATATTGTAAAATTAAAAAAAAATGTCCGCCATATTGGATCTCAAAATAGATGTTATTTTCGTCATCAGCGTCCCCAAAAACCTACAAAATGTTACCCATATTGTAAAATTAAAAAAAAAATTGTCCGCCATATTGGATCTCAAAATAAATGTTATTTTTGTCATCAGCGCACCGAAATACCTATATAACCATACCCATATTGTAAACTTGAAAAAAAAGTTGTCCGCCATCTTGGATCTCAAAATAAATGTTATTTTTGTCATCAGCGCACCGAAAAACCCTTATAACCATACCCATATTGTAAACGTGAAACAAAAGTTGTCCGCCATCTTGGATTCCAAAATAAATGTTATTTTCGTAATCAGCGCACTGAAACACTTATAAAACGAGACCCATATTGCAAAATTTAAAAAAGTTGTCTGCCATCTTGGATCCAAAAATACTATTTTTGTAAACCTCATCCCGAAAAATTGGCCTTCATGGGATGCCAGGCAGATGTTTAACATCTTAGCATCCTGGCACGACGGTCATGTTATTTTCTGTCGCGGCATTCGTGTCCATTTTACTGCCAAGTCGCGCCAAGTATGTTTTACATAAGAAAATGGTCGTAATTTTATTTTTAGTATTCATTACCGTAAAGCAAGAAAAAAAAAATATATAGGTACCAACAAATCCTTTGCCGGATCTCGGTCACTTATTACTTCGGGTTGGCGGCAATCTCACGTCGATGTGTGCGTGTGACTTGCACACAGCCAGCTGCGGTCTATCAAATACCTAAACTCGGTCGGGCGCGCGGACGTGATACACTCTTAACAAAGATTTTCTCAGTTTTTTACAAGTGTACGAGTAATTTGATTAAAACCCGTAACTAAAAAAATACTCACGCGTGCAAAGCAGTGGTGGCCGAGTGGAAGGGCGCCCGCATGTGGATGCAAAATCCCAGATTCGAATCCTGCCTGGGCCACATGAGTTCGTATACCAATCTGACTCATGTTAGTTTTCATCGACCACCACTTGCTTCCGGTGAAGGAAAACATCGTGAGGAAACCTGCATTCTGGTTGATGATTATCAGCTAGTGTGTGAAATGGAGAAGGCAATGGCAAACCACTTCATTAAAATTGCCAAGAGAGTCGTGTGTGTTTCATTCCATATAATGACCACGACCCTCAGTCATGAGGAAAATACGACTAAAGAGACTCACGCGTGTTGTTAGCCGGAACCGCCGAGTAGTTTCGACTTCATATGGATAAACACGCGTGAGTATCCATAATCACTATTTACAAGTTATTTTTTTTAGTTATATGTCAGCACTAACTACCGTAGGATTAAATAATATATTTTAGTTAAAAAATCATGGCTGGAGAGCCTAACAACTGACTGTGAAACAAATTCCTCCCGTTCTTGAGATTCATTTCTTAAGATTTTTAAATGTAGGATTAAAATAAATTAATAGTAAAAAACTTTTTAAAAAAGCTTTTATTTTTCGAATTATTCTCAACAAACCCTTTCTTTGATACCCATATTGTAGAAATGCATTATAAAATTTACAAATAACTATTCCGCCATCTTGGATGGTCCGCCATATTGGATTTAGAATGACGTTACATACCATATCATGCAATGTCATCCAAATTAAACGTGTGTACAAAACTTCAGCTCAATCGGTTGAAGATATTTACTTCAAAATTGAGTTCTAAGATTCCACCCGAACGAACATACTTGTTTACATACATTGCAAGTTAAATATAAGCTTTTAATAAGTACCTTTCCATAATGAGCGGCGATGAGCGTCGGCAGCCATCTTGCCTCCCTCGTGTCGAGCAACAGAAATATGACGTCATGGTCTGCTATTGCGGCTGTCAGAGTGTCCACGTTAGAGACTGTCTCCGCCCTTAGCGAGTCCCCGACCGGGTGGCCCGGCATTGGGATGTGCAAGGGGAGGCCTTTGCTCAACTGGAAATAAAAAAAAAAATATTTTGCCGTAAAATTCTAGGACTACAAAGGTTGGCTGGAAGAAATTGCATTTGCGATAAGCCCGCCTTTGCGCTTATTTATGTACCTATTTACTTTTGTCACTACTTTGTTTGTTCTTTTCTGTAAATAGTGCAATAAAGTGATGATCTATCTATCTATTTACAGTTTTACGGCAATTGCATTTTTTTTTCTGTTCTAGGACTAGAACTATCATATCAAGTCGATTTGGAAATAAAATAGCTGTTGCCAAGGTCTCAGCTGATGTAAGTAATACACATATATGTAGATAGTACTATATATGTATGGTAGTATACTTTTTTCTGTGGCCGACTGTACCTAGTAATTTTAAGATAATTTATGCTATTTTTTTGGATGTACGTGTACGGATTGAGTGCCATTTGCATACCTACAAATCCAAAGATTTCAATGTTAATTAATTTTTACAAAGTCCTGAAGCTAAATAATAAAATTGAAAAAGACAATATTGTAGTTATGTCACAGAATTAATATAAGTACTGTTATGTAGTGGCAAGCGCAGCATTGGACACACCGACCAGTGGTCGCATGAGCTGACGAATAATGGAGACCGCTTGCAACTGGTCTTTTTGGAAATCCATGGGAGAGGCCTATGTCCAGCAGCGGCCTTCCTGCGGCTTAAATCTCTCTCTCATCTGAGCGATGTCCCGGGTACTCTTTCCTAAATCCTACACTTCGCAAGATTTTCAGCATCAACGGCGGATCCAGGATTTTTTTCTGGCTTCGGACTATGCATGTTGAGGGGGGGGTGCAACAAAGCAGAAGGACCAGATTTGCAAAAAATCAAGAAATGAACCAGATGGGCAGAAAAGATCTCTTATTTCTTTATTTGATATGCACTGTTATGGAATTCTCTCCACAGTAGGTAAACAAAAATAGTCTGGGGGGGACGTTTCTGTTATTTCTTAATTTGATATGCACTGTCATGGAATCTCCCTCCACAGTAGATACAGAAAAAAGCAGTCTGGGGGGGGGGCACGTGATGAATTATGCACTCACAACAGTCGGCAGTATGTTTCTGAGATTCTCTGCCGCGGCCTCGGCTTTCCTCCGGCCGTTGACGCAGTCCCGGAATGTGTACAACACCTGCCGTGTCGGGTTCGAATACGAGACCTTTCCGTTGTCTATGAACGTTATGTGCCGGAAACCCCACGCCTGTGAAACAGTAGCAACATTACATACATACATAGAATCACGTCTATATCCCTTACGGGGTAGATAGAGCCAAGAGTCGTGAGACTCGAAGGCCACGCTTAGCTGAATAGTGTAGCAACATTAATAAGAAAAAAATGCGTGATTGAGTAACAAACATACAAACTCACATCCAATCTTTCGCATACATAATTAACTAGGTGCGAACTGGGGCTTTGCTCCAGTGGGAATTTCGGGATAAAATTTCGCTATTTACAGGGGGATTTCCCTATGTACTATTCCCGGTATTTTTCTACTCGTGGACCAAATTTCATCGAAATCCGTCCAGTAGATTAAGCGTGATTGAGTAACAAACATCCTCACAAACTCACGTCAAAACTTTCGCATTTACAATATTCCTACCTTTTGCCCGCGGCTTCGCTCGCGTGAATTTCCCACGGCAACAGTGCTCTTTCTCGGGATGATAAGTATCCTAATGTCCTTCTCAGTACGTCTAACTATGTGCATGCGAAATTTCAGGAAGATGGGTTCATTAAATAAAGCGTGAAGAGGTAACAAATAAACAAAATAAATAAACAAACAAACTCACTTTCGCATTTATAATATTAGCACAGGGCGGGCGCTTCATAGAAACGGGGCGTCAAATATACCTACCACTACCACAAACGAAGCTGTATATCCGTGAACACGTCAGTAACACGTCAATGTGTGCGCTTTCATAGTCATAGCGTCCCAATACACACAAGAACGGGGGAGAAGTGCGGAGGGTGCGGGGGGGTGCCATATTGCGGGAGGAGCAGGGAGTTTCCTTTCTGTACGTAGTACTTATATTATTTCTGTAATATTAGTTAGGATTAGTAGGATTATAGTAGACTAGTAGTATATTATATTACGTTGGACGATCCATCGCCATCGAAAAACCACAGGAACAATAAGTAGCTACCCTCTCTCTTCACCTTCCCCAAGCCGGCCGGTCCCCGTGGGGAAGTAGACCACAACCCCCCTACCAGATTATAAATGTACTGAATAAATAATATATAAAAAAGATACATACATATACATAGGTAATAAAATTAATGTAAAAAATAAATAATTATACTTAATACTTAATAAATTAATTAGTGTACTTACAGATAAATTGCAATTTGAATACATTTGTTTTTATTCATAAATAAATAATAAACGTCAGTATTTTAGCTTAAATGTTTTATTTAAATAAATTGATATAAAAAATTTATGTATTACAATTTGAATATGTTTCTTTTGAAATTTTAAATAAATAAATGTGTTTATTTTAACTTAATTGCTAATTTAGTATTATAATTATTAATTTTATTGTAGTTGATGATTTAGCCTAGATTAAGTTTTAGCAATAAATTTATCATATATGTGAAATCCAATTGAAAGCGATGAAATCTTAAAATTCCTATAGGTATGGGGAGGCCTACGCCGCAAAGGCGACTTCCAATAAAGTGAAATGAAATATTAAGAAAAGATAATGAATTGTATTTTAAATAAATAAATATGAATATTTTTAAATGAGGTAAAAACTAAAAATATTTAAACAAACATTTCATACATATCAAAGAATAGAATTGTAAGAATAGTTTAATATTTGTAAAAGCATGTAATTTATTGGTAGAATAAAAGGCTTTTTTATTTTTTTATTTTTTATTTAGTAGTATATTAGTAGGATTACCAGCAGATCACGCGCCACCTGACACCCCAGTGTGCCGGCGCCCAGCAGCAAGCACTTAGTGGTCTTCATCACATCCACGTCGAGGTCTGGCACCAGCCGCCACTTCATCAGCTTGAGGTTCAGGTCCGAAGACGTGTCTATCAATCTAAAATATACCTAGCTTAATAAAGTTAAAAATTATTCAATAACTTTCGAATTTCGGGATAAAAGTACCCTTTGTACTATTCCCGGCATTTTGCTACCTGTATACCAAATTTCATCGAAATTCGTCCGATTCGTTCGTTCACAAAATCTTATTCAAACCTTCGCCACAAGGAGTGCTCTTCATAGAAACGAGGCAACATATATAATATACCTCATACTACTACAAATGAAGCTGTAATCCGTGAACACGTCAATGAGTGCGTTTTCATAGTCATAGCAGCATCCCAATCCGCAAACGAACAGGGGTACGCATGGGGTAAGCCTTATTCCGGGAGCGGCAGAAAGCTTCCTTTCTGTACGTAGTACTTATATTAATTCTGTGCCTTCACATTAATATTATTGAAAGTAGGATATAGCTTTATTTTTTTTAAGTTTAACACAAAAATATTTCGGCCTCACATAGTAAAATCAATCTGCTGATTATACATTTTTTATGATACAGATAATGTCTTTGACTCTTTATAGTTATGTACCTAATTCAAGCACAAAAGTTTAAGAAAGACTATTATTACATGTATAGTTCTTGGGCGGTCGGGTTTGAATCTATGCGCGCTCTATAAATGGAACAGTTTTCTTTGTGTTATCTTGTTTTGTGTTGATGATTGGCAACGACTACCCACATTTATTTTAATTAACCTTGCTTTGAATTTTAATTACAAATGTATTACATTTAGCTATTAAGTTTCTCTATAAGTGAAATGTCAATTTCTTTGAGAAATAAATTTCTTTAACCACACACTCTTACGGGGTAAACAGAGCCAAGAGTCTGAAGTGACTCGATGTCCACACTTAGCTGAATGTGGGCTTATTATTGGTGGATTAAGGATTTTTTTATGTCATTAAAAAAGTCGGTCTCTAGTTACTTATTGATCAGTTTTTATATGGTAGAATCAACTCAGATGGGTGATAAAAAGTTACCAGACAGAAAACTGAATATTGTCAGATAAAAGATTTGTACTTGTAAACTAAAGCTTATCAAGTACAACCTTGTACAAATATTTGATTTTAATAAATTACTTACTTCATTGGGTCCATAGAAGCCGACATATTTGCAAGCTTGGGTCCAAAGTTTCCCTTGTCATTCCTCTCCCAGCCAACCCAACCGGCACTTTCGACAGGCTGAACATTCTAAAAGAAGTATTTTAATAATCAATTCAAAAGTAATTGTCTAAGAACATTGTATTAGCCATGAAAGCAATATATCAGGAATGCCAAAAAAAGAAAATAGTACAAAAAAGTACATATGTTTCTGAGTTACACAAATAAATAATTCACTTAATAGAATGTAAAAATATTCTATAACACTCACACATAGCAAAGACAAAAGTGAATTGGGGCATTATTTGTTTTCCCGTGCACTTTAGACATTTTGTTTAAAATACATACAGTCCCAAGTATAATTATTTGACTCTTACCTCAGGTATATGAATTTTAAAGACCTGACTGCTTTCGACTCCGCCACCACCACTGCATCTAACCGCCAGTACTTGAACCAGTTTACCCGCAAAACTAGGATAGTGATCTAGTAATGCAGCTAAAAACAATCTCAATGGCCAACCGGGGTTCCCAGTGTTACTTGGATCAGCAAAACAGAAATATAAATCTTTCAAGTCATTGCTTATACTATTATTGTCTTTGTGCAACATTTTAGACAAAGGTAATACTGAAACTTTGTCATTCTCCTTGGTAACAATAAAGAATGATTTCTGTTCAGAATCTAGACTTTTGTAGCCAGCAGTTAGAGCTTCTGTTTGCTGGCTGTTAAAGTGCTCGGTTATAAATTCACCCTTTTCTTTTAAGTGAACAATTGGATGCGTTGGTGCAGGAAATGCAAACCAGTAATAATAATGAAATTTTTTGAGATCCTGCAACAAATGAATAATAAATAAATATATAATTAAAAGATGCTAATACTAAACACAGAATGGTCCATTGACAACTAATTGCCATAATATATGAAACTATCAAAACAGGCACAAAACCTGGCATATAAGTTGACCTAAGACTATGAATTCGCAGTAACAGATAAAAAAAAAAAAATTAAGGTTTCAATCGGAGTGCAGTATAAGAGACATGTAACCAGAGTAATGCAGAAATTATCAGCGTGTACCATGGGAGAAAAACTGACATTTTGGTTCAACTTACGTGCTGGGATCTGTATATATGAAGATTATTTTTACGAAACTTTGAATCATGAAACCAAAAAACCAGTTAAATTATGTAATGTAATTTTATCAATATAATCATTTGAAAATATTGGAAAATATACACTTACAGCAAAAGATAAGATAGTAAAGTTGAGCAAAGAACTGGGGTCTGAGATCCACATCTTTTTCTTTACATTTTCCCAAAACTGCTGTCCCACTAAGTTTAATAGGCCCGCTTTGTCAACATTTTTGAACTCCTCTATAGTATTCTTATTCATAACAATGCCATTAACATTTTGATAAAATTGCTCTTTTTGTGGGGTGCTGTAAAATAAAATAACGTCATTTGAAAATTATTATTAAGGATATCTTCTGTTGCTAAAACATAAAAAAAATACTGTTTAAAGTTTAAGAACCTGTTGAAAGATGTCCCATCCACTTCAAAGACTGGTCCTATGTCTTCTCTGTAAGTGAAACGCCCAAAAACTTGTTTTGTAGTCTCATTTAATTTATCCACGTCCAATTTAACTTCAGTTAACGTGTGCCAAAATGACGGGTGTACAAAGGACATGAATGGAACATATTGTATGATCTCTTTTAGATCTTCTGAAGACATTGTGTCTGTTTAAAATAATCTGTAATATAAATCGAATCTGCATGTACTGTAAATAGAGACACAACACACCACAACAACACACAATATTTTATTTACTACAATGACGTACAGTTTCGTAAATGTCAAAGTCATTGTCAAAATCAGCTGATGAAAGTAATAAAGTACTTACGTCTTCCGTTCAGTTGAACGGTGACCAAAACCCATGGAAGTAATAAGTGTTGTACAAAGTGTACAAAGTACTTATTACTTCCATGCCAAAACCTCAAAACTGATCAAGTGTTGTAGCCGTTATTTTATTTCTTACATGGTTCAGTTAAGGTAAACGCAGACTTGTGCCGCACCGCAGCGCAGTCCCGCATTCGATTTCTTTATATGAAGTTATATGTAACCTCGCACCGCAGTCGCCGCAGTCCCTGACACGGCCGAATTCCCCAAGCCGCAGCTGATGACGTCACTAACCAACAGCGGACGCTGCGCCGCGGGTGACGTCATTCGCATTCAGAGGCCGGCCCATAGACATAATATAGACGTACATATTAGCTCTATGGACAGTCCAAACTTGTATAAAGGTAGAGACACACTAGGCCCACGTACCCAACGCACGCTATGCGACGTGGGAGAGTTGGTGTGCACACTAGTCCCACGTACACTACGCATATTGACGTCAGTTCCTCTTCCATTTTTACACGGTTGACCAAAAAGGAGTGTTATGTTTTCAGTTCAGTGTTCATGTATGTATGTTTGTATATATGAGGTATTTTTAGATGCCTTACATTTCACCAAGTGACATAGGTTATGATAAAATTTGATCAATCATATCGAGTGGGATATCAAAATGAAGGGCTTTAAAAGGCGACTTCAAAAATGTATATAACTTCAGTATATATTTTATATACTTTTTGTTGTATAAGTTGTATGTGGTGTTTTTAATTTTTATATAATTTAAATAATTAGCTTGTGTTTGTACACATCTCAACGCAACAAACATCAATTCATGACTGACCCGCTGCGAATGTAAGTTCCTAGAAACACACTGGGTCTACGCGTGTGATGGCGTAAGATTATCCCCTCCACCTTCCCACGCCGATCTGGATCGACAGATCTTACGTTGCGTGGGACGCGTGTGTAGCGTCGCGTATGATAAGTATGTTTCTGATTCAACTGTTTCCATACAAAATCAAGAGTCCAGGCCCTTGATTCTACAACTTAGAAACGTAGATATTGTGCCTCAGTTGTGTCTCAAAGGCCAAAGAAATCGTAATAAAACATAGAACTCTTAAAGAGATCTTGTCACTTTATTTCAATTTCCTTGGATCTTGAGACACAATTGAAACACGACATTTACGTTTGTAATTAGTGGAATCGGCCCCCAGATTTCATAATGCGTAGCGTGCGTTGCGTACGTGGGCCTAGTGTGTCTCTACCTTCACTCTTGTTGACATTTGATTTTCTTCTTCCTCTGTTAAGAAACAACTGATAACAAATCGTTCGTCAAGATCCATTCCGTAATTTACGCCTAATCTTGATTAAATTAGAAGCTGAATGAAAAAAAAGAAAAAAGACTGCGGTGCGTGTGGCTACAGGAACGACTGCGGGGACTGCGGCGCGGGCAGATGTGCGAGGCCATCAACAAAAGCTATGAATGCGGGGACTGCGGTGCGGCTAAGTCTGCGATCACCTTTAAACAAAACTGATCGATCACACACTGCGATCAGAGAGAAGAAAATCACTACGTTTAACGACGGGACGGAACACGTAGTGATTATATACTCTTTGGGACGGAACGTAAACTTCGTGAGTAAAACAAAAAAAAAAATACTTCTGTGAGTAAAACATAGTGATTATATACTCTTTGTTTGTGAGCAAGAATCACATACCTAAATATTTTTGTGATGTGTTGAGCGAGCGCGCGCGCGCTATTTGACATTCAAATGAACCAACGCACGCGGTTGCAGGTATTTAATTTAAATAAGTACTTATGTATATAAACCTTTTTTAATAAAAATATTTTCTTTTCAAAAACAAAAGGCATCTGGTATGCAAAAAACGTCAATCAAAGATTCCTTTCCGTATGTCAATGGCGCTCTGCAATATTTTGAAAGACTTTTACAAAATAATTCTATTATAAGTTTACTTCCATGTAGCACGTTTTATTATTTAGGCCACTGAAATCGAAATTATAGTATCCAGTTGAGAAGGTAAATAATTACTATTTTTTTCTAATTTTCATACCTATTTACTTTTGCCGTAGTATATTAATCTGAAGCTGAAGCTCGTAAGTATTGTTGTAAGTAATCCTGTCCCAGGGCTTTGGACTGGACTTTTCTGAACTGGGTACTTAGACGAGGTTCTAGACCGCAATAATTAAGAGGGGGGCGGAAGGGGGTTTGTCACTACGGTAATTGAGACAAATTTTTAACCAACATCAAAGTAACTAGTTATCAATTCGAAACGTATGTAATGTTGTTGGCAGTATGATGTATGAGCCCAAAATCCAATGGGCAGTCTATCTCCTTAGACGGTCTTGACAGTACCTAACTGATATTATGGAGCACTCATCACAGTATTATTTAGTTGTAAAGCAAGTTCAACGTATCCAGCGCTCCAGAATAACTCTACGTTTCTTTGCAGACATATTTAAAAATTAATAATGGCTATAAACTCGACACGTGTTTTGCGTAATAAAATTGAACCTAAGGAGTCGTCTGGTACAATATCTGAAAGCAGTAATGGAAAATCTCATGTTATGACGTTAACCATCACTACAACACAAAGTAGTATAAATAGTGACAGCAGGTGTAGGATAGCGCGAAAAAAAGGTTTGACATCACCTTATCTTGCAGGAGATAAGGTAAAATTAGCAAGATTAACAGAAAAGAAAGTGCTTCATAAAAAACCTATTGATTATAATTTGTCGATACCATCGGCTACAAATATCTACAGAGTAAATTCTGATGAAATTAGAGTTTCTAAACGAAATAAAAAGGTCAAAAAGTCTGTGCTAACTCTTCCAAATGAATCAAATGCTGAGGGTATAATATGCACCACGAGCGATGTGAATGATGTGACAGAACACAATAAAGATCAGAGAGATCGTGAACGAAAAACTAAAAATAGGAAGCGGCTTCCCATACAACCTAGAAAGCCTCTTATTAGAGAAAAAGACTTAGAATATTACGACAGAGATGCTCGATACTGTTCACAGATGAACATTGATTTAGACTGTAGTTCTACAGATATGATTAAACATTTTAATGGTGATGGCAGGAGGTTGTCCAATAAAAAAGCTATTGGTAAAGTCTCTAACATAGACTCTAAATTGGATCCTCATGATGTGTGGGCTGTACTAAGGAATATAAACCAGTTTCAGTTCACCCCTTCACCACCTATGTCTGATTACAGTATACGATCAAAGAAGAAGAAAAGAACGAACAGGAAACGTAATAATCGTAAAGATGCGCGGTAAGTGACATGCCTTTTCACCCATAATTTTAATATTTCTGATTTTATTGAAATGTGATTTATCTATTTTAGAGTAATTGAAACATGCTGTACTGAAGAAATTGCTTATATTTCAAGTTTCGATCTGAGTAGATCACGTACAAGCTTTTCACAGGCTTCAAGTATTGATCGAATAACTGTTATAGACAAACAAGACGAGTTTAGTCACTTTTGTCAAGAATTTGAAAAGAAATTTCTCTCCGATTCTAAAAGCTTAAAGGTTCAAAATAAATTTAAATCAGGCAACCAAGTCATAATTAAAAAAAATAACAAATCGCAAAAATCGAATGTTAAATCAAAGGAGAAAGGTCATCAGTTGACGCCTCTTGTAGAGAAGAAAGCCATTTTAAATAAATCTAATGAAGACGAAAACGATCCACTATGTTTAGAGTATAAAGATATTCGAGAAAACAATGACTTGGTTCAAACAAACTTGCGCTTATCACCATTCAATGATACTTCATGTTCTGTTAACTCGGGATCTAGTAAAGCTGGTCTTAATGATTTTGTGAATAAAACTAAAGGTAAGAATCTGATAATATAAGTAAAATAACTAGGTATGTACTAAGTAACTATTATGGCGCAGTGATCCAAAATGAGCCTTGTCCTCCGATAATAAGGAAGGATATGGTACCTACCTACACTTTAATATTTATTTTAGTATTTTTTTATTTTAGAGCTATAGTATTCTTTATGGTATCATTAATTACGTAGAATGAAACATACCCAACGACTTCTTCGGTAATGTGATAATAGGTGGGTATTAATATCCTTAGGAACATGAATTATCCTAATACATATTTCAGAGGGAGACAAATCTATTTATTCAGATGACTCAATTCAACAATTGAAAGGAATCACGAAAGTTGTTCTTAGTAAAGCTCCAGATGGTGTAGTATGCAAGCGCACTAATGCGCCAATCCGAAAACCTCGCTTAGTGACGACCATGCCGAGTTCAATGCCACCGAAACTCACGCAAACTGATGTAAAAAGAAGACTAGCAAGCAAGAAATTTCCTATCGTGGTTCTAGAAAAGGATGAACTGGGGTGTTCATCAATTGAAGTACATACGTTTGAACCTGTGCAGTTTCGCGGGTTGGATCAACACATTTGGCCTTTCATGAGAGATTGGTATAAAAATGACGCAAAACCATCTAGTCCCAAAAATAAATCGAGAAATAATAATGTAACCGAAAATACCCAACACGGAAAAGGGAAACATACGGTAACTAACGTCAACAATAATAGCAATTTGCAGGAAAACAAAGCGATTTCTTTAAAAGAGAGAAAATTTAACTTTCATAACACAAGGAAAATTGAGCCAATGCGTATAATTGCAGCACCAGAGACTAAAGATAATATACATGAACAGGCAGCAAAATCAAAACCTATGAAACAGTTTAAAGACAAAATGTTGAAACTGCTGTATAAAAAATCTATTGAAGATTTTACACGCAGTAATAAGCAAATTAGCGGTAGCGGTCAAGGCGATATGAAAAATCGGAAACTTCCTAACAGTCCTAAATTTGAGAAACGTGTAATAAAAGTAGATGCTGCTACTGATACTGTAAAGATATTTCATCAACAAAATGTAATTCAGTTAAATAAGCACTTAATAGATACTCAAAACGAATCGAATCAGATTACACTAGCAATTTCGAGGCACCCATGGGCGAAGGGAAAATGGGCTAGCGACTTTATTGACAGTGTTATAAAAAAAGTTAAGAGTGGTATTTATTACAGCCAGGACAAAATGGTTTCGTGCAAGAAATGTTGTAAAGGTGAGTCTTAAGTGATACTTAAGTTAACTTACTTAACTTAATGCCGTAGTACTTAACTTACTACGTAGCGTATTAGGTTTTCATATTAATTTAGTTTTCTCGTTTATTAACTTTGTAACTATTTAATTTTAAAGATTCGAAGGAAGCATCTATACAAACTGCTTTGACCATGAGTGACGTAGAATTGAAGACAATAGACAAAATTAAAGATGAACCCAAGGAAGAAACTAATTTTAACAAAAAAATACCAGGATTTGATGAAGTTTTAGACCCTGTTGAAATCAAAACCCTAAACATGAAACAAATTACAGTCAAAAATTGTTTGACGAATGTTTTATTGCAGTTTGACGTTTCAGTACCAACAGATAAGAAAACTTTTTCGTTTGAATCTCACAGATCTCTCTATTCGCCTCTTGCAATAACGACAGATAGTAATGCGAAGATTATTAAATGCAAGACAACGATTTTAAATGCAATAATGCCGGCTGAGCTTTGTAGCATCATACCGAAGATGATGCGAAATATAAATTGTAATGCGAACTTGCAGTTCGCGTTTCCTCCTATTCTATCGAAGAAATCAGAACAACTTGCGACTATATCCGAATTAAGTCAACAGAAATCTAGCGAGTCATACATATGTTCGATGACTCCGTTTACTTTCATGTCCCATAAACTTAGAGCTTTCTTAGCAGGGAAATTCCCACAAAATATACACGATGATAAACAAAAAAGACTAACTCAAAATAGAATTAGAATTGTTTTAAATTCGAATTACAGAAATGTTGTTAAAGAAATATTAAACGACATTGAATTTATTCCGTTATCATGTTGTCGTCACATGTTTTACCCAGAAGCAACGAAGTTAACCGTCAGGGATCTTTGCGGTCTATCTTTAGGAATACAAACGCCTCATAAAGACTCTTCGAAATGTATGGCTTTACAACCTTATGTTCCGCCAAATCAATGCGTGGCTCCAACTTTTGGTATCAACAATGCCATCAAATTACTACAAGAAATCTGCTCTAAAAATGTCGTGGTTAATTTTGATTTTCCGAAATATTTCCCAGTTATGCTAAACAATATTACAATGACTGTGCATCCGAAGTCTATAAATAATATTAATGTTCATGACGTACTATCTCTGTCGCGAAACTTTGAAGTCGATGCTCTTTTTAATGGCTTTCTGAAATCTGGTAACTGTAAGTCCAAAATATCTCCAAATGTAAACTGTATAGAGTTTGATCAAAAATCAATTCGAACGCAAGAAAAGAAGCAAAAATCTTGTCAATATCTATGCCATAATAAAACAAAGAAGAAATGTTTCGTAAGACTATACAAAAAATGCAAATCGACATCAAACATTTCCATGGAGAGGAGTACAACTGCAATATGCAAGATAACCAACTTGGATCACTTCTTTCAAGCTCTAGGATCAGGAAAACTATTGTCTAGTATATTTGAGGGTTACTCTGAGAAAAAGATATTATCTTCTATAGCTCAAGTAAGTAATAGCTGATGAACCAATTATCACAACAAACTACAAACAGCAAGCTTCTTCTCGAATCTCGGAGTTGGACTAGTACAATCACATACGTGATAGGGAATAACACTGCGATCTTATACGTCAGTGGGCAGCACTATACTAGCAATAAATGCGAAAGTTTGGATGTGAGTTTGTGAACGTGCCTGTTTGTTAAAAACAAAATCTACTAGGCGGATATCCATGAAATTCGATACACGGGTAGAAAAATACAGAGAAAGGCTATCTTTTTATCCCAAAATTCCCGCGGGACCGAAGCCCCCGGGGGCGCTGTTATTTATAAATAAACGGAGTAGGTACCTACCTACCTATTTTGACATTGTCAAGTCTATCAAAGTATGACAAATGACATTAAATTGTGCAACATCGCATCGCAACGGTTGGTACTGTATGTGCAGGTGCCGCCATCTGTGTCGAGCTTTGCGTATTTAGGTAACTAGATAACTAACTTTAAAATCTTTTCAAATAAACATTTTCATTTAAGACCAGGCTAGCAAGAGTCAAGACCGAATGCGTGGCGTATACGTAATAGAATTGCGTACGCGTGACTTTTCGGTGTACATTGCTCGCGCACGACAGTGTGTGACGCGTCGCGTAGTATTGCGCGCAAGCAATGCACACCAAAAAGACACGCGTACGTACGCTTACGCCACGCATAAGGTCTGCATCGCTCTTTATTCATGAATCTATATTTTGATTACATCATGATGATTCCAATGAAATAGTTGTTCCATTTCATTTGTATCATAATTCGACTAAAAACATGAGAAAGCAACTGAAAATTTAATGATTTCAGATGAAAGACTGGATAACTGGCATTAGCCAGAGACAAGCCATGTTAGTCCTATTGTTGACTAACAAGAAGGACACCCCGAACCTGGCGAAATACCGACCGGTTCTGCTTCAGGGGATAGCGGTTAACAGGATCACTCGCGCTTCGGAGCTGGACATGGAAATCGAAGTCATAGAAACGGAAAACATTAACAACCAACAGGTGGGTTTCGGAATAAGGCATGTGGTCACTTTGAAGTTGCATACTTGTACAGATAAAACTGTGCCCCTTGAGATAGGATTCGGTGAGAATATATAAGAGGAATCTCTAATTATTTAAAGCCCGCCCCCTTAATTGACTTTTACAATCTGCGCGGGAAGAGAAGCAGCAGGCACATTTTGTTTTTTTTTGCTTCCAGACCAGCATGGAAACAAGATTCCACGCTGGGCCCTTATTCTCTATGACCACTTAACGATTCCTTGTTTCGAAACCTCGTCAATTCCTTAATTAGTTAAGACATCTGTCAAAAACCTATTCTGTAACGCTCTTGAACGAAACCTTGCGAAAATAACGCGACGGAAGCGTGGTTAGAACTGTCAAAAATTCCACGTTTGACAGTCGCGCGAAATCGTAGTAGTCTTACTTAGTTTTAAAATGTTTTGCATTGTTTTGTGATAATAAACTTTCGGAATGGTAAGTAATATTTCTTATTCTTAAGCTTAAGTAATGTAGCGTTCCCACGGACATAACGGTACCCAACTTTACAACAAAGGACCTTATTTTTATGGCAACAGGTACCTATTTTTATGATTATTGCCAAACGCCTTAAAACCATTTTTTATCATATTTATGTTCCGTTATGGGTCCAAACATCTGTTAAATACTACCTAATTAAAGTTAGTCTGACTTGACAATCTAAACAGTGAACACGCGTTTTATTTACCAGCCAAATTGTTTAAACTTTGTTGTAAGGATGTCAAGGTGTAAGGCAACTTCGACCCAACTCGCCCATTTGGTTGAATTTATGAAAATGAACAGTGATGTTGCCTCGGGTCGTGGTACTGGTCTTCAAGGTAGAGTGGCATTAGAGCAGCAGTGGAAAAAACTCGCTGAAACACTGAATGCCCTTGGAGGTCCAGTAAAATCAGTGGAAAAATGGAAACAGGTCAGTGCTATGCATTAAATTTGACGTCTAATTACTAACACATAAAGTTTTCTTAAACAACATTTTGTAACTGTTTGTGGTTCATATATGTTTATATATTGGTACACTTATATGTTTATATATTGGTACACTTATAGGATACTAAGCTTTTACAGGCGGCATCCCCCGCGTGAATTTCCCAGTGCTTTTTCCTGGGATAAAAGGTACCCTATGTCCTTCTCTGTACTTCTATGTGTATGCAAATTGGCTTAGTAGATAAAGCATAAGCAACAAATCAACAAACAAATAAATAAACTCACTTTCGCATTTATAATATAAGTTAGGATTAGGATAGACCCAGTTAGGATGATATACTTAACATTTCAAATGAATTACATTTTTAGACTTGGCGTGACCTTAGAAATGGTGTCAAGAAAAAAGCACTGAAAAATAAAAGGGAACAAAAAGGCGATGGTCCTGGAGGAACTGGCAATGGCCCCTCACAAATTGAGGATTTTACAGCCCAAGATGAGGCTGTTATATCAGTGATAACGCCCATTGCAGTTTATGGAATGAACGGCATACCCTGCACAATGGTAAACTAGGTTTATTGATACACTCCTCTCTGGCTATGCTCGGGAGGTGCATACATAAATTGTAGCCTTTGTCACTCAGGGAGTAATGTAGCTTTCTATTGGTGTAAGAATTTTTAAAATAAATTCAGTAAATCCAGAGATTACTTCCTTCCTACAAACAAACTTACAAAGTTTACCTATTTATAATATTAGTTTGAGACAGTACAATGCCATGAAATTTTAATATGCATCACAAATGTGTTTACACAACTATTTTTTTTACATGCATCACAAATGTGTTTACACAACTATTTTTTTACAGTAGATAAATAAAAAACCGATCAAAGTGAGAATATTATAAAAATACTAGTTAACTATACTAAATACAATTAAAAAAAAGTAGAAAGGGTAGTGATATACTGAAATAAATAACATTTATACTTAATTTAATTGGTAGTAAATTTTAAATTCTTCATAGTAAAATAAAATGCATTTATTCCTAATTTGATATTAGTAAGTACAAGTAGAATTAAAAAAAAATATTACAGCCAGTGGAGGATGCACCAGGCTCACCAGCTGTGGTGGTGCCTACTATACTGCAGCCAGTGGGGGATGCATCATCAGTACCACCAGCAGTTATGCCTGCACCACAGCCTGAACCATCACCAATGTGCAGTACTCAGGATGCTGAGAGATCCAGCTATGTGCAGCTACCTCCAACACCAGCAATACCTATGACACCTTCTTTGCCACAACCACCTTTAAGGCCGAGAATTAGAAGTAGGCGCCGCTTAGCTGCACGAACTGGTACATATTTTATGTATTGAGTACATATTTACTGATATTATTAAATAATGTTACAATATTGATTGATAAAATTATGTAAACATAACAATATTTTTAATAACAAGGTACTAACTTCAAAAGTATGTAGTTTAGTTACCAAACCACTGTTGGAAGAACATTTTATAATGATACAAAATGATACTTTGAAGAATCAAAGTTGTGAAAGCCGTGGACAGAAACTAGTAATAAAATAATATTGTAATTTTGATGAAATCTTGGATATATCAATTTTTCTGGAACTCTTTTTGGTTTCATGATTTCTTAACCATTACTTTTCGAGATTCACTTACATAATAATTATAAGCAATCTTCTCTGTTATATATTTTGTTCTAGAAACATTTGATAGCCAAATTTTGGAATATGAAAAGGAGCGTTTGGAAGTCCAGCAAAGGCAAATTGCTGTAGAGGAGAGGAAATTGGAACTTGAAGAAAGGAGGTTGATAATAGAGGATAGGAAAGTGAAGGCTTTTGAAAGGTAAGAAAATAAACTAAATAATATTCATCAAACTTTATTTCGTATTATATTTTTATAATAATAATAATAATTCTTTATTTCGGAATCCATACTCAGTGTTAGTAACAATGTTCTTAAAACTATGTTAGTAATTTATTTATCTAATTTTAATTTATTTAAATGCAACTTTTTATGTATTGAATCACGTGCGGTTTTGCCACAAAGTGGCAACTAATTGCTGACGTGCGTTTGTATCAGATGTGGAACTATTACCACTAAATGGTTCCATATCCGCAGCATCTTCAGTAATGTCTGCCTCATTAATTAAATTATCATTTAAGCATAAATTGTGCAAAACTGTGCATGCATTTATTATTTTGGCACATTTTATAGGCTTGTAGTGCAAGACACGATGACGTAATAAACAACGCCACCGTGCCTTTAAAAGCCCTATACATCGTTCAACACATACTCTTGTCTTTACATGTCTGTCTGTGTAATGCGCCTCTGGGGATCCCTCAGGTGCATTCAGTATTAAGGCGTCATAAGCCATGGCCTCTGAGGATACCCAGAATCTCCTAACAGCCAGCCTGCTTCTCCATTGTTATATAGATTTTCTATATAGTCGCTTAGAGCCCATGATCTCCAAACAAAACTGTCATGGGCAGAACCGCCATATGTTGCACACACTGCAATAATTTTCAAATTGCTGTCACAAACCTGTAATCAGAAAATAGTCAGTTACTACTATTATTCAGTATATAATATAATCATATTGTTATTTGTTTTATTATTGAAATAAAATAATACATACTATGCTAGCATTGATGGCATGGTACCCTTTACGCCCAAAAAAGGCAGCCTCACTGGGATGATTCCGAGGAGCTGCTATGGCCACTAAAGTACCATCAATGCAGCCTAATACTCCTGGGACACCAAATTTTTCATAAAATCTGTAAAAATAAATAATTTTTGTTTCAGAATTGCAACTGCCTTGGAACAACATAATTTTAATTTAAAGGAATAAAAAATATTTAATTCAACATTTATGCTTTTATTTTATGATAGTCTTACCCAACTTTCACCCTATTTCTTTCCTCTTGCGTATTGGGAAATTTAACAAATGTATGTAACAAATGTTGTAGTGCATCAACAACTTCTTCTAAACATCTGCTAATACTTGGTTGGCTCAGAGGCATCAACCAATCTTGCCCAATTATTGTTTGGTAACTGCCTGTGCCTAAAAAGCTAAGCGTGGACAGTATCTGAAACAAAAAAATAAATCACTCAGAGTGATCCGAAATGTACCTACCAAATCCATAGCATAGTTTAGTTAATGATTGTAAGGCATGATTTTGTAATATTTGAAAATAAACAGCAAGTAGAAATAGTAATAGGTAGGTACAGAATAAATGAATTTCCTCGTTAGTAGGAAACAAACAATTTTATTACCTTGAGTGCTGTAGGAATAGAGGTACATCTTTGTTCTGTACGCATCTTCTCTTCCAAAAGTGAGCACAAATATGTAAATAGCTCTTTGGAGACTCGGTACTGTTTATGAAACGCAATAGCATCCATTGCTAAAGGATCAGATCCATCGCGCATCACACGTCTCATTATGTTTTTTTGTTGTTGTTGCCATTGTCTAACTGCACGAGAACGCACAATAGCATACATTTCGATGTTTAAATCAAAGTTTATAGGTAATTAAAAGATTTCTATTTCTTAGTTTTTCCAAAATGTAAATGTAAAACGTATTTATGTAGTAAAACTTCTAACCTCCAATTTCTATCACTCCCACAAACAAACGTTTAGAAATCGTCTAACCTTTTTTGTAGTTGTGTATTAACGATTTTGTCAAATAAATTTATTTTGAGACTCATTCCTTTGATGTTTGTTTTACATCAATAAGTAAAACGTAAAATCAAGTTATATTACCAACTTGTGAATTAAAAAATAAATTTTTAGCAAGTACTCTTTCATGAATACATAACCGGGAGTTCAATTTCAGAACGCAAGTGTGACTTCGTTTACGGTGCCATAGACAACTTGTCTTGGGACTTAGAGAATAGTGATGTCTCGATTCCTTACCGTGACTAGGTATAGGCAAGGCACGGTATTGACGTGGGTTGCGCGTGGTAAGATATAAGTGTGGAATCTCATTCGCCGTAGAGAATTAGGGCCCTGATCTGGAAATGCGCATGAGCCATGAGCGGTTTTCTGACAGCTAAATTAAAAAATAAAATCAGTATGAAAAAGTCTCAACGGATGGCGTTTTATGAAAGCCGAGTCGTAATATAATGGCTGGGCTGTACCTACATTGGCCCATTTTCTTGTCAACCAAAGGCAGAAAAAAATCATCTAATAGTTTGATAGTTGCACAAATCACAATATTGATACTTTTTAGTTGTTTTTTTATTAGGTTTTATTTCAAAAAAATGCCGATCCCGTGCAGTTTTGCTTTTTGTATGGACTCGCCTTTTACTAACCGCCATCTATGAAGTCATCTGGAACTATATATATTTTACAATTTGGTTATCGGAAAATCCCCCATTGTGCTAAAAAAACACTAGAAAATGCGCATTTAATACTGCTTTGCTTTGCATAGTAGTTAGGATATGAAAAATATTATATAGGTTACCTATAAGAAATATATTTTTAATCATTTATTACATTTTTTTTCTATTAACAGTATGAGGGGATATCATACATATCAGTTAGCCAAAAAGCTCACACTAACAATCTTTTAGAAGAACTGTATTGGATTGCTAAGACTACTGTAAGTTTATTTTTTAATTTATTTTAAGTCGTAATTTTAAAATTATTTGCATAGGCTAGGTTGGCCTGGGGGAAAATTCCACTTATAAACCTTGATATCGTGCCAGCGTAAGAAAAAACTCCATTTTTTCTAAATTAAACAATCTTCACAGTATTTTTTATTGAATTTTGTTGAAATTAAATCAAATATTAGTTCAAACCTAAACATTCTAAAGTAAGTAAAACATTTAGTAGCCACGAAAGTAATTTCCTAAAAATCTATTTTAATTTATATTGTTGTACAATCATAAAAAAGACATGGTAAGATTGTTTACATAATAGGACAATTATGGATAAATGGACTTTAGATATCGTAAGCCATCTCTACGCATTAGTATAATCTCTAGTAATTTAAGACACAACTGAGGCACGATATACCTAGTAAAGCCTGACCAGAAATATAAAAACCCTGAATTAGAGGCACCACTTATACGTTTTATATTGCAACATTATTGAAAGCAGTAGCGGATTTAAAGGGTGGGAATACGGGGGCATGTGACCCCCCCACATACCGACTGCTATTTTGTGTACATACTGTGGAGGCAGGTTCCCTAACAGTACATATCATGATTCGAGTTATTAAAATAACAGGATTTAGTAGTAATAGTTTCTTACAAGTTTATTTCCAAAAAAATAATCCGCCACCATTAGTGATGTGCCGTTTTCGAAATTTTCAAAGAACAAGCGGAAATTTCCTTAAAAATATCTCGGAAATTTTCTCGAGAACGGAAAGCTGTGCCCTTCCCCGAAATAAAAATACTGGATCCGCTCTTGATTGAAAGTCAAACTTTGACAGGAGAAATGGGAGATGGGTTTTTAAATTAGAGTAGTTCTATTGCTTTTCCGCAACATGACACAATGTCAATCAATGTTTTCCGTAACATGGAGAGGGTTTTTATATTCCTGGTCAGGCTATACGTTTGTACTATAACCCTGGAGCCAGCCCTTAACTGTTACTAGTACTCTTCAGGGGGATACTTAATCGTAATTTTACATTTCAGGCATCGGACTATCAAAAACCATTCGACGAATCATCAGTAAGACTGCTGAAATCTCTCACAGAGAAGCGGAAGAAGTTGAACCCGTCATATTTACGGGTGATGGCGCGCTATGTCGGTCTCGGCTTGCTGAAACCTCCCAAAAAATTGACACATTTGTAAACGTATCCTGGTTTTCCAAGATGTTTTAAATTTGTTGTTTATTTTGTCTTTATTTTTTAATATTTACACATAAATTAAAAATTTATTACTAAGCATTGTTATAATTAACAACCTTTTTTCACTAAGAGGGATCTAATTTCTTCGAGCTACGAGGGGACTACTACTCTTCCTCTGACATGGGATATAGTATAGTACTCACCCATAGATCGAGTCTAGTATATACTGATGTAATGGATTATAAACACTGAATTCACCAGACAAGTTTTTTGAGTGAGAATTCGGTGTTTCTGTATTGCCTTCCAGATTAAGGAGGGGCATAATTACATACCCCCCCCTAAATCCGCTACTGATCCGATTGGTAGTTCAGTCAGCATAGAATCCCCTGGGGGATCGTGGTGGAATAGCAAGTGCGTTTCGATCCCCTGGGGGTTTGAAATAGGGGATTCTGAAACAAGTGCATAAGATCGTAATGGAATAGCAAGTACCTTTTGATCACATGGGGCATTGAAGTAGGCGATCCTAGTGGACCACGCGCACAATTTCATTTTTCGATTTAGGGATCCCTTTGTTAAATCTAATAAAAGTAAAAACGGAGGTAGGTTTTACATTTTTTTATTATTTAAAGTTGATCACTTTTGCGGGGCACTCGTGCTAGAGCTCTTTGAGTCACGAATTGAAGCCGAACGCCTGCGTTTGATCTCTTCTTGGCGACGTACCTGTTAACAAAAACAATAATTTTATAATAACTAATTATTGTTCATCATCATCATAATCCACAGCCTTCCGTGACCCACTGCTGGGTATAGGCCTCCTTCTGTCTACGCCAACCTTCTCGGTCCTGGGCCATCCTACTCCAGTTGTTGCCAGCAATATTCTTAACATCGTCGACCCATCTAGCTGCCGGATGCCCTACACTCCGTTTTCCATTTCGGGGGTACCACTCGGTAATAGCTTTACTCCACCTTCCATCGTTCCTTCTAGCCAGGTGCCCAGCCCAGTTCCACTTTAAAGTTGCAACTCTGGAAACCACGTCTTGAACTTTCGTTCGACGTCTTATCTCCAGGTTGCGAACTCGATCTTGCAATTTGATGCCGAGCATGGCTCGCTCCATGGCTCTTTTTAATTATTGTTATTATGTGGAAATCTGTTTTTATCGATCTATAGGTAGTCTAGGTTTAGATGATATTGTTGCTATATAAATACCTTAGCATATATTGAACATACTCCAAGGGGTAAGAAATAGCACCTTTCTATTACAGCAGAATACAATTTACCACAAACAATCATGGCAATATGGTATTCCCTGTTCTCTATGGTTATAATAACTTATATAACTTTACTCAATGAATTTCACTTGATTATGGTGTGCATAACAATGCACAGAGCCCATTTATGATATGGCACAAAAATGATTTGAGCAACGGCTTGTTTTACTTTTATTAATCCTTCACTCACTGGGTTTTCGCTAATAATTGTTTAACAATAGACATCAAATCCTTACCTGCATCAGGGCTTGTCACCAGTACCAAATTTTTCATATAAACTCCCGTAAAATACCAGTACTTTATATAAGAACGCCTCGACCCGGCTTCGCTCGGGAGGTACATACATAACTTGTAGCCTATGTCACTCAGGTATAATGTAGCTTTCTATTGGTGAAAGAATTTTTGAAATCGGTTTAGTGGTTCTGAATATAACCCCCTACAAACTCACAAACTTCCTATTTATAATATTAAATTTGTATGACATTTATAGATTACTAGCTTTTGCCCGCAGCTTCGTCCGCGTGAACAGCGCTTTTTCCTGGCATGAAAGGTACCCTATGTCAAAAGTACTTTCACATAGAAATTAGATATGGTGAAAAAATTCCATGTACCCTATGTCCTTCTAAGTACTTCGTCGAACTATGTGTATGCGAAATTCAGGGAGAATGGTTCAGTAGATAAAGCGTGAAGAGGTAACAAACTCACTTTCGCATTTATAATATTAGTTAGGATGTCAGTCGTTCAAATTATTTTATAAGGATGGTGTCAATTGCTGAATCCATTGGATAGCGTCATTTGGTACCGGTACCTAGCTCTGCTCTGCATGTCCAATAAAACCATAAGAAAATGTAACGAACCTTAGATTCCTTCTTCCTTTGAGCGAGCAACTTGGCATACTCGGCCTCGGACGTCTTGCGTTTGGCGAGGCGCTTCTTCTTGAGCGCCAGCCGGTGACGCCTGCGCTGCAGCACTTCCGGCGTCACTAACCTCTGGATTTTGGGGGCCTGGAATTATAAAATAATAACAAATATAGGTACCTATACGGACAAATCACACAGGTTGAGTTAGCCCCAAAGTAAGTTCGAGACTTGTGTTATGGGATACTAACTCAACGATACTATATTTTTTACCCCAGTCGCAAATTGACCCCAGGGCACAGAATGCAAAATGTCCTCCTGTTAGCAAAATGACCCTTTCACAAATTTTTTATGTATAAAATAAAAGTGTTGAGAAAAGAAGGGGCACATTTTGCCGATTGAGAGGGCCATTTTGTGACGCAATGTTTAAAAAAAGCTGTACATAAGTCACACACACACGACACGACATTCAGAGTCTACATTGAGAAAGGCAGCAACCACTGGGGAGCGCCTTTGACCGGACATATCCCTCACCTAATCCGCTAAAAGTCTAAAGACTGATCGCAGATATAATGACAAAACAAATAAGTCACAATAAAAATTCAGCAGATTCAGTCAGATTCTCAGAAAATTAATATAAATTCCAAACTACTCCTAAATCCTTTAACCGACATTTAAACTTTAGGTGAATAATGTATAAACAACCAGCCATACTTTAGTGTCCAGCACACTGTAAAAGTAGACTGGCATAAAATACCAGAATCTTCTGCTCGGTGCCAGTATGATATTCCCTGATGCTGCTGCTTTCTAGCTATGTACAAACTAGAAAACAATATTGTAATCAGGGATCTAATTACTATTGAATATACAATGAAAATTCAACAAACTTTCCTAATTTTAAGATGTCAACATGGTCAACACCAACATACTTCTCACAAGACATCATTATAGGCAAAATTTCTGTGGTATATATTTATTTATTAACTTTTTGGGGACATTAGCGTAAGCACCAGACGGGTGATCAGTCCACTCATGCCGGGACCTTTTCACCCAACTGTGTTATGTATTTAATCATGTTTTAAATTGCTCAGTTTTGCTACAGGTGATAAAGCTTAAAATCGATTATAAAGTAAAAAAATATAAAATAAGATGCAGTACCTTATGTCTGGGTTTGGCATTCTCCTTGCCCTCCTTAGCAGGAAGGACACGTTTGACAACATAGCGACGGACATCATCCTCTTTGCTCAAGTTAAAAAGCTTGCGGATCTTGGACGCACGCTTGGGTCCTAGACGACGAGGTACATTGCCGTCTGTTAGTCCAGGAATTTCCTGAAATAGCAAACATTCTCCTGTAATAATGTAAATTTTATTAAAATTAATTAATGTGAGAATCGCGAAATAGGCATTATAAATAAAATTCCAATGAAAACACTATACTAAGTTTTAAACGGTAAAGATTGTGAAATCAAATGTATGGTACACTGAAGGATCAATTGCTATGACAACATAAATGATCATTGTTAATGTACCAGATAATATGCCCTGCCGCATATAATTACCCAAGATTTGGAGATCTGGGAAACAGTAAGAACAGGGGCTATATTAAATAATTTTATTATTATTTTTAATATAAACTAAGGATTTTTATAATTGACAGACAGACAACAAAGTCATCCTATAGTGTTTTGTTCTTTTCTATTGAATTACAGAACCCTAAAAATTAATTATTGTAGCATTATCTACTCAAAATATCTGATCCAAATACTTAAGTTTAGTATAAATCTTTTTTTTAAAGTTGTTATTCTGTGGAGTATTTTTGTAGAAAACATATTTACAAATTAATTAAAAAAATAAATAAATAAAATAAAATAAATATAAATCTGTCTCACATTCAATACCAAAAGAAGTATGGGATTAATGGTGAATTTATCAGGCTGTTTACTGGATCATTGAAACATGTGGTACTTTATTAACGGAGTCACTTCTAATTTTTGCACTCGAGTATACAAATGGTTACTATATTCCAGCTGACCAAATGTATAATTTAGTTCAGCTAATAGACTAAATTACAACTAAAACAGTGAACCCAATAAACACTTTCAGATTTTAAAGGCTTAGAATACCTGGCCTCCTTTGCGGACAATAACTAAGGCCAACACAGACAGGTTGGCATCAACAATGCATCCACGGACAGACTTGCGTTTCCTCTCACCATCACGACGGGGTCTGTAGCAGGAGTGGCCCTTTGACATTAATAGACGCACACGGCCTGAAAATCATAAATATATCACTAAATCACCATAGTCACATACTTATTTTTGGAAGATACAAGTTTAGTAAAAATGAGGGGGTTGATACAAAAAATGCAATAAAAGTAAACAATGTGTGTTCTAAAAAATTTCATCAAATAAGTTCAAGTAGATTAACTCTGTGGTGTGTGGTCGAGACCCTCATCCATTGTATGGTGTAAGAGAGCGTCTGAAGCTAATCACAAATAATATTTTGAGAGGTTATGTTACTTCCTTTTATTATTACTAGAGCCCCTAAACAAAATTCCGTCATTAAATGGCCTGGAAATAACCTACTGTTAGTCAGAACTCCCTGCTTCATGGGGAAGCCCTGCTTGTCATTGCCACCGGCGACGCGGAGCACGTAGCCCTTCCATTCATCGCCTAGCTGGTCAGCCTCCACTTCTGCGCCCATACGCTTCTCATAGAAGATGCGGAGCTTGTGCTCATCCACCACCTCAAATAACTTCTGACATCCCGTTGCCGGGTAGGAGACGTTCAGCTACAAAAACAATTTTGAGGTTACAAACAATCACACCATTCCAAATAAACATTTTGAAATCCGATGCACTTAAGCGACTATTTTCACTACACATTATGACTAGGACTAGCAATTTTCACTGAATTAAATTCACGACACAGGCCTAAAAAGTATGGTTTCAAAGTTTCACTATACAACACGGTATATTTTATCAAACTTTTTCTATAAAATCGTAAGTGTAATTGAAGTTCTAATAAAACGGGTAATTAGTTGAATATATCAGTAATGATTTATGAACCATATTTCAGTTATAATAAGTAGAAATAACTAAAAAAATAATCAAGAACCTTCATGACTGCGATTCGACCCTTTGAACGTCAGCCATGAAAAAGAACCAGAGACAAATATAGACAGACGGACTAGGGAAGTGAAGTGAGTGATCTGTTGGTTGTTTTTTTTTATAGTGCTGAATGCGATTGTGCTTGGTATCAATCACATCCACAGAACATATAAAAGAGGTTAGAAAGGAGTTGTGGGCGGGGCCGGCGCGCCAAGCATGCGAGCGACCGCTCGTATCTTTACAAAAACACGTGACCGCGCCGTTTAGTCGCTCGCGAACTCTAGCGGAGTAAGTATTGCGAAGCGCTGCTACAAAATTGTACGAAAATGCCTTCATGTGCGGTAATTACTTGTCGAGCGAGAAGCCAAGCGCTTAATATAAACAAAGGATGCGTTTCTTATCATCGGTAAGTAAAAAAACCTCTAGTAAATACGATATTTTATTCAAAATCTTTCAAAGGTCATTAAAATATTTTTTTTTCTCCAAAAAATATACATTGCTGTCTGCATGCGTTCGTTATTTTTGCAACGTCAAACGTACCGCGTAGTGGAGTGCGCGGCAACAACGTGGCATTAGCTCTAGTGCTGGGCGTAGTGAGAGACGATATTTATCGATATCGTCTTTCAAAGTCATATATTTATAAATGTTATAAATTAATGTTAATGTGGAAAGACTAAATTAAGTAATGCGAATAATTATTATTATAACAAGCTTTTATTTCTTGCAATATATGTATATATGTATGTTTGTCCGGGTGGAATCTTGCAACTGAATTATAAAAACCAGTTATTTTAACCGATTGAGCTGTTTGGTATACGTGCAAAAAACAAACCAAGCGACAACTTCTTAATAAATATATCTTGTTCCAAGGTCAATAAATATAAGATTGTAAGAAATGTACTTTGTTTTATTTTCCATTTTACTATATCACTTTTGTATGTAACAGTATTGTATTTGAATTATGTTATTGTTTAATAACAAAATTCAATATCGATAATTAAGTCATTTAAAGTTTAGTCAAGCACTAGCGTAGTTTACAAACACAATCACACTAATTGTACACCGATTGCGTGCTTGCGTATGATTGGTTCAGTTTGAAATTTCGTGATGACGTGGCGCTATGATTGGCTAGATTGGAAATTGCAAATGTGTGGTAACGGTGAAAGGTGGGGCGGATTAGGCGACACTGGTTCTCATAGAAACGGGGCATTATAGCCATTCTAACCTCTTTTATATGTTCTGTGATCACATCCATCAGACATTTGCGTAACCTATTTCTACCCGCGACATTTAGTCTAGAATACAGTTTTTTTTTTGTGGTCTAACTAGAAGAATAATCTGAAAAGCCGTCTCCTTTTGAAGTTGAACGGAATGGAACGTAAAAGATTGACACCGGATTTTTTTTGACTAATTCGACCCTTCTGAACTCGATTTTGCCCGATGTCAGACCAATTTCCCTCCCTTCCCCCCTTTTCATTGAAAATTCTCCGTTTTTGTACAAAAACCTTCGAGCAACAAGGACTTCCGCGCGCGGCCCGGAAGGGAGGCGCCATAGATGTCTTTCCCCTCTGGCAAGGTGGACTTGAGCGTTTATAAAAACTGTTTGCATTCGGACTTTTCGCTAGACAGAATCCATCAGTCAGTGTGAATGACACATAGGCCGCAATACAAAAAATTCCGAATTGTTCAATTTTGTGCTGCAAAAAGAGGTCTGGGACATCTATTTTACAGAAAGATGGTGTTACATTTCTCTAGTAAGTAAATTCTTATCATATGATTATAAATTAAACAAAAATTCATACATTTTATTATAATGTCATTGTTGGATTTGTTTACCAACATCAGCCCGGTCGCCTATAGAAACACGGATTTGTCGAGTGATAATTCCGTCCAACATCTAGATTTAGTGATGTTACTTTGCTTACATTGTGTGTTGTAGTCCTGTATCGATAAACTGCGATAGGTATAGTTTTAAATTGTTGTATGTTGTAACGTGTATTTTCTTATTTTTTTACAGCTTTCCTAAAAATACCTACTTAGAGATGTGTGTATGGAAAAACTTGTGCAACAACTAGCAAACCTGGGATGCCAAAAAGACAAGTCCCGTTTGTTTAGCTCATTATAAGGCATCTGATTTCCACGAATGGTGTAAGTTAGCTCGGATGAACAAGACAGTGATGTGTCAGAGAAAATTACTAGAAATAGTTAAGTTATATTTAGATAATTTAAATTTTATAAGTATTCCTTTCTTGTCTTTGTGGTACTTAACTAATAAACGTGATAACTTTGCAACACTGATTTTATTTATTACTAGCTTTCGCCCGCGGCTTCGCCCGCGTGGATTTTCCACGGGAACTGTGCTCTTTCCCAGGATGAAAGGTACCCTGTGTCCTTCTCCGTATTTCCAGCTATGTGTATGCGAAAATTCAAGAAAATTCAGTAGATAAAGTGTCAAAAGGAACAAACAAACAAACTCACTTTCGCATTTATAATATATAGTTAGGATTATGCTAATTCTGCGAAGTGCACCAATTGCGAAATCCACCTTTTGTTCGAGTGTTCGTTTTGCGAAGTGCACATTCTTCGTCAGACCCACAGATAGAACCACTAGTATATAAAAAATGCAAATTACTGCTTGCTAACATACCATCATCATAAGAACGTATCCATATTTCCATACCTCCTTAGCAATAAATATTATAAATGCGAATTAATACTATTATACTCACGGCTAAACCACCCCACAGATTTTATTAAAGCTATTGATTATATAGTTGAAGGCCCGAGAAATTCGATAATTTATAATTCATCGATAATGCAGAATTACATTTTTGCATTCACTATTGAAAACAAAGTCAAAAATATGTTAATGTGTGTTCTGTCTTATATTCGTACACAAAAATCTGACGGGTGGTGACAGATTTGTCAATGTATTGTTTTATATTTCATATGTGGTGTCGTAATTTGTCGTAATTACAGATTTTCATTATGTATGTGTGTACCGAACAGCGCTTGCGTGAATTTCCCTCCCCCCGCAAAAAACGCCAGAATGATTTGAATGAAAACATGTCGCTATGGCTTCTCCCTCCGTAAGGAGTCCGTGTTGCTCTATGACAAAAACTGTTGGATTTAGAAGAAAGCTGTCAAGGACAAAATTAATCTGCATTAGTTTCCTACCACACGGTATAAATTTTATTTTTCAAGGTTTAGTAACATCTACCCAAAATTCAAAGTTTTAAGTTTTTTTTTTAACTATATTTTCGCCATTTTATACGGGAAACGGCTGAATTTGGAACAAAATAATGTAAACACTAATCAATCATGATGTATTAACGTACAAAACAAGACCCCATTAATGATCGTACGAGTTTTTGTTCACTTTCGACAACTTACAACAATTCTATACTAGGAAAAATCGAGCTCAGCTGTCTCGAATTAGTCTAAAATAACACATCTACGAAGTATAAAGTAAGTAGTTTATGAGGGTTAATTGTTGTTCAATGTTTGCAAGTTCGGCGCTGTAAGTTGTCATACGGGATTGGGATTGTTATTGGGATTTTAATATTAATAGAAATATAGTGAACACGGATATTGTTATTTTTTTTGTTTAAATTTTTCTGCTATAATTAGATTTAAAACAAAGCAAAAAAAAATATTATAGGCATTTGTTACTAAGATTTTTCTGAGATTTGTCGAATTATATTGATAATCAAAGATTATATCACTGATTACAAAATATGTGTTTTATTTGCAAGTGCCACTAACTCTCATAGAATTGTTTATGAATCAGGCATTATATAGTAAATATACCGATTATACAGTACATAAAATCAAAAAAATCACACAAAAAATAATTACCAGTAGCCATCAGTAAAAAATATCAGTAAAAATCTGGGTAATTTTCCACAATCTGGTAACTCTTTACAGACACGCATTGATAGGTCGCCGCCATTACGGTATTTCACTTGTTTCTTAGTGACATGACGTCCGGTTATACCATAGACAGGAAAAAAAAATCATTCTTTAACTTTGCCCCGGCCGGGCCCCGGCCGTGCCCCGGTAGGCAGTTCAGGCATGAATTACTTCATACAACAAGCTAATTATTTAAAAATAAAAAACACGACTGACATCTTACATAGCCTATGTCATTCGGGCTAATGCAAGGAATCTAACAATACCTCTCACATCAAAATCTGTTAAGTCGTTCAGGAATTATGGTGGAATAAAGAAATTACATACATACATACATGAACCCTGAAAACATAACACTCCTTTTTTGGTCAGTCGTGTAAAAAGTATGCCATAATGTTCGACCGTGCCCCGGCCGGGCCCCGGTCGCGACACGTCATATAAGTCTATGGTAGAATCTCGTGAAGTCGCGATAGCGACTGCCGCGCTTCAAAAAGTCGCGGTGTGTAAAAGGAAGTTACAAGGCACGTAAAAGGGCCATGGAAGTAGCGATGTGCTGCCGAGAATTTCTCGGTTACCGAAAATTTCTTTCATGGAAAATTTCCGAAACTTTCCAGAAATTTTCCGGAACGTTTTCTCCCATTTTTTTGCGAAAGTCTGTCTGTCACTATTTCACGGTGTTTAGAGATGGGCGCTTGGATAAATTTCCGGAAGGTAAAAATGGGAAAGAATGGGTAGAATTGGTAAAAATTAATTTATACCCATTTATACCCGATATTTTTTATTTATACCGGGAAGAAATTAAAATGAAAGTAAATTATCCTTATTTTCTTTAATACTGATAAAATAATAATTAAAGTATAAATATTAGGTGTGTTTTGATTATAAGGAAGATAAATAACTAGTTGTTTTCGGTTCAAATATTAAAAAAACATAAACAACAGATTTAAAATCATATGTATTCAAATAATATTTTGAAAATAATGATGCATTTTTAGTATATGGCTGTTTAAAGTAGAATTAACAAAAAAATCAAAACATCTTCAGTTGTATTATAGACTAACTTTTGCCCGCAGCTTCGCCCGCGTGAATTTCCTTCAGGAACAGTGCTTTTTCCCGGGATGAAAAGTATCCTATGTCCTTCTCAGTACTTCTAACTATGTGTATGTGAAATAGGAAGATTGGTTGAGTAGATAAAGCGTGAAGAGGTAACAAACAAACTCACTTTCACATTTATAATATTTGTTAGGATTTGGAGGTAACTTCGCAATATTTTTCTATCGAGAAAATTGTATGCAAGCGTGTTTTTGAGAGAGTTAGTAATTAAGTTCCATAACGACCGGTCCTGCGCTGCCCGCATCCGGTCGTTATGGAAATCCTTGGGGGAGGCCTTTGTCCAGCAGTGGACGTCTTTCCTCTGACAGAGAGAGAGAGAGTGTAATTAAGTTGGCTGACATTCGTGTAAGGCGGGCCTTACGATTCGATGATCGCCTAGCCGTTCAATAGAATTCCGGCATTTGGCAAACTTGTTCGTCGCCCCGGCATAACATTTATCGTCTAAAACCGAATCGTTGGCTGCGAATGAGTCAGAATAAAGATACCTATATCTTGTCAGGTCTTTTTGTAACCAAAACGTAAATTGTACACTTTATAAGTACTTTTATACACAGTACTTAATTTAAAAACTAAATATGTGCTTATTTCATAATAAATCTTAACGATATATTGTAAAATATCGTAATTACAAACATTTTAATTGATTTTAATTTTTACCCGGTATAAATTAAAATTTCCTGGGAAAATATGGGTATAAATGGATAAATTTCCGAGTCTCGGAAATTTATCGGGTAAATGCCCATCTCTAACGGTGTTTCAATGTTTTTATGAAAAACATAAGACTTTTTACCGCGAATGGAACCGCGGGCAATAGCTAGTACTAAAATATTTTTCTCTGAAAAATTCTCAGGAATGAAATTCTCAAAAAATATCTCTGAAATTTCTTGGACTGGGAATTAAATTCTCAAGAAATTTCTTGGAAAATTTCCTGGAAATGAAATTCTCGAGAAATTTCTTGGGAATTTCTCGGAAATTTCTTGGGAAAATGTCCCCGGAATATGGAAAATATGCATTTCCTTTCATCCGATTTTCTTGAAAATTTTAGTGATTGTCAATCTTCTTATTTTAAAGACAGCTACAAATAGAAAATTCCCTTTTTTTAAATATTTCTGGTACTATTCCTGGACTATGTTAAACCTGGACTATGGCTAAAAAGGATCTAGAACGACTGGAGGCCTTTGAAATGTGGTGTTGGAGGCGAATGGAAAGAATAAGTTGGACAGAAAAGAAGACAAACGTAGAAGTACTAGAACTTGTTAATGAAAAAAGAACGTTGTTAAGAGTTATAGAATTAAGACGTGGAAAGATGTTCGGCCATCTTGTACGACATGACGATTTGATTAAAAATCTGATAGAAGGAAAAATAGAAGCTAGAAGAGGAAGAGGAAAGCCAAGAAGGGCTTATGTAGACTAAATAAAGGAGAAGGCAAAAGCTGTGTCGTACAAGGAGGTCAAAACGATGGCTGAGGATAGGGAGACATGAAAAAAACTCCACCGACAAGAACAATGTTCTTAAATTTAAATGAAATGAAAAATGGTACTTTTCCAACAATTTCCGTTTTAGGGAATATTTCCGAGAACGTTCCCTGACCGTTTCCAAAAATTCTCGAAAGTAATAAGTACATACTTTGTTGTACAAAGTACTTATTACTTCCATGTAATGATGTGCCCTTTCCGAAGTCAAAGTCACACCATACCTAGTGTCAATCTGACAGTTAGCTCATTAATCTGACAGGTCACCAATCCACCAGCAGTCAGTCAAGTCAATCAATCAATCACTCACTTTACTTGAATTTGGATGGTTTAAAATTAAATTAATTCTGTTTCATTAATTCACATTATTTCTGAATAAAATTATTAGTGAAATTTTAAAATCTTTATAAATTGGAATCACAAATTTTTGTGCTATTGAGAACATACGTAAAAATATTCCTAGTCTTGGAGTGAAATTACGACGAGAATAACTTTAATTCAAAATAAAATGAGTAATGAGGAAAATAAGGATATGGCCCATCGGCAGCATGTAAAATATTTCATGCGATTTTTAAATATTTTACCTTCATCATTGTCGTCTCACGACACAACCAGGTATTCTGTCTCTGCTTGTTTTTTAATCAATCAGATTTTTATTTAGTCAGATTTGATTTATCGTGTAATTAGACGATCCTGTGGCTTATGAAACTAAAAATCAATTTTTCAACTTACCAAATTATCTTTATCCTTCATAATCTTAGTAGTTACTTTTACTACCTAGATATATGTTTTTATACCTATATGAGCACGTTGCTCTGAAAGAAAAAATGTGGCTGCTATTTTTATGGTAGCAGTAGCAATGGGCTTGCAATCAATCCTTATTGCAAAATATTCTTATTAACAAATTAAATTCACTATTTGCTAAAGCTTGCTTGCTCACTTTATTGAAAAAGAACTATAAACTGTTTGTCACTGTTATTTTGTTTTTTTTTTATTGGGCACACTTTGGGTAATAACAAAGTTTGAATTATTCCCAAATCTAAAATAATGAACTATTTTCCTAAATCTCTCACTGTTTTTTTTTAAGTATAAAAAAATATATATCTTTACACTAAATTGTTTGTTTCAGAGTTACAATAGCATATTTTTCTGTGTGTGGACTAGATGTCTTGGGTTCAATATCATCTCTCTCCCTAGAACTTAGAGATCGCATCGTAGAATGGATTTACATGCTGCAAGTTCATCCAAATAAAGAAAGTAAGTATAGGCAAGTTTAATTTCATCACAATTTTTTTTAAATATATACATTCATAACCTATGTGTCAAATTAAAAAAATACCCTTAAAGCAGCAAGTTGAAAGAAAGGCCTAATCTGAAAAGGTCTACTTGTCGAAACGAGTCACCATTATTATGTGGCTATAATGCAGTTGCTTTCTAGCTAATATTAATTGTACATAAAGGTGTTAAAAATCCTAATCCTAACTTCCTAACTAATATTAGAAATGCGAAAGTGAGTTTGTTTGTTTATTTATTTGTTACCTCTTCACGCTTTATCTACTGAACTCTTCCTGAAATTTCACATAAATATTATTAACAAACTTCTTGTATTAACTATATCTATACATATAATAAAACAGTATAAATCATTTTGTCTGTTCATTTAGTATTTTTGACTAAAATGGATAGAGGGACACTTAAAAAGAACAATAGAAAACAAAAAAATTTTTTTGGAATTTCTTGTCTGTCTGTCTGCCTGTCTGTCTGTCTGTCTGTATGTATGTACGCGTTTCACGCAAAAACTACTGGACGGATTTGAATGAAACTTTTTTTGTTGAATAGCTGTTAAGCCTGGGCAACATATAGGCTATAATTGATTTTGAAAACTGGAACACCTGATGAAGAACCATAGCAGAACAGCTAAACTATAAGAAATATGGATATGGTGTCTTAACAAAAGTCGTTCAACCTTATGAGCATTTTCTGCTGACGTATAAAAATTGAAGATCTGGAACATCTGATGAAGAACTGCAAGAGACCAGCTACACTATAACATATATGGAAATGGCGCCTTAGCAAAAATCGTTTAAACTGATGAGCATTTTCTACTGACGTATAAAAATTGAAAATCAGGAACATCTGATGAATAACTCCAAGAGACCAGCCACACTATAACATACTAGCTGCTGCCCGCGGCTTCGCCCGCGTGAGTTTCCTTAGATGAAAAATCTTTTTGTGTTCCAAACTGTAGTAACCTAAACTCCAGTACTCAAAATTTCAGCTATTTGGTTATCCCGTGTCCCGCGGGAATATATTAGGTACTCGTAGTACAGTCGCGGTGTTAAAATGAATCAAAAGTGATATTTCATTCAATAAACTATCTTCGTCTGCTCGTTATCTACAATTTCCCGTGTACCACCACTCCCACCCCGGGTCCCTCTTTATCCTATCCCGTGTCCTGTCTATTTATACGTCAGTAGAAAATGCTCATCAGGTTGAACGACTTTTGCTAAGGCCCCATTTCCATTTTTTATAGAGTAGCTGGTCTCTTGGAGTTCTTCATCAGATGTTGCATAAACTTAAATTTTTATACGTCAGCAGAAAATGCTCATCAGGTTAAACGACTTTTGCTAAGGCGCCATTTACATATATGTAATAGTGTAGCTGGTCCCTTGGAATTCTTCATCAGATGATCCTGATCTTCGATTTTTATACGTCAACAGAAAATGCTCATCAGATTGATAAACTTTTGCAAAGGTACCATTTCCATATTTCTTATAGTTTAGCTGTTCTGTTAAGGTTCTTCATCAGGTGTTCCAGTTTTCAAAATCACTTATAGCCTATATGTTGCCCAGGCTTAATAGCTATACAACAAAAAATGTTTCATTCAAATCCGTCCAGCAGATATTGCGTGAAATGCGTACATACATATACAGACGGACATAAAGACAGACAAAAAATTCCAAAAAAATGTTTTTGCTTTCTGTTATTCTTTTTAAGTGTCCCTCTATCCATTTCAGTCATAAATACTAAATGTACTGTACAGACAAAATATCTTTACTGTTTTATTATTATACAGTAGAACCTCGTTAAGTCGAACCTCGATAAGTCAAAAACCTCCAAATCTCGAAAAAATGTTTTGTTCCCTTCCCTTCGAACACCAAAACCTCCATTACTTGAAATCTTGACCCTCTGTTAGTCGAAATAATCACCGAGTCCCTCCAAGCCATTTTGGTACATATTTTCACTCTATAACTCGAAAAATTAAATTTGACCTCTGTATCTCGAACATAGCAACGTTTTATTTTACAACCTTTACAACTAGATCATTTGGAATTTATTACCTTTATTGTTCGAACAAAAATAAGTTACCGACTGAACTTGCCGACAATGTGCACTATTGTTTCTTAGAAAACATTTTAGGAGTATACGATAATAAATTTATGACTCACGTAAACACGTGTTTGCTTGCTTGGTGTCAGGTGTTTGTTCAATTTTGGAGTTATGACTGCTGGGACATTATCTGATGACGAAATTATCGATTCAGTAGCTCAGAAAACCGATACTAATGATTTAGATGACATAGAAGACGTGAATAGTACATGCGCTCCATGGGTTTCCATCAAAGAGGCGCGAACCGCATTGAATACCTTACGTAATTTTATAGAGCAGACCAGTAACTCTTAAGAAGAAGAATTTTCTGCTCTTTATAGATTAGACAATGCTATAGATAGAGAACAACCAAATTATCAAAAGCAAAAAAAAAATAGCGACTTTTTTTAATGCCATATTTTTTATTTTAAAATGATTTGAAATAATGTTGATTTATAATAAATAAAAATATGTTTGTCACCTCTGCAAGTTGAATTTTTATTTATTTTACCTCTCTAACTCAAAATTTATAAGAATAAACCTCAAACTCTTTATGTCGAATCAAAATCCGCCTAAGTCGAAATCCTCCATAAGTTGAATACTCTATAACTCGAAATTTTTGGCGTCTCCCTTGATGTTCGACTTATAGAGGTTCGACTGTATAACCACGACCCCTTTATGCTGTTAAATAAGCGCGAAGTAGAAATCACCAAAATGGCGCAGCGCCATCTATTGAAAATATTGAGAAATAATTTCAGCTTACATTTCTCATTTTATCAACGTCATCTATTGGATATTTTTCTTGGCACCGGATGACCGGAAATAAATTTGCAAATGAATTTATTCGTTTCTTTTCAAAATTAAAAAAAAAGTAAGAAAATAATTCTAGAAAACAAATAAAAAACGAAAACAGAAAATTATTGTTAGTGGCAGGATTCGATCCAGCTACTTCCAGCTACTTTCTTGAAATATTTCTTTACTAAAATTTGAAAAAAAATTGGAAAAAAAAAGTCACATCAGGCAGGATTCGAACCCTGTACTTAAAAAAACAATACGCGGCCTCTACCGATAGGCCAACATGCATTGCTTGTGATTGGCGAAATTTCAAATGGTATTTGTCTAAAGGTACGCAAATTCACCCCTTTTTTTGGACTGTAAGGGTTGAAATTGTGAACAACCCTTTCTTATGTGGGCAGTATATTGTATATGAAGACACTAACCAAATTTCACGTTTATAGCTTTTATAGTTTCGGTTTTGTGATGATAAATTAGTTTACCTCACCTTTTTTACCCCTTTAGAGGTTGAATTTCAAAAAACGCTGAAACACGCCATTGGTTATTTTTGTTGAGAAGCATTCTTGCAAAGTTTCAAGTAAATCAGTGAAGATTTTAATTTTTTTTCATACAAACTTTGCCCTCTATTTTAACCCCCTTAGGGGTCTAATTTTGAAAAATCCTTTCTTATCTGAGCACTACGTATTAACATAAAACTTCGGTCCAAATTTCAAGTTTATAGCTTTTATGGTTTAGGCTGGGCGTTGATTTATCAGACACCCTTGTTCTTTTATATATATAGAAGATAGATATGGAAATGGCGCCTTAGTAAAACTTGATTAATCTGATGAGCATTTTCTATAGACGTATAAAAATCGAAGATCCGTAACATCTGATACAGTTTGGAACACAAAAAGACATTTCGTCTAAGCGAAACTCACGCGGGCGAAGCCGCGGGCAACAGCTAGTTTTTAATATATTTTTGCAAAGTTTTGTGCATCCCATACTACTGCATTGCTACAGTACAATTCAATCAGTATGATAAAATCAGAGCCGTTCATACTAATCCTAACTAATATTATAAAAGTGAAAGTGAGTTTGTTTGTTACCTCTTCACGCTTCATCTACTGAACCAATCTTTCTGAAATTTCGCATACATATAGTTAGAAGTACGGAGAAGGACATAGGGTACCTTTCATTTTGGGAAAAGGCACGGTTCCCGTGGGAAATTCACGCGGGCGAAGCCGCGGGCAAAAGCTATTACTACTATAAAGAATTTTTATTGACATTGCTGTAGTCAGACAAGAACATAAACAATCTTTACGAACATGCTGACTTATGATAAGTTTAATATTTAATAGGTAGCTCACTGTTTAGTGATAAGGTGGCACATGTGCAAATAAATAATTTAATTGTTTAATCGAGGAGTAATAAAATACTAGTCCCCATTAACCTTACTGATGTCATGGCTTTGTCATATACTTTTCTTTTTTTTTAATCTTGTCTGTGAATATAATTTTGCAAATGTTTATGATAATTTCGTTTTGGATTTTTATTTGATACCTCTTGAGATTTTATTAGATCATTGTTTTTTTATTTTGTTAATAACCACAATAGGTTGTCGAGTCTAGTTCACTAAGATTTTTTTTTACTTGAGTTATGATCACGTTTTAATTACTTATTTATCTATCTAAAAAAGACAATTAATACAATAAAACACTATGGCCTAAATGGCCATGTAATGGTTTGACTAGGCTTTGCACATTTTACATAATAATATCTGACAATTTGAAGTTAAATGTCACATTTATTTTACTTTACTCTAAGTAGTACAGTCGAGAGCAAATAAACCTGACCCCTAGATAGGATTCGGTGAGGTAGTATCTGCCCCCGACTGTACATAAAACACATCATACTGAAACCATATCAAAAAATATCCCATACTTGGTTGACATATTTTTGTATGCCTGCATTATATGCTTAAAGGTAGAATAACTAAAAGGAAGAAGCGGTTTAGGAAAACCAAGACAGGGATATGAAGCAAATAAAGGAGAAAGTTAGCGTCAAGTCATGTAGGCAAGTAAAAGAGTCGGCAATGGAAGACGGACAAGAGCCTCTCTCTTAAATTCTATTCTCCACGGACAAGAGCCTCTCTCTTAAATTCTATGATCTTCTTCTTTTTGAGTGTGTTATTACTAACATTGGTGTCAGATTCAATGATGATGATGCATTATACACAAACCATTTCTCTTTGTTTTTCAGCTGGTGACATGTCCATGTGTGGTTTCCAAGGTTCCTCCACAATCAACATAGATTTGGGTCCGGAGTACAGTCACTACCGATGCGGACACCTAGCCATGACGTACACAGGACTGTGCATGTTGATAACCCTGGGTGATGATCTGTCTAGAGTCAATAGGAAAGCATTAGTTGAAGGTAAGTTTATAAAATCCTTTGTATCTAATATGATTCAAAATTACAGCTTTTAATTAAGTAAATAGGTATGTGCATAAAAATATGTATTGTTTTACTATAACTTAAATACAAATCCTAATGATACCTAATATTATAAATGCGAAAGTGTGTTTATTTGGTTGTTTGTTACGTTACCTCTTCACGCTTTATCTATTCAACCAATCTTCCTGGAATTTCGCATACACATAGTTAGAAGTACTGAGAAGGACATAGGGTACCTTTCATCCTGGGAAAAAGCACAGTTCCCGTGGTAAATTCACGCGGGCGAATCCGCGGGCAAAAGCTAGTAATCAATATAACATAACATCCATTCAGGTATATATGAATAAGAGCATGTAGGCATAGTTTTATTACACAGGCCAGCTATTGTTTCTTATCAAGTGGATTGCACAATGGTTCCTGACAACTACCACCGACTACTATGGCCTGCTACTTATATATTGGAGTAATGGGTTTTTCTTTTTAAACTTTACCCAAAATGATAACAGATTTTTTTTATTCAAACCACTAATATACAACTCACAATATGAAAGCCTTATCTAAGTCCAAGAATTAAATTATGTATACAGACAGACTGAAAAAATAGGTGCCTAAAGTGTTAATTTTCCTCAATAATTTATTTTATTACGTGTACAAGAGATATGCGTCACATTCACAACACAAGTATTATTTGTACAGGTTCCTACGCATACTTACTACTGGTAATAACAAAACTGTTTCTATTCTATTTGAAGGTTGTTTTGATAAACTTTATTTTATGTTCTATTCAAATGACGGCTGAATTAAACAATATACGTATGATATGATGAAGAAGTCGCTTGATAATATTTTTTTAAATCCTTCTGTGTATTCTATCTATACCTATGACGACTGATGTTTAAAAAGGAATGAAACACATCAGCAGCAGGTGTTGTAGTCACACTGCACATTCATATTATAAAAGGAAAGTGTTTGTAAGTTCGTTTGTAGTCATCTTCGGAACTACTGAACCGATTAAAAAAAATATTTCACATTTTGGCGAATCGCGTGTTTTGTCGTTTTGGCTCTTCATTTCGTGAATGACTACGTCAATAAATTGCCAAAAACGCAAAAGGCCAATTCAAACATTTTGACGAATCTCGTATATTTTCAACGGACTGCAAAAAAAGAGGTTCTCAAGTTGGCTACATAGTGGTTTTGCTGAAACACTGACTTAAAATATGGTGCAGGTTTCAACTTGATACGCTGTTTGTTTAAATCCGGAGATACCTAAAAAGTCCACGCGCGTAGTCTCAAAAGCTATTCAATAATTTTAACCACATGAACTCAACCCTAATTTTTGACTGTCAGACAATGCTTTTAGCATTAAATCCACCTTTTGTACTGTACTTTTGTATGTGTGTACAATAAAGTTTAAATAAATAAATCTTCACAAATGCAGGTGTACAAAACGGCCCGGTTTACTGGCATGGGCTCTCTTAGTGCTCCCTACACACCCTTAGGAACCTACAGCTAAATTCAGCTTCTTATGCCCAGTAGTTTTGACTGTGCGAGCGTTGTCTGTAAGTCACTTAGTCAGTACCAGAAGAAATTCATATGTGTACCTATATTGTTTTATTTTCAGGTGTAAAGGCATTACAGACGGAAGAAGGCAACTTCTCAGCAACTCTGTCGGGATGTGAGTCTGACATGCGCTTTGTGTACTGCGCGGCTTGCATCAGCTACATACTGGATGATTGGACTGGGTTCAATGTCGAAAAGGCCACGGATTATATCATTCGATCTATTGTAAGTAGTTTCATTTAGCTCTTGAGTTTACGGCAATGTTAATGATTATTTAACCAGTGTACCTACTAGTCTTGTGTACCTAACCCAAATAAATTAAATAAAGTTTTGGAAATGCGCGGTTCAAGGAATCAAGGAATGTTTTTTTCGAAAAAAGATTTGGGTGATAAAACTTTCCCTCTGAAGGTTTTAAACTAACGTTCCTGTATATGTTGCATGCTCAATAAAATGATTTTTGGAAATCATCGTATATCATAATTTAAATAAAATCATATTTTTGAATAGACACAGGAAAAAAAATTAAAAAGAAAAAAAAAAAGAAAAATATTATCAATAAAATCTTAAAACTAATTTTTCTTTTTACAGAGCTACGACTACGGTATAGCCCAATGTCCAGAGTTGGAATCCCACGGCGGCACAACTTTTTGCGCGCTGGCAACACTGGCGCTCACTGATCAACTCGACAAACTAACCTACGAACAAACAGAAGGCTTAAAAAGATGGCTACTCTTCCGGCAAATCGACGGATTCCAAGGGCGACCTAATAAACCCGTCGATACATGTTACAGCTTTTGGGTTGGAGCTTCTCTGAAAATCCTAGACACATTAGATATGACCAATTACGCTAATAACAGGAGATACGTGTACGAAACTCAAGACAGTGTTGTCGGCGGGTTTTCTAAATGGCCAGACACTTGTACGGACCCGATGCACACTTATTTAGGACTAGCAGGCCTTAGCTTGATAGGAGAGAATGGGTTATTAGAAGTAGTACCTACTTTGAATATCACAAAAAGAGCGTACGATCATCTTAAGACTTTGCACGAACAGTGGGCGAAAGAGTCATAGTGTAGAAAAAAAAAATTGGACCGAGCATTTATTACGAACACAGCTTGTTATTTTTTTTTTATTATTGTAGGTTGTTATCGTTGGCCGTTGACTCGGCCGAGTGATTTTTAAGAATAAAGTGATAAAATTGTGTTGCGCTAATTTGATTGAGTATTATGAATCTTTAAAAAAATGTTATAGTTGCATTATTTTTCTAAATTAGAACTGTATTTATTTTATATCATTAAAACTAACGTGAGATTAAGATATTCTTGTTAAAAATTGGCTTTGTTCGAAACAATAGCCGGCAACCGGCCTACATACGTACGTAAACTCCAGTTTTTCTTAATTGCCCTATTATGTATACAATCTTTACAGTACTTTTTGTTGAATTTTGTTGAGAAATAAATCAAATATTAGTTCTAACCTAAACATTCTAAAGTAAAACAATTAACCACGAAAGTAACTTCCTAAAAAGTCTATTTTAATTTATATTGTTGTAAAATCATAAAAAGATATGGTAAGATTGTTTACATACCTAATAGGACAATTATGAATAAACGGACTTTTAAGTGATCCGTTTATTTTAACTAGAATGTATTTATTTTATTTAAAAATGTGTTGTAGCTTTCAGAACCGCACATTGTCAAATTTAGTTTTGATTTTTTCGGACTTTTATTTTTATTGATAATATGAATAAGTATTACGAATTTATTTCAAACACTGCACGTTAAATATCAAATTTAGGTTGTATATAATTTTTTGCCCTTCATAATGTATTGGAATTTAGTATTTAAACATTGTTTGTAATTACTTAACTCTTTTATGAAAAAAATAGGTGCTAATTTTATACGAACATGATGTTTTGTATCAGACGGTTAACAACGATTTACTGTGTTGTAGTTTTCGGCTGAAATATCACATATCGAGGTAAACAAAACAAATAGGGAATATTATGCAATGCTCGTCGCAGATGGCGACACCAGCACACACAGTAAACAAACCACCCGCGGTCGCTGTACGCAGAGAATTCCGGGCAGACGAAAGGGCGGGAGGGTTCGGTACCGAAAAATTTACCGGGTAAAAAAAATACCGGTAAAAAACCTCGACCCGACACTACGTCTGTCCGACTAACCTAACCTAACCTATACGCAGTCTGCTACCACTGTAGTTTACAACGGGAACTACAGAACCCTGTATATTAAACCTAACTTAATAGCTACAACCACCCACAAACCCAAGGGTCACTTACCAAACTTAATCTTCTGCTCTTCGGATCCAATCTTGAGTGTCTTCGGAAGAGGAGGGGGTTGTTCCCTAAATCACCCAACCTACCCCATGAGATCTCAATCCCCAGAAAAAATACCTGATCCGTCTAGCAGTTCCACTCGGCAACAGATTTCGGCGTCCCCAGGCAGCCACGTTTCGCATCTCACAAGAAACAGTCAAAGTAAAAGGTTTCACAAACACAAATGTTCAATAGTTATTTAACAAACAGGAAATTCACAAATATAACTCAAACTAGTTAACAAGCAAAAGACGCGAGACCTCTCCGCGTATTAAAATCAAACCGATATGTCAGGACAAATGGCGGCCGTCCGCCATGCCATTCACGCGAGCAATTTCATGCGGCGCGGCCTCCCCGCGCGATGTCCAAACAATACTGAATTCAAAATGGTCGCTCGCGACTGCCGACGCCGGCCGAGTGGGCGACGACGCTACTAATATGAAACTACCGCACGCGCTAGAATATTACGGCGGCGAACGGACAAAACAACATAGATTTTATTACAAACATCCCCCCGTCCCGGTCTGAGAAGCAGACCGCTAGCTTACTCTACGGGAAGGCGGGCGAGAGAGGTCACAGCTCTCCTCAAAATCGAACCGTCGACCAACACCTCAGCCACACGCGGAGTGCCATCTCCGCCAAGAATCAAACGTAATATGCGAGCTCGTCGCCAAAGCAATGAGGGCAAATTTGCCTCTTTTAACAATACTAAATCACCCTCCCTGGGAGGCTCAGTCCTGTCTGTCCACTTCACTCTTTGCTGCAGCAAATGCAAATATTCAAGCGACCAGCGACGCCAAAAGTCCTGGCTCATTTGTTGCAACATTTGAAAACGCGACAACCGATATACGCGTTCGTCCTTCCACGGGTATTCGGGCAGGGCATTCAAAGGCCCTCCCACCAAAAAATGACCAGGGGTGAGAGCTTCCAAGTCATTTGGATCTGGAGATAGCGGACAGAGAGGACGAGAGTTGAGGACCGCCTCAACTTTACAAAACACTGTGGCCAGCTCTTCAAAAGTTAGAGCCGTTTCTCCGATAATGCGGCGGAGGTGGGTCTTTGCGGATTTCACAGCCGCTTCAAAAATCCCTCCCCAATGGGGGCAACTTGGGGGACTAAACTTCCAGGTTATTCCCCTTTGAGCAGCAATTTGACTTAAACTAGTACAATTCTTATCAATAAACACAGAAACATCCTTAAGATAATTTACAGTTCCCTTATAGTTTGTGCCATTATCAGACCTAATAAGGGAAGGTAGACCTCGACGCGAAACAAAGCGATCCAACGCGGCGACGAAGGCCTCCGTAGTCAGAGCCGACACCACCTCCAAATGGACAGCCTTGGTGGCCAAACAAACAAATACACACAAATAGCCCTTCACAATACGGGCATTACGAAAGGGAGAAGCCTTGATCGAAAAGGGACCGGCAAAATCGGTTCCAACGCCGTCAAACGGTCTCGAAGGTCGGATTCGATCAGCGGGCAAATCACCCATCTGTGGTTGCATCGTGGATGCCTTCAACCTATAACATGCAATACATCGAAACAGGACACTACGGATTGCTCTTCGGGCAGACAAAATCCAAAACTCGCGTTGCAAAATAGCCAACAAAGCATTGCACCCAGCATGGGCGTTACGAATGTGTCGATCAGACACCAAAAGCTGCACCAAGGGTCCGCCCTTGGGCAACAACAGAGGATGGCGAGTCTCATATGGAAGATCCGCCTTCCGGAGCCTGCCTCCAACCCGAAGAAGCCCATCCGAGTCGATGTACGGGTTCAAACGAGCGACCGCGCCCTTCAACTTAGCGCGTCCGTCGCGCAAAATACGAAGCTCTGACTCAAACCGTCCGGTCTGCACGATACGGACCCAATGCAACAATGCGCTCCGGCGCTCTTCTGCACCTGCAATCGGCTCCAACCGCTTTGCCTGTGGGTTTCTACAATTATGTATGAAACGCTTAATCCAACTGGTAACACCCAGAAGCTTATCCAAACTGCTATACCGAGCAAGTAGCCAATCCGGCTCCGACGTCGTCTCAGCGACTACAGCATGTACACGAAGCCCAGTCAAACTCAAAGAAGTAACATCTGTCTGACAGACAGGCCAAGAAGTTTCTGATCCCATCAGCCACTCTGGACCCCACCAGAGCGGGTGTGACACCAATTCTGGTGCCGTACAACCTCGGGAGGCACAGTCCGCTGGGTTAAGCTCTCCCGGCACATGTCTCCATGTTATATCAATTCCGATATTCTGGATTTGGGAAACCCGATTTCCCACAAAAACCTCCAAGGTATGTGGGGCCGCGCGCAACCATGCAAGCGCGACCTGGCTATCCGACCAGGCGAAGATGTCCCGTATCTCGACCGTGGCCGCCAGCTCACATGCAACGTGATGCAACAATTTAGAGAGAAGGTGAGCTCCACTCAACTCAAGCTTGGGAATAGTCAGCCTAGTCCTGATGGGGGCGACCTTGCTCTTCCCTAACAAAAGCGAGACATTGACCCGGCCATCGGCGTCAACTGTCCGCATATAGACTGACGCGGCGTAGCCTCGCTCCGACGCGTCACAAAAGCCATGCAGGCTGGCTCGATATTTCCCGGGTGGCAATATTCGACGAGGCAAGGCAATCCGATTGACTTCCTTAATCGATGAAAACAACTCGAGCCAATCATCCAATGGAGAGCCAAACAGCGGCTCGTCCCACGAGACGCCCAAAGTCCAAAGTCTCTGAAGAAGACACTTCGCAGAGAATATTACTGGACTGATCCAACCGCTTGGATCAAACATACGAGCTATTACGGACAACACCGTTCTCTTAGTCCAGACCTTTGGTATTTCCAAGTCCACTTGGAATGTAAAAATATCGGTTAGCGGCTGGTACTGCATGCCCAGCACCGCTATCCTGTTGGGATCATCCACATCCTCAAACAGGTGAGGGTTCTGTTGGTGATCCTCCGGGATCCCTTCTAGAACTCTAGGCTCATTGGACAACCACTTACGTAGCTCGTAGCCACCCGTTTTCAATATTTCAATCAATTCATCCCGCAGTAGGAGGGCCTCCTCAATACTTTGGGCTCCGGTGCACACGTCATCGACATACAAGTCACGTGACAGCACGGAAGCCCCACGGGGAAAGCGGATCCGTTCCCGCTCTGCCAATTCAAGCAATGATCTGATGGCGATATAGGGACTAGATTTCAAACCATACGTGTTTGTGTTGAGTTCATACACCGTCACAGGATCCTCAGGGCGCTCACGCCAGAGTATCAACTGGAATCGCCTGTCCTCAGGATGTATGACTGTCTGGCGGAACATCATCCGGATGTCCGCACCAAAAACCACTTGATGTCTTCTAAAGTTCAAGATGATGTCAATTATGTCCCTATGCAATTTGGGACCCGAATGCAAACACAGATTCAACGAAACCCCGTTCGAAGTGGGTGCGGACCCATCGAAGACGGTCCTCAATTTGCCTGTTGAGGCCTTCACCACCGCGTGGTGGGGCAAAAAATAATGCTCAGTTGAGCTCCAATCAACTCGAGCCGGAGACATGTGACCCAAATCCTCGTACTCGCGCATAAATTCAATATATTTATCGCGAAGTACGTGGTCACGCTGCATGCGTCGCTCCATGGACAGCAGTCGTTTCTCCGCAAGCGCCCTACTTTGCCCTAGGCTAGGACGAGAGGCAACAAAGGGTAACCTAGTTACAAACCGACCGGAGGGCAACCTCTCCGTGGTCGATCGAAAAAGGGCTTCGCACTCAGCGTGTTCCGGATCCATCCTGGAACTCATAGGTGGCTCCTCGACCTCCCAAAACCTTTGCATGGTCTTGGCCAAGGACGCAGATGCGACGACCGGTGGCTCCTCCACGGTGCTATTGTCAAACACAGGGCCCATCAGGGCGAAACCAAAGATAGTAGACACTGCCATCAGTGAAGACGAACCCAGAGCTTTCTGGGTACCCAACAAAATCCAACCCAATACGTCCGAGCCCAGGAGCAAGTCCACTGGGCCGGGATGAAAGACAAAGGGGTCGGCCAAATCCAGACCCGAAACCAAAGACAACACACCCGGCGGTATGTCTGTCGAGGGGTGCCAACCCGCAATGGTATCCATTACCATAGCCGAAGTCGTGATCCTCATTGTGGAGGACTTCAGCGAAGAAAAGGTGACAAGTGTCTGGCCCGTCAGACACTTCACTTGTATGCCACCAACTCCAAGAAGTGGCACAGGCGAGTCTTCCACGACTAAACCTAACTGGTGTGCCACTCGAGTGGTAACCAAACTGCTTTGAGCCCCTGAGTCCAACAGAGCTCTCAAATTAATGGCTTCTCCCCCACGACCCCATACGCGGACCACCGCGGTAGGGAGCAGAACCGTCCGCGGCTCTGTCCCAGCAAGGGAGCAAGCTAGTTACGGGCTCCCCACTCTCTCCAAACCAGGGGCGCGCCACTGACCCGGATAATATGGCGGGCGAGTGCACATCCCCATCTGAGGGGGGGCAGAACCCGCGGCCCGGCCATACATATGGTACGGCGGGTGGTACTCCAGCCGTGGGTACTCGTGCAGCGGCGGAGAAAACCGCTGCGGCTGCATGTGTTGGGCATTGGTAACCCGCGTGGAGGGGGGTGTCCCCACTCTCACGTCCGATCTAGGGCCCCCGCCCATGGGGGCCCTATCCGGGGCCTGGCCAGCCACATACTGGCCACGACCTTGGGGCGCGTGGTCCCGGTCCGCCAAGACCCGCGCCGGTACGCGACCCCCTCCCGAGGGGGGTGCGACGAGCGAAGCCGCGTCCTCCGTCCGATGGTGGAGGGCTTCGCGCAGGAGCGCCCCCGCCCATAGGGGACCCCTGCCTCAACAACCGGGGGCCATCCCCGTTCCGGTTCATGCAGAGCATCACGTGGTGCAGCCCACGGCATGCACTGCATGGTATGGCTCTGGGACAGTCACGTGCATAGTGACTGCCCAAACAGTAAAAGCAAAGTTCATGCCGCCTTGCCATGCGGCGCCGATCTTGTACTGGCAGTCTCTGCCAGTCCCTGCATTGCAGCAGGCTGTGGCCCATCCGGCCACATTGCAGGCAGTCCGCGTCCCCCGCGACTGCTGCCGTGTGTGCAACCCGCACACCAGCTCCACGCGGTGGCGGTTGCCGTCCCTGTTGGGGCCTACGTTCAGGCGCTCTGGATGGCGCTGAGTCCGTCATGGTATTCTCAGCCGCCCGTGCCTCAAACTCCAAAAACTTCACCAAGTCAGTGAATGTTGGCAGGGTGGTGCTATCCCGTTCCGCATTCTCGCGCTCAAACCGCGAGCGGATGTCATTGGGCAATTTGCCCAATACAATGTGCACCAGCAAAAAGGACCATTGGTCCACCGGCAGCCCCAGTGTGCGGAGCGCGTTACAGGCCACTGTAACGGGCGTGAGCAACTGCAGGCGCAACTGTGCCCTGTTGGCCACCTTGGGCAGGGCCATCAACTGTGCGGCGTGCGCATCCGCTAACAAACGTAAGTTTTGGTAGCGGGAGTTCAATAACTCCCAAGCCGTATCGTACTGGTCGTCCTCCACCCGGAGGTGCTGGATGAGCGACCGCGCTTCATCCTCCAGAGTGGAGAGGAGGTAGGCCATCTTCTGGGCCTTCGACAAGTCCTGTCGTGCTACGACCAGGGACTCAAACATATTTTTATATGCTACCCACTCCTCCATCCTACCCCCAAAGTGGGACAGCTGAAGGGTGGGGAGCCGACCAGTAACCGCTGGTCCTTCCTGTCTAACAGGTGTGCGAGGGGCTGGTCCGCCAGCCTGTCTCGCCCTTATTGCGGTCGCCGCCTCCGCGATATCATCGTGCAGACTCAGGATCTGGTCCATGTCCGCCATGTGACCTGCGTAGACCTCCGGGGCAAGTTCGGCTTCGGTAAGCACCACCATGGCCGCTTCCGCGCTAATCAATCGTGAGTGGAGGTGATCCGCTCTTAGCAGTATGGCGCCCTCCCTGTCCTTCCGGGACAGGAGTCCTCCGGCCGTCACAAACCATCTCAATTCGTTGGCGAGTGTCGCCCTAGCATTGGAGACCTTCGCCATCGCGTCAAGTCACAAACGAAAAATAACAAAAGGTAAATAAAAAACAACAAAATCAAACAACTACACGAAGAACCGCGGTAGGTATGAGAATGGCACAAACCCGGAACGCACGGTACAAACCGCAAACAAATACAAAAAAGGTTACAAATATTCTTATACAAACAAACTAAGAAAAATCTAATAATTTTTACAAACAATTAATTATTTTTTACAAACGAACAAATAGAGGGTAGATAAACTACGCTCTGCTACCAGAAAATGTACGCAGAGAATTCCGGGCAGACGAAAGGGCGGGAGGGTTCGGTACCGAAAAATTTACCGGGTAAAAAAATACCGGTAAAAAACCTCGACCCGACACTACGTCTGTCCGACTAACCTAACCTAACCTATACGCAGTCTGCTACCACTGTAGTTTACAACGGGAACTACAGAACCCTGTATATTAAACCTAACTTAATAGCTACAACCACCCACAAACCCAAGGGTCACTTACCAAACTTAATCTTCTGCTCTTCGGATCCAATCTTGAGTGTCTTCGGAAGAGGAGGGGTTGTTCCCTAAATCACCCAACCTACCCCATGAGATCTCAATCCCCAGAAAAAATACCTGATCCGTCTAGCAGTTCCACTCGGCAACAGATTTCGGCGTCCCCAGGCAGCCACGTTTCGCATCTCACAAGAAACAGTCAAAGTAAAAGGTTTCACAAACACAAATGTTCAATAGTTATTTAACAAACAGGAAATTCACAAATATAACTCAAACTAGTTAACAAGCAAAAGACGCGAGACCTCTCCGCGTATTAAAATCAAACCGATATGTCAGGACAAATGGCGGCCGTCCGCCATGCCATTCACGCGAGCAATTTCATGCGGCGCGGCCTCCCCGCGCGATGTCCAAACAATACTGAATTCAAAATGGTCGCTCGCGACTGCCGACGCCGGCCGAGCGGGCGACGACGCTACTAATATGAAACTACCGCACGCGCTAGAATATTACGGCGGCGAACGGACAAAACAACATAGATTTTATTACAAACAGTCGCCATGGTTCATACGTCACTGTCAATTGTCAGGCTTTGAAAGACTTGTCATTGTCAGGCTTTGAAAGACTTGTCATTGTCAAAATAGTTTGTTTTTCTAGCTATTTATGTTTAGGTTGCCCCTGCAGTTCAGAAACCGATCAATAGTTAACTATTATAGTCAATAACTATTTGTTCATATTAATAACATTGTGTCTTCTTCAACCTTGACATCGGCAGAATCATCGTATGGCTGAACGATGGAGCCATAAAATTAAAAAGTGAAGTGAAGTGACTTGTCATTGTCAAAATAGTTTGTTTTTCCAGCTATTTATGTCCCACTGCTGGGCAAAAGCTTCCCCTAATGAGGGATTTTCCGAGACCCAAATTAAAAAAAATAATAGTTCCAGATGACTTCATAGATGGCGCTTAAGCAAAGGCGAGAGAAAAAGTTCCATACAAAAAGCAAAAATTCACGGGATTGGCATTTAAAAAAAAACTTAGTAAAAAATACATCTAAAAAGTATCAATATTGTGATTTGTGCAACTGCCAAACTGTTAGGCATAAACTTAGCATATTACTGTCGTATATATATATTTAAGTTTATGCTGTTAGGTGATTTTTTTCTGCCTCTGGTTGACAAGAAGAAGCGCACCATAAAGGTTCAGCCATTATTACGACTCGGCTTTCATAAAACGCTATCTGTTGAGACTTTTTTATACTGATTTTTTTTTAATTTAGTTGTCAGAAAATCGCTCATTCTCTCCACTCATCTCTGTCCTTCGTCTTTTCCTTCCAGTTCTTATCGAATCCCTTTAAATGATCAGACCATCTCGTTCTTGGTCTCCCTCTCTTCCATCCACCATCGGGTGGAATCCAGTGCGTTAGATTTTGAGTCAATCTTTCAAAATAATATATTCACCCCTAATACTAGTGCTGCTTAGAGCATTTATCCAACAGGACAGGCCACTACAAGCATACGGGTGCACGGGGGCATACGTGAACTACAACTTGCTTAGTCCACCACTGTCCTTATCCCAGTAAAAAAATCCTGGATCCGCCCTTGCTCTGTAGTGCTGCCTACTAGCGTGATAATATCGCAGTAACATTCAATATTGGCTAGTTTCGTCTTTCGGTTTTGTCTTTATAGAGCGCATATCCTGATATTTGAAAGTTCAATTATGATGATAAACTATTGATGTCTTTACAAAAATCTCGATGTGTGATATTTAGCCGGTCATCTTAAGAGTAATAGTACAATATAGGCTATCTCGCATTGTGCCATATATTTAAAAATGGCGGTGAAGCATTTGTAGTTAGGCATTTATCAAATTTTTCGCACAATTATTAATGTTAAGGCTTCTTTATTAATGCATTTAAGAACTGTCGATTATTGTTATACACCAATAATTAAAAATAAACAATTTTAAAATGGAAATTGTTGAAAATTGTAATGATATACTCGTAAAAAACAAATTTCGTTAATAAGAGACGATCCGAGCCCGCCACTACATTTTCTGTACAAGTTTTAATCATCATCAATCATCAATCAATATATATAAAACTAGTTGCGCCGGGATAAAAAGTATCCTATGTGCTATTCCCGGTATTTTTCTACCCGTATACCAAATTTCATCGAAATCCGTCCGGTAGATTTTTATTTTATTTTTTTTTTATTTTATTTATTGAGGAACAACTAACAATTACATAATAAAATCTTAACAATATGTATTACATGCAACAATTGGTAATTATGTAACCAACTACGTTATCCACAGTTTGGACGAACAAGTTTTAAAAGAAAAGATTGCCACTAGATGCATGAAGACAGACTGTTGGATTTTGCGTGATTTAGTAACAAACATCCTCACAAACACCCATCCAAACTTTCGCATTTATAATATTAGTAGGCATCTTCCTTTACTGACAGACGACGGACAACAAAAACTACTGGGCGCAGGAAGCCCAAATTTAGCATGTAGGTTCCTTTGGGAGTGTTGGGGAGCACTAAGAGAGGATTTCCCGAAATTCCCACGGGAACGAAATCCCGGGCCCATGGTAGTCTTTTGTATAACTAGACATATCTAAGAAATTATTGTGGAAAATACTCGAATATGTAACACCAGCGACCCGCCCCGGCTTTCAACGTATGTGTATGTAGGTACCATAGAGCTAGATTTTTTTTTAAATTTTACTGAGATAGCTGAGGAAGCGGGTTGTCAGATATGGTTTTTGCCTATGTTGGTGAAGGACAGATAATATCTTCTGTGAAGCTCATTTTTTGTCAAGTTTAACATTTTTGGTGTGTTTTGGTTCCATAGAAGTTGTAGGCAATCTGTAAAAAAAATTGAATTTGGAGCACATAGTCTATTCATTTTAGATTATTTCGCGGCAAAATTATTTACCATGCTTTATTGTATCTGTGTTATGCCTATGTATGAGTACATTAAAAACACTACCCTCCCCCTCCCCCCGCTTTGAAACTACGACTCGTATCAAAATAAATGTAAGAACTTATTTGTGGGTAATTTATTGATAAATAATGTAGCCTTTGATCATTTTGTCCTAACTTGTATAGTTTTCCTAAGAATTCAGAAAATTTGTAAAACGGGACACGTTTTAAGGTGGGAAGGGGGGGAGGAGGGTAGTGTTTTTTAATGTACTCATACATAGGCATAACACTGATACAAGAAAGCATAATAAATAATTTTGCCAAATTTTCCATACATTGAAATCTAGAATGAATATACTAATACTATTATGAACGTTTTTGGGCTTCATTTGACAATCAAGTTTATATGTCTATAAAGAATGTTTTTTTTTTCTATGTCTATGGTATGTACAGTCACATGCATTAATATGTTTACACTTCGGTCCTTAAGACAAAGCGATAAGGTCTAAAATTGTATACTTATCAATGCTCGTGATTGTACATGTACAATGTACATACGTATAAACCACCTCGATTTTTTTTTCTAAATGATACTGAAATTCAGTTGCGTGGTTTAAAAGATTAACGCGGGAAATGACTTTGTTTATTATGTATTGATATGCGATGTGAATTGATGATTGTGAGAAATGTGTCCAAAATGGAGAATTTTTAGGCAAAAATCATCAGGTATTTTAAGGCAATGTGCTAATAGATATATTGAAACAATAATTATCCTATTATAATCACTATCACAAAAGAATCAACAGACTTAAATATAGGTATGTTATGTAATGAGTTGGTTTAATTTTACTTCAGCTAATGCTAAATATACTGCAATAAATTGAGTAAATTAACTCGAGATGTAAAAAATAAACTTCGGTATTTATGAGGTTACTTTTTATATGGAGTATTTTGTAAATTGACTCAGATCTGGTAAAAATTGGCAGACTTTGTGTCCTGTACAGATAAAAAGTATTTTTTCAGCTTTACATAAGTTTGCTAGTACGCCAAAAAGTTTATAAATAGGGTATTTGACTGTTTTTGAAAACCTATCTAAAATTGTTCATTACGTTAACAGAAAACTAACGACATATATATTTTTGATTATTTTTCAGTATTTACATTAAAAATCGATGAAAAAGTTCAAAATAATGATATTACCGCTTAAAAGCTCAATACGTTACAATGAGAACCCCGTGACGTATTATGGGCAATCGTCACTAAAAGCCGTTCTGTTTTACGTATACTAATATCACTTCCTTGTTTTCATAACAAGATTTTCAATAGAATACGATGAATTTAAATATTAAAGTGAGCGACAAAACTAATTAACAATGTAAGTTGCTATGACATTAGCGTAAAGAGCCCAGATATATTCTCACAATTTTTCTAAAATAACGGTGCGACATTTACAGTGCGAAAAGGAACATGGAATTGACACTTGACTGATTTGACCACCTCAATTACGTCATCGAAAATGGCGAAGCGTTTCATATCACGTGGTCCAGGGCTTGAAATAAATTACTTTAAAATAAGTTTATTAACATAATCGTTGCTTCTTTTGACATGTTAAAATATCCAAAAATTATAGAAAAATATTGTCTTTAAGGATATTTATAGAATTACTCATATTTTTAATCTAGTCAAATACCTACCCTATTATAAAATTGCCACGATTACTAATCCCCATTTTCCTTTCATTAAAAAAGGCGTGAACCTTTTTTGTAATGTATTTCTTTTTCTTGTACCTATGTAGGTATATTTATTTTTATTATTTTTTTCTTTTCAAAAATATACTGAGAGTTGCAATATTACTGTTTTTTCAATCGCTAGATAATAATATACCCTTACCAAACCGATTTCCAACGGTCAACCCTAGTAGGGTGCAATATCATTTTAAGTCATAAAATGCCAAGTGGCCACTTATTAAAATTATATCATACTAGCTGCGCCCCGGGGCTTCGCTCCGGTGGGAATTTCGGGATAAAAAGTACCCTATGTGCTATTCCCGGTATTTTTCTACCCGTATACCAAATTTCATCGAAATCCGTCCAGTAAGTAGATTTTGCGTGATTGAGTAACAAACATCCTCACAAATTCAGAAACTTACATCCAAACTTTCGCATTTATAATGGATACAATTAATAATACATTGATACAATCAAAACCTGTATTTGACTATAGTTTGCTGGGACTTTTAGTCATATTAATTAAGTGATTTATATGTTATAAATTTCACTCGTTGGGATCTAATAAGGTAGGTGCCTATTAATTAAGTTATATATTATTTTAAAAAACTTACCTATTTTTAATTATGTTAATTTTAATCCAAATTTCATTCAGATTCCACACCCTAATCTCGTCTCTTTGAAAAATCAAAAAGTTCCTTGAGGGCCGATAGTCAAAGGTCGGGATTTATTAATTCGACTTGTAATTACTTTCAAATAAGTTGTCAGAATTCATTAACGCCTAATGACGGGGCTCGATGAGCCGACGTGTCAGGGGACAATGAAATTTAATGGAAAACTCAAACTTCGCTCCCAAGACTTCCGCCGAAATTTTTTACCGCATCCATTTGCGGCCCGGATTACGTAAAGTAACTTTCGATGTCTCTCCAACGATTTCTTAAGAAATGATACCCTGTATAATCTACACTAAACTCTTCAGCATCATTACACATTTTACTCAGTCTTTTTTGATGTGTAACATCTTTCCTCTTGCTTTACTGCGATCTGAATGAATGATTTGAATGATTTGAATGATTTTGAATGATTTATTATTAACACTTACATTTTACACTTAAAGATATAACAGTTGGCTCCACACTAGGCAACTTGCCTGTCCTATGGTAGCCAAATACGATTTGACAAACGTAATTCAAAAGCCGACATTAGATTTAGTACATTCTTAATAAAACACTATACATCTCAATACATATTTATGCAAATTTTTAATTTGGAAAAGAAAGAATAAACTTTACGGCAAAAAAAAGACTAAAGAATGAAATTAGAATTAAGTATAACTATTAATTTAATTCGAGAGATGCTCACCAGAAACTCACTTCAAAGTCTGTAACAACAACTCTGTCTGAAAATAGTCCCAGTTCATCATTAGTGATCTGACAATGTGTTTACATCTACCAGGACTAACATTTTTAATGTCACATAAACGTGTTATTTTGTTGTAAATTGAATTTGATATAAATGGTTCAAACCGGTGTGCAAACATGGAATTGACGAGTGGTAAATCTACTCTGTAAACTCGCCTTCTGAGCATTTCATTGTAGTTAGGTAATTTCTGCACTTGTCTATGTTTATCCGTTGTAATCTTAAGTATGTAAAATTTACGAACACTGAGTACTTGTGCATCTTCATATAACTTGGTAGTACGATAGCGGAAAGACTTTTGTAGCATGACCTTCAGGACTGCTCTTTGTGCGCGCTCCAGTTTGATGAGGTAAGACGATGCTGCGCTACCCCATACCACAATGCAATATGTTAAAATCGATTGACAGAGTGCTAAATATACACGTTTTAACAACTGATGATTAGCAGCATCTCTTAACAACTTCATAACATAGATAAGTTTCCGCACTCTAGCGCACGCAAGGTCTATATGGTCTGAGAAATTGAGTCTTTCATCGAGAGTGACACCGAGATAACGAATAGTTCGCGTTCTTTCCACCTCTTCACACTTGAAATCGGAGCAGATCGAAAAATCTCTCGAACACTTGTGAAGCTTGATTGTCGGAAATCGTTTAGGTGCAGAAATTGCAGTTTTATAAAAACAAATCAATTTGGTTTTTTTAATCGTTCGTGTTTTTTGATGAAAATGGAGCCATTTTTGACCCAACAGAACTTAAACCCACACTCGTGGGCGCGTGCTCTCGCTGCACGAAACAACTGCCGATTCTCTGCAGTCAGTCTTTCATTAACGTAGATTTTACGAACTGGTCCGTTTTCAACAATATCTTTGCTGTCGAGCGTTCTTCTAGATCTAGCAGCAGATATGAATTTATCACGCTTGGTCTTTGTGGTGAAACGGACCACTATGGGACGCGGGAGGCGTTTCTCTTCGGAATCGTGCATGGTGGGCCCACGTTTGGGGCCAACGCGGGCGACCTCATCGATGTCGCTTGGATCTAAGCTCAGACCAATCTTCGCAGCGGCAACTAGAGTCAGGTTCATGGGGTCCTCACCAGCAGCTTCGTGTATACCCAGAATCTCAGCCTCGTTTCTAAGGGATTGTTGAGACATCAGAGTAATACGCTCTTGGAGAGTTTGAACTGTAGTTTCAAGTTCTAAATTCCGTCTCTCCAGGACCTCATGCTTTTCTTCCAAAACCTCAATCCTATTTGCTTTCTCTAGCAAGGTAGCGGATAAATCTTCAAAACGAGTGGTCACCTCCATACGGAAAAGGTCCATGTCCGACCGCATACCTCGAATTTCATTGGTCAATTTTATAATAGATTCTGAGATTGGGACTGGGGCATCCTGAGGGTCTTGGGTTTTGTTTGAGGTTTTCTTCCTCGTTGTGACGTTGTCGAGCTCGGGGACTGTTGCTATTGAGGCGCGGAGTGGGGTTGAGGTATCTCCTGTCTTCCTTCTGGCTGCTCGACATTCTGGGCAGATCCATATATTTATTTCATTAGTCGTGAGACTTGCAGATTTGGAGCATGTTAGATCGTATATTTTTCTACAAGAAGTTGCAGTACAGGTAATGTACCGGCCGCTTATTACCTGTCGACAGCCAGCACATAAATTGTTTTTTGCCGCGGAGGACATTTTATAGAACACTAACACGAAACCTCACTGAAACCTCCGGCGAAAACAACGGCGACGACGACGCGCGGTTATATCGCTCAGCCGGCGATAACGTAGTACCGGGGAGTCGAATGCTGCGGTCGCTTGGATGACGATAACGTGGTACCGGGCCGGGCCGTCGATTCAACGCTGCCGCGGTGTTTACGATGACTCACGCACGGCTCGCAGGGTGATGGCGGCGGCTTCTTGAGTTATGATATTGAAATATTGCACTTCGAAATATTCACAGTCACCGTTCTTTGAATTGATTCAGAGTTTCACAGATTAGAGCACAGGTAAAGTATTTTTGAGAATTGTATAGTTTGTTGGAAATCGTGTACAAATTTGTGCGCGGAGAAATTGTCTTTACGGAGCGATACGAAACACGTATAAACCTTTTGGCGGCAGACTACCCTCCTCTGTGGAAGCAGTTTCGTGAAAAGAGACGGAAATGTCTAACAGGAAGTGATTTGACCAATGAGCGTGCGTGGTGTGGTGAGAGATGCTTATTGGTGACTTAACTGACTTATGAAGAATACTTAGTAGGTTAGGTTGTTACTTATAACGAAATTCCCACGGGAGTGGAGACCGAATGCGCAGTTAGTTAAGTATTTTTTCCTTGATTTTTTAAACAACTACTAAACTAAAACCACATTAATACATAAATCTCCAGGAAATGCTTGAATAACGTAGTGTCCACTGTCCACGGGCAGAGCCGGCTTTAGCACTACCAGCGCCCTGGGCGATATTTTTACGGGGCGCCCCCTAAATACTATTCAAACCCATACAAAAAAACATGCAAAGCATCTCACATTAAAGCTCTAACTAAAAGTGGACTAGTTGGAACTAGTTTCAAAAACAAACTTAACTTTGCACTTCGATCCCAAGACTCATACTGAATCCAGCGCAAAAATAGGTTTGTAACACTTTTTTTTATACTTCCAATAACATATTTACAATTTTCAGATTTATTTCTATAAAAGTACTGTTAGACCTTGCTTTTTGCCAAATTTCATAATTTTAGGTCAACAGGAAGTTCCCCATAGGTTTTGATTGCTGCCTAAAATCGCAAAATATGCAAAAATTCGCCACATTTACGGTAATATCTCTTGATCGCGTTGACATATTTGATTATTTTTTTTTTTGCTGAAAGAGACTGAGAAGGTATGGATTCCCAAAAATACTTTAATGGTTAGAAAGCATAAATTTAAACGATCCTTTTTTTTTTGGTTTGTCAGCCTTCTAAGAATCATGAGTAAAAAAATAAAGAAGTGTTGTCTTAGAAATGAAACTAATTTATTGACGGACCGAGGGTTTGTAGAATTCTTTAAACTAACATCTGTTACCCACTTGTAATCTTGTGTTAGCGGACATAGACGCATAAAAAAATTGTAAGTTATTAGTTGCAATTTGTAGTGATAACTACAGAATTATTTTGAACTTCTAACTGGTCAACTTTGCATGTCATATTTTAGGTGAAATAGTTGATATATTGGGATACTATTCCTGTGGCGTATTACCTGCATGATAGGCTCTCGACTCACCACAATAGCAGGCATTCAAATCCATTAGTCTCCAGACAAATTGAATGGGAAAGTGACACACCAGTACACAAATTTCATATGTTGTTTTTACAATACTTATTAAGAAAACAGGGAGACCCGCTCATCAAAACGTTCTTTGAGTCACGCCGAAACCATTGGTAGCAATAACTCGACGCGATTTTGTGTACTTACGGAATTATATCAAAAACTAAACATTCATAACAAAACATTCTATGATTAAATTAGACTGTCAACAAAATCTGCAGAGTTGGACGTCTGACATTGACAGCTGGTGACACACGTTCCGTATCAGTTCCTAACCAACCTTTCTTATCATAAACAAATAAGAAATCATGGCTGGATTGTTGTAGAATTTTAATTATTCTCCTTTAATATCGTCGACTTAGATTGTTATAATATTCAACGAATAAATACCTTATTTAAACATTAGTTCTTTTAAAGAATGTTTAAAAGTTGGTTTGACGTGCGTCCGAATTAAGCGAAAAAGGAGCGTGACAAGATGAAATGTCAAATCGAGTGGAGTCGATTCGCTCTTGCTAGATAGGCCGCCACGAGACACGTAACATGGCTTGAGCAAATATTAATTTTTTGGGGTTTTTTTCACTTTCGCCGCCCTCGGCACCCCGTCATGGGACTATAGTTTAACCTTTAGCTTTAAAATCCGCGATACGCGCAAGGACACAGGGGATATTTGCCGCCACGAAGTTGTCAGGAGGATGAGCTGTTGATATCCACGTGCCCGCCCGGCCGTATGAATTGGCGCTTCCTGGAGTGTCCTCCCATCACCAGAGGGTGCGGTTCTCCCGGACCGTGGACCGCCTGCCACGGCGCAGGCCCCGTCGTCGGCGACCCCAAGGTGCTACACACGGATCCTAACCTTATTTCCAAAGGCCGCTTCGCCGCCTTCGATCCGATGTCCCCATAGTGGCTCAGCGCAAACCTCGGAAGGTCCAGCCAGCGTCTACTATCTCGCATACAACGGAGCGTGCAGGAGCGCCGCGTCGCTTTGAGGACGCGACCAGTACCAGTGCTCGAACCCAATGGATCACAAAACGGTGAACGGGACAACGTTCTAAGTGCGCACAGACGTTTGTGTACGGACCTGGCCAGGTACCTTATATTTGGTTTATGTTAATTTTAACTTTTAATTGCGGCAAAGACTTATCAGATTTTGGTATTAGTATAACATGTGCCCGCCCTCAGCGGCTAGTGTGTTTATGGAATAAAATGCTATATTCTATCCCAACCATATTGTATTAATGATATCACCCTGCCCATGACTCCCAGGACCTAAGGCTTACTAGACAAGAGGTCCTTGTACTCCAAAAGTGCGAGGCTCTATCCTGAGCATTACATCCGGCTCTCTCTAAAGTAATTGTTCGTGTATAATCGCACTGCGCAGGGATATTGCCCGTCTTCACTTCAAATAGTTGGAGACCCCTGCGCACACACCCAACAACATACACTTTTTATTTTTTATACACGACAATGGCGCCCGAACTACTATATTTTTGAGCCTTTGAGTCCTGTGAGAGTGGCAGTTTTTTCTAAAAAATAGTTTTTAAATTTTTTAAACTCGCTCACTTGTTATTTTGAAATTTTGGTGATATCATTAACTGTAAAGTTATTATACTTTAGTGTTTGTTAGGTTTATATGCGACAGGGTTGTAAGCATACATTTAATACAATTCATAGTAATTATTATAATATTACTAAATAATATTATAATTAATAATATAATAATTAATATTTTATTTGGGCTTCGCTATGAATAAAAAGCATAGCGCTCAGCCATAATTCCTATTTAATCTCAATTTGAGAGCTAATTTATTTTTATTGACAGGGAGTAACCTGTATCTATTTAGAACTTTATCAATTATTATAACCTATTACATACCCTGACACATATAACCTCACATTTTTGTCAACATGTCGGACGGCGAAAGGGAAGAGCAATATCATGAAGTAAGTGGGGAGGAAAACAAACCACCTACCACTACTACTTCCTCATTTGTTAATACACGACCACGGGGAGGTGCAATTGACACCCACCCACCCGGCCCTTCCACACTTAAAGCGTTACAACCCACATTGTCTCAACTAGGAGCTCCCGGTTTAGTACGTCAAGCCAACTCAATGAGTAGGACTACCTATGTTACGGAGACTAGGGAAGATGATGAGCGCGTTATTCACATATTAAAGGAGGACCATTTGAGGTCGTGGAATTTAAAATTTTCTGGTGACTCAGACGTCACAGATTTTTTTCTTAGAATTGATGATTTTAGGCGTAGTCGAAATACTTCAGAACAGAAAGTACTGAAATGTTTTTCTGACTTACTTAGTGGCAAAGCTTTAGATTATTACAGACATATACGTGATGAAATTTCTACATTGTCAGAATTAGAAGATAATTTTAAGTCATTTTTCACGGCAATTGATAATGACTTTAAATTAGAAAAAGTCAATCCGTGAGCATCGACAATCACCAGGTCAATCCTTACACTTTTATATTTTGGAAATGCAAACCATGAATGCGCGGCTAACAAACAAATTAACAGAAACAACTTTATTAGAAATAATAAAACACAACATCTTACCATCATATGGACACTTGTTGGCTGTTGACAATTCTAATAGTATCCAGAATCTTATTGATATTGGCAAACGTTTTGAGGCATACTCAGGTTTCACTAACACAGCTAGCGATTCCAAAAATTCAAAACAATCAAAACAAATAAATACAGTTAAATTACACAATACAAACTTTAATGATAATAAACATAAACAAAATTATAATAGAAACATTAACAATAGACAATTAGAAAATAAATTAATTTGTAACAAATGTAAAAAATTTGGGCATTCATATAAACAATGTCGCACTATACCAGGCATTGTCTGTTTCCGGTGTGGTCAAAAAGGCGTGCTAACAAGCACTTGCTCTAAATGTAACGATGGAAATAGGGATGTATCATCACCGGAAACAAACAATAGTAAAAAAACTAGTTAGACCAGGAGCCACACAAAAAATATCAAATATTCCATACTTAGGCGCTGTGACTCCTGGTATAGAAACAGTCAACAGTGACAATAGAATTTTTATAGATTTTAAAATTAAAGGAAAACCTTACACAGGTTTAATGGATTCTGGTGCTAATTTTAGTATAATAGGAAACAATTATCATAAACATTTTTTGAGCCTAGGACTTAAATTATTGGATTATTCTTCCACAGCAACTTGTGCAAACCGTTCTGTTGTTGAGGTAAAAGGTAAAATCCTGCTACCAGTCAATTTCAGAGGTAATACTTATAATATTATGTTTATGGTAATCCCAGCAATTTCTAATAATTTTATTTTTGGCATGGATTCTATTATAACGTTAGATTTAATACAATTACCAAGTTTAGAGGATTTAAATATTTCATATGGACAACCAGTTGTCAGGCCGGAACCGAATAAAACAATATGCACCATAGTACCAAAACATGACCTCTCTCCCCTAGAGTCAGTCCAACTAGACAAAGTTATACAAAAGTTTAAATCAATTAATTAGTACAGAGGAGCGAGGCCTAGGTAGGACATCTCTAGTTGAGCATAGGATCAAAACAACGGGGCAACCAATAAAACAAAGGTATTACCCTCTGTCACCGGTCAAATTAAAAGCCTTAAATGAAGAAGTAGACCGGATGCTTCAACTTGGTGTAATAGCACCATCTAAATCCCCATGGTCAAACCCCGTTGTCATGACCCCAAAAAAAGATGGTTCATGGAGATTTTGCTTAGACGCCAGGAAACTTAATGACGTCACAATTAAAGACTCATATCCTGTGCCATATATTAGTTCAATTTTAGATAATTTGCGTGGTACTCGTTATTTAAGTTCCATTGATTTATCAGCTGCCTACTGGCAAATGTCATTATGCGATACTGATAATGAAGACGGTTCCGGCACATCATGCCAAAAATCCGCATTCGTGGTACCCAATCGTGGTTTGTTTGAATTTAAACGTGTCCCGTTCGGCATATCGAACGCTGGGTGCGAATTACAGCGATTGGTTGATTCTCTTTTCCATCACAAATTTGGTGAGAAGATATTCGCTTACTGTGATGACCTTCTCATAGCCACTAGCTCGTTCGAAGAGCATATCGCCATTTTAAACGAGGTTTTTGAAGCTTTAAGCAAGGCAGGTCTAACTATAAATTTTAGCAAATGTGAGTTTTGTAAGTCTGAGCTCAAATATTTAGGCTACGTAGTCGGCTCACAAGGTTTATTGACAGATCCACAAAAACTATAGTGTATCAGAAATTTTCCACGTCCCTCAACCGCTAAGCAATTGCGAGGGAGCGTTTATAGGGCTTTGTTCGTACTACCGAAGATTCGTAGCAAATTTTTCAACTATTATAGCACCAATGACGGTTCTGATAGGCAAGAAGAAAGGCAGAGATACGGTAGACTGGTCAGAAGAAGCAGAAAGGTCTTTCTTAGCGCTCAAAGAAGCTCTGACTCAGGCCCCCGTGCTCGCTTGCCCTGATTTTTCCAAACCGTTTCAAATTCACTCAGACGCATCAAGCGTCGGTATTGGTAGCGTGCTTGTCCAGGAAATCGATGGTATAGAACACCCCATAGCTTTTTATTCCAGGTTGCTTTCGAAAACGGAACGAAATTACAGCACAACCGAACGCGAATTACTCGCTCTAGTGGACTCAATAAACCACTTTAGACCTTATATAGAAGGGAGTCGTTTTATAGTAGTGACAGATCATATGTCTTTGAAATGGCTCAAGACACTAACCAACCCATCAGGTCGATTAGCACGATGGGCAATGCAATTATCTTGTTTTGATTTTGAAATTAGGCATAAAAAAGGTTCTATGCACGTAGTACCAGACGTACTGTCCCGTATTGAGGCAGTTATATTTGATGGCGGTTGCAATTCTAAAGATGATTGGTATAATACGTTGTTTAGAAACGTTCAGTTAAACCCGATGTATCATAGAAATTATCAAATTAAAGATAAAGTATTATTTAGATATTCCAAACCAAATTCAAATCTACAATCGGATAACGATTGGAAAATTGTATTACCTAGAGAATTAGTACAGGAATGCATCCAAGAGAATCATGAAAAACATGCAGTCCATCCTGGTACATTTAAAACTTTGTCTAAAATTAAAGAAAATTATTTTTGGAAAGGCATGTATGAAGATGTGAAGAGTTATGTGGCCACGTGTGAGAAGTGTAAAGCTTATAAACACTCCAACCAACCTCCACATGGACATATGACAAACCAGAAATGTGTCAACAAACCGATGCATACTTTGTCCATTGACCTAATTGGTCCATTAGTAAAATCTTATTCTGGTCACATCTACATACTGTCCATAGTTGATATATTTACCAAATATTGTTGGATTCACCCACTTAGAACCGCTACAGCCAAAACAATAACATCATTTATTGAACAGGAAATCCTATATAAAGAGGGAATTCCATGTGTTATAATTTGCGACAATGCAACTGTATTTCAGAGCAAACAATTTAAAGATTTTTGTGCGAGCCATTCAATACCAAAAATATTTTACAATGCGTACTACGCGCCTCAGTCCAACACTGTGGAACGTTTTAACCAAACTATAGAAACCTGCCTAGCTATTTTAGTAGGAGAAGATCAAAGAAACTGGTCTAAGTACCTACCTCAAATCCAGCTATCTTTGAATAGCACTATCAATGTTGCCACTGGGCACACACCATTTTTATTGGCTAAAGGTTGTAGTGTATTCATGTTTATTTAACTTTTATTCTTGTCTATTTTACTATTATAATTACTTATTTAGCTCAAAATGTTCTTTTTTACACTTTCTGTAGTAAAATTTCTACGTTGCTAGGGAATATTTCTTTAAACTTACCGCTTTATCTTCATTTTTGGTTATTTTATGTTATTTTGGTTTTCCCAATATATATTTCGTGTTTATTTCCACTTTTTTATACTTAATTCTTTAAATTGTGTAAATTTTTACTTGCGTTTTTTCATTGTAAACAATTATGATTGTCAAACGTTGTCGCATGTCAGATTTTATTTTTCTAAAATTCTATAAATTTCTATGTAAACCTTTTCGCAAATGTTCTAATTTCGTATTTTATTTGAAAATTATGAAGCAATACGAAATTCTAAATCGAGGCCTATATAAAGACACTGAATGTCAGAACGGGTCAGTCTTCACTTCTCCGAGAAATCGGAGCGCGGAGCGAAATAAAGGTCTTGTCCCGGGGCCTGCTGACCCCGGGACCCTGCAAGCCTTCGCGTCGTAAATCGTCAATCTAAAATCTCATTGAAGACCTCGTTGCTGTGGACCTGAAGACTCCTCAATTTAAAACCTCATTGAAGACCTCGTTGCTGTGGACCTGAGGACCGAAGCCGGCTCTCATTACCCGTCGGCCGAGAGCATTGGGCTCCCATTACCCGCCCTACTGTGCCTGCTGTACCGTCAGTAGTGGATAAGGCAAGGCCACCTACTCCTGCCTGTCGTGCCTATTGAACCGTCAGTCGCGGATAAGGCAAGGCTCCCTACCGCCTGCCGTGCTGCCCGTGTCCTCGTCCAAATTCTTAACCCTATACCTTCTTTCTTTACCCCTATACCCCCTGTGCCGCGTTCGCTTTCCTAGTGTTTTTTTTTACCTCTAGTTATTTTTTTACCTTAACTGTATTTTATATTAAACTGTAAATATATATTAACTTCTCTTTTTTAAAATCTGTTATTTTATTACATAACAGTTGGCGCCCATCGCATCTTTTGGCTCTGTCTCTCCTCTAAATTCTAAAAAACACACCTACACGTTCTCTTAATTTTGGCTTAGATTCTCGACCTCAAACACTAAATTAACTTCACACTGGTCTCTTTTTCACATAGAACTCATTCATACTAAATATTTATTCAATAAATATTTATTTTATTGACTAACTTGACTTGGACTTAGACTCTATAACTTGACTTTAACTCTTTACTAAACTAAGGTACTATACTTAGGTACTTTACTTTGTACAAGTACTCCTAAACTTCTACTAAAATGTCTCGTCCAATTGCATATAGTCTGCTCAATAAAGCCGAGTTAGAATACGAAGTCAAGGTTAGACTGGAGGAACCAGCTGATAAGCTCCCTCAATTAAAAAAACAAGTCGTTTCACTTACGCAATCAATATTGAGCGATGACATAATTGATTCTCCTTTGCCAATTGAGGATGATCTCAACGGGATTGAAGCTACATTAACTTACACTGAATTAAAATTAGTCTCACTTGAGTCGGGTAACTCAAAAATTCTCCCTAAAATAGAGACTTATTTAAATCATCTACACTATCGATTAGATAGAATTGATTTAGATTTACATAGTGATAAAAAAAAAGAATTTGATGTCCTCAAAGATAAATTTGTCGAACTTGAAAAACGATTTGAACCTTTTACTTTTCTGAACGCAGAGCAAAATGTTTCCACGCCCACTCCACCCCTCCCTCAAATTACAACTTCACCTCTTCCTCAATCTTCTTCTACTGTTCTCAGTAGCTTCAATCCTGAAATCCTTCAAAATTTGGTACTTCCTTCTTCCTTAAACGACCTAAAAAAGATTTGCTATGATGGTAAAACCTGTCCGAAATCTTTTCTTCAAAAAATAGAAGAATTTCGTATTTCTCGAAATATTTCGAAAGAGAAACTTCTAAACAAAGCTTTCGAAATTTTTACTGACAATGCTTTACATTGGTTTAGATTTCAAAAAGAACTAAATTGTAATTTAACTTGGGACGAAGTTACTAATCTTTTGATAAGAGACTTCGGTGAACCTGACTACGACTATAAACTACTAAATGCCATCAGGAATCGAACCCAAGGTGACAATGAACCCATTGTAATTTATATCTCAATTATGTTCGGTATGTTCTCACGTCTTACCAAAAAACTTTCCGAGTCTGAGAAACTCGAAATTTTACTAAGGAACATAAGACCTTGTTATTCGATGTTCGTAGCCTTAAAAGATGTTGACTCTGTCGTTTCTTTGATCAATACCTGTCAAAGTTATGAGAAAATTCTAGATAGAGATAAAAACTTTAAGGAACCTGATAATGAAAATAATTCTTTTAGCTCAGAATTTAATTATAAATTACCTTCCCCTTCTACTTCTAATGCTAAACAATTCTTCAACAAAAATAATTTTCAGTTTCAAAAACATACTTACTTTAATAAAAATAACTCTCAGCCTCAATCGAAGCAATCTGTAAATACAATTAATAAGTCTGCTAGTGTATCTCCTAACCCTAATATCTATTGCGTACGCTGTCGTACCAATGGTCATTCTCTTAACGAATGCCCTCAACCTAGATTTTTAATATGTTTTAAATGTGGTACAAAAGATGTTAAAACTCCTGATTGCCCTAAATGCAATGCAGGCAAATCTTCAACTAATTCAAAAAAACTAAAATGTGACTTGGATAATAAATTTAATCATAAAGATTGGAATGATTGGTTATTAACAATAAAAAACTTTTTCCTCTGTTATAGAACTTCTTCTGTTCTCTATGAGAATGAAAAGGATTCTAATCGTCCTTTTATCAATGTATCAATTGATAATGTTTCATTATCAGGACTTTTAGATAGTGGCAGTTCTTTAACTATTTTAGGAAAAAATTCACATCTTGAAATTCTGAAATTGGGTTTCTCGTTATCCAAGTCTAAGTCGGTTGTTGTGTCTACTGCTAATAATCATAAACTCAAATCTCTAGGTCACTTTGATCTTCCTATTACTTTTAATGGTCAAACTCACTTAATTAGAGCTTTCGTTTTCCCAGAAATAACTCCCTCACTAATCCTTGGGGTAGATTTTTGGAAAAAGTTTAACTTAGTACCTAACTTATTTTCTACAATATTTAATAATAATTGTCTTGCAATTTCAGACGATAAAAAAATTTTACCTTACGATAATCTTTCCAAATCTCAGAAGGATATCGCTGATGATATCATTAATCGTTTTAAAAGTATTTCTTTTGAAGAAAAGGGTGAGTTAGGTCGAACTAACCTAATTTGTCATAAAATCGATACTGGCGATAATCCTCCCATTAAACAACGCTCGTATAGACTTTCTCCTGTAAAACAACATGCGCTAATCAACGAGGTTGATAAGATGCTTGAATGGAAAGTTATCGAAAAATGTGAGAGTCCTTGGTTATCTCCTGTTTTAATAACCCCTAAAAAGAATGGCGAATGGCGATTCTGCGTCGATAGCAGAAAACTAAACTCTGTTACTCGCAAAGATGCTTATAGTCTTCCTTTAATCAATGAAATACTGGATCATTTAAAAAATGCTAAATACCTTTCTAGCATTGATATTGCTAAAGCTTTTGGGAAATTCCCTAAATCCTGCTGACAGAGATAAAACAGCATTTTATGTGCCTGGTAGAGGAATGTACAGATTTGTTGTCATGCCCTTCGGACTTACTAATGCTCCAGCTACTCAACAACGTCTTATGGATACGTTATTTACTCCTGAATTTGATAATAAAGTCTTTTGTTATCTTGATGATATAGTTATTATTAGCGAATCATTCGAGGAACATATATCGCTTCTTATCAAAGTATTTGAAAAACTATCTTATGCCGGTCTAACTATTAACTTTGAAAAGAGTGTATTCTTTAAAAACGAATTAAAATACTTAGGTTACGTGGTAAATGAACACGGTCTTTGTGCTGATCCTAAAAAAATTGATTCTATTCTGGAATACCCTATTCCATCTTCTCGTAAAGAAGTTCGTCGATTTTTAGGAACATGTAACTGGTTCCGTCGATTTATTCCTAATTTTAGCACTATTGCTGCTCCGCTTAATAAACTAAATAGTGGTGGTAAAAATGCTGCTAAATTTATTTGGAACTCTGAAGCTAATCAAGCTTTCCTGAAATTAAAAGAAGCTTTAGTAACTACACCAGTACTTTCTTGTCCTGATTTCAATCTCCCTTTTTCAGTGCACACTGATGCATCAAATTTTGGTATAGGAGCTATGCTTACTCAAATAAAAGAAGACAAAGAAGTTGTCATAGCTTATATGAGTAAATCTCTTAATAAAAATGAACAAAACTATTCTACTACTGAGAGAGAAACCCTTGCTGTTATCACTGCTCTCGAACATTGGCGTTGTTATTTAGACAATGGCAGACAATTTGTCATTTACACGGATCATGCTGCTCTAAAGTGGTTTCTAAATCTGTCAAATCCTTCTGGCAGACTTGCTCGATGGACTGTACGTCTATCTTCTTTTAACTTCATTCTAAAACATAAAAAAGGTAAAGAAAATGTAGTACCGGATTTGTTATCTCGTTCAAAAAATCTATCGGATAATAAAACTAACTTAAATGTTTCAGTTTTAACGGTGGAAGAACAGTATAATAAAGTTTTACAAGGCTGTCAAAACAATCCTGATAGTTTTCCAAACTATACTATTAAGGACAATAAGCTTTATCGTCTTTCTCGTTCCCTTCATACTATAACGGATGACTTCGTATGGAAAGAAGTTCCTCTTCCTGGTGATAGAGAAAATCTGATTAAAAGTAATCATGGTTTGCCTGGTGAACCTCACCTTGGAATTTTTAAAACCTATAAAAAACTTTCTCTTTTATATTATTGGACAGGAATGTTCAAAGACATTGCTCAATTAATAAGTGAATGTGAGTCTTGTCTTGCTTATAAGCATCCTAATCATTCACCTTATGGTCCCATGGGTAAACCTAAAGTTTGCTCAAGACCCTTCCAATGTATTTCTCTTGATTTAATGGGTCCTCTTCCCATGACAAGAAAACGCAATCAACACATCCTAGTTGTGAATTGTTGTTTTACTAAATATACTTTAATCTTTCCCCTTAAACGTGCTATCGCCAAAGATATTATCGAATGCCTAGAAAACTTTGTATTTCTTATACATGGTGTACCTCAAACTATTATTATGGACAATGGTTCTCAATTTCAATCTAGAGAATTCAAAAAACTTCTGGATAACTATAAAATACCTTTTATTTTTTATTCACCTCATTATTGCCCGCAAGTCAATCCCACTGAAAGGTATAACAGAACTATTGTTACGGCTTTAGCGTCTCTTGTAGGTGATGATCATAGATCCTGGGATATTTTTCTTCCAAAAATCCAATATGCTATGAACAGTACAGTTAATGCAGTTACGGGTTATTCCCCAGCATTTCTAGTTTTTGGCAGGAAACTATCAGCTGTGGTTCTGTTTATACTCCTACGAATAACCTTGACGAATTTACTTTCTTACCTCGTGATATTTATGCTACTAATATAGGATTACTTGCGACAATTTTTGACAAAGTACAAGTAGCTCTATTTGACTCCCATACTAAAAATAGTGTTCGATATAATTTACGTCATACTATAAAAGAATTTAATGTCGACGATTATGTTTGGCGTAAGAACTACGTTCTCAGTAATGCCGGTTCTTATTTCAGTGCCAAATTAGCTCCTAAATACATTCGGTGTAAAGTGATACAAAAACTCTCCCCACTAGTGTACATTCTTGAGGACGCTAATGGTACTCGCGCAAAATGGCACATAAAAGACATTAAAACTTAGATTTTAGTTTTATTACTTATACTTTTACTTAACTAATGTATATATTTTATTTTTATTTGTTCCCATCTTCATTTACTAGTTACATTTTTGGCATTTTCTCATTTCCTTTCATTTTCATTGCTATCATCGGCTCTTAAGCCTCTAAAGAACTAAACTAAAAATGTTCTTCTACATTTCTCTACACAGTCTTGTGTTGAGACTTTAATTCGCATTACTTAATGTGCACTACTCTCTTTACGCAAGTTTGCATTGCGTACTCTTTATTTATTTCTTTCTTTGAGCGGTTGACAACTCGTAAAATAAGCCCTTGTTATACATAAGAATTATACCTAAGAAATACTACTATACTTACATACATTCATTATTTCCTGTATATATTTTCATCATATCTTTATTACATTACTTTCTTTCTAATGAGCGGCTGACTACTCATAAAATAAGCCTTCAGTCATATCATATTCATATATCATTCATCATCAATGGGATTTCAGCGTGAGCGGATTACAACTCCTTAAATAAGCCAACTGTTACGTAGTACTACTAGGCAGGTACTTATCTTGGAGTAGGAGCCATTGACTGTGAGCCCTACCCCTAAGTTTGATCGATTTTAGTATGAAAGGTTTATTGTAATATGAAAGATTTTGTATGATAGGCTGGTATGAAAGTGTTGTCTATTAACCTTCAAAATTTTCACTTAGTGTAAAAATTTTCAGGGGTTTTGGGGGAAATGTAGTGTATTCATGTTTATTTAACTTTTATTCTTGTCTATTTTACTATTATAATTACTTATTTAGCTCAAAATGTTCTTTTTTACACTTTCTGTAGTAAAATTTCTACGTTGCTAGGGAATATTTCTTTAAACTTACCGCTTTATCTTCATTTTTGGTTATTTTATGTTATTTTGGTTTTCCCAATATATATTTCGTGTTTATTTCCACTTTTTTATACTTAATTCTTTAAATTGTGTAAATTTTTACTTGCGTTTTTTCATTGTAAACAATTATGATTGTCAAGCGTTGTCGCATGTCAGATTTTATTTTTCTAAAATTCTATAAATTTCTATGTAAACCTTTTCGCAAATGTTCTAATTTCGTATTTTATTTGAAAATTATGAAGCAATACGAAATTCTAAATCGAGGCCTATATAAAGACACTGAATGTCAGAACGGGTCAGTCTTCACTTCTCCGAGAAATCGGAGCGCGGAGCGAAATAAAGGTCTTGTCCCGGGGCCTGCTGACCCCGGGACCCTGCAAGCCTTCGCGTCGTAAATCGTCAATCTAAAATCTCATTGAAGACCTCGTTGCTGTGGACCTGAAGACTCCTCAATTTAAAACCTCATTGAAGACCTCGTTGCTGTGGACCTGAGGACCGAAGCCGGCTCTCATTACCCGTCGGCCGAGAGCATTGGGCTCCCATTACCCGCCCTACTGTGCCTGCTGTACCGTCAGTAGTGGATAAGGCAAGGCCACCTACTCCTGCCTGTCGTGCCTATTGAACCGTCAGTCGCGGATAAGGCAAGGCTCCCTACCGCCTGCCGTGCTGCCCGTGTCCTCGTCCAAATTCTTAACCCTATACCTTCTTTCTTTACCCCTATACCCCCTGTGCCGCGTTCGCTTTCCTAGTGTTTTTTACCTCTAGTTATTTTTTTACCTTAACTGTATTTTATATTAAACTGTAAATATATATTAACTTCTCTTTTTAAAATCTGTTATTTTATTACATAACAAGGTCGGGAGATGATGACGGATGGCATGTTGCATTCAGTAAGAGGCGGCATTCCAAATTCGTTAGATGACCTTCAAATGTCCAGTCGTTCTGAAAAAGCCACGGCTCTCAATGAGATGGCAGACATCTTCCAAAAAGTTACCGATGCATTGACCAAAGCGTACAAACAAAACGCGGGACGATACAACCTACGCCGTAAACAACTTCGGTTAAGCGTAGGTGATATCGTATGGAGGCGTAACTTTGTACAGTCAAACGCAGCTCACTTTTTCTCCGCTAAACTAGCACCGCGCTTTGTGAAATGTAAAGTTGTCAGGAAGCATTCGGATGTTGTTTACGACCTTCAGGAGATAGAAACCGGTAAAGTTGGAAAATATCATGTCAAGGACATAATAAAAGTCTCACAAGGTGTGTCCCCTAGCTAGCAACTTTCTTATCTTGAACTTTGTTATTTTGGATTGGTATAACCAATCAGAGGCCTCATTTTTCACATATGACATGACTCACATGTGAAATTTTTTTGTCAAGCGTTTTCATGAAAACCAATTTCTTTTGTAACTACACACTCTAGGCGCCAGAGTAAATATAAGGATATGGATTAATACTCCTTAATTTTTGAGAAAAAAAGGAAAATAAGTTTTTTCCCTTATACAATGTCAGCCCAACGGCTATACATTTTAAATTTTAATTTATGTGAGAGCTCTCCATTAGTTTAAAGACTTTATTAGGTTTACAATTTAATTACTAACTAGTAAATTATGTAGGAATGCTAGATTACTATACTTAATTAAATTTCAAATAGTTTTTCTTATTATACATAAGTAAGAACTATATTACTTTAGATAATTCTTTATTATTAGTATGCTACTTGCGATTAGAAATCCAAGTATGATTTTTTTAATGCAGGGGAATTGCAGCGGTCTGGCCAGACGCTGTATTCCTGACACTCAACATAAATTGAGTTAGTTTTAGAACTCTAGAACATATATTTTAGTTTAATGTATGAAATAGCAAGAGTTAGTTTCATATATAGCTGATAGTTTTATATTTAGAAATATATTGCCGTAGGATAGGTGAATGTTTTCTCCGGTTACCCCGGCTGTTTCGGCTAAGTACGACTTAACCTCTTTGCCGAAAAGGGGGGTATTGTAGTGATAACTACAGAATTATTTTGAACTTCTAACTGGTCAACTTTGCATGTCATATTTTAGGTGAAATAGTTGATATATTGGGATACTATTCCTGTGGCGTATTACCTGCATGATAGGCTCTCGACTCACCACAATAGCAGGCATTCAAATCCATTAGTCTCCAGACAAATTGAATGGGAAAGTGACACACCAGTACACAAATTTCATATGTTGTTTTTACAATACTTATTAAGAAAACAGGGAGACCCGCTCATCAAAACGTTCTTTGAGTCACGCCGAAACCATTGGTAGCAATAACTCGACGCGATTTTGTGTACTTACGGAATTATATCAAAAACTAAACATTCATAACAAAACATTCTATGATTAAATTAGACTGTCAACAAAATCTGCAGAGTTGGACGTCTGACATTGACAGCTGGTGACACACGTTCCGTATCAGTTCCTAACCAACCTTTCTTATCATAAACAAATAAGAAATCATGGCTGGATTGTTGTAGAATTTTAATTATTCTCCTTTAATATCGTCGACTTAGATTGTTATAATATTCAACGAATAAATACCTTATTTAAACATTAGTTCTTTTAAAGAATGTTTAAAAGTTGGTTTGACGTGCGTCCGAATTAAGCGAAAAAGGAGCGTGACAAGATGAAATGTCAAATCGAGTGGAGTCGATTCGCTCTTGCTAGATAGGCCGCCACGAGACACGTAACATGGCTTGAGCAATTATTAATTTTTTGGGGTTTTTCACTTTCGCCGCCCTCGGCACCCCGTCATGGGACTATAGTTTAACCTTTAGCTTTAAAATCCGCGATACGCGCAAGGACACAGGGGATATTTGCCGCCACGAAGTTGTCAGGAGGATGAGCTGTTGATATCCACGTGCCCGCCCGGCCGTATGAATTGGCGCTTCCTGGAGTGTCCTCCCATCACCAGAGGGTGCGGTTCTCCCGGACCGTGGACCGCCTGCCACGGCGCAGGCCCCGTCGTCGGCGACCCCAAGGTGCTACACACGGATCCTAACCTTATTTCCAAAGGCCGCTTCGCCGCCTTCGATCCGATGTCCCCATAGTGGCTCAGCGCAAACCTCGGAAGGTCCAGCCAGCGTCTACTATCTCGCATACAACGGAGCGTGCAGGAGCGCCGCGTCGCTTTGAGGACGCGACCAGTACCAGTGCTCGAACCCAATGGATCACAAAACGGTGAACGGGACAACGTTCTAAGTGCGCACAGACGTTTGTGTACGGACCTGGCCAGGTACCTTATATTTGGTTTATGTTAATTTTAACTTTTAATTGCGGCAAAGACTTATCAGATTTTGGTATTAGTATAACATGTGCCCGCCCTCAGCGGCTAGTGTGTTTATGGAATAAAATGCTATATTCTATCCCAACCATATTGTATTAATGATATCACCCTGCCCATGACTCCCAGGACCTAAGGCTTACTAGACAAGAGGTCCTTGTACTCCAAAAGTGCGAGGCTCTATCCTGAGCATTACATCCGGCTCTCTCTAAAGTAATTGTTCGTGTATAATCGCACTGCGCAGGGATATTGCCCGTCTTCACTTCAAGTAGTTGGAGACCCCTGCGCACACCACCACATACACTTTTTTTTATTTTTTTTTTATTTTTTATACACGACAAATTCCAGAATTGGACAACAATGATAAAGCTGTTTTCTGTTCCTTTCACACATTGCTAAAACAAATATGTTTTGTTTCATGGTTATGAGAGAGACGCCCATTCGACGGATGAGTCAATGAAAAGGACGGTGCGTTGGCGCATAATCGAGGGTTGATCACGGGGATGAAAGATGGTGAAAAGGAGGAAAGGATTCGTCGTATCGCGGTGTGTTTAGACGTGTTTGCATTGAGACGTAATAATTACTTTTTGTGGCAGATTTAAATATTTTGCTTTGTCGGGTCGATATGAGCTTAGAACTGATTTGGGGTTAGGAGTGAGCTGTATATTGGCAAGTCCTAGAACATAAGTTTTCAGTTTTGTCAAGGTTTGGTTGCAAATACAAAAAGAAAATAAGTAAATTACAAACCTTTACGAAACACTTAATTTTACCGAACTAAAACTGATCTTGAAGGCTTTGCCTGATCCATGTAAATAATATCTTCAGTTTTAGTTCTATTTTCCCTTTTATTGTTTTTGATTTCCTGAAAGCTTTTAAGCTATTTAAAGTATAACTAAAAATATGTGTCTGGTAGGGACTGGGTCTTCCTTCTGAATATCCAGCTACCCGAGGTCTAAGGGTCCTATTTCAATAGAAATTCGACATTTACACCAATCTTTAATTCGGATATCTAATGAAATATAGTGGCGGGGACACTATTAAAACCATAATAATGCTGTGATTTTATTTCAGCTAGAATTAAGATTGTCTGTGTGTATATTTATCGTTTAAGATCTGTTTATTATTTTCTTTAATTGTGTGTGAGAATCAGAATATAAACACCATTTATTTCTCTTGAGTCTTTTAAATTACCATTCCTCTAATTAGGACATCTTCACTATTTAATAGATCAATTAACAATTCCTTTCATGATAAAAATGCTATCATCATCCTAAGCCATAAGGTATGAAATAGTTTCTATTAGTTTAAAATAGGCTAAGACCCTGATAATTATTAAACTAGTATCTTAAATTAAACTCTTTGCTATTACTCAAATTTAATTGTCTTTTACTTGTCCATTCAGGACTTGAAGAAATATAATATTAAATCTATTTCTCAGGGCAGAATTCTACACCAAAAAGGTGAGGATTCTACAAAGAATTTAATTAATTTGCCAATAACATCAATATTTGTATACGGCTCAAACAAAAGAATAATAAAGGTATCAGCCTAAAAGACTAGCTAGCAACCGCTCCATACAATGGAACGTATATACATTATTGAATACCAACGGTGCGCACCTTCTAATTTCAAATAATACAAAAAAAAAAAATAATTATAATAAAGTTGGTATTCAGAGATTATATTATCTCAAAGATCACATATGGATGGGCGGGGCACTATCTGCAGGTAAGTGACCCCATATCATACCTGTTACTCTATCGAGTACAATTTATATGGTCTGAAAACAGTACCAATCAATAGGCTTACAAGCCTTTATTTGAACTTGATTCATTGACAATCCTAACTTCATTATTAGTTTACAATATCACTATTTATCCAATTATTGGGATATTTAAATGTATGAGCAACAGACATGTCAATCAAAGATAGTCCATTGTCATACGATAAAGGCTGTGTCAATTAATCAGTTGTTCTAGAGCAATATATGAGCATTTATGTTATTGAAGAGGGCTTTGATGTAATTATTTCGTAACGTCTCCAGTACGGGGTAGTGGCCAAGCCCCAGGAACACGAGGCGACGTGTTCACACCCTAGCTTTGCGAGAAAATATTATCATACCTATTTGGCAAAATAGCATTTTTTTGAAAATAAAATACGGACCCCAGGGGTAACCGTTACAAGACCATGGATCCGAGTATTCGATATTAATTTCAACTTGATACCTTCAGGCGTTCCTGAGAAAAAAAGTTTGACAGACAGACGGACAACAAAGTGATCTTATAAGGGTTCCGTTTTTACCTTTTGAGGTACGGAACCCTAAAAAAGCAATAGGTAAAAAAAATATATTTAAGAATTCACAGATTTCGTGCCTCAGACCGCTCGATGGGCAAGAATGCTTTGGTATGTATAATGTTTATGTATTGTGTGTTCTGCTCTAGAGGTCGCATTTCTCAATCGATTCCCGTGAAATTTTGAGAGCAGGTTGAATAAACATATAAAAATCGATAGACGAGCCATTTTTTGGAAATTTTTGAAAATGGCGAAGTTGGCACAAAGGGCCTAAGCGTAAGCGCCTTTGGATTTCTCTTACGATCAATTTGTGCCAACTCAAAATAATCCTAATAATTCAAATAATCCTAATAATTCAAGTCGGGGCGAAAACACATTCTTTGTATCTATGTATGTGTGTTTGCGGCGGTCCTTTATGACGACCCTTTGAGGCGCCTCTTTGGGGCGCCTATGGCGCCCCTCACCGGACAACAAGAGGCGCCTGCGGTGCCCCTTGACGTCCGGCGCCCTGGGCCGTCGCCCAAACGCGCCCCGCCCTAAGGCCGCTACTGTCCACGGGTAGGTAAGAACAGTTTCAAGCTTCATTTGCATTTGACTGGTTTAGTATTAAATATTCAGAACTAAAACATAGTCTGACATAATAAAGTTTATCTGACGATTTATTTAACTAGGAATGTAGGGATAGAGGAATAATAGACTTTCTGTTTTGCTATCCAAATTAAAATGTGAAAGTGTGTATGTTTGTTTTTTACCTCTTCACGCTTCATCTACTAAACCAATCTTCCTGAAATTTTGCATACATATAGTTAGAAGTACGGAGAAGGACATAGGGTACCTTTCATCCCGGGAAAAACACTGTTTCCGTGGGCAATTCACGCGGGCGAAGTATATAATAAGTAAGTAACTTGTATAATATTTCGCTTGCGTGGATGTAGTTTCAATTAAGTACCCGATTCAATCTCGTTTGCGTGGAATTTCCAAAATTCCTTTTATCACTTACGCTCTATAAAGTTGAGAAATTTCGGCTCTGAATAGATAACGCCAAGATAACGCTAAAGAGATTTTTGTTAATTTTATACTTTATCATTACAAAATAATTATTTATTAAGTACTAGGTTTTGCTCGCGTAAATTTCCCACGGGAACTGTGCTTTTTCCCGGGATGAAGGGTGTCTCCTTCTCAGTACTTCTAACTATGTGCATGCGACATAGCGTGACGAGGTAACAAACAAATAAATAAACAAACAGAAAAACTCACTCTTATAATATTTATATTAGTTAGGATTTGGTTAGGATTATATTTAATTTTTGTGTTGTCACATGAAGAAAGATAATTCAATTCAATACCGAAATTTCGAACTCGTAAAAGCGAAGCCGCGTCACGGACAGGTAATTCACTATTAAGTACCCACCTATTTCAGGTATTACTTGTTCCTACCTATAATTACGTAAGTAGGTTACTAAAGTAACACTTAAGGTCCACGAGCGAAATAAATAAGGGTCGGAGGACGTCACCAGCCGCTAAGGGATGAAACCTGACCCTATAGTTTTAATAAGGGATTCGGAATACGAACCGAAATTTTCTCCATCCATTAATTAAACAAGAAAGCAGATCGTCTAGATAAAGCACTATAAATCTAAATGATGAATAGGTGGGCTCTGTTCGGATCGGAATTGTAAATTGCTTATTTGTGTGTATTTGTGGTCTTTGAGACACAAATTAAAAAGTGAAACAGATGCAACACTACTTACAGGTAGGTATTTTATGACTTAATTGATGGATAACTTTTTAATTATCTTTTGATTTGTTGTAATTGAACTGATTTTGTACTGGAAACTGTATAAGTGATTTCAGCACAATGTATTTTGTATCGGAATTGAATAAATTAAATAGTACAGGTGGAGGTGTATAAAGGCCACTTTTCGAATCCACCTTTGACAATTGAACCTAATAATACCTTATATAAGGTTCATATTTAAGTATTTGGGAAATGGATCATATTCTTATTTGTCAAAGTGACCTTTTTAGACCTTCTGGTCTGCCCGAGTCTCATGTGTAACTACTCTCTTGTTCTCGGTTTATAATGTTTTTGTAGCCATTTTACACAAGCATTTTTTTTTACTCTACATTCTTTTACGTTATAAAAATGAATATTAAACATACACCTATCGGGTTGAGTATTGCCACACTGTATATCAGTACAGACACCCATAGTCTGTGATGAAGCATAATGCATTTCAATAAAGCGAGACGGCGTGTCTGCACTCACATGTATTTTGCTCATACTGAAGCATACCATTATAAGTACATACCAGAGCTCAGCAGCCTAAGTTGTCTATACTTTTATGTTTATTGCTCTTACAGTTCAGAGCAAAGTGAATTTTATTTCAGTCTGTCTCTGTACTGACATGCAGTATGCTCTCCAGGTACAAGTGCATATTGCGTGCGATATCAGAGCAACCTCTGTCTGTAATAGTACATACTATGGCAATACGCCGCCGGGTTATACGGTAGCAAGATATTCTTCTGCATTGTGGATGTTTTGTGTCAGAGATATCCAGCCGATAAAATGTCGGCTGATGTTTTTAGTCGTCTTTTCGTTCGACGTGGACCGACGCGATGTCGATCGTCGGAATACGTGATTAATTGGCAAAGGTCCCTCTTTGTTGACTTTATTTACGAAATATTGACGTTTTAAATGTTGGTGAATTATTGGCACATCTACTTCTGTTGATGGATGATCTACAGTTGAAATAAAATTTAATTAAAAGTGTATTTTTAAATCTGTTTTCTAGTCTGTGGTCATTTAATATTCATCTTCGAAGCGGCGGGAATAGTTAAATACAGACTAGGTCAAAAGGAGTTAGATAGGCACCTAATCTGTGGGTGGGTTTAATTACCAAAAACACTCACTCTAACCAAACGAAGAACCACGTGGCTAAGCATTTTAGGTTTGAGTGGAAAGCAGTACCTAGCCTACCATAGATAATATAGTACTCGCTATCTATACTAGTGCAGTACTTACCAAAGTATTAGCACTGTGCTATCTCCCCGGTGCACTGGCAGTGGGTTTAGCGCCTGAGTCGCGATCGGCGCCCGCCAACACGCTTTGAATTTGGAACGAAGACGTTCTATCAATCTGCCGCTCTGTGCTATGGTTTTGCTAGGCTGCCGTCGATAGATAAAGCTGGATTAGGTTGGTAATGCTACGTTCTAGGTTCACGTTCTAGGATTGAGCTGAGAAGCGAAAATTAGTTCACACTATATATGTACCTACCTATATAAAATTCGTCAATTACTGACTGAGTGACGCACAGCCAAAATTACGAGCGTAGAAAGCTGAAATTTGGCATGGAACTTGTAGGGGCGAATAAAGAGAGGATTTTCCGGAATTCCCACGGTTCAATGTCCCGGTTCCATGTTAGTGTGATATAAGTATCTAATTATCGAGTACTAGCTTTTGCTCGCGGCTTTGCCCGCGTGAATTTCCCACGTCCTTCTCAGTACTTCTGTGTGTATGCGAAATTTTAAGAAGATTGGTTTAGTTGATAAAGCGTGAAAAGATAACGAATAAAACAAACACACTTTCGCTTTTATAATAGGTATTAGTTGGGATGTTCACATTCGATAATTAGAAGGAATGTTTGAGACGATTTCTCTCTGAGATTAACATCTCGAATGTCGCGTGTAGGAGAAATAATAATAGATTACAGATTTATCTAGTATCTAATTGGATCGATAGGCGATATACGCGCGAATGAGCTGCCGGCTGTTTTACGCTCGTTATGCTCCTAGATATTCGTCTTTAGATAAGTTTTATTTAGGTACCTATATAAAATTGTATTGTATCTTTACAAATTACTTTTCTAAAACAAATCATTTGTAGATGCTAGCATAGTTACTTATATATTTGCAAACAAACTTTAAATCTATTCATAATGATTTTGATACGGATACTCACGCGTCTTGTTAGCCGGATTTGCCGACTAGTTTCGACTTCATACGGAAGTCATCTTCAAGTAAGGTACGAGTAAGGACCGTCTTTCCGACGTGACAGACGGCCCAGTACTGCTCGATTCAACGTCGCTCGCGTCGCCGCCCGCGCCTCAGCCCGCTGCGCTCGCGCAAGCGCGGTATTGCGCTTCGGGAATCCTTTGAGAGGGCAACTGCATCTTCGACTCTCTTTGATGCCGTAGGTGTCGTCGTCATGTCACTATCATCACAGGGGGCGGGTGAAAGCGCCCAAGAGTGAAACGAACTCAGTGAGTCAAAGGTCAAGAGAGTCGAAGATGCAGCTGCCCTCTCAGAGAATTCCCCGAAGCGCAATACCGCGCTTGCACGAGCGCAGCGGGCTGAGGCGCGGGCGGCGACGCGAGCGACGTTGAATCGAGCAGTACTGGGCCGTCTGTCACGTCGGAAAGACGGTCCTTACTCGCCTTGAAAATGACTTCCGTATGAAGTCGAAACTAGTCGGCAAATCCGGCTAACAAGACGCGTGAGTATCCGTATCAAAATCATTATGAATATTTCTCACGTTAGTTTTAATCAAATTAAACTTTAAAGCTATTCTCAGAGCACTTACTTAAAACTTTAAATAGAAACACGTGTTAGAATCTCGTTAGAATTGACGCCTGCCCTTACCGTACTTGTATTTCTACATACTTATTATAAAACTATATCTAACTGGTCTATTTCTGTTGATAGGAGATAATGTAGATACCTATAAGAAATTATTAGTACCTACTATATTTTTTTGTCTGTACGCTTGTATGTCTTTACGTACGCGCATCAAATGGTACTTGTATGATGCGGTTTCACAGTTGGTTTGCTGAAAGTCTGACTTGAATGTTAATTTGCAATCGCAAGTTTCATCTTAACACGCCGCTTAAAACAGTTAGGAATCTATAAAGTCCACAATGCGTATATAAACATGGATATCAATTACCAGTAAACAAGACAGAACGCCCCGTAGCCAAGCGTGAGCTTGCCCGTCGCGAAGTTGCCTGCGGAAGGCAATATGTTAATTCCGCTAAGTTGCCGCCACTGCTCGAGGCAATTTGCCTCTGTAATTATTGATGCACCCTGCTACATGCCACAGAGTCATACAAATACGACGATACTTGCTTTGAGGTGATGTTTTAGCTAGCACTACGTAACTTACAATGACTTACTTATTCTAAGGGGTCTTAAAAGACCTCCAGTTGGGGCATAGCATAGGTCCACAGTGCTTCACCATCGGAATATTCGGGATCTGTCATAGGCAACACGCTTCGCCTACGATGAGTTCAACTGCCTTTAACTCCTCTGCACTGGTACGCCGCCAGGTTTGCTTGGGTCGTCCAACTGTCCTCTTTCCTTGAGGTGTCCACTCGAGAATTTGCCAGGGATGCATGTGGTGTCTTCGAAGCGTTTGGTCGATCCATGCTTATTTGCGGCGCTTGATCTGGCGGTCAATTGGCGCTTCCTTGCATGTTTCCCAGTGCTCTCGGTTGGAGGTGATCTCTGGCCAGAAAATGCCAAGTATTTATCGAAGGCAACGGTTGATGAACACCTGTAGTGGATAAGTGATGTCCTTGTCCGACCTATTAGAGCCGACCATAAGAAATGATATTACATCCTACTTAATTGGAGTATTTACAGACGTGCGAATATAACTACGTAGCAATTTTACGCTTGTTACCGCGACTCATCGCTGGAAGTGATTCGTACATAGAGGTAGCAAAAAATTTTTTAATTTTATTTAGAGGCACTGACAGCTGAGGAAGCGGGATGACAGATATGGTTTTTACCTATGTTGGTGAAGGACAGGTAATATCTTCTGTGAATCCAATTTTCAGTAGACTTTGACAATCGAAGCTTAATGTGGAACTGATATTGTATTGTAAACAAACCTTATAAGTTAATTTATTCCCTTATTATTATAGATAAGCTTTTTAAAGTTTCATCGAGTGAAAAAGGTGTAGTGTTATGATCTGAATTGTGATTCATCTTCTAATAGAAATGCCAATCAATACTCTTTTCACAGGTAAATGTTGTTTACAATAGTTGAATTTCAGTGAGCTTGTTCTGTTGATATACATCGATATGTTCGTCTCAATGATGTATTTTTCGTGTATTGTATTGTTTTCTTGTAAGAAAATGTATCATCGCATATTAAAAAGAACTATTTAAGAAAATATTGAGTATCGAAATATTAGCATTTTTCGAGGCAATTGCTAGGGTAGGATCAGTACCGGAGTTATAATTATCGATAAAAATTCAAAACAACATTTTCGGTTCAATATATAACTGAAAACTAAACTCCATTTATTCTTACCAGTCCTATCATGTAAGCAATCTTACCATGTCATTTGATAATTTTACAACAATATAAATTAAAATAGATTTTTTAGGAAATTACTTTCGTGGTTAATAAATTTACTTTAGAATGTTTAGGTTTGAACTAATATTTGATTTATTTTCAACAAAATTCAACAAAAAGTACTGTGAAGAATGTTTACATGATAGGACTGGTAAGAATAAATTGATTTTAAGTAGTTCGAAACTTAGAAAAGGTTCAATTATCGTCAAGTACATTTTGCAAACAATATTTTTCTTAGCTAAATACATACTTCTCTTCGATTTCAGAATCACCACTGATCGGCAGCGACGCCACACTTGGCTTAAAATAATTAAAAATGCAACTTGGATAATGCAACCAAATTAAGGATCTCGTATATGTAGTCGACACTTCGACAACAACGACTTTTACATTGCTGGTGGCAAGATACGATTAAGAAAATCCGCTATACTAACTAAGTTTGTAACTAACTTTCATGCCCTAATTTAAAGGGTGGGAGTGATTTACTACTATTATATGCTGAGAATTTTGTTTATCTGGTTTATTACAAACCCTAGTTATGAGGGTTCAAAAAAATTACGAAGCGCTTCGAGAAAAAGGCAGATAGTGCTCTTGCGCTTCATTTGGCTTCTCTTGGATGACTTTTATTTCGACTATTTGGCTTGTCTTGGATGACTTTGATTTTGACTTTTGCTCTTCGAAAACATTGCAAATTTAAAAGAGCAGTTCGTTGAGACTATATTATGCAATTACCATTACTGATGACTGATATGACCTATTACTGTGCCCACGACTTCGTCTGCCCATTAATTTATTATTGTTAATACGAGTATTAATATCATCAAGACGTATGGAAAAAAAGGAATGGTTTTCTATTTTTTTTCCATATCTCTCATGAATAGTCACAGACTGGTTACAGTTTTTTTATATGTATAGACCATATGTATGTACATATAGATATAAAAATAAATATTTAATTTTGATTAAATCCAATCTTTATTTTTATTACAAACCTCATTGTGTTGAAAATAATCAAAATTATACGTCATAGGATATATTACCGTAAATTTTTCGCATAATTTGTTTTTCAGACAGGAATCAAATCCTATGGGGTATCTACTTCCCATTGACTAAAATTGTGAAATTTGGCAACAAAGGTACTACTGGCACTACCCAAGCCTCTTCAGTATTGGCATGTAGAGGCACCGGGGTGTTTTTAGTGGGTCCAAGTCCCACACTATTGAGATGTGAAGCGGTATGCGAAGGCATTTTCACCTCGATAAAAAAAAGGTTTTTGTTTATGTAGTATCGATACAAAATGTCGATGCTTAGTTGTAAGGTCACATCACTTTCATACACTGTCATTAAATTTGGAAAACGTTTTTCGGCTTCATTTGACAACCAAGCTTATCAGTCTATTAAAGAATGATTTTTTTCTATGTCTATGGATTCGGATCTATTCTTGTATACTATTATGTACTTGTAATAAAAATAAATAACATTAAATTTCTTATTTTATTTTTGCAGTTGTTGTCGTTGACCATTTTCATCTCGTATATATTCGTAAAATACTTCAGAGAGTTGTACCATGATTCAAGGTATGTGTACGTGGACGAATTAAGTAGCGAAAGTCCTCGGCTCCAAAATAAATACTGGGTAAAAAATTCTACTAAATCTAGATTAATTAGAATCGCTACGAAAGAACATTCTAGCAAGTTCAGTGGCGTGATCGAGTCGTGGAGTTCGACTTCGGAAGTTCTATGTTAATTCCTCTGAGTTACAGCAAGGCTTTTGTAATTAGTGATGTGAGCTAATCGCTTCTCTGTCGCTTGCACACAAAGTTTTTGTATTACGAGTTTGATTATATGTCCCAGTCACAATGATATTGCCAAAAAACTTATGTAAGGTTTATATCTAAGATCAAAACGCATTAAAAGTCTAATTAACGGGGTGCACAAATAAAAAAGGAAATAAGTAGGTATACATAAGTAATAATCGTATGGAGTAAAATTTCGTTTAAGCGTGGCTATTTTGGTACTGTACTTCTTTACTTAGTTTCTTAGATTTTATACCATTTTCTACGGATTCTGTGGTTATACACAGATATCTGAATTAAAAATAATGTATTAAAAAGAAAAAGTCAGGGTTATACCTACCCTTTTCAGACGTTACGCCATAAAACTTCATTTAACCAACGTTCGTATTTAAAGTGCGAATAAAAATTCCCTTTCATAGAATAATAATGGCATACTTTCGAATCAAGGACGGTCGGTGCCCGTCTCAAGTGACATAAAATACAGGCAGACGCTGCAGTAGAGTAGAGATACGCCACAGTAATATGTCTTGCCCTTACTAGCTGTGACGACATTAATCTTCACCATCCACATAAATCGCCCCATCATGCCTTAATCATTGGTATCTTATAGGTATCTTATATCTATCTTATAGGAATTTGTATAATAGAATTTATTTACACCCACATAAATTCTCTTCTCAACCCTAAGGTTTGACTGTCAGACAATGCTTTTAGCAATAAGTCTACCTTCTGTACTGTACTTTTGTATGTGTGTACAATAAAGTTTAAATAAAAAAAAACAGCATTAACGGCGCTTTAAAATTAATGAATAATATTTTGTTTAGTAGCTTAGTTAGCTGTTGCCCACTACTGCAACCGTAACAAATACTGTCTTGTGTACTCCAGATTTCCATATAATTATCTCTATCATACAAAAAGAATCCAGTCTACTTCCACTCACTTTTACATTTAAAATATTAAAAGATTAGAATAATTAAAATGCCATAGGTGCTAATATAGTACCTAAATAAATTAATGGGTTGGACTTTCTGAAAGGGCAGTGTCATTTAATCGTGGTCAAACTCTTTCTACCTTCACTGCAGAAGTGTGGAATACGGAACCGGTAAATTTAAATTTTATAGACGCCAATATCGGCTTTATGTTTTCCATTTTTATGTGGATCTCTTTGAAATTCCAATTCCATGGGCCAGCGCTTGATGATGCAAAAGTTTGCATGTAGTTCTACAAAATGATTCGCCGTTTGTGTGGAAAAATTCTGATAAATGTTTTTCCTTCAATTTTACCAAAATAATTACTTTGTTTGTCACGAGCTGATGAGTATAATCAAATACTTCTGAATTTTGTCATTCGTTATTTAATATTTGCGATTCCGTGTAATTGCAATTAATTTACTTGTGTTTCATTATCGATTCCTGTACAAATAACAAAGGAAATGTGATTTTTGAATTTTATATAGCCAACAATTCAATGGACTTGTACAGTACACGTTATGGCAGCATCCAGACTGGACTATCCACCCACGCATTCACACAAGCGAATCATGACCATATATAAAAAAAACCGGCCAAGTGCGAGTTAAGCTCGCGCACCGAGGGTTCCGTACACGCAGAGCTTCTCACATTATAGCTCTAACTAAAAGACCAACTTGTTTCAAAAACAAACTTAACTTTGCAGTTCGATCACTAGGATTCATACTGCATCAAGTGCAAAAATAAGTTTGTAACGCTTTTTTTTAGACTTCCAACAATATATTTACAACTTTCAGATTTATTCCTGTACAAGTACTGGTAGACCTTGCTTTTTGCCAAGTTAATAATTTTAGGTCAACGGGAAGTACCCCATAGGTTTTGATTGCTGTCTGAAATCGCAAAATATGCAAAAAATCGCAACATTTACGGTAATAACTCCTGATCGCGTTGACGTATAATTTTGTTTATTTTTTGCTGAAAGAGACCATGGATCTGAGTATTCGATATTAATTTCAACTTGATACCTTTAAGCGTTCCTGAGAAAAAAAGTTTGACAGACAGACGGACAACAAAGTGATCTTATAAGGGTTCTGTTTTTGCCTTTTTAGGTACCTACGGAATCCTAAAAAATACAAAACATTTGGTATAGAAATCTGTTACAAATTTTATATTAATTAAGCTTGATGCATGCTTTTCCATTTTCGATAAACGAATTATAATTACCTACATATGACTAAAAGTTTGGGAGGAATCGTCAGTCGTCACACACGCCTAAACCTCTGATTTTCAGGACCAAATGCAACGTAGTCTGATGTATCCACTTGTGTAGCGAATGTACTCCCTTTGGGACGTTTGAATTCGCCACATGGTCCTACCTTGCTTGCCAATTGCTGAATCGTTACGTCGTCACTCAGTTGCTACGAATTTCGCTCTATAAATGCAATTTGCGTTGATATCCACCTATTTTTGTATACTCAACCGGAATTCCTTGGTTATTCTTTCATTTTAATAACACAAACTTCATCTTTTGGTCAATCTAGTTCTATCTTTTTTGTTTTTTGGATTTACCATTTACTCATTTATATAGTGTGTCACATGTTATGATATAAATTAAATGTTAAAACAGAGATACAAATCATTAATCATTAATTTGTTGACCCTGAAACTCACATATGCAAGGAGATTTTCAGGGATAAATATTTATTAAAAGTTACGTCTCTGTACAGTTAGCTACATAACTTGAAGTACAGTCGGGGGAAGATAAAACTGACCCCTACCTCACCAAATCCTGTCGCGTGTAAAACTTGAAGTGCACTATTTCCAACTCGATACAAAAAGTTATTTTTCAAATCTTATATTTTCGCCTCATTGTCATCCGCTACATCCAAAACAAAACAATGATTTATATTACCTGGACCAGTATAGGTCGCAGATGGAGTACAGATTGGAGGCATCGGAGACTACCATCCGGGGGCTACGTGTGGAAATATTACAATTAAAAAGTAATAATTCCGAATGTAGGTCACCACCCGTGGCCTCCAACATTAATACACATCGTGGAGCGCAAAATGCATCTATCGGCAGTTTTGAGTCGGCGAAATTCGAGTCGCCGCCTGCAGCCGTGCCGCGTGATGCACCGCGCCCCGCCGCCCGCTCCACCCCCTGCGAGGAGCCGACACCACGGCAGAGCACATCAACCCTGACACGTGCATATGCCGCCGTAGCCGCCCCCCCGGCCGTCGCACCATCTAGACGGCCCAACTTACAGGGTAAAAAAGACAGCCTGCGAAAACCTTCTAGCAAGGACATCAAGGCTGCGAAGGTAGGTCCCAATAAGGACCTGTGCGATGAAGAGGGCTTCATAAAAGTAGAGCGGAGGAAGAAGAAGCCCACCAGCCGAAACCATCTTGGCAGCGCACCGACTGGACAGAACTTCCTGTTGCGTCCGGAAGTAAAGTCGACGCAACTCTACGTGTCCCGACTGCACTGGTCTACGAGGGTGGAGGATGTCGTCGACTACGTGCTGAAGAAGTCTAATTTCACTCTCCGGGTCGAACAGTTGGCATCTCGCCATAAGGTGAATTTCAATTCATTTGTGGTGAGAGTGCCGACCCATCACCTGGAGAAGTTCATGAAGGAGGACTTCTGGCCGCAGGGAGTCGCTTTCCGGAAATTCCGCGGACGGCTGCCTGCTGATACAGCGCGCCTCACGTCGCCGACTATACGTGTGACCTAGTTTTAAGATTTTATTTTATGTATTTTAGTTAAGTTTTATAAGTATGGAGTACCTGTAACACAAGTTTTTATTACTTAGCACAGGACTCCAGCACTTATACTATATATTTTAATAAATGATTTTTTTTTGATTTATTTTCAGATCATGCATCCATACATTAAATTACTAACGCAAAAATTTATTATATTAAAATACAGCACATCATTTTCAAAAAGGTTCAATTAAATTGTAAAGTGGCTCAAATTATGATTACCGTGATGAAGGTTTGAAATGACACGGCTCCGCAATTTTTTGCATTTCACCGTGAGAGCAGTTACCACATTTCACCCGCACATATGGTGTGGTCAGGAATGCGTTGGGCAGTAGCCAGCTACTCGTCTATATTTAATAAACCATTTTTGCATAAATACCAGCGAAAGAGGGGACTCTTTTGATATGCAGTTGCTTGCTTCAATTCTGTGGAAAAAAAAGCATTCTCGCTGGTGATGTCAAATGAAAACCATTTGATATGGAATGTAATACCCTCGATTCACCGATTTCTATAGTTTTGTTACTATTAGGCAATCCAAATTTAACCAGTCCAGTACAACTTGAATGACGAGCAACTTCTCTCGTCGATCGGACAATTCCTCGCAACTATATAGTGATAGCGATCCAATTCGATTATATTTCGGTTACAATCGCGATAGTTGCAGGGTTTGGCCTACAGAAAACACAAAGTACAGAAGTGACGCTGTAATGATTTGTACTTTAACTTGCACTATAAATATATTTGAAAATCATACTCGTATCACTGATCCATGCAGCCCTCTTGGTATATCGAACTCCGCCAATTTATTGCATTATTTTCCATGCCTTATGGAGTCCACAGATATACCTACTAGACGTTAGGATGTTAATTGTTAAACTTAAAGCAAGCTGTACTTCTCGAACTCATCTTACTGATGTATTTTAATTGCTCAAAATAGTCATTTTGAGCAATTGAAATACCGACTGTCATCCTAACTATGTAACTGAAATGATGCACCTCACTTTACTAACCGGCTAAACGTAGAAGCAGAGTTTTCTATCAGAGCAATCCAATCTTTTACAAGCAGACACTGTATCTGTAGAGCATACTTAACTAAACTTCCCCCTGTGCCCCTAACACTTGAATTCGGGACGAACTAATGTTAGCCATCGTCACCTACGTTGGTTGTGGCACAATATCTATTGGTCAAGGAAAATTTAAAATTGTTTGATATTCGACACGCAAAGAATAAGAACTGTGTCAAAGTGTAAAACTGTGTTTCTTCTGCACTTTCAGTACTATGCTTACCATTGGGTCTCAATCCTGGCCGGGGTCACGTGTTGTTTCACAGAAATCGTCGCAATTTGCACAGATTGGGTCCACAGACGGATCAATGCCATGTTAATCTGTGCCAAATTGAGATTGTCCCTTTCGAGCCTGATGGCCGATTGTAGCTTTTGGGATTATCTTTTTGGTGTCACAACGCAGAGTAGTGTTTTTCCGCTTCGAGCTATCGGAACACATTCATTTTTAATCCAAAATGTACCTATTGTTTGGTTTTCGATTGTGCCTCTTTTGTTTCATATATTTTTTTACTCATGTTGACAATTTGTATTGGTGTTAGCTTTAAATTTGCTTATTGATCTGCTCTGGTTGAATGGTCGTGTTGAATTAGCTTGAAATGAAAAGCATTTTTTAAATATGCGATAGGCGCGCAATATTTCTCTATTACAGAATTTCTTCATTGGACTTCAAGACACGTTAAGTAAACATTCTGACTTAGAATGATTATTTAAACATAAAGTATAGGTACTTAGGATAGGTATATAAATGTTAACTTAGTTCACAATAATTTACTAAAGATCTTAGAACTATGTACAAATGTAATAAGTAGATTAATAACTAATATAAAGGATTTAAGTACTTACAAAATATATTTAAAAATTAATGAATTAAATACTACTAATACTACCTATAAATAAATACTATAAATTATAAAATCTAATTCTAAAGGAGTCCTTGGCAAGGTGTAATTGTGTTAACTTAGTAGTAAGTTAGGACCCTCAGAATTTCTGATGATCGTAACTTACTACTTATTGTATTTATGTATATATTCAATAAAAATAATTGCACACTTAGACATTTTGTATCATTAATTACAAGCGCTTTCGAGTACGAGCCTACATCGATATTCCGGCCTCGCAAATTGGAGGACACTTATGTGACATGGAGGATCTCCGTATTTTTTTTCTAATTATATGTCTACGTTTTCGATTGTAGATCTCATTATATAATTGGCAAATTGAATTTGTATTCGATTTTAGTGTATATCACAATAAAACTATATTTTTTTTGGTTTTCACGTCCCACTCGCACGTGTTCTTCCTGATTTGTTATATAAACTTCCGTAGGAATTTTGGGACAACAATGTGCTATTCCCGGTAATTTTCTACACGTGTACCAAATTTTATCGAAATCGATCCAGTAGATTTTGAGCGATCATTAACAAACATCCAAACTCACAAAATATCCGAATTTTTACATTTTTTATATCAGTAGAAAGTTGGATTACAACAATAAGGTAAACACAAGTTTCAATAGAAGACATAAGACTGAAAAATCGATCTCTGAAAAAAGTTTCCAAGAGTCTAGACTCTTTCTCCCCACATATATCAGGCGTTCGACAATATCCGCTCAAATATATTACATCTCGGCAAAAGCCTACAACTCTGGCGAAGCTCTAGAGCCAAGGGTGGATCCAGGATTTTTTTCTGTGAGGGGCAGACGGGCAAAAAACCAACAATAACTGTTAATAAGTGTGCCATCAAAGTCAATTTGCCATCAAAAAAGTATAAGTAAATTTATTTATTTAACCTTTATTGTACAAAAATACAGAGTAAACGTACAATAGGAGGGCTTAATGCTAAAGCATTATCTACCAGCCAACCTTTGGGTTATACAGAAAATTTTAGGTGGTATTAAATTCGTCATCAGACGCCATTTTTATAAATTCACTATTTAATATTTCGTTTACTGTAAATTTGCCATCACTATGATTTTGGTACGGACTGCAGAAAAATCAAACACTTAATAACAAAAAATACTAATTTATTTTGTTCTTTCTGTTATTTTATTTTCTGATTTTTACTATGATGAAATTTTCACAGTAGGTACACAAAAATTCTGTCTCCCCCTAAATTCGCTACTGTCTAGAGCGTTATGTAAAACTGTTGTTTACATCAGAAAACATCCCGATAGATCGCTTTTAGAAGACATCAACTTTGAAAGGATACGTTTCTTCTAAGTATATTGATATATGATATCTGGTGCATATTATAAATGTAGGTAAGTTATGTTACGGGCTTACGGCCCTTACTTCAGTATGATGCATGAGCGGAAGTCTTGATTGAAATAACATATATATTCTGATATATATTGGACAGATTCTATACAATTCAATTACGATCTAAGTGTAAATATTACTTAGTCACATATTGAGAAGGTACTATGTTACTTGTTTTTCTCCACTTGCGCTTTGGAGGCGGTGGAAAACTTAGTTATAAGTTGTCTGTAAGCTTACTGCAAAAGTGGAAGTCTAATTATCAAAAAATTCAAATAATTTATTTCATATCTGATCCAAAGGATTTCTCTGGCCATCCAGCGAGGCAATGCTTCTAGGGTTATGGGAACCTTTGGGTCAGATATGAGATCGGAATTTCTATTTAATTAAGGTTATGCCTGTTCCTATTGAATAATTTTTAATTGTTTTTGAATAAATTATTATTAACTATTTATTTCATGAAAATAGGTTACATACAGAGATCATACAAAGAGTGAGTTCCTCTAGGTCCCGCCATAAGGCAAAGTTTAAAAAGTCATAATTTTCTTTTATCTAGGGACCGGAGACACTGGCGTGCCTTTGTATTGGAGGCCAAGACTCACTTTGGGTCACTGAGCCACGGATAGTAAATAAGTATAGCTATAGCTACTCCTTACAGACAAACTTTCATTTAACAATATGCTTTTAGCCCTTTATGTTCGTCTGGCAGCTCGTCAAAAATCTCCATTAGTGTCGTCCGCGTCAACGGTGAAAGGGGTCGAATTAGGTACCTATAGCAGTCAAATTGAAATACTGCCGGAGGTAACTCGATTTGAGGAGGACGAACGGGGGCGGGGAGGGGGATGGTCCCCGGTCACGCCACCTGGAAATTCATTACACACCCCTTCAATCCTGTTAGCTCGCTTTGATTTTTGATAAGCGTGACATTTGTAACGACCTTATGTTGTGTCTTCAAGACTTAATTGGTCGAATAGGTTTGAAATCACTGTACGTAGGTATATACTCGTATACATACATAGAATCACGTCTTTATACCTTACGGGGTAGACAGAGCCAAGAGTTGCGAGACTCGAAGGCCACGCTAAGCTGAATAGTGGGCTCTCTGATGGAATGGAGATTCAGGTATAGTGACAGGTTGCTAGCCCATCGCCTATAAGTGGAGGAATCCCCAGTTTAATTAAAGCCCTTTCCCTCGATTGACTTTTACAATCTGCGCGGGAAGAGAAGCAGCTGGCACATTCTATGTTTTTTCTTCGCTCCCAGACCAGCATGGAAGCTCGTATACATTAAATACTAATTTCACTTCAGGACTTTCCTGACGAGAAAATTTCGCGATACCTAACTGGATAAATAAACTACATAATTCCCCATGAATTTAGCTATCATATAGGTATTAAGAAGTGTTGTTGTTCAGTCCAAATGTTAAATCCGGACATTAGTGTTTTTAAACAAAAAATAAATAATGTCAATATACATAAATAAAGCAAAGTTGTATAAAGACCTGGTCACGGGTTCAAGTCCTGCTGCATGAAATGTTTTCATCATATCTAATTTCTATATTAAATACTAGCTGTCGGCCGCGGCTTCGCCCACGGGAGTTTCGCTTAGATGAAAAATCTCTCTTGGAGCTTTTCATCAGATGTTCCAGATCTTCAATTTTTATACGTCAGCAGAAAATACCCATCAGGTTGAACGACTTTTAATAAGGCACCATTTCCATATTTCTTATAGTTTAGCTGGTCTCTTGCAGTTCTTAATCAGATGTTCCAGATCTTCGATTTTTTACGTCATCAGAAAATGCTCATCAGGTTGAACGACTTTTGTTAAGCACCATTTCCATATTTCTTATAGTTTAGCTGTTCTGTTAAGGTTCTTCATCAGGTGTTCCAGTTTTCAAAATAAATTATAGCCTAATTGTTGCCCAGGCTTAATAGCTATACAACAAAAAAAGTTTCATTCAAATCGGTTCAGTACTTTCGGAGATTAGCGTGATCATACATACAGACAGACGGACAGACAAGAAATTCCAAAAATTTTTTTTTGTTTTCTATTATTCTTTTTAAGTGTCCCTCTATTAATTTCAGTCAAAAATACAAAATGTACATACAAAATATTTTTACTGTCTTATTATATGTACTTTAATAGTAATTGCATCTTGGGTGCTTTTAAATCCAAAAAAATGACAATATTCTTTATCATATTATATGTATTAGATCATCATCTATATGTATATGTATTAGATGTGTGTGTACTTCGCTAGAAAATAAAATATAAAAACAAACTAGAACATTCACAGTAAATCAGACAATTACGGTACAGTCGGACTACAAAGGTTTAATTTCTGAATAAACGTTTAACCTTTGAACGTCAATCAACCCTATAAATTGATCGCCGTCAATATGCATACCATTAGAAAGGTACCGTGAGGACAGATGCTTCACATCGTACTTACATATTTTCTTTCTTTTGACGGCGTAGATAAAGAAACTAAAACCCGAGGCTTTTTTTTATTAAAGATGGATTTGCTCTTCCACAATCCCACCCACACAAACCACAATCTAAAAAGTAGGCTAGAATTTAATAAAAATTGTACTCGCAATTATTGTCAATCGCAATATATCGTCAATATATTTAAATTTCTCCGTTACTGAGTGACCGAGTAACTGACAAAAAACGCACAGCCATAACTACTGGGCGTAGGAAGCTGAAATTTGGCATATAGGTTCCTTAGAGAGTGTAGGGAGCATTAAGAAAGGATTTTTCGAAATTCCCACGGGAACAAAGTCCTAGGCCTATCTTAGTATTCTAGACATTTCCCTGAAAACGAGAAAATTCCTGACTTTAAAATTACCAGATTTTTGTAGTGTAATGAGCTGCTTTGAACCATATCACCAGTCACAGTTCAGCCACACTCTTTGATCCACATGAGGGTTTTCTGGTCCGATGACCTTGTCCATTTGATGAGAAATAATAAATTATGCTTTATTAAATACTAGCTTTTGCCTGCGGCTTTACCCGCGTGAATTTCCCACGGGAACAGTGCTTTTTCCCGGGATGAAAGGTACCCTATGTCCTTCGCAATACTTCTATGTGTATGCGAAATTTCAGGAAGATTGGTTCAGTATTTATTTAGATAAAGCGTGACGAGGTAACAAACAAATAAACAAACTTACTTTCGCATTTACGAGTATAATATTAGATACTGCTCGGTTTCAATCAAATGAATATGTTTTTCAGTAAATGAAGCCATAATTTAAACTTAACCCTGATAGGGAATTTTTCTGTAACCTGGTTAGTGTGCGACTGTCCCTCTCAATAGTTTTCGATGACTTAAATATAAATTGGTTATCAAGGGACTTTTAGGGAATTACGGATCTGATTGGATTCCTCCTGACTGCTCGCTAAGTGCCGTTCTCAATCTGCCCCTCTATTAGAAATTCCGGGTGGGGACAAAAATATATTGCGTCGGCTGGTTCAGGTTACGTTTAATTTTATTGTGAAACATGATTGAGTGGGGGCGTTCTGTTTGTTCTATAGAGTATACCTAAGTGTAAGAGTAAAAGTGAGTTTTCATTAGTGTAAGTATCTAAAACTCTTATACGAAATAATAAAGCCGAAGAGTTTGTTTGTATGTTTGTTTGGACGCGCAAATTTCTGGAATCTTTTAACAAAACTTCACAGATTCGATGTATAACACTAATTCGGTGAAATATCGGTTTTACCACTGAGGCATGAGGTGGTGAAATCCGTGTAGTGGGTTGAGACTTGAGAAGGTAGGTAGCGTTATTACTAGAGTCCCAAAGGCTAAAGCTAAAACACTAGATATAATTACTTAAAATATCTTGTCTAGACTGAGCACGATACTTTACATAAAATTAATTCCCTGCAGGGAAGTCTCGAACTAAGGTAATTAAAACAGAAATTTCAAATTAAGTTTATTAATTTAAAGTTGAGTAGTATAAATAAAATGAAGCACAAAACCAAGCATTGTCTATGCTTCCAAAATTATTACCTTTTGTTTTTTTTTTATTATATTAACAGTTGGTAAAGTTGACAGTAGTCAAATTCTCATACCTTGTCCGGTCCAAGTTTTCTACCGACCTTAAAGTGCTACCGGTAAAGAAGTAGAAGGGGCCAAAATACCAGTTGGTGGTTGTTATAGTGGTGGTCGATGGCACTACTCCCGACAAAGCCGTCGACAATCAATAAATTAAAAAAAAAAAATCTTCTTCTTCAGCCTTGCCATTTCCCCTTTTCATTTGGGGTCGGCCCTTCCAGTCCTCTTGCGCCATTCGTCTCTGTTGTGCACCATCTCAGGAGTGAGGACCCATCGTCACCATGTCTGAAAAAAAAAAAAAATTATTAAAAAAATAAAATTCCTATTATTAAATTATTAAAATTACATGCAGACAACGCACAGCAATAACTACAGGGAGTAAGAAGCTGTTTGAAATGTAGTTTCTATAAGGAACGGAAGGGAACACTAAGAAGATTTCTCGAAATTCCCAAAGGAATATAGTCCCGAGTCAATGCTAGTAACTATTAAAAGAGAAATATATTTCACATGATAATGAAGTTGTAAATGTAAACAAAAGAAGCTTGTGGATCTAGTTAACAAGCAAATACTTACTCAGTAGTAACGAGTGTGCTGGAGTTCTGAAAATACCCAGATTTCATTTAATTCTATGTGGATTAGATGTAACTGGAAATAGTTAAATAACTTTCGACCACAATAGAAGTTATAATTCAGTTCTAGGTAAATATATTTAAGATTTAATAAGTTTGTATGCTTGTTACTCAATCAATACATACATATAATAAAACTGTAACTAGTCTGTGTCTGTACATAGAAGATTTTTAAGAAAAAAAACTATGAAGTGTATTCTTAGGGCCAATAGAAGCCAAAACCATTTTTTGTAGAATTTTTGTCTGTCTGTCTTTCTGTCTGTATGTTTGTACGCGCATCACGCAAAAACTACTGGACCAAATTTGATGCGGTTTTCACTGTTGTATTATAGAAGGTCTAACTTAAAATCTGGCGTAAGTTTCATCTTGATACGCCCCGCTTAGAACCTGAGATATGCACAGACGAAGTCGCGGGCACAGGTCAACAATAAACCCTAAAAAGGTCAATGATGCGTTGCCGACTTTTTGAGAAAGCGATAGGCTCTTTTCTTGAAGGAATTGCTATTCCCGGTATTTTTCTACCTATGTGCCAAATTTCATCAAATTACGTACGTACGTTACATACGTTTTTATCCTGAAACTCCCATGGAAGCGAATCCCTGAGGCGCAGCTCATATTATAAATGATGTGTGTGAGTCAAGTGTGAGTATGTTTGTTATTAAATCAAGCAAACCAAAACCAAATTTCATCAAAATCCATGTAGCAGCATGGATTTTGATGAAATTTGGTACACAACTAATATTGAATCAATATTATTAGACAAAGTAGGAATGTATCTTTTTGGCTCAATTAAATCATATTTGTATCTTTTAAGGGTTTTACATACTTATCTAATCTTAAATATATATTTTTTACACGGACAAATAACGACATAAATAAATCTTTTGTTCCTAGATCACACAGTGGCAACACAAGCGCGTTTAACAGTTCAATAAATAGAATCCGCAGCCGTCCAATTAGGGAGATTAGCGTGGATGTCGTTTGTTTGCGCGGCAAACAGTGGGAGCAATTGTGCGTAAGTACTGCGCTGATGTAATGCGATATTATTAGGAGTATCATCGCTGGATTAGATTCAATATTATTCATGTGTATCAACCTGTACTGTTTTGTACTAGCCACGCCCCGGGGCTTCGCTCCCGCGGGAATTTTGAGATATAAAGTACTCTTTGTGCTATTCCCGGTATTTTTCTACCCTATATATATATGTATTTCATCAAATTCCGTCCAGCAGATTTTGCTCGATGTAACAAACATCCCCACAAATTCACATCCAAACATTCGCATTTATAATGTTAGTAGAAAGTAGGATTCTGTATCAACCTCTAGCTTTCCTGAAATTTGTGGAGTGATTTTTGAAGATAAAGAAAGTGATAGTGAACTCATCAGTTCGATGTGGGTATCGAATTGACCTGGCCCTGGGGCACAGGGTGGAAACTTCATAGAAATGGGGCATCATATCTACTACTACTACAAATGAAACTACATCACTATGTGTCCTAATCCGCAAAACAACGGGGGAGAAATGCGGGGTATGCAGAGATCCCGCCATATTGCGGGAGTGGCAGGGAGCTTCTTTTCTGTTCGTAGTACTTATATTAATTCTGGGGGTCAAGACGGGGCGGGTAGCTAGTTCTATCCATTAGTTCCGTTTGACTTCAGTATCGGATTGTCTGGACCTTGACGTCCGGAATTAGCCGAACCAGTGCGCCATTACAGACGCGGGTAAGTGCATTACAGGCACGTAATTAGCCGAGATTGGGCAGCCGGCTCCACTGAAGGATAGCTCACATTCTCTATATAGCTGTACATAAACTTGGCAGCTACGTTATTAGATTATAGTGCTTCGCTATCGAGATCTATCTTGGGATATACCTTTCGCTGCACACCAAAGTCCGACTGACGGAAAAACTAATTATATCGAATTTAACTGTACTTAAAGAAACAAGAACTAGTGAATGAATAGATAAATAGTTATAGGTTAGAATGGTATGGACGTATCTTAAGAAGGAATTAAAGTCATATCAAAGAAAGGGCTTTAAATATGGACTTAAAGGGACGAAGAAATAGAGGAAGACCCATAAAAAGATGGATGTATTGTGTCAAAGATAGCATGAGTAGGAAGAATCAAGTAAGATGGCAACCGATAGAGTGAAATGGAGGGATTTGACATACTGTGCCGACGCTAAACGTAAGAAAAAGTAAAAGAGAACAAACTAGAAAGTCTCCTAAACTCTAAAATACCGTATATATCGCGCAGCGGATTATTAAACAATACAATAATAACGACTGTAAGCGCCATAACTCGCGCTCGAAGGAACGGACCAAGTTGGTACTAATTTAGCAAATAAATGGACAATTTACTTGTGGAACTCGTCGGAACTTCGCCGTGTCCTCGGGCCGGCCCTGTGTGGACTTTTATAATTCCGAACTTGTCTGCTTCGGTGTTAGAGGACACACTGTGTAAGTTTCATAACAAACAATGTGTTAATGTGAGACTTTGACTGTGTGCTATTTGCTTAAAAATAATACAAAAATATTTTTTTATTAGATTGCGGACTGGGGTCCGGAGAAAGAGAGATATTAATAACACACATAACTGGCGAAGTAACGAGCATGTATGAAGAGAGTGATGAGTGTAGAGGAAGTGAGAGAGATCTGTAAGGATCGTAGCAAGTATTATAAACACGGGAAAAAGCGAGATACCTAATACTTATGTAATTTTTATCTGGCAGGAGATATATCTGTCGAACATTTTTCACACTTGTATGCATGTATTTTTGATATGCTGTGAGTAGAAAAGTTATTCGTAAACGAAGTCGCAGACAGTTGATGTTCGTAATACAAGTAAAAATTTCGTTTATCGCGTCTTAGTTATAATAATTCTAATGCCATTTTCACTTGTTTATCGCTGAATCTTCGTAACTTATTAAAAGCCGGTACATTTCCTCAATCCCTATCAACAATCGCATCTCAATTATAACAAAAACAGAGATTTTATCCTATTCCAATAAATGGGCATTAGAAAACCCGCGAGGCGATGTAGCTCATTCAAACGCAAATTGATTCTCGTTCTTGCGCCCCGAATATGGAAACAGAGTCGATGCCGATTGAAATTGAGGCATATCGAATCTATAAAAACAATTTTCTTCCCCGGATTGTTGATATAGGGGAGAGGTTTTCGGATATTTTTCGACACCATTTCGCGTTGGAGCGTGGACGTGACTGCGTGGTGAATGAGATTAGATCGATGGCGAAGTTGCTGAGTTGAGCCGACTTGGCGCTGACTGCACAGAACTTAGATAGTTGCAGTGTTAAGTCCTGCCGATTTACTGCGGGGTATGTTCGTGCTGGGATCCTTTGATTTTATGGCCACGACTCCTTATGTCTGAAGTATGTTGTGAGATATATGTTGGAGAATTTACACCGAAATTGGTTTAACCATTTGAAAGTCGTACACAGATAAATCATTAACTTATTTATTCAAAATAGAAACCTAAATAATAAATAGGAATGAATGAGTATTAAAAATGACGGCAAGTGAACAATTTGGAAAACCTATCTAGAAATAAATGTTAAGCATATAATGAAAGTATAAATTAAAATAAAGCTTACATTTATAACCTAGATGCTCTTAATTGAAGTAGGTTGAAAACAATCTGGAACTCTGAGAAATAAGTACAAAACAAAACAATCGCTCCATGGAAACCGACGATAAATCCGCAAAACTTTTTCGTACAAAGCCTTCCTACACAATCAGTTGAGATTTTAAACTAGGAGTATATCTATTCCGTAGGAGTTACAAAGTACTGTACCAGTGTACGGTACGGGTATGGACAGTATTGACGTCCCAAACTACGGGGTAAGTTGGCCTCTCGACATGAAAAATGCATTTAGTTTCTGCAACGACTCGGGCCGCCTATTGGCAGATACACAGAATTACGAATTAAGGCATAGAAGTGTGAGCTTAATTTTGACCGTCTTTAGGTATGTCACAATTATACATAAGAAGCTAACCCATACTTATATAAATACATTCGAATTTGAATTTTCAAGCCAACCTGTTCAAACGAGCCGACACGCTGCGACAACCCAAAAAAAAAAAACTAGGTAACATAACATTTTTAACTAAAACTAATTGCTAGAGCCGCCTTTTAAGCAAACAATGCCAAAATCGTAATACATGGCGAAGAAATACGAGGAGAGCCGACACCAAATGAAATGGGATAAGGCTAGACAAAGAGAGAGGGAGAGAGAGAGTAATGCAGTATACATACATACTTACATTTATTTTAAGTGTAGGTTAGGGCGACAGGCATTCTCGTATTCAAACTTCATAAGAGAGCAGATGGCATTTCTAGATGACTTATTATTTTTATTTCCATGGCAGATAGGTACTTTTGGTTTGCGGCCGCTCCGTCCTACACAAAACGCGACAATTTTGTTTTCTTGATTTTTTTCTTTTACGTAACATACTATGTTAGAGAGAGTATTCTCGTACCTATAGTTTATGAGTTGCCTGTGTATTTTTTATTTGTATTTTCTTAATAAGACTAACTTAAATCTTTATCTCTTTACTAACTGTTCATCTTCGTATTAGGTACTTTGCGTTTACTTTGCGTCGGAATGGATTTACTTTGATTACGAATATTTGTCAATGTAGGTATATAGAGCACCTGAAATAATATAAAGGCTAACTACAATATCATAAATGCGAAAGTTCGGGCTTACAGTCCGATTAGAATCTAAACTTGGGTTGGGCTGTAACAACTTCACTCTGGTCTCTTTGACAAATGTATATAAATTTACATGTAGTGAAGTTAGTGAGGTGATCGACGATAAATTAATATATTCAGTTCTAGATTGCAACTAATTTATTTTAGTACTTGAATGAGAATAACAATAACGTCACCATAGCAGCTGTCCATAAACAATAAGCATGTACTGCATGTGCAAGGAGGTTGCACCACATTAGTTTCGAATGGTTTGAAATCATAGAGCAACACGGACGGGCCGCGCGCGGAAGTCCTTGTTGCTCGAAGTTTGAAATGGTTTTGAATGACAAGCTGACAACTTGACAAAAATTACAACACCTGATAGCATTTAAATCGCATAGTATGTGTGGATTGTGATTCAATCACGCAAAAAGGCTGGACGGATTTCAATAAAATTTAATACATAGATAGAGAAACATGAGCCACGGGGCGCAGCTAGGCTAGCTAATATTATTAAACTTTTTAGAACTAGGTACTACTTTAACTCAGTGCACTTAGAACTTTTGCGTCAGAAAACTTATACGTTTTGGTTCACAGTATGTGGAACCAACATAATATATTTTTAAAAAAGGACAAAGTGTCAATTCGAAATCTTTTTCAAATTCATAGCATTTTCGACGGTTGGTCAGTGAAACAAAAAACGCTGGGTTTCGATTCGGCACAGCCGGCGCTACGGGAGCCGGCGGACACTCGAACGAAACAATGCACCGATGACAAATAACCAAAGCGTTCCACGTAAATTGTTGCTTCCTATCGAATGCTGTACAAAGGGGTGTAGTACAGGTAGTCAATTTTGTCGTGTATTAAGAGTTCAATCAATCAATTAAATAATTTATTTGCAGTAAATAGGGTTACAAATAAATAACTAGGGTTCTTTGTACTGGATTGATGTTTAGCAACAAAAAAAAAATGTTATGATGTTTTGGTGAAAACATTCGATTTCTAAAAAAAATCTTAATTGGGCCGAAACCTAAACTCCCGTATGACGTATGTCACTTTAACAATAATAGTGATGTACCTAAACACGAATCGCTGCGATTATTTGATGTTACGTAAAAAAATAAATCGAAATAAAATAATTATTTTTATTAATCAGAAGTCTGAACCTGAGTCTGAGTCGCTGTCATCGTCAATAACATGGATAAGAAATTCATTGTGAATAATATTATCTACTTGATGTTACGATTCGATACGATTGAGTGAATTCTTGTCCCTTTTTCTTTCTTTTTTTGTATTACTTTAATGTTAAATATTTTTAATCTTAAAACGCAATAAATTTTATATCCAGCATTTACAAAACTTGTTAAATAAATCGATAAATTAAACGATGTATCGCGATTTTTTACATTTTCTCTATCGATTTATTGTAGACGGATGCAATGGAACTCTCTAAACGGGCAAGCCGGAAGTTCAAGTACTACATTTCCGCGCATAGATTCAAAATTTAAAAAATTCGGAACTTCATGGGCTTGACCCTGATGACACCTGGCATTCGGGAGTTTAGGTTTCGGCCCGATTATAAGAGTATTTCGAATTGACGTTGGATGCAGATAGTATTTGGTATACCTACTCCTGTACACTGTTTATTTTGAGCATGCACGCGGTGTTAAATTCATGCTTTATCAAGTATTTTAACTGTAGTACCGACGAAATGAATAGACTTTTATATTATTTGTTTGAATCAAAAGAAATAGTATAGGGAAATATGTTCAGCAAATGTCTATTTAACGTTTGCAATGTGCTACGCGCATAGAAGTAGGAAGGATTGCGTGGCCTCGGTCTTATCCTACAAATTCGTAGCGTTCTTGTCGTAGCACCGTAGCAATCTCTACAAAGTGCTACGGGCTACGACTACGATACGCAGTTCTTGTCGTAGCACCGTAGCAAGCTCTACAAAGTGCTACGGGCTACGACTACGGTACGCAGTTAGTTAAGGTATTCCGAAGCGCATTTATTTTCAAGCGCACCAAACGAAGTGAAGGCACCTAAGCTAGTCCTCAAAGCGCACCTTTCAGTGCTAACAAAATTGATTACTAAGTATAAAAGGTTCGCTTGTAGGTCGGATTGGACCGCGTGGAAAGGTAAGATGACAGAAATTATTAATTCAAAAAATATTGTTTTAAAGGCTTATTATAAAGTATGTCTCATTACTTTCATCCACAGGAATATACCAATGCAAAAAATATACAATTAATAAAATAATGCTGGCTGAGTTCAAAAACCTTGGCTGGTCTGCCGTTCCCAGGTTTTTGCAAAATAGTCACGGAGAAAAACTTCAAACTTGATAAGCTTTGAATAGACGACGGGTGCATACAATGATAGTGAAAAATGAAGTTTTAACTCTAGTGTAAACTTGCATTTTTCTCTGAGATAATAAGCGAGGTCCAAAGTCTCACAATTTCAGAAACACATGTATACAAACATACATATTATCACGCCTTTTTCCCGTGGAGGTAGGCAGAGACTACCGAAACATTTGTGTTGATGAGAGAGGTTATGTATTATATTATATAAGTATAAAAGCACGTTCCACGAGGCTACCGAAAATCGTATATCCCATGCTGGTCTAAAGAAAGTGAGGAACTTTACGACAAATACAAGTGTACCGGTAACCAAGAACTAGGTGAAGACCTTCTCAACTCACTCAACGAAGGACGGCGCAATAAGTGGCTTGAAACTGTTGAATCGATGGACTTCAAAACCTCCAGCAGGAAAGCTTGGAGAGTTCTAAACAAACTTTCAGGCTGCACCGGAACACGCTCCCGTTGTGAGTCGGTACCCCTGGCAAACTCAATCGCAAACAGAATCGTTGAGGTGTCCCGAGTTAAAGGCCTCAAAAAAGATACCCAAGACATCAAACGCCGCGCTAAACAGGTCAGATCAACTGTTCCAATTGACGACCACCTGTCACGTGAATTCTCCCAAGATGAAATAGACCACGCCTTAAAACAATTACCAACTGGTAAAGCCGCTGGTTTTGACGGAATCTACAATGAATTCTTAAAACAGCTGGGACCACATAGCAGAAAATGGCTTAAAGACTTCTACTCGGGTATTCTCCTAAATAATATACTGCCTCCGAACTTCAATCGATCTAAGATCATTGCTATCTTGAAACCTCAGAAACCAGCCGATGACCCAAAGAGCTATCGCCCTATCGCACTTCTAAGCTGCGTATACAAACTGCTAGAGAGACTGATTTACAGTCGTATCGCTCCGCTAATCGACAGCATAATACCCGTGGAGCAGGCTGGGTTTCGCAGTGGCCGGAACTGTACCGACCAGGTGTTGTCCCTAACTACCCATATTGAAGCAGGTTTTCAAAAGAAGCTCAAGACAGTGGCTGTTCTGCTAGACCTGTCAGCAGCGTATGACACCGTTTGGCGGCAGGGATTGGTCTACAAGCTCTTTAAAGCGGTCCCCTGCAAAAGACTCGTGGGGCTAATAAACAACATGCTGAGCAACCGGGAGTTTATTGTCTACCTTGGCAACACAGTAAGTCGCACTAGAAAGCTGAATAATGGTCTACCACAGGGTTCGGTCTTGGCACCCTTATTATTTAATCTCTACATGCATGATATTCCTGAAACAGATAGTCGTAAATTTATTTATGCTGATGATATCGCCATTGCTTCACAGCACGAAACCTTCAAACCCTCAGAGGAAACATTGAACAGAGACCTTAGCGTATTAGACGACTATTTCAAGAAGTGGAGATTAGTGCCAAACGCCACCAAAACAGAAGTTACGACGTTCCACCTGTCTAACCGAATGGCGAAATATGAACCCACAGTAGAGTTCGCTGGATCGAAACTGCAATATAACCCAGCACCAAAATATCTTGGAGTTACCCTTGACCGCAGCCTTACCTACGCCCCGCACATAAACAAACTGTGTAAAAAGCTCCAAACAAGGAACAACATCTTACACAAACTGGCTGGTACTTCTTGGGGAGCTAGCGCCGATGTGCTCCGTACCACAGGTCTGAGCTTGGTGTACTCAACAGCCGAGTACTGTGCGCCAGTCTGGTTAAACAGCGCGCATGTACCTCATGTAGACACTCAGCTGAATCAGACAATGAGATGCATATCCGGGACTATAAGAAGCACACCCCTCCCATGGCTGCCCGTGCTCAGCCATATTGCTCCACCTCACCTCAGAAGGCAACAGACACTGCTCCGTGAAGCCACAAAAATACACAGAAACCCCAACCTGCCGGTACACTATGAGTTTGCCAACCCGCCACCACACCGCCTGAAATCACGGCACCCACCATACCAAAACGCAAGCGATCTCCTCAACACTGAGCTGAACACAGCTAGGAAGTGGGAGCAAGAGTGGAATTCTAACACTCCGAAAACCATGGAGGTCAGCGTAAATCCCGTGAAGAAACCGGTTGGATTCTCACTACCTAGGAATGTATGGTGTCAGCTCAACAGAGCTCGGACTGGATGCGGACGGAGCAATGATTTTATGGCAAAGTGTGGGTGGCGAGGATTACCGGCATGCGAATGTGGAGCTGCAGTACAAGACGTTGACCATATTGTTCGGGATTGTCCCCTCACGAAATATCATGGTAGTCCAGCTGACCTGTTCTCTCTCGAAAACGACGCTGTCCTCTGGATTCAGAACTTATTTAATAAAATAACATTATAGTTTACATAATACTACATAGATAAGAACGACTGTTAAACGCCATACGAATAAATAGTATATAAATATAAATAGATATATATGATTATAAATATGCTAGTATTTCTCAATTTGTGCTTCGAATAAAACCATGTGTAATAATTAATATTAAAAACTGGTCAAGTGCGAGTCAAACTCGCGCACCGAGGGTTCCGTACTCGCAAAGCACATTATAGCTCTAACTAAAATACCAACTTGTTTCAAAAACAAAAACGCAACGCAAAAATAAGTTTGTAACACTTTTTTTCATACTTCCAGCAACATATTTAGAATTTTCAGATTTATTCCTGCAGTAAGACTGCTAGCTTTTTGCCAAATTTCATAATTTTAGGTCAACGGGAAGTACCCCATTGGTTTTGATTACTACCTGATATCGCCAAAAAAATCCAAAGACTTGTTTGAAAGTTGGAAAAACAACGATTAAGTTTATTTATTTCTCTAAGTAGAACCAAATAAATCTATTATTAACTACGTTAATTGACTAAGTTTCCAGACAGCCTCAGGTATTAAAGATCATTAATACTTTTCTATAGAAGTATTTTTCTAAGTAATTTAAGAAATTAAATGTTACTTTTTAATTTAATTACTTGACGAATAGTTGCCAAGAATACGTTAACTATATTAAAGTAACGGTATTAAAACTTTTTTATACAATCCACTAATAGACGCTTTGTATTCCGCGGAAAATTGGCGCGAAACTAGCAGTCTGACCTCGTAATTACTACAGCTGAAACTTATAACGATTAAAGTTTTTCTACTTCCAGTTCACCTTATCTTATACATGGAACTTCTCGGTTAACTGTCCCCAAAAAAGACGAGTTTTCACTTCGACGGTAAGGTTTTCTTGTATATTTAAGTTCGAAGCTTATTCTATTAAGTTGCAAGTTTAACGGCATAAAAAGTAGTACCTAAATTACTGACTGGGTAATAAAAGCTTATGCTAAATTAGTTTATGGTTTTAAATTGTGTTTGATTTGATTTTGGAAACCTAATTTGTATGGACGTTGATTCGTTTATTTAAAAACACAAATCTGCAGTAATGATCTGACATTTTACATGTTTTCTATAAACATATCAATTGCACGCTTCGTAGAACATACATTTATTTTTATAAGTATGGCAACACAAATAATAAATGAATTCTAATAAAATAAAATATATGTCTACATTGCGGTAAAGCAAGATTTCGTAGAAAGAGAAATTTATTTATTTTATTTATTTATTTAAAACTTTATTAATACAAATTTTAAAAATAATGTTCTAATGGTGGACCTAACGCCATATGACATTCTCTACCAGTCAACCATTAGACCAAACAGAGAGTAGTAAGGTGGTGCGATAAAGTGCAACGCGATAATATTAAGAACTTATAAAATATAGACATAATAATGTACAAATTGGTGAATATTCATTGACAATCGAGTTATAAACTTGCGGTGTTGCCATACTGCGCCCGCAGCCGCATCAGACCATCAATTATGTCGTTCGCGATCTAACCCGGTGTCCATCTGTGTTCCATTTGTACTCGTCACGACTCCCTAGCCACCAACATACCCCCCACCGACCTCCATCTAAATTAGACCTTAATACCTTGTGACAAACACCACGCAAATGGAGCTATATGTCAGCAGATCCTCCGCAGGATCGTAATTCGTGCAACGGTGGCAAAACAATCATTAATTAGATCAGACATTCAGCAAATCATTGGCCGAGAGGGGAGTGACTGCGCGTTTGTTTTGCACAAGGAATAATAAAAAGCCAAAGATAAATGTGATATAAAACCTACGTCTCATCAGCTCTATATATTTTTATTTGTGACCGCTTTTTGTATTTCTTTAGGAAATTGAAAGTATTTGGGCTATGTTCAAGTTGTTCCAAAAGGTTTCCACGTTTTAACAAATTCAAGTGACTTAAAATCATACAGACCTATATATTATGGTAGAAATATTACAAATGTGTAGATCGCCTATGTCGTCACGTACTTTTTACATTCATGCGAATATAGCAGAGAATTTGTTTGAATGTGCTTACTAAAGACCCCTAATGATGTGAAAACGAATAGATACTGAACTTTGTTTCTGTCAGCTTATTTATCAGAAACGCTAGGTAGTGCCTAGTGGCATTGCAAATAAAATTATTTAAAAGTTTTAAAGACTTCTATACAACCTTTTATCTCCAATACGTTTACATCCTAACTAATATTATAAATGCGAAAGTGAGTTTGTTTGTTGGTTTGTTACATCTACACGCTTTATCTACTGAACCAATCTTCCTGAAATTTCGCATACACATAGCTGGAAGTACGGAGAAGGACATAGGGTACCTTTCATCCCGGGAAAAAGCACTTTTCCCGTAGGAAATTCACGCGGGCGAAAGCTAGCAAACCATAAAGAATGTTGCATCTCAGAAATAGTTTAAGCTATGTTACTTAGTGTCCGTTTTCGCTGACTGGCACCGCGTCTGATATACCTGGAGAATGCATACAACGATTGATGACTCCAGACGAAGTAGGTGGAGTCAGCTAGTTGCTAGATAGCGCTTTGTGCTTCCCTGAAAAATTGCATAATAAATTCGCTTTTCAGCGATGCCTGCGCTAAATTATTTATAGAACGTTATTTTTCACGTGGAATGAAATTATAGTTTGTTGTCTGGAACGGGTTTATTGCATACCTGAGCGAGTTATTCGTTTTTAGTTAGTTACATATACCATCAATTTTAAATAATTTGTATATGCGTTAAATATTTACAATCTCCACAAAACAATCATATCGGCGATCGGGTTATGAATAAAGTTTCAAAAAACATTAACAGTGACATTTTTTACAAGGAAGTCTGCAAGGATCGTCGCAAGTACTGTCTACCGATATGACTAATTGACTGCATTTTATCATTCGGTCATTCCTAGTTTGGGTATAACTTGCCCCTTATAAATTGATCGTGAAAATAAAAGATTGTTCGTGCTTAGGAAGGAATGTTAGGGCGTTAGCGCCGGCCGCCATTTGGCGGTGTTACATAAACCACGCTAAAGACCGTTTGGCAGTTAGCAGACTCTGCTCTCGGTTAGGGAAATCGATACTACCACCCACTAAATCTGTTAATAGCATCAATAGATTTTATCTACAAGAGTAAGGGTACAAGTTTCTATATTAAATGCATGGAATATTTGTGTGAAATTTTATAATTAGACCCTGAAATTTCTGAAATGAGGGTAATATTAGGAAAAAGCATGGTAAAATATATGTAGTTAAGCAAATCTCTAGATCTAGAAGGAGATGGCGGGTCGACATAGACAAATTCCTACCTCAGTGGCTATAATTTGCACAGAGACGATTGGAAGAAAAAGGGGAGGCCTTTGCCCAGCAGTGGAGCACAACACCTACAGGCAAGTAAAAAAAAAAGCAAATCTCATCACAAATGAAGCTCTCATTTTGAAAACAGTCGGGGAAATAACCCTTTATTCCTTTTGAAATGTTATTTTCAACATCTTTTTCATGGAAATCAGCACTGCGATCTGATATAATTGGCACTGGAACAAATTCCATCTATAAATTGATTTGCGTAAATTGTTGTAGGTATACTCAGTTACAAAAGTGAAGTCTGTTTGCTTCTTACCTCAGAAGATTAGTAAAGTTCGAAGTTCCATCCAATAAAGAAACTCAGTTTTCCCGACGAACACTTTGATTTTTAAGATTAGTGAATTAACTTTTATAAAAGATCAGTAAATGAAACCTTCAATGAAGTTTCATTTACTTTACCAACTGCGTAGATGATTTTATAAAAAGGAATATCCACATAGATGTACGTATACATATCATCAAACTAAAAAGTATATTTGCCTGTATTTTATATATATAGTTAATTTTTTAATATATTGACTTTTTCCTTCACTTGTACGTTGAATGCGCTAAAATTCAGAGAGAGATCAGGAAATTTGCTATTCTGTTTGATGCCCAGTGCTGCGTCGAGTTAAAAAGAAGTACATAAACTGAAATAAGATAAAATTCAATTGCATATTATGCTCTGAAGAAACATTTTCATTGAGTAATATTGAGTTCTGGGGCAAGTTCCTGCGTATTTACGAATTGGTACCCTACCCACCTATATGTAAATACGTTGTTGAATTTTTAGGAGGAACTAATTTCTTACTGATGTAGGAAATCTGGAATCAATTAGTCCAAAATTCAGGTATTTCAGACACCAATAACACATAGGTATAAAAATTTGTAAGACATGACCAGCTCACTGAAAATCGATGAGGTAAATTTTGCTCATTGATGAAGAGATTATGGATGAGTCATAAATTTTTGATGTAAAACATCTATTGGCGCGGCAATAAAATCGCTCGAGTGCCGTGAAGGAAAACGGCATGATGCGTCGTGCCACGATGTTCATTTGTTTTACATCTGCCGGGCGTCCCGAGACAGCAAACTTTTTAAAATAGAGCTGCTCTACATTCTGGATTGAACGATTATTTTTTACTTCCATTCGAAAACGAAAGTCGAAAAAGAAACCTATTCGAAACATTTCAGTAATATCTTTCGATTCTTTACACGCAGAACATTTTTGTTACACAAACCTATCACGTCAAAAACCACTTATCTAGCATTGGAAAATAAACGATACTATGTGAAACTATATCCGTTCCCCAGCGTGCGGCGCGTCTTACGTGACACGGCGAAGTGTCTATAAAAAAACACGGTTTTATTTCAAAAACTCCAGTAACTCAATATCTGTCAGCGAAACTAGAATATCCCGTGGCGGGAAATAAAATAAAAAGTACAGCGGCATCGGCGTGAATCGACAATATTTTTATATTTCACCCTTCTACTGGTTTAAGGCGTAAATTCATTGCTGCACACCGTTTGCGTACTTGTATGTTGTAGTGGAGAAAGATAAAAATTCTAAGCATTCTCTGTGGACAAGAGCGAAATGGATGGCGTTTCGATACTCACTGCCCTTTGTAATTTCAATCCTAGGAACAAGTTGTGCCTATATTGCATATTTCTTCGCGGGGGATTCGTAAAAGGTGACCAAGAGACACACAAGAACATCGAACACAGCTTTTCTTTAGTACCACTACCACGCGAGCGAAGCCGAGTGTGAGAGCTAGTTAAGGAACTAGCTCTCACACTCGGCTTCGCTCGCGTGGACATAAGGATGTTTTAGGAGTATTTTCGCAATGGGCTACGGAACTGCAGTCTCAGATATAGTTATCGCTCAGATACATGATACGAATTCGCGAGCCAGTGATTTGAGAATTCCTGATTTATATCGTGTACAATACACGTACGTGCTGCTTCCTTTTATTACGGAGACAATGGCTTTGACACTGCCTGCTGAAATTGAAAATATCATGTTAATAACAATAAAGTTCCGTTTTTGTTTTAATGTGAAATTTAAAACAACAAAATAGCTTTAAAAGGTTGTGTAGTCTCGTTTTAAAAGGACATTATAAGAACAGTCTATTCAAGAATATAGTGTTGGGCAGGCGTCGCCGTCGTCATCGGGCGGGATTAGATAAACATAGGGGACAATGAAAAAAAAAAAAAATGTAGTCATGTAATAAACGGGGTTCCACTTAGTATATAAAAATATTTTATTTCTATTTAGAAATTAGAAAAGTATATCAAAGATGATCTCTCAGATTGGTAAAGACCTGAGAGTGTTTCAATATGACTGGGTTTACGTCATCCGCCGTGTCACGGTGCGTGACGCAACGGAAAAGATATCCGTGACGCACCGGAACAGATAACCGTGACGGGGGCGTCCGGAATTGACTATAGTTCGCGGTAATTGCTCAAATTAATCATTTAACGATACTGTTACGGTGATACATTTAACTGATACGGTGCCTAGCACGTGAATGGTAGCAGAGCATAGTTTGATGTTACACGTACCATAAAGTTAATTGTTCCTTAGGAGTATACTTGTGTTTGAAAGCGAAAAAGAATAGCAGTGTTAATAGAAACGAACTTTATTTTATATACTTTCATCCACAGTCTACTGTTTTAGAGTGAAATTTAAAGTAACAAAAACCAACTTAGTAGCTGTCTAATTTCGCTTTTAAACCACGCGGTCCACGTTATTGTTCTAAGAGGATATACCAGGAACGTGATAGCGTCGGGCGGGATTAGCGGCGCGCCTCATGGCCACTAAAACACACCTTATTAAAACTACACTGTTGAGGAAATTGCTACTGAATAGCATGTATACAGAAATGTTCTCTGATTTCTATGGTATTTCTATTATGGAGTTATCAAACTTTTAAGTAAACGGCGGAACCCCCACCAAACACTATTTTGTGAATCTATAACCTTATTGATCTAACTAAACATATAATAAAACAGTAAAAATATTTTGTCTGTACATTTAGTATTTTTGACTGAAATGGATAGAGGGACACTTAATGAATTTTTTGTCTGTATGTATGTACGCGTTTCACGCAAAAACTACTGGACGAATTTGAACGAAACTTTTTTTGTTGTATAGCTATTAAGCCTGGGCAACATATAGGCTATAGTTGATTCTGAAAACTGGAATCCCTGATGAAGAACCTTAACAGAACAGCTAAACTATAAGAAATACGGAAATGGTACCTTTGCAAAAGTTTATCAATCTGACGAGCATTTTCTGTTGACGTATAAAAATCGAAGATCAGGATCATCTGATGAAGAATTCCAAGAGACCAGCTACACTATTACATATATGGAAATGGCGCCTTAGCAAAAGTCGGTCAACCTGATGAGCATTTTCTGCTGACGTATAAAAATTGAAGATTATGGAACATCTGATGAAGAACTTCAAGAGACCAGCTACTCTATAAATAAATGGAAATGAGGTTTTAACAAAAGTCGTTCAACCTGAGAAGCATTTTCTACTGACGTATAAATAGACAGGACACGGAATAGGACAAAGAGGGACTCGGGGTGGGAGTTGTGGTACACGGGAAATTGTAGATAACGAGCAGGCGAAGATCGTTTATTGAATGAAATATCACTTTTCATTCATTTTAACACCGCGACTGTACTACGAGTACCCGATATATTCCCGCGGGACACGGGATAACCAAATGGCTGAAATTTTGAGTACTGGAGTTTAGGTTATTACAGTTTGGAACTCAAAAAGATTATTCATCCAAGCGAAACTCACGCGGGCGAAGCCGCGGGCAACAGCTAGTTTAAAATTACAAAAAAAAAAAAAGAAATGTCAATAGAATTTTTTTTAAAGTAAATCAATTTCTTCTACTGTTTAGAAATGTTTTATTTGAAGTGAACCTTACTTACTTACTTCTATAGCTCGATAACCCAAAGAGGAGAAAACTTTTGGTATCAGAAGTTTCCTTCCTGTTCTTCGCCACTTCCTGCCAGTCGGCACTTTTGAACCACTCTTTTTTTAATTTAATTATTTATTTTTACTATTACTAACTACTTAACAGAGTAATTTTAGTCAGAAATCTCTACTGTATCACCGTTTTCGCTAATATTTCAATTACGCCATTCTATCTGAGCAGACCAAGTCCCCTGATCCGCGCTAATTAGCTGCCGTAGCACCATAATGATCCCAATGTAAACCCGAGTTAATAACTAATTACATATCTATAAATATATTATTTACTAGCTACGCCCGGGGCTCAAAAAGCCGTGTTACTAATGGTACTAAGAATCGTAGGAACGAAGAAGTATCCAAAATTATAATTCTACATCTAATTATGCGACGCGAAAGTTTAAAAATAGAGTTTAAAACTCTTTCTTAATTCAGATATTTTTTCCTAAATACCTAGGTGTTACGTGAAAAAAATCATCATATAATTTAACAGCGAAGCTCTTGTCGGTGGAGTTCATTCCATCTTTCTCTTTCCATTGCTAACTCTTTCACTTCCCTATACGACACGACGCTAACTTTCTCCTTTATAATCTTCTTCCTAAATAGAATAGGCATTCTGAAAAGTACTGAAGTTAGAGATGGAAAATGACAGGACACTTAAATAACAAAAAACGCCCTGCTACATGTAAAGGGTTTTTTGATCAATATCTGCCAATGCCCTCTTTTACCAAACCGTAATGTAAACATAATGCACACTGCACAAGAATGCAATTCGCTCATTTATATCCCTAAATTCCATGGCGATGTTGCCGCTGAATTGTCTATAACAAATTGTCGTATCATAGAAGGAAAGACGTGAAAAAATACACTCTGATAACCGGAACGTGTAAGTACACTACGACAGAAAATTCTCGGCATCCTTTGTTCTATGCTCTTTGTTCCTTGCCCTAATCGAGAATGCGGGGTAAATAATGTCCTTCAGGAGATGTCCGCTTGTCAGGCGAACAGGTGATCAACCTGGGAACGGTATCGCTCAACGATGGATAAATTGACGAAACATTTTGCATAATATTTATCTAATACTAGCGCCCCGCCCTTGCTTCGCTCGGGAGGTACATACATAAATTATAGCCTATGTCACTCAGGTATAATGTAGCTTTCTATTGGTGTAAGAATTTTTGAAATCGGTTCAGTAGTTCCGAAGATTATCCCCTACTAACAAACTCACAAACACTTCCGCTTTCTTTATAATATTAGTGTGATTCTTTATCACCTTTTTTTTTCACGGGAGTGAAAACCATGCTGGTCTGGGCGCGAAGAAAAAACATAGAATGTGCCAGCTGCTTCTCTTCCCGCGCAGATTGTAAAAGTCAATCGAGGGAAAGGGCTTTGAACTGGGGATTCCTCCACTCATAGGCGATGGGCTAGCAACCTGTCACTATGCCTGAATCTCCATTCCATCAGAGAGCCCACTAAGCGTGGCCTTCGAGTCTCACGACTCTTGTCTGTCTACCCCGTAAGGGATAAAGACGTGATTCTATGAATGAATGAATGAGTGAGTAAAGTTCCGGGTCCAGCTCATGTGTTATATACTTGGGTATATATCAGTGGTATCAGGTTTTTTTCAAGTCACATAAAGGGGAACCCATCACTTTATCGCAATTTACTTCAACGATTTTCGTGTCCCATAAAACCATTCGCAGATGTTTTAATACAATATGTAACAAATCCTTAAATCTGTTTACATCGAAATTTCATTTACACGATTATTCATTACGTACAAACACAGTCTATCGTTATTTCTTTTCATATTTTATGTATTTTATCGAAATAATGAAACATCAAAGTTTTGTTACCCATAATTTTATTTCCATGTAAGTTTCAGTTTGCAATATATTTGAAACATCAAATATTACATTATCATGTTACCCTATATGGAATAATTTGGTAGTATTGTATTGATCAACAGTAGAGGTGGCGAGCGAAGCGAGCCGGCGACCTCTCGAGCGGAGCGAGGTCGAGTGCACGAATGAATCGAAGGGCCGATGGAGCGAGTCTTCTGGTGGAGCCACCCAGAAATACTTGCTTGCTGCATGCTTGCTTGCATGTTTGATGCATGCTTGCTGCATGCTTGCTGCATGCTTGCTGCATGCTTGCTGCATGCTTGCTGCATGCATTCTTGGTGTATGCCTGTTTAAAGCAACAACAAGCGAATGCAGCGTTCGATGAAACGTAACTGCGATTAAAAGTTATGATGCGCATCGTTGCATATTGAAACATGTTATTATGAATGTTTATATCGATATCTTAATACATGTGTAAACTGTTAGTTTGATATTTCGTTTTTCTTGTAATAACTTTTTTTAGGAAATGTTGTTCGATATTATGAAACTACGATAATAGGATTTTCGATGTTTTAAGAAAAAATATATCAAAACACGTGGAATAGTTTTCTGGGACATGATAATCGATGTTACAAAAATCTGTATTTTAATAGACACCCCACATAAAGGCATCTGATATGACTTTACAACCACTGGCAGTTAGCAGCAGTAATATTTTATTTATCCTCAACTTTGCACGCAGAGCCAAACATTGTTGTGCCGACGGCATGCGTCTGTTACTACAGGTAAAGTAACAGGGCCAGAGGGTTGTGTCACAGAAAATAGCGTACAAGAATAGTAAAGTCAATATTGCTTTATTCCTATAGTACATATAGGTATAATAACAGAGTGATGATCGTGATTTATTGTTGTAGGAATTTTCAATGTGAAAATTAGTGTTAAATCCTAGCGTTATTATTATATTCCGGCGGTATAAAAAGAATTTTTCGGAATGAATCATCTTTATTTCTGTATCTATTCAAAGATCCACGTACGCTTCGGTCCTTAAGCCATTGTGATATGGTCTAAAATTGAATACCTCTCTCTCTCTCTCAGCCTAAAGTTGTCCACTGCTGGACAAAGGCCTCCCCCAAGGATTTTATCCGTGGGGTTTTTTTTGAATAACTACCAATGCAAAAATTTTGATTGTTCAGTTTGATACAATGACTCTAAAATAAAAATATATGAATGAAAATCAGCACGCTGACCGTAGGGGATAGTAGTCTCATATTCACCCAATAGATACATTTATCAAAATAGAAAAAACTAAAAACGCTCTGCTTATGCCTTACGCCACAGTAGCGGTTGCAGGTGGCGGGTAGAAATTTTACGTGAGTGGTTTACAGAAGAAATCACGGGCGCACGGTGGTGGCACTTTTAAAACACAACTTGGCGAGTACACGAACTGGGCACCACCCACCTTCAGATTACAGATTCTTCTTACCGAGTGTGTTTACTAACACTGGTGTCAGATTTTAAGTCGCCTAAAGGCATCTGATAAAAGGTAGAGGTCGTGTCGTATAGAGAGGTCAAATCGATGGCAGAAGACAGCCATACATGGAAATTACTCAACCGACAAGAACGAAGTTCTTAAATTTATTGATTAATTGAAAGGCATCTGATACGACTACCGCTATCTAGTGGCAGTAGCCGTATACACACTAGTAAACTGAACAGTCAGCCAATGTGGCGGTTTCCTCACGATGTTTTCCTTCACCGGAAACTGGTCTGTGAAAGAAAACTACCATACACGAGTCAGACTGGTTTACAAACTAATGTGGCACAGGTAGGATTTGAACCCGGGTCCTATCCGACCTAGGCGGGTAGCATTACTACTCGACCACCACCGCTGCAGATTACAGATGAATGGAGATATATGAAGCGCTGATTATAAATTACTAGCGACCCGCCCCGGCTTCGCACGGGATATAAACCTTCCTCTTGAATCACTCTATCTATTAAAAAAAACCGCATCAAAATCCGTTGCGTAGTTTCAAAGATTTAAGCATACAAAGGGACATAGGGACAGAGTAAGCGACTTTGTTTTATACTATGTAGTGATAGTGATAGTGATAAGCTGCCAGTTATGTGAAGAATTTGTGCATGTAATATAAGCCCCGGGCATTAGCCAATATGAGACCTAATTAGTGAGCGTTCATAGCAAATATTTACATTAATTATAAAGGTGCAAATCCATAGCTTTGCTTCTATTTTTAATCCGTTTGTGATGATAACAATATAGTAGTAAATTTCTTTCTACATACATAGAATCACGTCTTTATTCCTTACGGGGTAGACAGAGCCAAGAGTCGTGAGACTCGAAGGCCACGCTTAGCTGAATAGTGGGCTCTCTGATGGAATTTCTTTCTGATCTCACAATACCCCGCGTATGGGAATAGCTGTATTTTTTTTCATTACGAGCACGTCGTGTAATTGCCTCTAATAGTACATTGTGATATAAGTGCGGTAAGTTGAAAATTACAGGCGAGGCGATATTGCTACAAGAAAGGCAGAGGCTGTAATTTTCAAAGCGCACGTATGTCATACGACGTTTTATAACATATTTGCGAGGAAATATTTAAATAAACCTTGGAAAACGACAATATCAAAGAAAAAGCGCGCGGTATAATTTTACTTGTTCACAAATTAGCAATGCGCGCACATCAGCGCTTTTTTTAAGGCAAATGCACAAAAAACAGCCAGTATTACTAAAAAAGTAAATTAATATGTTTTTTTGTAATTTCTTACAGATAAATGGTTGTAATTTATTGTCAAAACTATTTAAAAAAATAAATTTTCATTTATTTATCTCCTAAAGTTAATTTTATTCATAAAATGTTGACCACTTTTCTGACATAAAAACTCTTTGCTAGATTTAAAAAAGTATCGTTCGTTTTTAGACGGAGCGTGCGTTTTACTTTACAATAACGCACAAGTGCGTAATGAGATACATTACAATATTGAAATTGCTGAAATAAGTGACACTTTACGAGCAAATATGTTATAAAATATCTTTATTGCCCATTGATGGTGTAGCCTCTGTGGCATCTAGGCTTATGAATGTTTGATAGGTCCATATAATATGATGATAAAGATCTACTAAGTATTCTAATTTCTGATAATTAAAAAAACGTTAAGGTATGTAACGTTAACGTAACGTATGTTAAGTTACCTATAAGGAAACTAGCAAAAAGTAAAGTAAATTTTATCTCCCCCTGACATATGCCGCATATGATTCCGAAGCTCTCACAGATACTAAATTGAATTGAATTTTCAATCTTTAATTTAAAATGGTGCCTATATGTATACCGCTTGTTTTATTCAGAGTCTTAGCGACAGTTCTATTATGCACAGTCACAAGCAGTAGCGGATTTAGGGGGGGTGGGGGATTTAGAGGGGCACGGGGGCACGTGCCCCCTCAAATTGCTTTTTTGTGTACCTACTGTGGAGGGAGATTCCATGACAGTGCATATCAAATTAATAAATAACAGAAACGTACCTACTGTGGAGAGAAAATTCCATAACAGTGCATATCAAATAAAGAAAGAACAATTTTTTTTCTGTCCATCTGGTTTATTTCTTGATTTTTTGCAAATCTGGGCCTGCAGTGGCAAGTCTTTAGGATTCGTTTCAAGGCGGACGGCATCGGATTTCAATTTGTTGCACCCCCCCCCCCAACATGCATAGTCCGCCATGGCCCCCCAGAATTGCAATAAATACAAATATTAGCATTTATAAGTAATCACATGATAAGTTTCACTGCTACAGGCTGATGATGGTGATGAAGTAAACACATCGGTCCGTAAGTCAATGTAATAAGGTCTAAAATTGAATACATATCAAGCTCGTGACTGTACTCACCACATTCTAGGATAATAGCAGAAACATCTCAATTGCTTTCAAAGCCCAACATTGTTCAAAGTAGATAGCCAACTCCGATTTATTGAATCTAGTTCAAGTACTAAATTATATTTCAAACATCCAGCTTATGAAAACAGAGTTCGGGAAACGATTAAGCCTTAATTCAACGAGGCACTTGTAGTTTTCAACAATATATTTTGAGAACAATACGGAGAATAGTTTTGATTAAAATAAAAATACATGTTAATTGTACTGTACACTGTTGTGCAGTCAATTACCCTATACAAATTCATGCATATGCTATTTAGGGTGATTTTTCCGATACATTGTTTAATGTCAAAGTCAGAAAATGTTAAAGTCGGAAAATGTCACGGTCAAAGTCTGGAAATGTCAAGTTCGGAAAATGTCAAGGTCGGAAAATGTCAAGGTCGGAAAATGTCAAGATCTATAGTCGTAAAACGTCAAGGTTAATGTACTTTATAAAATATCTGGCTGATAAAGTTTCCCGACAGCAGTCGATGAGTTCGAAATTCAAATGTGCTTCTATGATATGAAAATTATTGTCTTTATTTTTTTATTCATAAATTCGAAATACAGAGTGAAGTAATAACGGAACATTCTGTATTAAAAAATGGTTGCACAAAATTAGTTAGTTAAAGTTCCTTCGGCAATAATTATAAAATAAGTTGCCATAAAAATAACGTTACGTATTACGTACGGTCCTTTGTTGCAAAGCCATCGTGGATTTCGGTAATTGCTTTACCGAAATCCCCGAAATTCCCACGTGAACAAAATCGCGGGCAAAATATTGTAGAATCATAAACGGATTATATTAAATGTATATACAAATAAATAAGAATATAAAATTGTTCGCTAAACCCTGCTTGAAGTAAGTTGATTTGATATAAGTTCAATTTGATCTGATCTCATGAAAGTTTAAAGTTCCTATAAGTACCTAGAAACATAAAAACCTTTATTCCTTACATTTTAATTAAAATTATTTTATTTCAGACCTACATTAAATTTATATTTTCTGTTTATTTTATATAATCCTGCAGCAAAACCTTCATTTTTCAGCATATACCGGAATTACGAGCACTCATTTACAGAATTAACTCCCGAGTCAAATTTTATACCGCAATTACGGACTTTGAAGGGGTCTGGATAAATTACGATTACTTTTGTAAAACATTGTTTAATACAGTAATATTACATATCAATCTCCTCTCTGAAAACCACTTTTTACGACTGCTCTAATTTCAAATCGCTGAGTTTTTCTGTTTAACTGGAAATTGCTTGGAAAGGCAAGAATGCCTTAGGACTCCGGAATTCCGTACATTTACCTTAGTGAATATAAAAAATTGCTATCACGTCCTTCGGCTTGACATTGCCCCGAAAAAATAAGTTTCTTCCCGACCTACTCATTACTTTAGGGAATATTTTTGTCAAAATGTCATCGTGGGAGTACAAAGGGTGATGTTACGTATTCCGTCGGAGGTCTCTGCGCGTCGACAGGTTGCCTTTGTCCGTTTTTATTATGAAAATCACGGTCTCATAGTGAAATGCTGACTCATTCGATAAACTCGAGTTCATGGAATTTTCGCACGTGGATAAATTGTCGTTCGAAAAATCGGCAGTAGTGTATGTTCGGGTTGAAGAATGTGGGTTTTGGTCAAGTAAAGTGCAGTTAGAATCTACAAGGCAATGTGATCTTTATGACTAGGCATTAAGGTCTTCAAGGTATGACTGCGCTTTATGTTTCTTGACTGTACATACTAGCTACGCTTCGGGGGTCCACTACCGTGGGAAATTTGTGATATAATGTGTCCTATTTTAGGTTATATCTACTCTAGCCGTTTTGATAACCCTCCTCCTTCTATAGTATTCCTCATGACTGAGGGTCGTGATCATTATGTCGAATGAAACACACCTATCTTGGCTGTGTGAGCGGTTTGCCATTGCCTTCTTTATTTCACATACCAGCTGAAAAAATTAACTAGAGTGCAGGATTTCTCGATTTTGATCACAAACATCCACATATCTTTACAGATATCCAAAGTTTCGCATTTATAAAAGTGTAATCACAAAATAAGACTGACATTATCCAAAGTAATATTGACAGAAGTAAGTACTTAGCACCAGGTTTCTGAGAATAACAGGCTAATAAATGTAAAATAAAACTAACAAGTTAATTCCCTTAAGAAAGAACCTTCTAGCTATTTGTTCGTGGAAAAATATTTGCAAGAAGCGGTTTTTATATTTTTATAGACTCTATATTAATAATATTTTCTCTGCATTATTTCTTGATTAACTTTATGCAACATAAAAATTATAAAATAGCTGACTGGCAGGAAGTGGCGCAGAAAAGGAAGGAATGAAAGCTTCTTGTATCCTCTTTGGGTCGTCGAGCCATCGAAGTAAGTATAGCTTTACATACTGGACATATTGGATTACTAATAAAGTAAATGTAAAAAGCAAAACATGAATTGAGAATCCCAAACGACAACAAAACAATCGACAACTTCTTTTTTTTGCAATATTAATAACATATCTTTCCCAAACCACAGAAACGAGTATACATAATAAAAGACTGGTAAACATCTTCATTTAGGTAATCCCACGTGTCCATAACAGCATTGTACCCAAAGAGCGGGTTCTTTAGTCTTATAACTTATTCAGATGGGTCGACCGGGGTGTGCGGGGTAAGGGCCTGCGCAGACGAGGGACTTTTGCGGTATTGTTGTCCGGACTAAAATCCCCGCAAGATCGCCGCCGACGACGGCCATAGCCACAGACGGAACGTTACATGATTTACATATATATATATTTACATATTTAAAACTAGCTGTCGCCCGCGGCTTCGCCCGCGTGAGTTTCGCTTAGATGAAAAATCTCTCTTGGAGCTTTTCATCAGATGTTCCAGATCTTCAATTTTTATACGTGAGCAGAAAATGCTCATCAGGTTGAACGACTTTTACTAAGGCGCCATTTCCATATATGTTATAGTGTAGCTGGTCTCTTGCAGTTCTTCATCAGATGTTCCAGATCTTCAATTTTTATACGTCATCAGAAAATGCTCATCAGGTTGAACGACTTTTGTTAAGGCACCATTTCCATATTTCTTATAGTTTAGCTGTTCTGTTAAGGTTCTTCATCAGGTGTTCCAGTTTTCAAAATAAATTTTGGCCTTAATGTTGCCCAGGCTTAATAGCTATACAACAAAAAAAGTTTCATTCAAATCGGTTCAGTACTTTCGGAGATTAGCGTGATCATACATACAGACAGACAGACAGACAAGAAATTCCAAAAAAATTTTTTTGCGTTCTATTATTCTTTTTAAGTGTCCCTCTATCCATTTCAGTCAAAAATACGAAATGTACAGACAAAATATTTTTACTGTTTTATTATATGTATAGATTTTGCCAAAATGTTAATATAGTTTAACGGATGATGAAGCGTATATTAAAATTTGTTCGACGAACTGAAAGTTCACTGAAGTGCTATATAAGAAAAATTTCTGACATAATGATGTATTTGATTTACACGAAAAACATACTTTTAATGCAGTCTTATCAACCGATGTAGAGCTTTTTGTACGCTGTAAATTTTGTACAATGTGCTTTCGATCTAGATGTAAGCGATCTGTTTAATGACTCTGAATAATAAGATAGATTCAAACATTTATTTGCTAACTATGAGTTATAACCATAATACAATAAAGGTCAGTTGTATCTCTTGGTTCCAATCATACCAACTCAGAGATTATTCAGGGATATGACCAATTCAAGTTATGTGCCCGTTCAAGTATATGGTCGTTCGAACGAAGTGGCCGTTTAGGGTTAGATGTGGCGGTTCAAGGGATGTTGTCGTTCAGGGGAAATGGACGTTCAAACCCTAATTCTGTAAACTTAGAGAGTATCTAGTCTGCCATGGACAAACGTCCCTCGTCTGTGCAAGCTTCAAACGAGGCGCGCATCGCCGTCGAACAAGACGTAATGTGACGGTAACGGCCCAGTCTCCCCTCATTATGGCGGCGATTCGTTCCACGCAAACGCTTGTGGAAATTAGAAGATGCATTGTGAAATTTAATATTTGTATGATAGCAATTTGCCATAGGTATCTTGTGTTTAGACACTCAATGAAGCGATTTGTATAGCCAAACAGTTCTACCTAACCAAATATATACCGACAATAAAAACTATTGGACCGAATTCGATGAAATTTGGTACACAGGTATAATAAGACTTGTAATAGCATACAGGGTACTTTTTATCCCGAAATTCCCATGAGGCGGAGCCCCTGGACACAGCTAGTATTTAATGTTATTCTTATAATTTTTATTTTTTATCATTATCAGCTATACACGAGACGTCCGCTACTACAGACCTTCTTATATGTTAAAAATACTTGGTATTACGTAGACAATAGATATACTTTGTAAAAATATGAAAATTTCAAGTGTCTTCATCATACGGTTTATGAAATACAAAGACCTTAAAAGAGAGACGGGACGGACCGATAATAATAGGATCCTTTGGGTATGGCACTCTAAAAGAGAAAGTCAGCGATTTAATACCTTTTTGTATAAACCAGGGAGAAAGGCTGAATATTATGTATGTATAAATGTATATGTATAAATGTATATTCATAAAAGAAGTGTCTCATTGATTTTCGCACGCCGAGCGTCAGGCTCGGAAGTGCATTACTCACGACTCGTCACAATCGCGCCAGTTTCGGAACATAAATTGTCTCTATTTTAATTTTGCAAGTCGTCTGTGGTACGAAAATTCTATAAATTTAGTAACACACACGACAACTATCGAGTAGATAATTCTAATTACAAAATAAAAATGGTATTAATGAGTAACGTAAGTACACGAACCCGAATGAATAATATATTCTTATTTTCCGAAAAGGAACCAGATTAATGGCTAATTAACGGCGGTCGTATAGACAACAGTAGTTTAATCTACACATATTCATTGCAAATTCGACACTACTGCAGCGATGTAAAGGTCCACGCTGGGTAATGATGTACGTACAGTTTACTGTGCATTCTACAAACTGATGGAAACCCAACACAAACTCTGAGCACATAATGGAAATGGGCTTAAGTACTGATCGAGTATATTATACCTAATTAAAATTTGCAGTTTATGTACACGATGCGACAAGGGATTGTGAACAAATTATATGAAAGGATGAGATCTAAGGAAATTTACGCCTGAAATAGGTATTTCAGGCGTTAATTTCCTTAGAGAACGTAGCCTCGGAAAATGCAGTTGAACCCATCCTAGATAAACGTCGCGCGGCGTCATGTTATGCTCATTACAAGGCGATATTACACACAAAAAAGCTGCCGACATATGCCGCCACAAGTATATAAGTAACATTTGATACGTATCGGGTCACACCGCGCTGCCTTGCTGCTTTAGACGAGCACCTAGGACAAAGGGTTTTGACGCTCATCTCGGAGAATGGATAATGTAGGTAGGTACTGCTTTCAACCGGCCTATGTGAACTTTATGTGGTTGAGATGATGAATATAATTTATATTACTAAACAGGTAGGTACATTAAACTTGCCTTTAATATTTAACAACTTTTTGGAACTTGTTACTGAACTGTAGTCACCGTTTAATACGTGATTTACATTATTTTAGTAACAGTGCTAAAACAAAATACTGTATACCCCATTAGCGACATAGACATGATTTTGTCTTATAAATGCTACGCGTAAATGATAACTATGAACGAATGATAATAATGTATAGGTATGCAACTGTTATAAAAACTAAGGAATTCACTTTTAAATGAATGGGGACGTAAAATTAAAGAGCATCCTAGTTTTTTAATTATAGCACAAAGTATTTCTTTGTTGTGCTACTCACCGCAAATTGCAATTAACGTAGCGAGGATACTGGCTTTGTGTGTCTACCACTGGATTGTCGAGTAGCCTTGCCGAAACTGGTACGAAGAGGATATATTGTAATGATTTGGTGAGGTATAATGGAAATCTGTTGATGCAATCGTTGTCGAATAGTTTTATCTATATCTATACATCTATATACATAAAATAAAACAGTAAAAATATTTTGTCTGTACATTTAGTATTTTTGACTGAAATGGATAGAGGGACACTTAAAAAGAACAATAGAAAGAAAAAAATTTTTTTTTGAATTTCTTGTCTGTCTGTCTGTCTGTATGTATGTACGCGCAAAAACTACTGGATGGATTTGAATGAAACTTTTTTTGTTGTATAGCTATTAAGCCTGGGCAACATATAGGCTATAATTGATTTTGGAAACTGGAACACCTGATGAAGAACCATAACAGAACAGCTAAACTATAAGAAATATGGAAATGGCGTCTTAGCAAAAATCGTTCAACTTGATGAGCATTTTCTGCTGACGTATAAAGATTGAAGATCTGGAACATCTAATGAAAAGCTCCAAGAGACCAGCTACACTATAACATATATGGAAATGGCGCCTTAGCAAAACTTAATTAATCTGATGAGCATTTTCTGTAGACGTATAAAAATCGAAAATCCAAAACATCTGAAACAGTTTGGAACACAAAAAGACTTTTATCTAAGCGAAAGTCACGCGGGCGAAGCCGCGGGCAACAGCAAAGTCAAAGTCAAAGTCAAATGCAAATCAAATTCTTCCGTTACTGACTGACTGAGTGACTGACAGACAACGCACAGCCAAAACTACTAAGCGTAAAACCACAGATTACTAAAAACAAAAACACAACTTTTCTATTAAAAATATAAGAAATTACTTTTGTATTGAAAATAGTTAATACTAGTATGAGCCCGGGTCTTTCTTCCCGTGGGAATTTTAGGAAATCTACATGTCAAATTTCAGCTTTCTAAGCCCAGTTCAATCAGTATAGAAAGAATTGTACTCTCGTTTATATTTTTGAGCGCTACAAAATTTGTTTTCGATTCTTTACTGCCTCGATTCTTTAAGCCAACTTGTGACTAAAGAGCACTGTGATGAGGTATATTTCTCTCATAAGTACATACTTAAGTACTTTAGATTTGTCTTTAGTAAAATCGCACGTGAACTCATAGTAACGACGTCGATCCATTGTCAGGGTAGCCTGCTACTAGCCGGCAAATTGCATTTATGGTCACCTCCCAAAGAAAATACCTCGTGTAATTCTAAACCTTATTGTGAACCCCTCTGTTTGTAGCTAAACTTCCGAGGAGTACTACGAACTTGACAAACAAGCCTGCATTTTTTAACCGACTTTCAAAAAAAGGAGGAGGTTATATGTTTCGATGTATGTATGTTTTTTTTTTTATGTATGTTCGCCGATTTCTCCGCATATGGTAGACTGATTTCCGAAATTATTTTTTTTAAAGTAAGTAGGTAGGTACTGAGATATTTTTTGTATAGGTATTTCATATAATTTTATTCTTTTTTATCTTCTGTGGGAATGATGGTCAGTTTAAATAAAACTTTTTTCCAAAAAAATGAACCGACTTCCACTTTAAAACTTAAAATCATGAAATAACATAAAGAAAAATGTATTAGCATGCTACCTACTGAATGAGGTGAAGTCGGTGCCAAGTGCAGGAGTAAGGGTGTTATGTAATTGTTCAACTATGCATTTTTTATACATATTATTAGATACTTCAGAAAAAAATGCGAGAAAACAATTACAACTTTAATATTTATCAAGCACATTAGTATTTTTCTCCAAACAATAAAACATCCCTTGAATCTTCTCTTCCCGCTCCAAATCTAACGTCAAGAACCCCAGCTGTCATTGTCGCTCTGTCACGTCACCGAAGTGTTGCAAGCCTATCAATCCATAATAGTACCATCTTAGTGTTGCCAGCGAACATATCCTTAATAGTCGACCATCCTGATGTAACCATACGGCCTCGTATGACCTGTAATAAGTTCATGTTATTTCACCTGTGTTAGGGCCTCAATTAAGTCGGCGCTGGTCCAACTACTCCAACGAACTGTACTATAGTTGATTGAACCAGCTCCGACTGGACTTCAACCTTGCGCTTTAGAGGCGGTGGCAACCCTAGCTTCAACCGTAACTTCAAAAGCAACCCTTCTGATTCTGACGTCAACCAACTAGAAAACAAGTATACGACGATTTAAAAGTGCCTTTTTTTAGCCCATTTAAATAAAATCATTCATCATCATCATCATTTCTCATTGCATTTTTTTTTTAATTTCTCATTTCGTTTCATTTCTAATTTCATTTCTCATTTTGTTTCATTTCGTTCCATTTGTCATATCGTTCCACTTCTATTATCGTTCCATTTCTCATATCGTTTCATTTCTCATATAACTTCATTTCTCATATAGCTTCAATTCTCATATCGCTCCATTTCTCATATCTCTTCATTTATCATATCGCTTCGTTTCTCATATCGCTTTGTTTCTCATATCCTTTATTTTCTCATATCGTTTCATTTCTCATATGGTTCCATTTCTATAATCGTTCCATTTCTCATATGGTTCCATTTCTCATATCGATCCATTTCTATAATCTTTTCATATCAATTCGGTTCATACTGTCTGAACTGGTTGTGACTGACGTGGTTCTGGCTAAACTAGCCCTGACTGAACCTTTGGGAGCTAAAGCTGAACTAGCTTTGACTCATGCGGTTCGAGCTGAACCAGCTGTGACTGACGAGGTTCTGGCTGAACTAGCCCTAAGCCTGTGCGAACTGCACTAGCTCTAAGCCTGTGCGAACTGCACTAGCTCTTAGCCTGTGCGAACTGCACTAGCTCTAAGCCTGTGCGAACTGCACTAGCTCTAAGCCTGTGCGAACTGCACTAGCTCTAAGCCTGTGCGAACTGCACTAGCTCTTAGCCTGTGCGAACTGCACTAGCTCTAAGCCTGTGCGAACTGCACTAGCTCTAAGCCTGTGCGAACTGCACTAGCTCTAAGCCTGTGCGAACTGCACTAGCTCTTAGCCTGTGCGAACTGCACTAGCTCTTAGCCTGTGCGAACTGCACTAGCTCTAAGCCTGTGCGAACTGCACTAGCTCTAAGCCTGTGCGAACTGCACTAGCTCTTAGCCTGAATCTGTGCTGGCTAATGGAACTTAAAATTATACTAAATCGCAATTACTGTTTTAACAAAATTATAAAGTGACACAATAGTAATGAATATTCTTATCATTATAATCAATCTGATTTATCAATTACATTATCAATACCAGAAATTTGAGCTGTGTGGTTTCATTTTATCATCTGCTATGAAATTTTTACATTTTCCACCTTGTAATATTATGTTGAACCTGAGACATGTAATCTTCCCACATATTATGCCTATCACCCATTATTTTATTTTATTTTATACATTCGGAAAACCAACAGCTAGATTAATACCTATTATTATACCTTCCCATTTGATAGCATTCATAAAATATTTGATGTTTCTGCTAAACAATAATCTGCCATATGTTGATTTGTAACAAATTTACCATGATGATGTGAAGTTTTCATAAAAACAGTTCCTGATTCTAAACTTTTCTCATAGGTACTCTGAGATTATCACTACAACTTGATTAAGTCCACAATAAGAATAATGTCAGAAATTACAGACAATTTCAATACTTTATTTTCGACTGAGATCCGTTCTCCGATAGGGTATCATTGTTCAGGTCAACACCTAAATTTTCAAGAAGCAACAAGTTCAACAAATTCAATAATGTCACTACCTACAACTTTTATATTTTTTTCTCTTTTTACATTCACTAGCAACATCCATGTACTGTACTGTGCTCCTTTCTTTAAAATTACATACAAGTTTTACTCTAAGTTTGAGTTTTTATTCAAGCATCTGTCCACTATGAGACAATTATTTTTATCATTTCGGGTAATTTATGTATCAGAGCATTATGCAACTCAAACCCCCTTAACAATGTGCAAACCTTATTTAGAAAATTAAAATTATTAACTGTCCCATAACTGTATATTTTCAAAATATCTGTATTTCTCAAAAACTGTTACAACTAAACGAAGTGACATAAATTAGTTAGTTGTAGACATCCAAACAGACTTAAGTTACTTTCATCAACCACGGTAGTTAATAGCGGGGACAGCTTTTAAATGGCTGGTTAAACATTCAATTATGATATGTCTCCTCTTTCGTTGAACTGAAACTAACTGAAAGATTGGTTGATTAATTTTATTTTGATCAATTAATTAATTTAAGAACTTTGTTCTTGTCAGTGGAGTTATTTCCATGTATGCCTCCCCTCTGCCATTGATTTGACCATTGTTTTGATAATACCTACCTCATAAATAATCACTTTTGTAATAGCAAAACTTTCAAATGTTATTAGACATTCAACAAATAATTGGAGTAACCCATTTATGGTGAGCTCCAAATGTTTTTAATACAATTTCTATGATTTAGTGAGATTTCTATGATCTTGTTTTATTTGCATCTAGTATTCAATAATGCATGGTGTGATACTTTCACATGATCTTTTAATTTCTGCTATGATAAGAAAATTTGTTTTCTCCTGTTCTATTTCTCCTACTAGTTTTATAATTATTATATTATTTTTTTTATTTTAGTTTTTAACTTCTGGCTATTGGGACACTTTGTTTGGTTGAGTTTTTAATTACTCACTTTTTTATCTGGCTGTATTTATTTTTTTTATTGGCTTCTGTTTCTTACTTACACTATCTATTGTTACATCTTATTTTGTAAATCTTCCCAAATCTATTAAACACATAAATATTTTTTTTATTTGCATTACTTTTGTTGGCATGTCTGGTTAAATGCAAGAAACTATAAAATATGGCAGCAAATTGTACACATGTGGTGTAATTAAATCAAAATAAAGAATTTGTATTAATAATTCTTAACATTTCTAATAAATAATTCTTTGCATTTTTTTTAAAACAAACACAAGAGGTAAGTTCTTCTGTTGTTCAATCTGTATTTGACTTTTAACACAGAGGAAAGTAGTGAAGTATGGTCCAATGCCAGTGTTTAATTCTCCAACAAGAGTAATAAGACTACTACCATAGGCTCAAGTAAACAAGAAGATGCCGACTGTATTCTAAGGCAGTCAGTGATATAGCACTTAGAAAGAGTATTACAGGCACTATGCTATTGACAATAACAACTGTTTATGATATTTCTTGTCATTTCCTTTTTAACACGCTTAACTCTCTATCACAATAAATAACTTGGATTGTGTACTCTGAGATGATTCTTTTTTTTTTTAAACAACTATATATATATTTTACTTGTATGGCCCATTCTATGAAATATATTACAGCTTTCTTCTTTGTAATCTGATATACCTAGTACGTCAAAATTTACTACTTGATCACATTTTCATTGCTCAATGGAACAAAATTATACCATTTTGAGGCTTTCCCGTGCCTCATGCCTCTGGAAAAATTAACAATTAATATTTTACATTGTCACCAACTAAACTATGTCTTGTTGATAATTGATGATAGCCATGCATTCCCTAAAAGTAGTAGTCATATGATAAATGAGATGTTCATTAAATCTAAATCTAACGATTCTAAACAAAATAAACGATAACAAAATAACCAATTTTGACCTGTCGTTTGATCATTACTATAGTTCCCACTAGACACAGGAATATTGTCTGAACTGAATAATAATTAATTCATCTGACCTTAACTTGGTGAACAAACCATGATGGAGCTTTGGTCGTGGTCGGCGAACGTGAGATATCGCAGAGGCTTTGCGCTACCAGCTCTGCTGCTTATTGACAGTGCTCACATCGGTCCCACGAGCGACACCGGCAGAACTACTGTCATCGTTTCCCGCCTCCTGGCAGCTACGTTCTGGGGACTGGGGTCTCTGACACCAAAACAATAGGATTTCCATATAATCTAGTCTAGATTTTAACGCTCTTTTCTTCCATTTTGGTGATCATTCATTACGAGCGACCGGGAATGTTTTTCCATTGTATTGTTGTACTTCTTCACTTTTATAGGCGAGAGTCACAAATATCCCGCTTTCTGATCTATTAGATACTTCAGAAAAAAATGCGAGAAAACAATTACAACTTTAATATTTATCAAGCACATTAGTATTTTTCTCCAAACAATAAAACATCCCTTGAATCTTCTCTTCCCGCTCCAAATCTAACGTCAAGAACCCCAGCTGTCATTGTCGCTCTGTCACGTCACCGAAGTGTTGCAAGCCTATCAATCCATAATAGTACCATCTTAGTGTTGCCAGCGAACATATCCTTAATAATATATATACATGATTCTATTGTTAATTTAGATTATTTAATTTTCAATTTGGCACCGACTTCACCTCATTCAGTAGGTAGCATGCTAATACATTTTTCTTTATGTTATTTCATGATTTTAAGTTTTATGGTGGAAGTCGGTTCATTTTTTTGGAAAAAAGTTTTATTTTATCATTTTTAGTGCTTCTATACCTATTTTCTTTATTAAAAACTTAAACTTTTCATTCACTGGCCGAAAATAAAGATTTAAGAATTTGAAACTTTTTATGTCAGTTTGATTTGAAATGTCAGAACATGTCAAATTGTCTATTATTTTTGGCACATAAATAGACCGAGAGCCCGCCATGACTAAACCTTCCTTATTTTCAAAATGCTGAATGTTTCTCTGCGTGGTATATACGGGTAAGAAATATTAGCGACTAGGTATTAAGTTTGGATCTTAGTTGCTTATGCAGGTAATATTTTATAGCAAGGATGATTTTTATAGGTATGAAAAGCACCCTTGGGGCCTCCCAAAGTAACATTAAATTCAGCTTTTATAATAAAACAAATATAACTATAATTTAGTAAAGTTACAATGTCTAGCAGGGGTTTATATCTGCACCAATTGCCTGGTAATAGATAGCGTGATTTCTAATATTATTAGGAATAAAATCTTTAAAAAACTTTACTTTGAGGAAATTGAGCTACCACTTTAAATGTTATTGCTACAAATAATCTGCCTCAGTAATCATGATACAACTTTTATAGCCGCTAATCGTTATTTCTATGTTGGGGACATACACAGAAAATCTTGAGTTTTAATAAAATAAGGAAGGGCATGCTGTCGCGGGCTTTTGCTCTATAATGCAATGTTGGTATTTTTATATTTTGTTAGGTAACTTTTAAATTACCGAACAGATTCTGACGTGGCTAAAATGGGACCAACTTGGGAATACACCATTACGAATAAAAAAACAATTTTGGAAATCAGTCCACTATAGGCGGAGAAATCGGCGAACATACATAAAAAAAAAACATACATACATCGAAACATATAACCTCCTCCTTTTTTGGGAAGTCGGTTGAAAAAGACTTATAATTATTTGACACTGGCCGGTGATGACATAGAGCATCACGGACCCACGCGCGGAAGTCCTTATTGCTCGAAGGATTATTACGATTTTGTTGCTTTGAAAATAACCCAAAATCATCGTTAAAAATATCCTAAAGAGCCTTGAAATATTCAACCAAATTATTATATCAGTTGTAATTCAATAAATTCAAAGAAGTATAAAATTAAATTCTCGCCTTACTTTGACGCTGGTTCGCTGGGGAAAACTAAATAGAGCAGATTTTTACAGAAAATATTTTTCATCGACTTTCACAAAGATAAATATTAATTGGCTGTTATTTTATTACTTAAAAAGCCTACTTTTATCAATAAAAGAGGCAAATAATGACGATTTAATAACAGTACGTTATTAAATAGTCATTATTTGCCTCTTTTATTAATAAAAGTGGGCTTTTATACTGTGTATAAATAAAAACTGTTTAACTTTTCAACTTTCTAGGACCACGGGCTCTTTGATAAGAGTTTTTTCTTTGATGAGGTCTTTGAGGAGATTTTGATATTTGTGGCGTCTCTCTCCAGATTATCGGCTCATAGACGCGCGTGCCCCCTCTCCACCATCGTATCCAGCTGACTGGGCTGAGCTACGACCGCACATGCGCTAGAGATGACATAATGCTTCCTTCTCTTTCTCTCACATACACTACATCCCTTCCTTATTTTAATATATTTTGTTTAATGAAGCCATTTTCAGATTCTTACTTAATCAATTTATTATCATCATGACTTCTGGTCACATGACTGTAAGTCAATTATCAACTACAATTAATTATTTTAAATTGTGGTTAAAGACCAAATTTCTGATAATCTTTTATCTTCTCTCCTGAACGTTCTTGTACTACCATTTCTAAATTATGTTCTTTCTAAATTCCATTTCTAAATTCGTTTCCTTATTCATAGATTTCCATTCTCCCTTCACTTATTCTTTAATGTTGCGTCTCAATTGCTATTGTTACAGCGTAATATGTAAACCTTCGTTTTAATTTCTTCTTTTTTTCTTTTATATTTTTGAAAGCTGTCATTATAAATAATTAATCCAACAACATCGATACAGAACAACACGTATATTATTTGCATTTCATTAAACCCATAATTAACCAGACCAGCAGTCTCTTCCACTGCGTATCGAATGTATAACCAAGACTCCCGACGCCCACGTCGATGATTGGTGCAGGCAGACAGCACATCCTGTATAATTGTTCTGTACTTCCATATCTCTTGTTTCATCTATTTGACTTCCGCATATTCTCCGTTTTCAGATATAGCCCTGAGGCGCTGTATCAAAATTAAGACTAAGTTTTCCAGTTTTAACGTAATTTTACACACATTTGGTATCTCTTACTTGTATGTCAACATCACACGCTCGCATCGAAATACAAGTACATAATATCTCGATGCATGCTCTTTGTCTTTTATCTGTGTACTCTCTCCCTTTTTCTTTTTTTTTTTTTTTTACTTCGCTGCAATATCTATCTATTGAATCTTGTATCTAAATTTCCTTTGTAAGAATAACTTAATAATAATTTGTCTACCGGTTTTCGCAGTTATACTATATGGCGTGGTATTACACATATTCAAGTAGGTACTCAACCAATGCTTCTTTGCAGCTCTTTCTTTCTACTTGGCATAATAATAAAGTTATGAAAACCTGATGATCTAAACGGCTGAAAATCTCTTACATAAGCGAATCATCGCCTTTCTGCTTATATCTTGACATGCTTTAATTTCTTTGCACCGAATATAGTAGGTAATCAAACACAACCAGGTAATAATCACTTGATTGGGGTATCAGAGAATTGGGTAGGTGATCCTTTCCTTTTGAGTAGGTGTGGTGGATTTGGTGCCAATATTAGAGTGCATTGTTTACAAGTCCGTATATACACTTCATAAACTTCATATGTTCTTAACACCACCAGAACTTTGCTCTAAATCTTAACTTCGTTGTGGCCATTACATGATGGCTCTCGTTTTTCAAATTTAGTTAAATTAATAGAACTGAATAGTTTGTAGGTTAATTTTAATGCGCTCATGTCAGAACTACTGGTCCAGTTTGAGAAATCGTTCTGTATATGATAGCAACATTCGTCATTCAATCATTCAGTAAGGCTTTAGAATATCCGGACTTTCCACGGGAGCAGGGCCATGTGGCAGAGCTAATAGTTTATATATCCCTTTACTGTATCATTCCACTTCTTGTTTAATTCGCCCTATTTCAGTTTTTTTTTTTTTTGTATGCTTTAAATGTTTTTCATTGCCTTTCAGTGAAACGGCTTTTGGTCTAGCATGGTCAGGCACGGCATATCCCTTGAACTGCGTGCGTCACACATTGTAGTTCTTGACATTTGCCGCGTAACTGCGTAGGAGCCTCATCGGGGCCTCGTCTACTCGACTTTATGCTTTCCTCTGTAAATATTTTGTTTCTGAACGTTGAAACAGAGTATACTGTGCGAAACAAGGAAAGCATGCGTGGCCACAGGAACGTCCCCGTCATAGAGAACTCTTTTCCAAATTGACCTGGTTCTTAAATATTTTATTTTTATTTTAATTATTAGGACGACCAACAGCTGATTACACAACAAACATTACTATTTATGTATAGGAATATTACTTGATATAAAATTTAGCATCTCTGAGTTAGTATCCTTGAGCACCAGTTTCGAACTAACTTTAGGGCTAAATCTGTGTGAATTAATGTATGTCCAGATAGTCCGAGTTTAACTACGTACTGCTGCCGTTATTTTACATTATAACTTACTTGTCCTTTTGTATATTACGTAAAAGGTGACGTTTGTGGTTTTGATCCCACACGTACGTAGTATATCTTTAGCAATAGATTTTAAAAGAGCGACTACAACATGAGCAACATTTTTTCATTTCCTAACTTCAATTATTTTCCATAAAGTAACCATTAACCATTTTTCATTTCCATAGCTTCAATTATTTTCCATAAAGTAACCATTAACCATGTCTTTCATTTAATTAAATCCTGAATCAATTAGCATCTTTGCTTGATTTCCACCTACTAAACCAACCCGTTCATGTAAACATCAATTAAGAAATCATTTTAGAAAACATTAAAAACGCAATTAACCTTATCTTCTATCGCATCTGTCTCCTTTATATCTTCAATTCAATTCTTTGACTACAATTCTTTCATCTATTCGTATATTTTTTGCATTTGTTACATATTCATCCTATATCTGGACACTTCGCATCATAAGATAGATGGTTCCAGCTACCACATCGGAAACACGTCTCCTTACTGAATGTCTTTTCCTTTACTTGTGTATCTTTTCTTTTCTAATTGTCTTTCCTCTATCTCTAAAGTATTTGCTTTACTTCGGATAAGGCATTTTTTTTCCGTTTGCACGCAATACTTTCCTCATGAGTTCTTCCGATAAATACTTTTCCAATTATTTGATCAATACAGATTCGTAAATTTACATTTCATAGCTTGTTATTTAGTCAAACTAAATACATTACAAAGTTCTCGTTTGCTTCCTGTTTAATTTGTCTAGGTATATTTCATACCGTTTATTGCGTTTGGATGCAAAGTATTCGTCTAACTCTTTATTGCTACTTCAAACAAAAACATTTATGTTCAGTCATGTCCTATTTAAACAGTATTTCGTGGAGTTATTGTCTTCCCCCCAAAACAACAAACTTGTTCCTTAGGATAAGCATTTAACGTCAGCAGCTTCCAGTAAATAAAACTCCTTTTTTAGCAATTCCATCTAGATCCAATAGATCCTGCTTGACCATCATTCTCAATTTTTTCCAGACACCAACTTTACATCATTAATCTACAGATTAGGAAAGAAATAAAGCCTAAATTTTGGCATCAAATGGGCGCTCATCCTTTTAACAACCCGATACATTTATTATTTTAGCAATGTTGTATGAATTCTTTTCTCAGGTAAACGGGCGTTACCCGCATACAAAACTTCCGATTACGGGCGTTACCTCGTTCTTATATTGGTTCTCGAGCGTTCATATAATGGGGGTCACCCATGTAAAACTTCGTATAACGGGCGTCACCCGTGCAAAACTTCATATTATAGGCGTCACCCATATAAAACTTCATATTACTAGCGTCACCCATGTAAAACTTCATTTAACGGGCGTCACCCGTGTAAAACTTCATATTATGGGCGTCACCCGTGCAAACTTCATATTATAGGCGTCACCCATATAGAGCTTCGTATTACTAGCGTCACCCATGTAAAACTTCATTTAACGGGCGTCACCCGTGTAAAACTTCATATTACGGGCGTCACCCGTGTAAAATTTCATATAATGGGCGTCACCCATGTAAAATTTCATTTAACGGGCGTCACTCGTGTAGAACCGTATGCGCGTACAACTTCATGTTACGGACGTCACCCGTGTCCGTGTACAACTAAATGTTACGGGCGTCACCCGTACCAATAAGGTAAGTTACGAAATCCTCACAGGCGTCACCTGTTTCGGACTACCAGGCGTCATCTGGTAACATCATATGTATGTACAGGCATCACCCGTACCAATAAGGTAAGTTACGAAATCCTCACAGGCGTCACCTGTTTCGGACTACCAGGCATCATCTGGTAACATCATATGTATATACGTACAGGCATCACCCGTACCAATAAGGTAGGTAAGTTACGAAGTCCTCACAGGCGTCACCTGTTATGGACTACCAGGCATCATCCTGGTAACATCACAGCTAGACACAGACGTCACTTGTTCGTGTCCAACTCATCACGCTGATTATGTAGATATAAATGGATCTAGAAACCTGAAATAAATGATTTTTTATGACTTGCGTAACAAGCATTACCTGTTATTTAGACCGTACAGAAGGAGACTCATGTTCTCCTTTGTACGAGCATCATTACTTGCTAAACAATCTAATACCTATTGGCCGGATATGGCAGTCAACATGCGTCTTGTTCTTATATTTTGATGTATATATTTGTCATCTGAAAATACATTCAATTCAGCCGGGAATCGAACCCGGCCCGACATTGTAGCTTAGAGGCAAAAATTATAAATAGGCAAGTAATATCTTGTAAATTTATTCGTGAATCCTTCAACAACCATGATTGAGGGATTAATCGTATAATATTCTATTTTGCCACAATAAATAAATTATGCATTTAGACTACCGCATAAACTACCATACAATACGTAGTTAAAGCACAAAAAATGTAAAACAAACGTCCAAACATAAAGTTAATATTTGTGCATAAAGCTAATAACTCTATGCGTCCAATCGAAACTAATGTTTCTTTATTTTTTTTCTGTTGTGGTAAAAACTTATTTTTTTCCATGTTCTAAAATTTATAACAACGTACCATGGAAGTAATATTGTACAAAGTACTTACTACTTCCATGCAACGTACCTACAACATGCGTTCAGGATCAACAAAACGTCAGATATTGTTTTTTTCGAAAATCATGACTTTTTGTCTATGTAGAAAATAATCATCTATAGCATAAAAAAAATATTTTTTTTTTATCCACGACATCCCGGTACTGGCAAAATTATCACTTGGCTTAACCTTGAAATTAAAAAACGTAAAAAGGAAAATCAAAACGGCGGTCAGTTTGCATCAGCTATAGTAAATAAATAATCTCAGTCACAAATCAAAGCACACCATCTCTCCTCTTTTTTTATTTTCACGAATGAAATTTAATAATTACTCACTGGGTTCTGATCGGCCTCGTCGCCAAAATGTGGCGTCTCTCTCCAGATTATCGGCTCATAGACGCGCGTGCCCCCTCTCCACCATCGTATCCAGCTGACTGGGCTGAGCTACGACCGCACATGCGCTAGAGATGACATAATGCTTCCTTCTCTTTCTCTCACATACACTACAATATTATTTATAAATTTATGTCTTTACATACTATATATAAATAAAACAAGAGAGTGCTCTCAATCATCATCTGCCACACATTGTCCTTATAGTCTATTCTCTCCATAAACCTCTATCAGTCAGTAATACTCACGCAGATAAAATCGTCTATCAATTAAAAAGGAAAATTGGCATTAAGAGGAATGCATACCTCAGAAGAGATATTGAAGTCTCGGGATCAGTCGCCATTTAAATCTCACAACAAATCGAATCGCCCAAACCCCCAAGTGTTTTATCAGAGAAACAACAGGAAATCATTCAAATTGAAATTTATCAATACTGCATACAAGCATTGCATGTAATATTTGTGAAATATTATCCAAAGTAAACAATATACTGGCATGCTGGAACATTTAACTCCAAAGTTCATCCTGTCTAATAACCTCGAACTCGGTGTACGTACTTGTGGCAAGTTTCTGGACACAGACATGTGTCACTGGTTATTAGACACTGAAGTCCTACATACATTGTAGCGGGAAATTATATTCCTACCCATAAGTTTGGAGGAGTTTGAAATGTGTTGATGCAATGCTGTTCTCTAAAGGACATAATGATATGGGTCTAAATAATAAACTGGGGATAAACTTTTTTTTTATAACGTAGGGCGGCAAAAGACCAAGCGGGTCACCTGATGGTAGGATCACCGCTGCCCATCGACAACTGCAACACCAGGGGTATCATAAGAGTATTGCCGGCCTTTCAAGAAGATGTACTCGTTTTTTGAAGATAAATTGCAGAGAAAAACATTGGCCAATATGTAAATTACTTCACTGAACAAGACCCAATTCGGCATAATTTATTTGATAGACGAGAATCTAAGCGATCAGTTGTTGTAACATTTGTTTTTGAAGTTTGAAACTTATATCAACGTAAGCAAAAATTAAAACACAGCGAAAATAATAGAGTTGCTCCATTCACGTTAACGTTCTTGTTCCTCGTTTTATTTTATTGGTTGTTATAAATCACGCACGTATAAACAATAACGCAGTGCAGTAAAAACGTTCGTTACTGCATCGTAGATTGATGCTAGAGCGCTTCGACTTTATTCCCATGTGCTCCCGTCTTTTGTCCCCCACTGGGGTTATCTTGGAGAAAAATAGTAATGTTCATTAGTGGCGCACAATGCTATTAACATTTTCCTGTTGTGCACCATCAAGGTTCGACCCTGAGATTTTTCCGTTGTTCAAAACTTAATATAGCTGAGTGTTTACAAAATTATGATAGATTTAGTTTAAGTAATTTCTTTCATAAAATATCAATATTCGGTAGCGTTGTCTCGTATAAATTTTTGGTAGCGTTGTCTCCTATCAATTTTTGGTAGCGTTGTCTCCTATCAATTTTTGGTAGCGTTGTCTACTATCAATTTTTGGTAGCGTTGTCTCCTATCAATTTTTGGTAGCGTTGTCTCCTATCAATTTTTGGTAGCGTTGTCTCCTATCAATTTTTGGTAGCGTTGTCTCCTATCAATTTTTGGTAGCGTTGTCTCCTATCAATTTTTGGTAGCGTTGTCTCCTATCAATTTTTGGTAGCGTTGTCTCCTATAAATTTTTGGTAGCGTTGTCTCCTATCAATTTTTAGTAGCGTTGTTTCCTATTAATATTTGGTAGCGTTGTCTCCTATCAATGTTTGGTAGCGTTGTCTCCTATTATTTTTTGGTAGCGTTGTCTCCTATCAATTTTTGGTAGCGACGAATCAATTTTTCCCGATGTTATAGTAGGGATCAAAGCATGAGGGACAATGGAAATAGACGGCGATGCTGCGAACCGAAAATACTGAGTTAACATGCTCACGGTAATTGAAACAGCCAATCGATAACAATAAATAATGATCAGAACGCTCAACGACTTCTACTTTCATATATATTCAATTGCAGTTCCTGCAGGGGAAATGTGTGTTAACACATAACACACCACGTCACTGGCGTGTAGGCTGGAAAACTGGAAAAAAATAATAAGTACTTATCCTAATTTTAACTATCCTAATCCTAGCTAATATTACAAACGCGAAAGTGAGTTTGTTTCTTTTATCTACTAAACCAATCTTCCTGAAATTTCACATACACATAGATATAAATACGAAGAACGCTATAGGGTACCTTTCATCCTGGGAAAAAGGACTGTTCCCGTGAGAAATTTACGTATCATCATCATGGCCTCCTTCCGTCAACATCAACCTTCTCGATCCTGGGCCATCCTACTCCAGTTGTTGCCAGTAATATTCTAAACATCGTCGACCCATAATAAAAGTAAATTAACAAGAGATAAGTTACACTCATATAGCTATAGGTAGAGCGACTTCAAAAGTAAGCTTTTGCCCGCTGCTTCGAACGCGTGAATTTTCCATAGGAACAGTGCTTTTTCCCGGGATGAAAAGTACCCTATGTCCTTCTCAGTATTCCTAACTATGTGTATGCAAAATTCCAGGAAGATTGGTTCAGTAGATAAAGCGTGAAGAGGTAACAAACAAACAATCTCACTTACACATTTATATAATTAGTTATGATTTGAAGTGGGAAATATGGCAAATGTAAAACACATTATTGGATAATATGTGTAAATTCGCATGTTTATTGGTTGAAATTTCTCTAGCCTCCGGTAGGACGTGAGACCGTGTGAATTGTGTGGTCGATCGCGATGGGAATTTAATGCGCCTGCCAATGTTCAACAAAAAAAATATCTTTCATGTTGGCAAGTTATGTTTTAAATGAATTGGACCACGGAACTCTCAAAAGGTACTGTGGTCTTACTATTTTTAAAGTTGGATAACTGCCCCTAGTAAAGACCCATGGTCCAACTAGTTGGACAGAGCAGTTGGACCACTGCTCCGGAATGTTCATTTCAATGTTCTTGGACACCTTATGTCAGAATACGTAAAATTGTAAAGATAAATAAGTATCTAGTGATTATAAAATTATTGTTATTATTGCGGCGATCGTCACTATGGTGTATGGAATGGAATAAGGACTAAGGCGTTTGAAAATACTACGTCCCATTCTAGTGGTTCTCATTCAAAAAGAGACCTTAGGCCATTTATCCAACATACATACATATTCTCTGGTGCCAACACTTCGTGGTGCTTATTACCCCCAAACCCCTTTTATTGAATCCCTGAGCCCATTATTTTTAACGAATCCCTCAAAACAAACAGACAGGTTGATAAGACTCTAGATCGGATACAACAAGGCACACTGCATATTTTTGTACATACATACATACATTTATATTATCAGGCTTTTTTCCCGCGGGTGTAGGCAGAGACTAGCGATAGTATATTTTTATAGTCTCTCTCTCAGCCTAAAGACGTCCACTGCTGGACAAAGGCCTCCCCCAAGGATTTTATCCGTGGGGGGTTTTGCCGTAATCGCCACGCTTGGCAGGCGGGTTGGCGATCGCAGTGTGATGGCATAGTACGCATAAAGATGCTGCTGCCCATCCTCCGGTGTTTTAAATCCCTTAGTCGCCTCTTACGACACCCACGGGAAGAGATAGGTTGGTGCTATTCTAGGGCCACACCACAGGCAGTGTTGGTGATTTTTATAGTAGTACAAATAAATAAATAAAAGTTTTAAAATGTTTGATGTAAACTAAGATATTTAAAAAAAACTTTTATTTAGATAAAGAACATACAAAAATATTTAAAAAAGCTCCTATGTGTGACATCAGACTCGCGTTTAGCTGGTAATCTCGATGATTTGTTTTTACACAACGTTATTATACGTCTATTTATTGATATCCGTGCAAACAGGGTGATACCCAGGCTCTCCATAATACAGGTAATGTTAGCTCATCGGATGAGCGTCGCAGCTGTCGCGTACTAACTGGATTAAAGGCAACGTAGTAGAGCAGAATTTATAATATACTTAATGCTATGTAGTGAAACAAAGTAGGTTATCTTTTCACCTGTAACAAAGAAAAAATACACTACGCGAAAAGAAGCGACACTTAAGCATGTGTGCTGTAAAATAGGTTATGGCTATGTGTGAGTAACTGGATGTGCGAGGGGGCGTTGAGAGGCGCGCGGGACAGGGAACCAACCTCCACCAGATGTTTGTATTAATATGACTATCCTCAGGGCTGCTAGAAATGACGTGGTCTATTACTCATGTCAATCATGTCATGACAAGTGGGTGTACCTCCATAAACAAATACCTGCCTCGTTGATCAAAAACGGGGAGAAGGGGTTTTTCTTTGCTCTGTAACCTGCCTTTTACAGGTTATAGACAACAAAGTGAGGTTTAATAATATGACACAAAAAAAATTGTGATCTTCGTCATTGTAAAATGCTAGTTTTAAAAAATATAGAGCTTTACTAGGTATCTATTTTTCCTTGTGAGGTTAAAATTTTTCCCGTATTTCCTTTCAGATGTTTATTGTACCAATTTGCCAAGTATTTTCTAGTCATAACTAAACACTTGAGTAATAAAAAATAATTAGGTCAAACGAGTCCCTCGAGGACAATACTGATATACAGAGAGAGCGCAGGGCATTAGCTGCACGAGGCAATATGTTGGCCGGTAGGTTTGCAAGGTGTTATAATAACGTTAAGGTTACATTATTTAAATCACACTGACAGTCCTACACCTGCAGCCTAAGGGTCAACAAAACTCAAAAATCCCTAAAGTCTCTCAGAGTACTATATAATAATGTGTTCAGGATACTGATGCGGCTGCCGCGCTTCTGTAGCGCGTCGGGGATGTTCGCCGAAGCACAAGTGGATGGCTTTGATGCCATATTGAGAAAGAGGGTGGCCTCCTTGATGCGCAGAGTGCGTGACAGCGGCAACAATCTCCTGAAGGTTATTGCAGGCTTGGTACAGGGCCCCTTTCTGGCACACTGGACCAGTCTGCATATAAACCCTAAGAATTGCACGTATTTGTAATTTATCTCAATACTAACATTATTTTTTAAGTTCTTTTTACTATGTTTTTACGATGTTGTCGGAAATAAAGAAATTTAATTTGATTTGAATTCATTGACTCACCTTGATATTATAGAACAAAATTTAATGGTCAATTCTGTATAATCTGTGTTCATTCAAAAAGCCCTGTAGACATCTAAAATGGCGTCGATTGCCGCTTGCAGCCCCATTCGGCTTGTTGGACAATAGCGTCATCTCCCGGCCGAGATTAAAAGACACTGGCCAAGATAGAAACGAATGGACCCGATTCATCTTCGCCCCAGCGTCCTTTCGGAGATTGGAAAATGTGAGTAGGTACTTACTAAGTAAGTTATATTTGTGGTGACTGCGGAAATTGTCTTTTCCTGGTTTTCCCTTTGAGTAATAAGGCTGTTTGGAATTGCCCGAGTTTGATTGGATGATTGGATCTCGTTATAGGTCGTCGGAGAATAATCTAAGGGCTATTTTTCTTTAAGATTGAAAATATAACAGCGTTAAAAAATTACACAGACCAACTTGTGTCATTTTACGAATATTTTTGATTATCTCTGAAAAAATACGCGACACTTTCTAGTGCAATGAGCCATAAGCCGATCGGATTTATTTTACGAGGTATTTTTTTTAATGCCATAGTTCAGAAAATTATATTTTAATAACATATAAAACGCTTTGTGGAAACCAAAAATTGGAGTCTATTCTATCGCCAAATCACGTGTGGGGTGCCATATGCGCTGCATCGTTGACCCGCAAAATTATTGGCGCGGCGCCAAATCGAACAATATCCTTTATAACTTAAGAAAACAAATGAAAATCCACCCCGCCTTCCGACCAGTTATTTCGAGATCCAATTCAATTTTTATCCGACTAGAACTTAAATTCAAATATGAATTTGAAATATAAAATATAAAAAAAATCATTTCAGGTAAAGTTTTCCACTGTTGCCAAGGTACAAGTGAAAACAAGTGAAAATAAAATCAGCGTCTCAAATTAAATTGCAGCATTTTCTGACATCATCCACTGGCAGACAAACAAAAAATAAAAGGCGAAAATAAAAAAAAAATGTCACAGTATGCAACATCTTTTAAAAAAATACTAATTTCCAAGAGTGTATTTATTATTTTTTCGTGTCATTTTCTCGAGTTTTTTTTTAAATGATATCCAGAACTGCACTCGTCGTTTTTGCTTTAGGTAAATTATTTATTGATATAATGATAAATTAGTAAAGAATAAAAGAAACAGACAATGAAAACCTCAAACCGATTAAATCGGGATCCGAATCGACCAATAGCTACTTATTTTACGTAAGCCTCATAATGCTTCAGCCAGCTATAGAGGCTTAGATCCGATCAGTATAAGCCCAGGCTTCCACTTGCCCTGACGAGCAGTAAATATGCCACAATTTCCTCTGTACTGCCTGGATTTAATACTGTATTATACTAGGTTAACATATATAAATCTTTAAATCAAATCAAAAAATATAAACGAAGAAAAATAGTAATTAAAATAAACAAACTTAAACAGAGGATAATAGTGCTCATTGTACAATTAATCTATTTACTTATATCATTAGAACTAACGTGCGATGAAGACATTTTAGTTAAAATAAACGGTAATAACTACACTAAGCGTGTGGAAGTGAGTGGCCCGTTTATTTAAACTAGAATATCTACCTACTTGTTAAGTTTTTGTAACGTTTGCTTCTTCCAAATAAATAAAAAATAAAAAAAGATTAGAGGAACGTTCCAATTTTACAATTTACCTCACAAGTAGGTACTTTAATACATATTTAGACAAATTTAATTAAGCGAACGTTTCTTTTGTTTCCCGTTTAATTAAAATTTCCTCCCAAATTCGTTCGCTCAGTCCCACGGTGCCAGAACAAAGGTTTTTCATAAAGCATATGAAACAACTTTTCGCGTAAAAGTTTTGTTTCTCTTCATCACCGAACCAGTAAGCGTTGGCGAAATCCTCAGATGAATTTGTTTTTGTAAGAATTTTTGTTTATTTTACATAAGTTTACATTAACATAATTTACAACATTGTAAGCTTTACAGTTAGTAAATATCTCTGTTTTCGTGACAGAACAGAACGGAGATGAAATGCTTTTAGTTTAGGGTGAGAGATTGTTTGTTTGTTTGTGCACATTTAAATGTTCCCATGTACTTCGATAACGGCCGAATCAATTTAGATATGATTTTATTGTGTTATTCAGCGGTGGTTCTTAAATAGGCGCGGGAAAACATCAGCCAAATTGTTTTTCACATCAAAAATTGATATTATAACAAATTGATACAAATGCAAAAAAACAATAAGATATTTATGTTCCGAAACTGGCGCGATTTTGTCGAGTCGAGTAAATTGCACGGCCCAGCGGCTCGGCCTGCAAAATATGAATTAGCAATTTTTGTATTTACATGAAATTAAAAACATTACCAGACTTCGTCGTAGTCTAGTAAAACAACAAAATTAACTGACTGGTAATTAATTAAATTGACTGGTAGAGAAAGCCATATGGCGTTAACACCATTTGTACATATTTTTTTGTAATTTTGTGCAATAATGTTTTACATAAAATAAATAAATAAAATTCAACGCAGACAATTTGTAAGAAAATATATATGGAAAAGAATGCGCTTACACGAAATAGTTGTAATACGGCAACCGTGGAGTCGACGTGAGGTCTTTATGGAAGAAATTTGTCGCTTCGTGAATGCTGCTTATTTCTCTCTAACGAGTCCATTCAGGCGGGACATAATGACATGGAATTGGATTTAAGACTTTTTAATGTTATGTTAAAATTCACCCAGAAATATCTGGGTGAATTTTTCACAAGTACAACATTGTGTCACTTGTACCTTCAATGGTACAACTAATCCGGAGAGGATTTTTCTACGTAATACCTTTAAAGGCTTGATATAAGTACTTACCTAATGTTTTTATTGTAAATAATAATATTTTTTGGGGGGTGTGAAGCCGAGGGGTGTGAAGCCGAGGTCAGGTCTTAGTGAGGACAGAAGGTGGTGACCTTTCCGTCTTCTATAAAATGCTAAGTTTCCTTCTGCTGTGTGTTTATGGCGAAACACATCCACAAAGCAGGCCTCGGCCAGTCCGCGTGTCCACGTCCCCGTCGTACACCCCGGGACCTGCTGCAGCCGCGCCGCCGCGCGTTCGCCATCTCGAGCTGCAGCTGCTAACGGAACAGGGCGAAGGCGAGTAATCTGCGCCTCAAAACAGGTTCAATGTCACCAGGGAGGATACCTGATATAAAACCGAGCCAGCATGTAGGCTCCAAGGTGGCAGCCCCACCATCGTGCTAGGGTGCTATGGGTTAATCACCTGTACACCCGAATCCACTTGATTAAAGAAACAGACATAGAAAATACCCGGACTGATTTTACTACGACTCTAGGCATGAAAAAACGGACTCGATTAGGTTTATGGAACGTAAGAACTCTGAATGATGATAGTGGTAAACTGGCACAGGCGGAAGCAAATCTTCTCAAATATAAACTGTTCTTCCTTGCTATGACAGAGGTCCGTTGGAATGGCTTTGGGGAGGCAGATGCACCACAGGGTTCATCGCTGTTGTATTCTGGGAAGGCAAACGAGGATGACAAGCATGAGTATGGAGTTGGAATCCTGCTCTCCAAACAAGCCAAAAAGTGTCTTATTGATTGGAACCCTATATCCGAAAGAATCCTCACAGCGCGATTTAACTCCCCAGTTCGTAAGATCTCAGTGGTGGTTTGTTATGCTCCAACTGAAACATCGGATATGCAACAAAAGGAAGACTTTTACAGTCAACTGAATAAATGTATGAATAACATCAAACGACAAGATATCGTGCTATTGCTTGGTGACATGAACGCACAGATCGGTAACAACAACGAGGGCTTTGAAAAATCAATGGGTAAGCAAGCACTGCAAGGGGAACGCAACGAAAATGGAAATCTCTTTGTCGAACTATGCATGAACCACCATATGGTTATTGGAGGATCACTCTTTCCCCACCCCGACTGCCATAAATACACATGGACCCACCCATCTGGTCAGAGTCGTAGCCAAATAGATCATGTAGCTATCAGCGCGGGGTGGCGTGGATCATTGCTGGATGTGCGTAACCGTCGTGGTGCTGACATAGACAGCGACCACGAACTAGTCGTAGCTCAAGTTCGGCTAAAGGTTGCTGTTTCCCGCCGTCCTAACTTGGCCAAAATTGGGAAGAGGTTTGATGTAGCACAACTTCAAAATGAGGTCAATCTAAATAGTTTCAGACTAGAGTTGCGAAATCGCTTCTATGCTCTCTCCCAACCTGATAATGACTTGGAGACTATGTGGACACATATGAAAACGGCGTACGATGAGGCCGGTTCAAATGTTCTCGGCCATGCACAACACAAGAAAGAGGATTGGATGTCACAAAAAACATGGGATCTCATTAACCAAAGGCGCGAAATGAAGATACAACTACTAAATACCAAAAATGAAGAAAATCATATTCACCTAACGCATTTTTACAAATTGCTGAAGCGAAAAATCTATCGCAGTTGCCGCAGTGACAGACGGGCATAGGCGGATAGCCTGGCACAAGAAGCCCAAGCTGCATCAGCCAGAGGTGACATGAGAGCCCTATATAATACGACAAAAGCATTGTCAGGACGTAAAACCCTCAGCAGGGGCCCTTAAGAGCAAAGAATGGCAATTATATTACTACACAAGAGGGACGGCTCCGTCGTTGGTTTGAGCACTTTAGCGAGGTTTTCAGTGCCTCTGACACGTCTGACTCCGCAACTCAATTATCTGAGCTACAAGAAGTCTCGACCACACTCAACATCAGTACGGAGCCACCATCAGATTCTGAAGTTTACGAGGCTATATTGAAGCTCAAGGACGGCAAAGCACCAGGGCAGGACCTTATTACCGCCGAAATGCTAAAAGCCGATTTGCGCGCAGCCGTCACTTTTCTCGGTCCCTTGTTAAGAAAAGTCTGGACTGAGGAGCGAATGCCCGTGGACTGGAAAACGGGCCTCTTGATAACAGTGCCAAAAAAGGGAGACCTCAGCAAATTTAACAACTGGCGAGGTATCACACTTCTATCTGTGCCCTCTAAGGTGCTATGCCATATCATTTTAAGTCGCCTTTCGAAAGTCATTGACCCCATCCTCCGCAACGAGCAAGCCGGTTTTCGCCCTGGAAGATCTTGCGTGGACCAGATCAACACTCTGCGTATTATTCTGGAACAGGCATCAGAATTCCAAAGAGAAATTTACACTCTCTTTGTAGACTTTGAAAAGGCCTTTGACACGCTTCGGTGGTCGGCCATCTGGACAAGGCTTCAATCAATCGGCGTCCCTGGCAAGATAATTCAAGTTATTAAGGTAGCCTACGAAAATTACTCGTGTAGGGTTCGCTGCGATGGCCTGTTATCCGAGGAGATAAGGGTGTTTTCAGGTGTAAAGCAGGGGTGCCTCCTCTCACCGCTTTTATTCCTCGTAGTACTGGATGGCGTCATATCGCGTGCCAATACACTTCGGCCAAGAGGTATAGAATGGGGTCTAACTGACCATCTTCAAGACCTGGACTACGCGGATGATCTGTGCTTGCTAAGTCATCGACGTGTAGACATGCAAAGTAAGCTGTATGATCTGCAGAGGGAGGCTGCAGGTGTTGGGCTGAAAATAAATGTCCACAAGACTCGAGACATGCGAACGGGTGGACGTGACAATACCCCACTTTATGTCAACGGCGAAGAGGTGCAGAGAGTTCCCGAATTTACCTACCTTGGGAGTATTGTGTCGGATGCGGGAGGAACAGATCTTGATGTCGCCGCCAGAATTAATAAAGCGAAAGGTGCCTTTGCGAGTCTGCGTCCCGTATGGCAGGCAAAATACCTCTCCAATAGAGTGAAACTAAAAATCTTTAATTCAAACGTGAAGTCGGTACTGCTATACGGATGTGAGACATGGAAGGTGCTAAAAGATCTGACACATCAGCTCCAGGTTTTTGTTAATCGCTGCCTGCGATACATATTGAGAATCTTCTGGCCGGAGGTTATTTCTAACGAAGATTTGTGGAGTCTGTGCCACGAAGACCCCATAGACATCCAAATCAAGCGTCGCAAATGGCAATGGATTGGCCACACACTCCGCCGTCCCTACGATCATATTCCACGACGGGCCTTGGATTGGAACCCGCAAGGCAAACGCAAGCGGAGCCGTCCCAAACAAACATGGCGCCATCCTACTGTCCTGGCGGAGGTAAAATCATGGGTCTTACCTGGAGTGAAATAAAAAATGCCGCGTCAAACAGATCACGATAGAAAAACTTTGTGTCTGCCCTTTGCCCCGATAGGGGTATATAGGAAAGGAAGAAGAAGAAGAAAATTTTTTATTTTGTTTTTTTTTTGTAAAAAAATACTTTTTTTTTTTTGTAAAATATTCACAATATAGCAAAAGCAAAAGTCAAGTCTAATGAAATATGGATCATTAAGGTATAATTTGATGCTTTGTCAGTACTTCCCCAACTATCAAAGTAGACTGAATATTTTAGAAAGTAAATTAAATAAACATGATCATTAGACCTAACAACCTAATCAGATGATGAAAGACGAAGCTAAGACCTTACTACATTTTACCTTATTTGATTATCTGGTTGCAAAATGCCCTCCCCATATACAACTGTAGGTATCAAGACACTCTCACATTCACTAACACACGCATATCGTCCCTAATATAACGCAATGCGTCCATGAGACATAGGTAATGCAAATTGTAGCTAAGCTGCATAGACAATAATTTCAGAGTGCTTTCTAATTTGATTCCGTAGCGGTTGCCGCATTAGGTGTCGGGTGTGACTGGAAGCCGACAGGTGGGGCTCGCATCTACTCGTCTACAGACTCTCATATTTTTTAAAAAACTAACCGTGCACCGTAAATTACCACTTTCATGAAGAAGCTTCAATTAACAAACATAAATTCTTTTGAGCTTTCATATTTTAATTTTGTCAATACAGGTTGCAATTTAGCAAACATATTTTTTTTTATAACAAGACGAATATTGATTTATTACAATTATTAAATATCATAATTAAGTATATAACAAATACAGAATAGTCAATAACTAACATAAACCAATTGCCCCTTAAGGTATCTGGTGCAAAGGTGTTCACTGGCGGCATTGCCACGCTGGATAGCGATGGCCATCCTTTGCACCAGATACGACCCGGAGCGGGAGTCACCGTTCTTGTCGGCTATATGGTGTCCCAATTCGCCGATTAACTGTTTAGCTTCTAGTCCCCAGCATTCCATGGTTTCCACGGCAATAGGGACAAAAGTATAGCGTGCCTCTAAATCTGTGTACTTAAGTCGCATTTTCGTCGCTGCATCTTCAGCGGCTGCCGCCGCAACGCTGTCGGTGCGAACTAGGTGCCTAGCCGCGACCGTGCTCACACAAGTGGCATCCCCACACTACGAACTTCCCATTCTTCCATGGCACTAGGGTCAGGCCGTCCGGTCTCCTGCCATCCGACCTACTGAGTCCCGGAGGCTCTAAGACGCAGGGTATATTAGCAGACACAAAGGCTCTGCGAATCAAATCATTCAGACCATGGTGTCGCGGGAACCTGCCTGTGCAACGATAGCAATTCAGTGCGTGGTAGCCATCAGTCTCCACCATGGACCCGCAGATGCATCTATGTGGTTCACACACTCTGCAGCCCAGGCGGAGAGCAATGGCTAGCTAACGAGCTACACGCAGGGAGTCGTCGTCTAAAAGTGTGCCTAAGTGAGGCGACGGCAATGCGTGCACCTGCACCTGATTCAGGCTGCGACACAGCCCTCAATCTTGCCAAATCTGGCCCCGTGGCGCTATCCAAAAGGACTTTGTGGTTTCTTTTGGCACTGACATCATCCCACAAACGCTGAACTGACTGCGCCACTGGACACGACGCACCGGATATGCTGACCGACCAGGCTGATATTGCCTCCGGCACAAAAGGTAAGCTCGCCTTGCTTAACTAAAAATTGGAAGGTAAAATTACAGCAACAAGGTCCGCCGCCCCCTGCGCCGAAACCAGAAATATTTTAATTAGTATATCTATATAGTATATATAGTAGATAAATCCAACGTTGTTAAGTCCAATAATTTGTAGACTCGGACGTCGAAGAATGCATCAGTATGAGCTGGTATTTTACGTTAGTTTTTGTAAAAAAGGTATCCTTCCTGAATTTTTGAGCCAAGGTAGCTCATTTCATTTCTCCAAAAAAGTGATTACCTACTGTATTTTCCATACATTCTTAGGACTTTAATTTACTTACCAACTGCTCCACACCTTGATGTCTTTACGAGTAAATAACATATTTAATGAAACAAGTTTTTAACAATAGTAATTCCAAAAAAAACTTAAGCTTTCGGCTAGGAAGAATTTACCTTGACAATTGTTAAAAATATAAAAAATGTAATTTTTAGTTTAACGATGAGATTCGGAGATGACTGGGCTGTCTACCAAGTGGCATACGGACAGACAACACCGTGTCCAGTAACCGCAAATGGTTCTCATGTTATAGTAATCATAACTAAACTGCAATTCAATTGGGTAATACAAAGGTAATTAAGTACAGTTTGCGGCCCCTTTAGATTTGCATTTGCGAGAGTGAACACAGATAGTGCAAAAATAATATTAATTTGTACTAGACAACCAGATGTCTTAGATTTCCCTTGTCTTGCAAATTATTCTGGCCCAAATTACTATACTTAGAAAGGTAAATTACATAACACGCATATGGTCAATTTTTCAATCGCCAATTATCAGGCACTCGATTGAGTAGAGTTCTATTACGCTAGTGACCATAATACTAATATAAACTTATAAATTAAACTACACAATGAATTACATACAACATTCAAGAATAGAACATGACCAAATGAATAAACCTGAATAACAAACCCGTATTAACATATAAACAACATTTTGTGAAAACTAATTTGGAAGTTTATCCAAAGTTTCAAGTCTGGTAATCCTCTCATTACATACATCCACGAACATGCCAGCACATGTCACCAATGTGCTCACAAACTTTATTGACATTTTTATATGCCAACAGTAAATATATATTCTCCCAATTTTTGTTTAGTTTCTGCGCTGGACAGTGATAGATAGTCTGACAGAATAACGGGTTATCCCGCACAAATATTTACAAAGTCCGCAAAGGATGTCCGCGGACAATGATTCATCGGTTTTGAAAAATATTCGAGAAAAAAATGAAACGTCTTCATTGTAACTCCTAAGACAACTCACGCCACGCTGCCGCCATCTCTAGTATTGTTAAAATTACTACTTTTTTGTTATAAATGCAAATTTTACATATTTCGATGCTTTTTAGGCCATTTACTTCCGACATAGATGACATTATTCAACCTTTTTTTTATAACATAGAGCGGCAAACGAGCAAGCGGGTCACCTGATGGTAAGCGATCACTGTTGCCCATGGACTACTGCAACACCAGGGGTATCACAAGAGTGTTGCCGGCCTTTCAAGAAGATGTAGACCTGTATTATGTAACTTTTCAAAACTTTTAAAAACATGATACCCGAACTATTCCTGTTACAATTTTGACTATCTATTTAGTACCATGATTCAATCCGTGGTCCACCTGTCGTGTCACATCACCTCAAATTTTGGTAAGTGCATGTCCGTCTGTTCACTCGTTCTACGTAAACAAAGGTAATGGAGGGGTACAATGAGATTTGAATCTGTCATCAAGGATTTGTCTCCCAACTCCCAAATACCTTTCAAGCCTTTCAATTTGTTTGGGTTTTATTATGAAAACATTTTTGGACTACTTTCGAGTATTCAAGTGATTTGTACTTAAGTTATAGGTAATCTTTTACACAATTTACACAGTTATTTGCAAAAGTTTTAAAATTTTTACTAGAATCATCGAGATAACTAGAATTAATGTCTTTGTCATTTTTGTAACCATTTTGTAACCTAAAAATTATGACATGAAATAAAATGGTTGCAAAGCTGACATTGTTCGATACATGAATGACCTTATTCTTTTATTATTTTTCAAACATCGATAGCAACTAACAAATAGTGGGCAAATGGCAAATAGAAATATCGTTATTGTTGAATGTAACAGCGCGCGATTGCTGCAATCGAGTAAATAAGGTTTATTGCGACCCGTGTTCCATTGAATTTGCGGTGGCAATCGCATTCAGTCGCCGCCATGGAAGTAATAAGTACCTTTGTTGTACAAAGTACTTATTACTTCCATGGTCGCCGCCGACTGAAGTGGAATGTAGGAGGTAATCAGCTGCCAAATTATGACTTTTGATTGTGGCTATTGTGATATTCTAATAACTTCATGGTGTACCCGTGCCGTGGTCCAAAAAATTTTGTCCTATTGGTTTTCTTTATTATCGAGTGTGTTAAAGATAGGCGAAATGCCGATCCAGCAACATTCCTCAAACTACCTATCTCCACATAAAAATATCACATCAATTCATTGCTCCGTCTTGACGCGAAAGAAGGACAAACATACACTTTTTACATTACTATTAGTACTAATGGGTTAAATAGGATTTATAGTAGTTTTCCTATCACATATCCTCTATATCACAATTATATTTGTAACGGTAAGAGTAAACAATATTACGTAAGCTACTCGTAAAAACATATTGATGCCTTTACGCAAAAGCTTAGGTATACGAAACCTAATTCAGCACATATTCACATTTCATATTCCAGCTATTTAGTCAACACAGTCTGTTGTACATACAACAGACAAACATACATGTTTATGACAGGTTTAATTAAGTATCGTTTATTTATCAACGAGCTGCGCCCGGGGCTCGGCTCTCGGTAAATTCGGGGTAAAAATAGCTTTTATACGTATACCAAATTATATTGAAATCTATTCAGTAGATTTCGCATGATTAACAAACATACATCCTCACTCACACACATCCAAACTTTCGCATATATTTAGTGACATGGGAAGTGGGATGATAGGTATGGTGTTGATGAGGAGGTATGGTTATCATTGCGACGCGGGCGTTACTTCATACGGACGCGTACTTTTTAGCTCCGTGATTTTTTTTAATTAGTTCTTGTGGTTAAAGTTACCGTGAACAGTGACTCTATTGTTGATCGTAGTAAACTTTCGACCTAGATGTCAGTGGTGTAATTAGTTTTCCATAATATTGTGTCGTTTTTGTGTAATGATCGAAACTATTCCAAAACAATCGCATAAGTAGGTACCTATTTATCTAACAAGCGATCGGATCGCGGCCTCACGCGACGCGTGTTCTTCAACAGTTTATCGCTACAGCGCTTCAAGCACGCTTCCACACATCTAGTGCGCGGGCGCTACCCAGCGCTTACAACGCTAGTTTAGCACAAAGGACTCGACCCGGCCGTGACCTCGCATGAACCCGCTTTTATTTGGCAATTTTTTGGGATTGGATTTTTTAATATTATTACCTAATAATGGCTTCCACTAACATCGCATGTACTGATATTTCCTTGGACAGCTCTTTTGTTACTCAGAGGCGTAAAACTAAACCCATAGCTTGTCATATTGATGATCATGACGAGACGTTTCCGGTATTTCTAACAGAAAAAAACTCGAACAATTATGATCTAAAACAAGAGGTTCATTATTTACAAAATAAAGTAGAAATTTTAAATGAACGTCTATCGAAAGTACTTTTTCTGCTTGAAATTTCGCATACAAAACTAGACGAAAATAACACCAAATTAAGCGAAATTGATGAACGTTTACAAACTATTGAAATGTCTAGTACCGATTCGACCGCATGCAATTGTACCTGCCAAAATACCTCTAACCTACCCAAGGTAATTCACCAAACAACTGAACTGAATATTGGAGAACCTGATCGTAAAGTACAGAAAAAGAAGAAAAAAAATAACATGTCTAAGATGTCATCGATCCAGCCAAGCCAACCTTCGGTTATCAATACCAATAATACTTCGTCTACTAATGTAACCTCTACTCAAAACAATAAACCTAAAAACAATACAGAATTGCCTAAACCACAACAGGTATTATATAATGATCCTTCTGACGATGATAAATTGGATGATAAACAAAACGAAAACACCTGGATAAAAGTATCTGCTAAAAAGCAACACAGACCAATCTCACAACGCTGTACGGCTGGCCCTGATGTGACATCCCTTAAAGCAGCTGAACCACGAAAAATGATCCATTTATGGAATATGGCGTCAAATGTTGAAGACATAAAATACTACTTACAACACCTTTATCCAGACATGAATTGCTCTGTGGCAGAACTAAAAGCACGTGGGGATTACAAGTCATATAAAATTACAGTTCCTGAAGAAATATACGACAAATGCATATCTCCAGATATATGGCCGAATAATGCTCAAGTAAAACCTTGGATGTCCTTTCGTGCGTCACGAGGCATCTTTCGAAAATCACAAAACTAATTCTGTAAACCTTAGCACTGCTGTTAATATAAATACAAATACCCGCTTATCCACCCATAGTAGAACTTATGAGCTAGACATTTTCTATCAAAATGTCCGTGGACTCCGAACTAAACTTCAATCTTGGAATACAAACTTAATGCTATTAGACCATGATATTTTAGCAGTGACGGAAACGAATCTTGACAGCTCTATTTCGGACAGTGAAATAATGTGTGGTGGTTGGAATGTTATACGTCGTGATCGTGGCTCAGCAGGTGGAGGAGTGCTACTCGCCGCCCGCGCCGGCATTACGCTGGTGCGACGCAAAGAGCTCGAAACAGATTATGGAGAAGACTTATGGTGTTCATTTATCATACAAGATCAAACTGTTTACGTATGTGTTGTGTATATTAGTCCCAGTGCCAAAGATGATATTTATTTCAATTGGTTTTGTAAAGTGGAGAGCTTTTTATGTGATTTAAAAGGACGTGTTATTATATTAGGAGATCTCAATTTAAATAGTGCTACGCACAATGTTAATAACTATTATTGTTATTTTCTTTCTTATTGTGGTATGAAAGAGATGAATGAAATATTTAATCCTATAGGAAGTAAGTTAGATGTTGTCTTGGTTCAGGAATGCGCTAATGTTCCGTGTGTCTCAGTATCGCAGTTTGGTGGTATAGTTCGTGTCGATCTTCCACATCCCCCTCTAGAGTTCACATACAAAATTGATATGATAACTTCTAAATTTACCAAATTAAAACCCAGCAATGTAGACAGAAACAGAGATTGGAACTTTAACAAAGCTGATTATCTAAAGATTATAGATTTGATTTCCAATATTTCTTGGGACGATGTTTTAAGTGAAAATGATGTAGCCTCTGCCACAAATAACTTTTACAAAATTCTCTATAATATATTTGATGAAACAGTTCCTAATAAAATAAGAAATAGTAAATATAATACATGTTATCCGACCTGGTTCACAGGTGATATAATAAGAGATTTGAATCATAAATTAAAATTACATAGACAATGGAAACGAAACAAATCAGAAGAATCCCGCATATTATTTTCAAAGTTAAGATCTGATCTCAAAAAACGTATAACTGCAGCATATAAATCATATATACAACGTATAGAAAATAAGCTTAAATACAAACCAAAACTTTTTTGGCAATATATCTCAAACCTAAGGTCACGGCGTTCATTAAACCTCAACATATCTCATAATGGCATAATATACGATGGTGTAGATGCAGCAGAAGCATTTGCTAAATATTTTTCAGACGTATTTCTACCCGACACACCTACTTTAGATCCATATAAAGATGAAATTAATAGTAGTTTAGATTATTGTCTTATAGATATACCGAGTTGCAATAAAGATGATATTGAATGGGCTATAAATAAACTAAAATCCGATTGCTCTACTGGACCTGATAACATCCCTTCTCAATTTTTGAAAATATGTCAAGATTATATCATATTACCCTTACATCACATAATTAATTTAGCCATTCATACAGGGGTCTATCCAGACCAATGGAAATTATCTCGCGTTACTCCTATACCTAAGTCAACTGAAAATCTATCGATTGATAACCACAGACCTATTGCTATACCATCTGCCCCGGCTAAAGTCTGTGAACGAGTACTCCATAAGAATATATATAACCAGCTACGTTCTATCTTATGTGATGAACAACACGGGTTTAGGGAAGGACGATCAGTTGATACCAACCTTTTAGTCATCGTAGATTATATATCAAAAGGCATGGATAATGGTAATGAAGTAGATGTCGTATATTTTGACTACCAAAAAGCTTTTGACAGAATCGACAATGACATCTTATTATCTAAGCTAAAATTGATAGGGTTTACTCCCAAATTGGTCATACTGTTTTCAGACTATCTTCGAGATCGCCAGCAATATGTAAAATATGGGTGTTATAATTCGGAACCTTATCATACTCGATCTGGAGTTAGTCAAGGCTCCATATTGGGGCCACTATTATTTCTTATAATGATCAATGATTTAGCAAACGTTGTTAAAAATGCAAAATGTGTTCTGTATGCTGACGATCTCAAGTTAGCCTTGGAAATAAGAAAGCCTACTGACTACCAACTATTACAACAGGATATAGATGCTGTTCAAAAATGGAGTGTTGAAAATAAAATGTTGTTTAATTTGAATAAATGTTCAGTAATGACATTTAGCAGGAAATTGGTAAAATCATGTCACAATTATACCTTGGATGGTGAAAACATTAATAGAGTTGCTTCATCTAAAGACCTGGGTGTAATATTTGATACCAAATTAACTTTTCACAATCATATATTAGCTCTGGTCAAAGATAGTTTTAAACGGCTTGGATTTGTATTACGAAACTCAAGAGATTTTAATAATCCGCATGCAATCAAACTTTTATATTTTGCGCTAGTTCGTAGTAAACTAGAGTCAAGTAGTTGTGTATGGAATCCACACGAGGCTTCCTACACGCTTATGTTAGAAAAAGTTCAGAAGACTTTTCTAAGATACTTCTATAAACGCATTTATGGTTATTATCCCTACTTATATCCTACGTTATTCCTACTAGGAATACTAGGCCTTAATTCTTTAAGAACACGAAGAGATTATTATCAATTAACTATTTGTCTAAAAGTACTACGAGGCTACATCGATACCACCGAGCTTCATAATCAATTGTGTCGTTTGTATGTGCCGAACAGAAACCTTTTACATCGTAAATGTCAATCGAAAAAATTGTTCGCAACACCGATCACACGCACTGTATCTCATGCTCAGTCTCCTCTCTGCCGCATGTTATCAGATCTCAACGCATTCCTGAACCAGGAGCCTGAATGTGATGTATTTGCGGATGGATGGAAGACGCTTGTCAGGAATTGTTTGCTGTTTTGTGAGAATGGTGAATGTGAGTCGACTTGCATGTGATAAAAATGCAAATGTTTCTTTTATATCTGTTTTTCTTTTTTTTAAAGTTCAATGTATATCTTATATTACTTAAATACTGTAATTGGCTACGAAATATGTACCGTTGTATTTAAATAAACAAATAAATAAATAAATAAATAAATAAATAATGGTGTTATTTTTTATTCACCAGTTCGATTCTCGGATGTGGCAGGAGAATTTTCAAAAATCATTGAAAATTTAAAAATAATTGCCAAGAATGCCTCTTTTGAGTTCCTGCATCCCAGCATTTAGGGTATTTCCCTCCTAGACGAGATAAAAAACTGTATAATTATTATTGTTAACCACCTCTCTCTCAGCCGAAAGACGTCCACTGCTGGACAAAGGCCTCCCCCAAGGTTTTCCATAACGACCGGTCCTGCGCTGCCCGCATCCATGCGCATCCTGCGACCTTCACCAGGTCGTCGGTCCACCGAGTAGAGGCCTGCCAACACTACGTTTTCCGGTTCGTGGTCCTAACCGTTTTCCGGTTGGTGGTTAACCACCTACGTACTAGATATTCTGCCGTCCGTAAAAATGCAATAGGCTTGATAATGCCACAGCGGTTGCAAGCAGCATATAAAGGCTGATTAGTGTATTGTAAAGTGTGGTCGTTCACATTTCCCTCGTCGAATCAAATCAAACAAATAACATTAATAAAGAGCCCTGTTTGATTACTGTCAATAATATTATTTACGTAACTAACCATCTGAATGGATAATAGTGTTGTAATTCAACTTATGTAGGTTTTCTTTCATTATTTCCAGGAAGGAAAATGATTTGAGCAATTTGATGTAATCACATGAATACATGTAAGTAGTACAAATAAGCTATCAGCTATATAGGAATATTTTTTCTATGGGAAAAATGGAATGATAGCTAATAATATGATCATAAAGGATAATATTTTACTAATATAACTACAGAAATATTATATTTTTGGTACTTAAATAGATTTTTTACGAAAGACTGAACTATTTTGTAACTTACTTAAATAACACACTTGCTCATTTTGCATCCAATAAAAACACAAAATTCAATTCAGGCAAGCAAAATTGGAACTCATGGTAATAAAATTTTAACACAATTCCCAGTCATAAACATTTTTAATCCCGAACGTAGAATTAAAAAGTTAGCATTGTTAACTATCGCGAGTAAATATAAAATGACGTTAATAAGATTAAAAATTAAACCAATAATTGGTTTGTGCTACATTACGGGGAGTGCCACCAGGAGAATTAACAAAATTACCAAATTACCAAAAGCTAATTACCAACATCAAACTTCTACCGCAAGTTTAACAACAGGCCTCGAATTGCGAAACTGAGCGTGCATAAGACTTTTAAATTAAAACTGGCTAATTTCTCACATTCGTGGCGATGTGTTGGGGGAAGTTAATCCGATCATCAAAAAGTTGAAAGTCGCGACGTACGATGAGGAAGCCAATTGCTTCCAATTCAAAGTTAGTCATTTTGTCACTACGCATCTTCTTAGTCGTTCACTCTTGACACGTTCACGCTGCTCTTGCGATGGCTCTCCATTTATTTCTGTTGGCAGCTTTTCTGGAGCATTCTGTTGACGGACACTGAGTTGCACTAGATGAGATCGACCATCTGGTAGGAGATCGACCGCGTGACCGCTTGCCTCAATACGGCCCTGGATTACCAAACGTTTCATAGCTTATATTTACGGGTGACGTGTCACTCATCACTACGCATCAGTGATACCTAATCACTAAGCTATATTCAGCGAGAGTATAATAAAAAGAAGGCCCGAAGTTTCCATAGGAGTGACGCATGTATTTGCCCACGCGCGGCATCGCCCGCGTGAATTTCGTATTTCATACATTTCACCACTTTAGGAGTAGAATTTCCGAAATTCCTTTAATAGTGCTCATTTACGCTATATATAAAGAACCTCTCTGCAATTTTAATTTCTTCGTTCAGCGGGTTTGTCTCTGCGTTGATATACCAATCAGTCAGGGTCCAATTTTGTAAAGATATAATCACAGATCCAGAGATTTGGATCTACAACACGGTTATCAGACCAATCTTGATGTACGGGTGTGAGGCCTGGACACTAACTCTGAAGGAAGAAAGCAAGCTGCTAGTGCCGGAGCAGAAGACCCTCCGGAAAATTCTGGGGCCTACAAAGGACCAGGATGGGAAGTGGAGAGCTAGAAAGAACCATTGAAGATCTAGTGTCCGAACCAAACATCATCGGAGAGGTCAAAGCAGCCAGACTCCGCGGGCTCGGACATATGGAGAGAATGAAAGAGGATCGTGCCGTCAAAAGAGCATATGAGGGTCGACCGCCGGGCCGTCGACCAGTCGGGTGCCCTAGGTACCGCTGGAGCGATGAGGTTCTGAAAGACCTACAGAGCCTCAGAGCGAAAAACTGGCGAGAATTGGTGCAAGACCGCAAAAATGGCGTCATCTCGTGTCGGAGGCCAAGATCCACTTCGGGTCGCTGCGCCGCAGTAGTAAGTATATCACAGAAATCGGATTTTTTTTGCCATATTCAGTCTTTCAGTATCGGAACGCATGTTGCCAGTTTGAAGTTTCCACATACGAACGTATAATGACATACAATTGCAATGATAGTCTTTGGCTTCAAAACTTTTTTGGTCCCACTTGCTGTGTCACAATCAAGCGCCTTACATATTTTTCAAAATTCTGTGAGGTACCTATAGAAATTCAATATAATGTCGGAGATGCGGCCATCAATGCTGAAAGGCAACAAAAGAAATACAGACATTAACGTTTTACACCCAAAAGCTTTTATCTCGTAAATATTTCACACGTGGTTTTACAGCGGAAAATTACAATTTCACTGAAATCGTGGTTCCGTGTACAATGTACCTGGAACTGTTTAGGGTTTCGCATAAAATGTTAAAACTAATTTTCAGTAGATTTTTATTTGTTGAATGCGTTGCAATTGCAGGTTTGCGATTTCGTTTCGATTAAACATTCATTGTTACAGCGGATTCTTAGTTTAGAAAGAAATTTTATTCTATTCAGTTTTATAAAATTGGTACTAGATGTATCGTGACTTTCCTTGAATTCCGTTGGTTCAAAAAAAATGCCATCTCCAAGATGGAAAAAGTGGGAACAATAATTTAAAGTTGAACGTTACTTGCGAGTGCTGAATGAGAGATAACGACTAGAGTTTGGTTATTTATGACTAACGAGCCTATTCAGAGCCGAATGGAGATTTATGAAACAGAAAATGGCGGGAACCGTACGTCTTCTGAGTAATTTGTACGGTGTGCCACGGGGCAGCTACGTGACGCCATTTTGAACAACGATCATTTCTACTCTTCAATCCAATTAAGTAAGAAGAGAGTAGGCTCTCTTTTTTACACGACTGACCAAAAAAGGAGTGTTATGTTTTCAGGGTTCATGTATGTATGTAAGTATGTATGTATGTAAGTTTCTTTATTCCACCATAAGTCCTGAACGGCTTAACAGATTTTGATGTGGAAGGTATTGTTAGATTCCTTGCATCCCTCCGAGTGACATAGGCTATGTGAGTTGTCAGTTGTGTTTTTTATTTTTTATAATGATGAGGAATATGTCGATGAAGTAAATATCAGTTACATAAATACAAAAATATCAAAAATACAAAAATATCAAAAATATATCGAAGGGGCGGTATTTAGCCTCAGCTTAACATAAGCTGCATAGGAATGTGAAGTTCCTTTGCTCACTCATACACTCAAATCCTATCGAATTTGCGTTTTAATCTTATAGTTACAATACAATTTTTTTTCTACGTCTATGATTTTGAATATGAATTTTCAATATTGTTGCATACATACACTTGTTTTTTTTTAGTGAGAGTGAGAGCTACATTCGTTATCTTCTTACTTCACAATATAAATGCGAAAGTTTCGATGTGAGTTTGTCGCGCAATATGGATGGATTTCGAGAAATTTGGTAGAAAGTACCGGGAATAGATCATAAGCCACTTTTTAAACCGAAATTGCTACGGGAGCGAAGCCCCGGGAAGAAGAGCAACTAGTATTGGATATGAGAACACTAAGAAAGGAGCGAAGAAGGAGCGAAAGAAGGAGCGAAGCAACTAGTATTGGATATGAGAACACTAAGAAAGGAGTTTCAAAAATTCCATCCCTAAGGAAGAAAGGGGTAAAAAGCGGATTTCTGCGCGCAAAAGCTATTTGTACTATTTAAATCGGGTTATTGTAAATTCGTCCCTCGTTGTTATTTTTTAGTAAATTCGGTACGTAATGTTTTTCGTACAAACAGCATAAAAATGAAGCACATGATATGATAAAATCAAAGTGTGCAGAGCAACTACGCTCTGCTGCCAGAAAATGTGGCAGAGAGAATACGGACAAACGAAGCGGCGGGAAGAATTCTGTACCGGAACTTCACCGGGAAAAAACCACCGGTAAGAATAAGTACCGGGAAAAAATCTCCACGCGGCACCACGTTTGCCCGACTAAAACCTAACTAACTTAACGCAGTCTGCTACCACCGTAGCTTATGAAGGGAGCTACAGGGCCCTATATGATAACCTAACCTATAAATTAACTACAATTGAACACTTACCAAATTAAATCTTCTTTCTCTTCGGATCCAAACTTGAGTGTCTTCGGGAAGGGGGAATTCCTAATCACCCTACCTAACCCTTGAGATCTCAATTCCCCAGAACAACTAAATAGATTTCTTCCCGTAGTTTCACTCGGGAACAGCCAGATGTGAACAGCCAGCCACGTTTCACCTCTCACAAGAAAAAGTCACAATAACAGAGTTTTTCACAAACACAAATTCAATAGTTATTTAACAAACAGGAAATTCACAATTATCACTCAAACTAAACAACAAGCAAAAGACGCGAGACCGCTCCGCGTATTAAAATCAAACCGATATCGCCCTGGACAATGCAATGGCGGACCACACGCGACGCCATCCACGCTAGCAGTGTGAGAACCCCAAAACGCCTGGCGGCGATAACAGGAAACGCCTGCGTTTAGTTTTACCCAATATATTACAAACATCCCCCGTCCCGGTCTGAGAAGCAGACCGCTAGCTTACTCTACGGGAAGGCGGGCGAGAGAGGTCACACCTCTCCTTAAAATCGAACCGTCGACCAACACCTCAGCCACACGCGGAGTGCCATCTCCGCCAAGAATCAAACGTAATATGCGAGCTCGTCGCCAAAGCAATGAGGGCAAATTTGCCTCTTTTAACAATACTAAATCACCCTCCCTGGGAGGCTCAGTCCTGTCTGTCCACTTCACTCTTTGCTGCAGCAAATGCAAATATTCAAGCGACCAGCGACGCCAAAAGTCCTGGCTCATTTGCTGCAACATTTGAAAACGCGACAACCGATATACGCGTTCATCCTTCCACGGGTATTCGGGCAGGGCATTCAACGGCCCTCCCACCAAAAAATGACCAGGGGTGAGAGCTTCCAAGTCATTTGGATCTGGAGATAGCGGACAGAGAGGACGAGAGTTGAGGACCGCCTCAACTTTACAAAACACTGTGGCCAACTCTTCAAAAGTTAGAGCCGTTTCTCCGATAATGCGGCGGAGGTGGGTCTTTGCGGATTTCACAGCCGCTTCAAAAATCCCTCCCCAATGGGGGCAACTTGGGGACTAAACTTCCAGGTTATTCCCCTTTGGGCAGCAATTTGACTTAAACTAGTACAATTTTTATCAATAAACACAGAAACATCCTTAAGATAATTTACAGTTCCTTTATAGTTTGTGCCATTGTCAGACCTAATAAGGGAAGGTAGACCTCGACGCGAAACAAAGCGATCCAACGCGGCGACGAAGGCCTCCGTAGTCAGAGCCGATACCACCTCCAAATGGACAGCCTTGGTGGCCAAACAAACAAATACACACAAATAGCCCTTCACAATACGGGCATTACGAAAGGGAGAAGCCTTGATCGAAAAGGGACCGGCAAAATCGGTTCCAACGCCGTCAAACGGTCTCGAAGGTCGGATTCGATCAGCGGGCAAATCACCCATCTGTGGTTGCATCGTGGATGCCTTCAACCTATAACATGCAATACATCGAAACAGGACACTACGGATTGCTCTTCGGGCTGACAAAATCCAAAACTCGCGTTGCAAAATAGCCAACAAAGCATTGCACCCAGCATGGGCGTTACGAATGTGTCGATCAGACACCAAAAGCTGCACCAAGGGTCCGCCCTTGGGCAACAACAGAGGATGGCGAGTCTCATATGGAAGATCCGCCTTCCGGAGCCTGCCTCCAACCCGAAGAAGCCCATCCGAGTCGATGTACGGGTTCAAACGAGCGACCGCGCCCTTCAACTTAGCGCGTGCTTCGCGCAAAATATGAAGCTCTGACTCAAACCGTCCGGTCTGCACGACACGGACCCAATGCAACAATGCGCTCCGGCGCTCTTCTGCACCTGCAATCGGCTCCAACCGCTTTGCCTGTGGGTTTCTACAATTATGTATGAAACGCTTAATCCAACTGGTAACACCCAGAAGCTTATCCAAACTGCTATACCGAGCAAGTAGCCAATCCGGCTCCGACGTCGTCTCAGCGACTACAGCATGTACACGGAGCCCAGTCAAACTCAAAGAAGTAACATCTGTCTGACAGACAGGCCAAGAAGTTTCTGATCCCATCAGCCACTCTGGACCCCACCAGAGCGGGTGTGACACCAATTCTGGTGCCGTACAACCTCGGGAAGCACAGTCCGCTGGGTTAAGCTCTCCCGGCACATGTCTCCATGTTATATCAATTCCGATATTCTGGATTTGGGAAACCCGATTTCCCACAAAAACCTCCAAGGTATGTGGGGCCGCGCGCAACCATGCAAGCGCGACCTGGCTATCCGACCAGGCGAAGATGTCCCGTATCTCGACCGTGGCCGCCAGCTCACATGCAACGTGATGCAACAATTTAGAGAGAAGGTGAGCTCCACTCAACTCAAGCTTGGGAATAGTCAGCCTAGTCCTGATGGGGGCGACCTTGCTCTTCCCTAACAAAAGCGAGACATTGACCCGGCCATCGGCGTCAACTGTCCGCATATAGACTGACGCGGCGTAGCCTCGCTCCGACGCGTCACAAAAGCCATGCAGGCTGGCTCGATATTTCCCGGGTGGCAATATTCGACGAGGCAAGGCAATCCGATTGACTTCCTTAATCGATGAAAACAACTCGAGCCAATCATCCAATGGAGAGCCAAACAGCGGCTCGTCCCACGAGACGCCCAAAGTCCAAAGTCTCTGAAGAAGACACTTTGCAGAGAATATCACTGGACTGATCCAACCGCTTGGATCAAACATACGGGCTATTACGGACAACACCGTTCTCTTAGTCCAGACCTTTGGTATTTCCAAGTCCACTTGGAATGTGAAAATATCGGTTAGCGGCTGGTACTGCATGCCCAGCACCGCTATCCTGTTGGGATCATCCACATCCTCAAACAGGTGAGGGTTCTGTTGGTGATCCTCCGGGATCCCTTCTAGAACTTTAGGCTCATTAGACAACCACTTACGTAGCTCGTAGCCACCTGTCTTCAATATTTCGATCAATTCATCCCGCAGTAGGAGGGCCTCCTCAATACTTTGGGCTCCGGTGCACACGTCATCAACATACAAGTCACGTGACAGCACGGAAGCCCCACGGGGAAAGCGGATCCGTTCCCGCTCTGCCAATTCAAGCAATGATCTGATGGCGATATAGGGACTAGATTTCAAACCATACGTGTTTGTGTTGAGTTCATACACCGTCACAGGATCCTCAGGGCGCTCACGCCAGAGTATCAACTGGAATCGCCTGTCCTCAGGATGTATGACTGTCTGGCGGAACATCATCCGGATGTCCGCACCAAAAACCACTTGATGTCTTCTAAAGTTCAAGATGATGTCAATTATGTCCCTATGCAATTTGGGACCTGAATGCAAACATAGATTCAACGAAACTCCGTTCGAAGTGGGTGCGGACCCATCAAAGACAGTCTGCAACTTGCCCGTTGAGGCCTTCACCACCGCGTGGTGGGGCAAAAAATAATGCTCAGTTGAGCTCCAATCAACTCGAGACGGAGACATGTGACCCAAATCCTCGTACTCGCGCATAAATTCAATATATTTATCGCGAAGTACGTGGTCACGCTGCATGCGTCGCTCCATGGACAGCAGTCGTTTCTCCGCAAGCGCCCTACTTTGCCCTAGGCTAGGACGAGAGGCAACAAAAGGTAACCTAGTTACAAACCGACCGGAGGGCAACCTCTCCGTGGTCGATCGAAAAAGGGCTTCGCACTCAGCGTGTTCCGGATCCATCCTGGAACTCATAGGTGGCTCCTCCACCTCCCAAAACCTTTGCATGGTCTTGGCCAAGGACGCAGATGCGACAACCGGTGGCTCCTCCACGGTGCCATTATCAAACACAGGGCCCATCAGGGCAAAACCAAAGATAGTAGACACTGCCATCAGTGAAGACGAACCCAGAGCCTTCTGTGTACCCAACAAAATCCAACCCAATACGTCCGAGCCCAGGAGCAAGTCCACTGGGCCGGGATGAAAGACAAAGGGGTCGGCCAAATCCAGATCCGAAACCAAAGACAACACACCCGGCGGTATGTCTGTCGAGGGGTGCCAACCCGCAATGGTATCCATTACCATAGCCGAAGTCGTGATCCTCATTGTGGAGGACTTCAGCGAAGAAAAGGTGACAAGTGTCTGGCCCGTCAGACACTTCACTTGTATGCCACCAACTCCAAGAAGTGGCACAGGCGAGTCTTCCACGACTAAACCTAACTGGCGGGCCACTCGAGTGGTAACCAAACTGCTTTGAGCCCCTGAGTCCAACAGAGCTCTCAAATTAATGGCTTCCCCACGACCCCATACGCGGACCACCGCGGTAGGGAGCAGAACCGTCCGCGGCTCTGTCCCAGCAAGGGAGCAAGCTAGTTACGGGCTCCCCACTCTCTCCAAACCAGGGGCGCGCCACTGACCCGGATAATATGGCGGGCGAGTGCACATCCCCATCTGAGGGGGCAGAACCCGCGGCCCGGCCATACATATGGTACGGCGGGTGGTACTCCAGCCGTGGGTACTCGTGCAGCGGCGGAGAAAACCGCTGCGGCTGCATGTGTTGGGCATTGGTAACCCGCGTGGAGGGGGTGTCCCCACTCTCACGTCCGATCTAGGGCCCCCGCCCATGGGGGCCCTATCCGGGGCCTGGCCAGCTACATACTGGCCATGACCTTGGGGCGCGTGGTCCCGGTCCGCCAAGACCCGCGCAGGTACGCGACCCCCTCCCGAGGGGGTGCGACGAGCGAAGCCGCGTCCTCCGTCCGATGGTGGAGGGCTTCGCGCAGGAGCGCCCCCGCCCATAGGGGACCCCTGCCTCAACAACCGGGGGCCATCCCCGTTCCGGTTCATGCAGAGCATCACGTGGTGCAGCCCACGGCATGCACTGCATGGTATGGCCCTGGGACAGTCACGTGCATAGTGACTGCCCAAACAGTAGAAGCAAAGTTCATGCCGCCTTGCCATGCGGCGCCGATCTTGTACTGGCAGCCTCTGCCAGTCCCTGCATTGCAGCAGGCTGTGGCCCATCCGGCCACATTGCAGGCAGTCCGCGTCCCCCGCGACTGCTGCCGTGTGTGCAACCCGCACACCAGCTCCACGCGGTGGCGGTTGCCGTCCCTGTTGGGGCTTACCTCTCCATGAGGGTTCCAAGGGCCTACGTTCAGGCGCTCTGGATGGCGCTGAGTCCGTCATGGTATTCTCAGCGGCCCGTGCCTCAAACTCCAAAAACTTCACCAAGTCAGTGAATGTTGGTAGGGTGGTGCTGTCCCGTTCCGCATTCTCGCGCTCAAATCGCGAGCGGATGTCATTGGGTAATTTGCCCAATACAATGTGTACCAGCAAAAAGGACCATTGGTCCACCGGCAGCCCCAGTGTGCGGAGCGCGTTACAGGCCACTGTAACGGGCGTGAGCAACTGCAGGCGCAACTGTGCCCTGTTGGCCACCTTGGGCAGGGCCATCAACTGTGCGGCGTGCGCATCCGCTAACAAACGTAAGTTTTGGTAGCGGGAGTTCAATAACTCCCAAGCCGTATCGTACTGGTCGTCCTCCACCCGGAGGTGCTGGATGAGCGACCGCGCTTCATCCTCAAGAGTGGAGAGGAGGTAGGCCATCTTCTGGGCCTTCGACAAATCCTGTCGTGCTACGACCAGGGACTCAAACATATTTTTATATGCTACCCACTCCTCCATCCTACCCCCAAAGTGGGACAGCTGAAGGGTGGGGAGCCGACCAGTAACCGCTGGTCCTTCCTGTCTAACAGGTGTGCGAGGGGCTGGTCCGCCAGCCTGTCTCGCCCTTATTGCGGTCACCGCCTCCGCGATATCATCGTGCAGACTCAGGATCTGGTCCATGTCCGCCATGTGACCTGCGTAGGCCTCCGGGGCAAGTTCGGCTTCGGTAAGCACCACCATGGCCGCTTCCGCGCTAATCAATCGTGAGTGGAGGTGATCCGCTCTTAGCAGTATGGCGCCCTCCCTGTCCTTCCGGGACAGGAGTCCTCCGGCCGTCACAAACCATCTCAATTCGTTGGCGAGTGTCGCCCTAGCATTGGAGGCCTTCGCCATCGCGTCAAGTCACAAACAAAAAATAACAAAAGGTAAATAAAAAACAACAAAATCAAGCAACTACACGAAGAACCGCGGTAGGTATGAGAATGGCACAAACCCGGAACGCACGGTACAAACCGCAAACAAATACAAAAAAGGTTACAAATATTCTTATACAAACAAACTAAGAAAGATCTAATAATTTTTACAAACAATTAATTATTTTTTACAAACGAACAAATAGAGGGTAGATAAACTACGCTCTGCTACCAGAAAATGTGCAGAGCAACTACGCTCTGCTGCCAGAAAATGTGGCAGAGAGAATACGGACAAACGAAGCGGCGGGAAGAATTCTGTACCGGAACTTCACCGGGAAAAAACCACCGGTAAGAATAAGTACCGGGAAAAAATCTCCACGCGGCACCACGTTTGCCCGACTAAAACCTAACTAACTTAACGCAGTCTGCTACCACCGTAGCTTATGAAGGGAGCTACAGGGCCCTATATGATAACCTAACCTATAAATTAACTACAATTGAACACTTACCAAATTAAATCTTCTTTCTCTTCGGATCCAAACTTGAGTGTCTTCGGGAAGGGGGAATTCCTAATCACCCTACCTAACCCTTGAGATCTCAATTCCCCAGAACAACTAAATAGATTTCTTCCCGTAGTTTCACTCGGGAACAGCCAGATGTGAACAGCCAGCCACGTTTCACCTCTCACAAGAAAAAGTCACAATAACAGAGTTTTTCACAAACACAAATTCAATAGTTATTTAACAAACAGGAAATTCACAATTATCACTCAAACTAAACAACAAGCAAAAGACGCGAGACCGCTCCGCGTATTAAAATCAAACCGATATCGCCCTGGACAATGCAATGGCGGACCACACGCGACGCCATCCACGCTAGCAGTGTGAGAACCCCAAAACGCCTGGCGGCGATAACAGGAAACGCCTGCGTTTAGTTTTACCCAATATATTACAAACACAAAGTACGTATATTATTAAATATTAATTCACAACAATCCTAATCTTCTGTATATATAAAATTGTTAATGACTGATTTTTGCGATCACCGCAGAGACGAAACTACTGAATATATTGACTTGAAATTTCGCATATTGGTTTATTGTATAGCATAGGTGAGCACTAAGGAAGGAATTTTAAAAAAATTAAACCCCTAAGGGGTTAAAAATGGGGTTCAAAGTTTGTATGAAACTTCGCCATTTTTGACGCGAGACATATGAAACCTTGCATTTACGTTCTTGGTTCATAACATATAACGATGCAATCATTAGTTTTTGAAAGTTGTACCCCTAAAGGCGTAAAACCGTATAAATAAAACAGATTGGGAAATCAACGCAGAGACGAAACCGCTGAATGTAGTATCTTGAAATTTTGCACAGAGGTTCGTTATATAGCGTAAGTGAGCACTAAGAAAGGAATTTTGGAAATTCAACCTCTAAGGTGGTAAAAAAGAGGTTGGAAGTTTGTATGAAAATTCGCCATTTTTATAGCGAGACTTAGAAAACCTTACATTTACAATCTTTTACGGTCTTGATTAATATAATATAATGATGCACTCACTGATTTTTACAAATTTTACCCGAAGTTATGTTAATGAAATTTTTGTCATCTGTATATATAAATCTGTATATATAAAATCGTTAATGACTGATTTTTGCGATCACCGCAGAGACGAAACTACGGAACATATTGACTTGAAATTTCGCATATTGGTTTATTGTATAGCATAGGTGAGCACTGTTTGTAATAAACTTGTTGATGTTTGTAAAATCTATGCATTGCATTGAGCGTGTGCTGCGCCGTGCGTGGCTGGCTTTACGCACAGCCATTTTGTTTCCTACTGGCAACATTGGCGCAGGCGGCTTCCGCCCGTCGACCTTTAGTCGATCTGGCAGTATCGGTTTGGACAGCGCGCGGGGAGGCCGCGTCGCATGAAATAACTCGTGCTAGGCACGCCATATTGTCTGGAGCCACATGGGCCTAACGGATTTAGCCTTTGTGATGTGTAGATACTAATTAGTTTGGACAGTAGCGTTTGCATCGCGCGTGTGTGAGGTCATACTGCGTGATATATCCCCGCCGGTGCGGGCGACCATCTTGTTGGTCAGTTTTACGACCGCGTGTGAACGGTCTATTAACTAGTTTGACTTGTGATTGTTTAATTGTTAGTTTGAATTGTAATTGTGTATTTCATCGTTGTTAAATAACTAATAAGCTCGCGATAATTTGTGTTGTGCGAAAGAAATGTATTTAGACTGTTTGCTGTGAGACGGGAATTGTGGCTACCTGCTCACATCCAGCCGTCGTCGAGTGGACCTTCTAGAAGAAAGACAGGTATTTGTTCCGGGGACTGAGATCTCAAGGGGGTAGTTTGGGTGATTAGGGACCAACCCCCCCCCTTCCGAAGACACTCGAAGTTGGATCCGAAGATTAAGAAGATTCAGTTTGGTAAGTGGTTTGTACTTGTAGTTATTAAGTTAGGTTAGTATATAGGGCCCCGTAGCTCCCTACATAAGTTACGGTGGTAGCAGTCTGCGTATAGTTTAAGTTAGGTTCTAGTCGGACAGACGTAGTGCCGTGTCAAGTTCTTACCGTTATTTCGATTTACCGCCATTTTAAGATCCGGTCTGTTTTTAAGACCCGGTCTTTTCCGGTACAGAATCTTCCCGCCACTTCGTTTGTCCCGGATTCTCTGCGCACAAGCACTAAGGAAGGAATTTTGGAAATTCAACCCCTAAGGGGTTAAAAATGGGGTTCAAAGTTTGTATGAAACTTCGCCATTTTTGACGCGAGATATATGAAACCTTATATTTTCGTTCTTGGTTTATAACATATAATGATGAAATCATTGGTTTTTGAAAGTTGTACCCCTAAAGGCGTAAAACCGTATAAATAAAACAGATTGGGAAATCAACGCAGAGACGAAACCGCTGAATGTAGTATCTTGAAATTTTGCACAGAGGTTCGTTATATAGCGTAAGTGAGCACTAAGAAAGGAATTTTGGAAATTCAACCCCTAAGGTGGTAAAAAAGGGGTTGGAAGTTTGTATGAAAATTCGCCATTTTTATAGCGAGACTTAGAAAACCTTACATTTACAATCTTTTACGGTCTTGATTAATATAATTGTTTGTAATATAATGGGTGAAACGAAACGCAGGCGTTTCCCATTGTCGCCGCTAGGCGCGGCCGGGGTTCTCACACTGCTCGTGAATGGCGTCGCGGTCGACCGCCATTGTCCGGTGCTATATCGGTTTGTTTTTAATACGCGGAGAGGTCCCGCGTCATTTTGTCTTAAGCCACGTTGAGTGTTAATTAGTTTGAGTTATAATTGTGAATTTCCTTTTTGTTAAATAACTATTAAGTTTGTGTTTGTGTAACCCGTTATTGTGACTTTTTCCTGTGAGATGTGAAACGTGGCTGGTCGCTCACATCTACCTGTTGCCGAGCCAACTTCGGGAAGAAATCTATTTATTTGTTCTGGGGAATTGAGATCTCATGGGTTAGGTAGGGTGATTAGGGATCCCCCCTTTCCGAAGACATTCAAGATTGGATCCGAAGAGCAAGAAGATTCAGTTTGGTAAGTGCAACCTTGAGTTTGTAGGTAGTTGTAGTTATTAAGTTAGGTTTAATATATAGGGTTCTGTAGTTCCCGTTATAAACTATGGTGGTAGCAGTCTGCGTATAGCTTAAGTTAGTTAGGGTCTAGTCGGACAAACGTGGTGCCGCGTGGAGATTTTTTCCCGGTACTTATTTTTACCGGTGGGTTTTTTCCCGGCAAAGTTTCGGTACAGAATCTTCCCGCCACTTGGTTTGTCCGGAATCTCTGCGCACATTTTCTGGTAGCAGAGCGTAGTTGTCCTACCCTCTATTTGTTCGTTTGTAAAAAATAATTAATTGTTTTTTGGTTGTGACTTGACGCGATGGCGAAGGTCTCCAATGCTAAGGCGACACTCGCCAACGAACTGAGATGGTTTGTGACGGCCGGAGGACTCCTGTCCCGGAAGGACAGGGAGGGCGCCACACTGCTAAGAGCGGATCACCTCCACTCACGATTGAGTAGCGCGGAAGCGGCCATGGCGGTGCTTACCGAAGCCGAACTTGCCGCGGAGGTCTATACAGGTCACATGGCGGATATGGACCAGGTCCTGAATCTCCACGATGATATCGCGGAGGCGGCGGCCGCAATAAGGGCGAGACAGGCTGGCGGACCAGCCCCTCGCACACCTGTTAGACAGGAAGGACCAGCGGTTACTGGTCGGCTCCCCACCCTTCAGCTGTCCCACTTTGGGGGTAGGATGGAGGAGTGGGTAGCCTACAAAAATATGTTTGAGTCCCTGGTCGTAGCACGACAGGATTTGTCGAAGGCCCAGAAGATGGCCTACCTCCTCTCCACTCTGGAGGATGAAGCGCGGTCGCTCATCCAGCACCTCCGGGTGGAGGACGACCAGTACGATACGGCTTGGGAGTTATTGAACTCCCGCTACCAAAATTTACGTTTGTTAGCGGATGCGCACGCCGCACAGTTGATGGCCCTGCCCAAGGTGGCCAACAGGGCACAGTTGCGCCTGCAGTTGCTCACGCCCGTTACAGTGGCCTGTAACGCGCTCCGCACACTGGGGCTGCCGGTGGACCAATGGTCCTTTTTGCTGGTGCACATTGTATTGGGCAAATTACCCAATGACATCCGCTCACAGTTTGAGCGCGAGAATGCGGAGCGGGACAGCACCACCCTACCAACATTCACTGACTTGGTGAAGTTTTTGGAGTTTGAGGCACGGGCCGCTGAGAATACCATGACGGACTCAGCGCCATCCAGAGCGCCTGAACGTAGGCCCTTGGAACCCTCATGGAGAGGTAAGCCCCAACAGGGACGACAACCGCCACCGCGTGGAGCTGGTGTGCGGGTTGCACACACGGCAGCAGTCGCGGGGGACGCGGACTGCCTGCAATGTGGCCGGATGGGCCACAGCCTGCTGCAATGCAGGGACTGGCAGAGACTGCCAGTACAAGATCGGCGCCGCATGGCAAGGCGGCATGAACTTTGCTTTTATTGTTTGGGCGGTCACTATGCACGTGACTGTCCCAGAGCCATACCATGCAGTGCATGCCGTGGGCTGCACCACGTGATGCTCTGCATGAACCGGAACGGGGATGGCCCCCGGTTGTTGAGGCAGGGGTCCCCTATGGGCGGGGGCGCTCCTGCGCGAAGCCCTCCACCATCGGACGGAGGACGCGGCTTCGCTCGTCGCACCCCCCTCGGGAGGGGGGTCGCGTAACTGCGCGGGTCTTGGCGGACCGGGACCACGCGCCCCAAGGTCATGGCCAGTATGTGGCTGGCCAGGCCCCGGATAGGGCCCCCATGGGCGGGGGCCCTAGATCGGACGTGAGAGTGGGGACACCCCCTCCACGCGGGTTACCAATACCCAACACATGCAGCCGCAGCGGTTTTCTCCGCCGCTGCACGAGTACCCACGGCTGGAGTACCACCCGCCATACTATAGGTATTGCAGGGCCGCGGGCTATGCCCCCCCTCAGGTAGGGATGTGCACTCGCCCGCCATACTATCCGGGTCAGTGGCGCGCCCCTGGTTTGGAGAGAGTGGGGAGCCCGTAACTAGCTTGCTCCCTTGCTGGGACAGAGCCGCGGACGGTTCTGCTCCCTACCGCGGTGGTCCGCGTATGGGGTCGTGGGGGGGAAGCCATGAATTTGAGAGCTCTGTTGGACTCAGGGGCTCAAAGCAGTTTGGTTACCACTCGAGTGGCACGCCAGTTAGGTTTAGTCGTGGAAGACTCGCCTGTGCCACTTCTTGGAGTTGGTGGCATACAAGTGAAGTGTCTGACGGGCCAGACACTTGTCACCTTTTCTTCGCTGAAGTCCTCCACAATGAGGATCACGACTTCGGCTATGGTAATGGATACCATTGCGGGTTGGCACCCCTCGACAGAGATACCGCCGGGTGTGTTGTCTTTGGTTTCGGGTCTGGATTTGGCCGACCCCTTTGTCTTTCATCCTGGCCCAGTGGACTTGCTCCTGGGCTCGGACGTATTGGGTTGGATTTTGTTGGGTACCCAGAAAGCTCTGGGTTCGTCTTCACTGATGGCAGTGTCTACTATCTTTGGTTTCGCCCTGATGGGCCCTGTGTTTGATAATAGCACCGTGGAGGAGCCACCGGTCGTCGCATCTGCGTCCTTGGCCAAGACCATGCAAAGGTTTTGGGAGGTGGAGGAGCCACCTATGAGTTCCAGGATGGATCCGGAACACGCTGAGTGCGAAGCCCTTTTTCGATCGACCACGGAGAGGTTGCCCTCCGGTCGGTTTGTAACTAGGTTACCCTTTGTTGCCTCTCGTCCTAGCCTAGGGCAAAGTAGGGCGCTTGCGGAGAAACGACTGCTGTCCATGGAGCGACGCATGCAGCGTGACCACGTACTTCGCGATAAATATATTGAATTTATGCGCGAGTACGAGGATTTGGGTCACATGTCTCCGGCTCGAGTTGATTGGAGCTCAACTGAGCATTATTTTTTGCCCCACCACGCGGTGGTGAAGGCCTCAACAGGCAAATTGAGGACCGTCTTCGATGGGTCCGCACCCACTTCGAACGGGGTTTCGTTGAATCTGTGTTTGCTTTCGGGTCCCAAATTGCATAGGGACATAATTGACATCATCTTGAACTTTAGAAGACATCAAGTGGTTTTTGGTGCGGACATCCGGATGATGTTCCGCCAGACAGTCATACATCCTGAGGACAGGCGATTCCAGTTGATACTCTGGCGTGAGCGCCCTGAGGATCCTGTGACGGTGTATGAACTCAACACAAACACGTATGGTTTGAAATCTAGTCCCTATATCGCCATCAGATCATTGCTTGAATTGGCAGAGCGGGAACGGATCCGCTTTCCCCGTGGGGCTTCCGTGCTGTCACGTGACTTGTATGTTGATGACGTGTGCACCGGAGCCCAAAGTATTGAGGAGGCCCTCCTACTGCGGGATGAATTGATCGAAATATTGAAGACAGGTGGCTACGAGCTACGTAAGTGGTTGTCCAATGAGCCTAGAGTTCTAGAAGGGATCCCGGAGGATCACCAACAGAACCCTCACCTGTTTGAGGATGTGGATGATCCCAACAGGATAGCGGTGCTGGGCATGCAGTACCAGCCGCTAACCGATATTTTTACATTCCAAGTGGACTTGGAAATACCAAAGGTCTGGACTAAGAGAACGGTGTTGTCAGTAATAGCTCGTATGTTTGATCCAAGCGGTTGGATCAGTCCAGTAATATTCTCTGCGAAGTGTCTTCTTCAGAGACTTTGGACTTTGGGCGTCTCGTGGGACGAGCCGCTGTTTGGTCCTCCATTGGATGATTGGCTCGAGTTGTTTTCATCGATTAAGGAAGTCAATCGGATTGCCTTGCCTCGTCGAATATTGCCCCCCGGGAAATATCGAGCCAGCCTGCATGGCTTTTGTGACGCGTCGGAGCGAGGCTACGCCGCGTCAGTCTATATGCGGACAGTTGACGCCGATGGCCGGGTCAATGTCTCGCTTTTGTTAGGGAAGAGCAAGGTCGCCCCCATCAGGACTAGGCTGACTATTCCCAAGCTTGAGTTGAGTGGAGCTCACCTTCTCTCTAAATTGTTGCATCACGTTGCATGTGAGCTGGCGGCCACGGTCGAGATACGGGACATCTTCGCCTGGTCGGATAGCCAGGTCGCGCTTGCATGGTTGCGCGCGGCCCCACATACCTTGGAGGTTTTTGTGGGAAATCGGGTTTCCCAAATCCAGAATATCGGAATTGATATAACATGGAGACATGTGCCGGGAGAGCTTAACCCAGCGGACTGTGCTTCCCGAGGTTGTACGGCACCAGAATTGGTGTCACACCCGCTCTGGTGGGGCCCAGAGTGGCTGATGGGATCAGAAACTTCCTGGCCTGTCTGTCAGACAGATGTTACTTCTTTGAGTTTGACTGGGCTCCGTGTACATGCTGTAGTCGCTGAGACGACGTCGGAGCCGGATTGGCTACTTGCTCGGTATAGCAGCTTGGATAAGCTTCTGGGTGTTACCAGTTGGATTAAGCGTTTCATACATAATTGTAGAAACCCACAGGAAAAGCGGTTGGAGCCGATTGCAGGTGCAGAAGAGCGCCGGAGCGCATTGTTGCATTGGTCCGTGTCGTGCAGACCGGACGGTTTGAGTCAGAGCTTCATATTTTGCGCGACGCACGCGCTAAGTTGAAGGGCGCGGTCGCTCGTTTGAACCCGTACATCGACTCGGATGGGCTTCTTCGGGTTGGAGGCAGGCTCCGGAAGGCGGATCTTCCATATGAGACTCGCCATCCTCTGTTGTTGCCCAAGGGCGGACCCTTGGTGCAGCTTTTGGTGTCTGATCGACACATTCGTAACGCCCATGCTGGGTGCAATGCTTTGCTGGCTATTTTGCAACGCGAATTTTGGATTTTGTCTGCCCGAAGAGCAATCCGTAGTGTTCTGTTTCGATGTATTGCATGTTATAGGTTGAAGGCATCCACGATGCAACCACAGATGGGTGATTTGCCCGCTGATCGAATCCGACCTTCGAGACCGTTTGACGGCGTTGGAACCGATTTTGCCGGTCCCTTTTCGATCAAGGCTTCTCCCTTTCGTAATGCCCGTATTGTGAAGGGCTATTTGTGTGTATTTGTTTGTTTGGCCACCAAGGCTGTCCATTTGGAGGTGGTATCGGCTCTGACTACGGAGGCCTTCGTCGCCGCGTTGGATCGCTTTGTTTCGCGTCGAGGTCTACCTTCCCTTATTAGGTCTGATAAAGGCACAAACTATAAGGGAACTGTAAATTATCTTAAGGATGTTTCTGTGTTTATTGATAAAAATTGTACTAGTTTAAGTCAAATTGCTGCCCAAAGGGGAATAACCTGGAAGTTTAGTCCCCCAAGTTGCCCCCATTGGGGAGGGATTTTTGAAGCGGCTGTGAAATCCGCAAAGACCCACCTCCGCCGCATTATCGGAGAAACGGCTCTAACTTTTGAAGAGCTGGCCACAGTGTTTTGTAAAGTTGAGGCGGTCCTCAACTCTCGTCCTCTCTGTCCGCTATCTCCAGATCCAAATGACTTGGAAGCTCTCACCCCTGGTCATTTTTTGGTGGGAGGGCCTTTAAATGCCCTGCCCGAATACCCTTGGAAGGATGAACGCGTATATCGGTTGTCGCGTTTTCAAATGTTGCAGCAAATGAGCCAGGACTTTTGGCGTCGCTGGTCGCTTGAATATTTGCATTTGCTGCAGCAAAGAGTGAAGTGGACAGACAGGACTGAGCCTCCCAGGGAGGGTGATTTAGTATTGTTAAAAGAGGCAAATTTGCCCTCATTGCTTTGGCGACGAGCTCGCATATTACGTTTGATTCTTGGCGGAGACGGCACTCCGCGTGTGGCTGAGGTGTTGGTCGACGGTTCGATTTTAAGGAGAGGTGTGACCTCTCTCGCCCGCCTTCCCGTAGAGTAAGCTAGCGGTCTGCTTCTCAGACCGGGACGGGGGGATGTTTGTAATATAATGGGTGAAACGAAACGCAGGCGTTTCCCATTGTCGCCGCTAGGCGCGGCCGGGGTTCTCACACTGCTCGTGAATGGCGTCGCGGTCGACCGCCATTGTCCGGTGCTATATCGGTTTGTTTTTAATACGCGGAGAGGTCCCGCGTCATTTTGTCTTAAGCCACGTTGAGTGTTAATTAGTTTGAGTTATAATTGTGAATTTCCTTTTTGTTAAATAACTATTAAGTTTGTGTTTGTGTAACCCGTTATTGTGACTTTTTCCTGTGAGATGTGAAACGTGGCTGGTCGCTCACATCTACCTGTTGCCGAGCCAACTTCGGGAAGAAATCTATTTATTTGTTCTGGGGAATTGAGATCTCATGGGTTAGGTAGGGTGATTAGGGATCCCCCCTTTCCGAAGACATTCAAGATTGGATCCGAAGAGCAAGAAGATTCAGTTTGGTAAGTGCATCCTTGAGTTTGTAGGTAGTTGTAGTTATTAAGTTAGGTTTAATATATAGGGTTCTGTAGTTCCCGTTATAAACTATGGTGGTAGCAGTCTGCGTATAGCTTAAGTTAGTTAGGGTCTAGTCGGACAAACGTGGTGCCGCGTGGAGATTTTTCCCGGTACTTATTTTTACCGGTGGGTTTTTTCCCGGCAAAGTTTCGGTACAGAATCTTCCCGCCACTTGGTTTGTCCGGAATCTCTGCGCACAATAATATAACGATCCACTCACTGATTTTTACAAATTTTACACGAAGTTATGTTAATGAAATTTTTGTCATCTGTATATATAAAATCGTTAATGACTGATTTTTGCGATCACCGCAGAGACGAAACTACTAAACATATTGACTTGAAATTTCGCATATTGGTTTATTGTATAGCATAGGTGAGCACTAAGGAAGGAATTTTGGAAATTCAACCCCTAAGGGGTTAAAAATGGGGTTCAAAGTTTGTATGAAACTTCGCCATTTTTGACGCGAGATATATGAAACCTTATATTTTCGTTCTTGGTTTATAACATATAACGATGCAATCATTGGTTTTTGAAAGTTGTACCCTTAAAGGCGTAAAACCGTATAAATAAAACAGATTGGGAAATCAACGCAGAGACGAAACCGCTGAATGTAGTATCTTGAAATTTTGCACAGAGGTTCGTTATATAGCGTAAGTGAGCACTAAGAAAGGAATTTTCGATATTCAACCCCTAAGGTGGTAAAAAAGGGGTTGGAAGTTTGTATGAAAATTCGCCATTTTTATAGCGAGACTTAGAAAACCTTACATTTACAATCTTTTACGGTCTTGATTAATATAATATAACGATCCACTCACTGATTTTTACAAATTTTACCCGAAGTTATGTTAATGAAATTTTTGTCATCTGTATATATAAAATCGTTAATGACTGATTTTTGCGATCACCGCAGAGACGAAACTACTAAACATATTGACTTGAAATTTCGCATATTGGTTTATTGTATAGCATAGGTGAGCACTAAGGAAGGAATTTTGGAAATTCAACCCCTAAGGAGTTAAAAATGGGGTTCAAAGTTTGTATGAAACTTCGCCATTTTTGACGCGAGACATATGAAACCTTACATTTTCGTTCTTGGTTTATAACATATAACGATGAAATCATTGGTTTTTGAAAGTTGTACCCCTAAAGGCGTAAAATCGTATAAATAAAACTTATTGGGAAATCAACGCAGAGACGAAACCGCTGAACGTAGTACCTTGAAATTTTGCATAGAGGTTCGTTATATAGCGTAAGTGAGCACTAAGAAAGGAATTTTCGATATTCAACCCCTAAAGGAGAAACAAGATAACAGTGGTCGACTATACCATACGAATTCATTCCTTTGGGACATTGAATAAATGGCTGAAATTTTTACAGGAGTTAGGTTACTACAGTTTGTTTGGAACACAAAAAGATTTCTTATTTAAGTGAAATTCACGCGGGCGAAGCCGCGGGTAACAGCTAGTATACTAATAATATTATAAATGTGAAAGTTAAGATGTGAGTTTGTGAGGATGTTTGTTACTCAATCACGCAAAATCTACTGGACGGATTTTGATGAAATTTGGTATACGGGTAGAAAAATACCGGGATACTTTTTATCCCGAATTTCCCACTAGAGCGAAGCCCCGGGGCGTGGCTAGTAGCTTCATAATTTCTCTTACGTCTACTTATTTATATAAAAACAGTCGGATTAATTTGAATACATATGTATCAAAAGTATGACAATTATTTTATACTAGCTGTCGCCCGCGGCTTCGCCCGCGTGAGTTTTGCTTAGATGAAAAATCTTTTTATGTTCCAAACTGTTTCAGATGTTTTGGATTTTCGTTTTGAGGTATAAGGAACACATTAGCAGACAGCACTAGGTTCCCACAGTATTTACAAATCAATATATATATAAGTATAATAGTTATATGTGCTGTTCGTGGACGAAAATAAAATAAAAATGAGAATTCACGAACAGCACATGCCAAAATATTAAATTGTGCTGTTCGTGGACAAGGCCTTGTGCTGTTCGCGTTTGTGCTGTTCGGATTAGTGCTCTAAGTGGACTACCTCTTCGTTTTTTATACGTCTACAGAAAATGTTCATCAGATTAATCAAGTTTTGCTAAGGCGCCATTTCCATATATGTTATAGTGTAGCTGGTCTCTTGTAGTTCTTCATCAGATGTTCCAGATCTTCAATTTTTATACGTCAGTAGAAAATGCTCATCAGGTTGAACGACTTTTGTTAAGGCACCATTTCCATATTTCTTATAGTTTAGCTGTTCTGTTATGGTTCTTCATCAGGTGTTCCAGTTTTCAAAATCAATTATAGCCTATATGTTGCCCAGACTTTATAGCTATACAACAAAAAAAGTTTCATTCAAATCCGTCCAGTAGTTTTTGCGAGAAATGCGTACATACATACAGACAGACAGACAAGAAATTCCAAAAATTTTTTTTTGCTTTCTTTTGTTCTTTTTAAGTGTCCCTCTATGAATTTTAATCAAAAATACTAAATGTAAAGACAAAATATTTTTACTGTTTTATTATATGTATAGATAATACAAACGTACTTTGATATAATTACAGCCAGCCAATTTGCTTACGATGCAATTTTAATTGACATAAGTCAATAAATCAGGATAATAATTATCGTAAGTTTTTAATGATCACGGTAAAAAAGAATTATAATTTTAAATACGTATTAAACACTAGCTGTCGCCCGCGGCTTCGCCCGCGTGAGTTTCGCTTAGATAAAAAATCTCTCTTGGAGCTTTTCATCAGATGTTCCAGATCTTCAATTTTTATACGTCAGCAGAAAATGCTCATCAGGTTGAACGATTTTTAATAAGGCGCCATTTCCATATATGTTATAGTGTAGCTGGTCTCTTGCAGTTCTTCATCAGATGTTCCAGATCTTCAATTTTTATACGTCATCAGAAAATGCTCATCAGGTTGAACGACTTTTGTTAAGGCACCATTTCCATATTTCTTATAGTTTAGCTGTTCTGTTAAGGTTCTTCATCAGGTGTTCCAGTTTTCAAAATAAATTATAGCCTATATGTTGCCCAGGCTTAATAGCTATACAACAAAAAAAGTTTCATTCAAATCCGTCCAGTAGTTTTTGCGTGAAACGCGTACATACATACAGACAGACAGACAAGAAATTCCAAAAATTTTTTTTTGCTTTCTTTTGTTCTTTTTAAGTGTCCCTCTATCCATTTTAGTCAAAAATACTAAATGTACAGACAAAATATTTTTACTGTTTTATTATATGTATAGATAAAAATCAGCTAGTTAATACTACATTGTAAGTTATCATTGTACAGCTAACTGTACATTTTACAAAAAATAAACTTGAGTGGCAAAACCACAAAAATTTTATAATATTTATCGAAGTACCGAATTTCCTTTGAATGTATGGAATATTAATTAGGTACCGAATTAACTCTAGGGACGAATTTACAATACTAGTTGACTTATTTGATGGTTGATTTTTAAGGAACGAGCATTGATATATTTTTTAACTAAAACATCAGAATCAATAGTTAGTGAGATTTTTGAATTATGTACTTCGCAAGTTTGCCAAGATGGCGTGTGATTTATGACGTGACCCTTGGGATCCCATGTACACACATATTAGATACACGGTAGAACTTTATTAAATTACCTGTACCTATTAATTATGTACATAAATTTTGCAGTACAAAATTGAGCACATATAGTATGAAAAGTTTGTGCTTTGAAGAAGATAAATAAATAATAATAAATTAATATATGTACGGACAAATCACACAGATTGAGTTAGCCCCAAGGAAGAGACTTGTGTTATGGGATTCTAACTCAACGATATAACTGTAACATTAACTTAAATATATACCTAGTTTAATACAAAAATATGATTATGGCACATAGTTAAAAAATACTCGGTATAAATCTGGTTGCTTTTATTTTATCGAAATTTCAATAAACTGGATCACTACTGGCCAAAAAGAGATATTCCTTTCAGAGATTCCAACTTTGGTGCTATTGAAATCAATGCAATTCGAATCGGTGCTCTTGTATTGATAAACTAGCCTGTGCCCGCGACTTCTACCGCGCGTAATTTACTATTGTTTATATCTCAGGTTCTAAGCAGCGTATCAAGATGAAACTTACGTCAGATTTTAAACTAGACCTTCAAAAATACAACAGTGAAAACCGCAAAAAAATAGATCCAGTAGTTTTTACAAACAAACAGACAGAAAGACAGACAGACAATAATTCTATAAAAATGGTTTTCGCTTCTATTGGCCCTATGAAGACCCCTCATAGTACAGACCAGTTACAGTTTTACTATATGTATTGACCACTAGCTCCCTTCAAACAAAAGCCTCATCATAGAAACGTATACGCAATTAGTTACTTTTATAGACCATAAACAGCGGGGAGTCTTGAAACGTACCCAAAAAGATATCAACCAAATGTTTTCTCTTCATTGTTCAATGTGTATTTCCGTTTACTGCGTTACATTTCACTCAATTTTAATTTAAAGGGCATTGAATGAAAATTACAGAGAACAACAATAGCTGGCAATTAAGGAAATCAAATAAAATTCAATAGGAAACATTTGTTGAAAATTGCTAAACCCTAAGCCGAAAGGGCCCAATTTGCATTTTATTAGCATGAGATCGGAATAAAAATGTGTTTATTCTGGAGTGGGCTGGCGATGGGCCCCCATAAAGAGATCGAGTAGCTATGTGGATAAAAACCAATGTTATGTTTGAAACGTATTTCACAACTCAAATGGGATTTTGCTGTAACGAAATAATATAAGAGCTTGAAAATACAAAGTCTCTTGAATTTAATGAATATTTTAATCGGAACGTTGGAATTTTTGGATTGCCAGTTAGAGCTTTTTGTAAAACTTTAAACTCTTTAAGCGCAAGTTGAGTGTGGTAATTTGAAATTCATCGGAGAAAATTGTCATAGGTTTGTCCTTGAAATTTATCTATCATTGACTTTTCTTTGTGTTAGTTTTATAAGGTTCCATACAAAAATGAAAAACGGAACCCTCGTGCATCTGTCTGTCCGTCCGTCTGTCACAGCTCTCTGATCTCCGAAACTACTGGGCCTACAATTTAAAAAAAATACAAAATATAGTTCATTGCTTGTAGATTACAGGAATACCAACAAGAATTGAAATTGTACGGAACCCTCTCCACGCGAGTTCAACTCGCATTTGGCCGGTTTTTTTGTAATAATGTCCTATTAGATTCAATAAAATTATGGATCAATAGTTCCGTATGTATTTCACTTATAAATGTTATTTTAATCAAGTTATTATAATAAATTAAAAACTAAAATACAAGCTAAATTAAAATACCTACTAAAATTAAAAACTAAAGAATACAAAAAAAAATTATAATTACAAGTTGTAAAGCCCCTCAAGAGCGTAGCCCCGCGGCAACGTGCCCAAAAGGCTGGCTGCATTGCCAAGTTGTATGGCAATGCTTAGCCTTTGGCCAAAGAAGCTGCCAGCCCGTTGGTCACGGGATACCTCGACCAGCCTTTTTGAAATAAAAATAAAAAGCTGGTGAGCTGATGGACCCCATGGACCCAACGTTTCCACCCCAAAAGGCTCAAAAATGTAGTTATTGCCAATAACCACATATTTGCGCCTTTTGAGGCTCTCTGCTTCCGTTGCTGCTGCACCGGCCTTGGATTTGGTGGCCTGGAGATGAGATGGCGCCAGTGTGTCAACGCAGGTAGCGTCCCACACAAGCGGCCGCCCCAACCTCCAAGGCACCAAAGTCATACCATCCGGTCTCTTGCCATCATCCCGCGCCAACCCATTACAATTAATATTAAGCGTTGTAAAATCATTCAAACAAACCACAAATCTATTGGGAACTTTTGAACTTCGTACATCTAGAAGTTCGTAAGCTGGTTGTGGTGGAATCCGATTAGTTCCGTATCCAAGGATGTTGCTCCAACTACCTAATGTTAGTACAGTCACGAGCAATGAATTATCCAATTTTAGACCCTTGTACCCTTTTATCCCATTGTATTAAGGATCGCAGTGTTTACATATTAATGCTCGTGACTGTACAATCAACTCTATGTCGAGTTGCATGTTCCTCTATCATGTATCTCTATTCTGTGTTAATAACGTCGAATTTGCTATAAGTTTGGGTACGTTGATGTGCTGTCGACTGTGTGAGATGTGATGTGAAACTTGACTAACTAATAAGGCGAGACGCGTATCTATATTTGTTTATTTAAATTTTATCATTTTATCGTTGTCTGCATTCGAATGTGACATCATTCACAAGATTGTTATATACACACTTTTTAACGTGGTATAAGTTTCTGAACACTTTGGATACATAACTATGGAATCCTTCTCGTAGCAGAAACGATAAGGAATTTAGTTATTTATTTAGGTATATAATTATGGTTACGAAATGAAACGATTGCCAAACGGGACCAAGTTGTTATTTAATTTTTTATCTAGCTAAGTATAAGAACTTTTTTATGACTTAGGATAACCCTTTTTGTTAACTTTTGCGTTTGCTGAGTAAGTATATGATGGTCAACGAAATAGTGCAAATATCTTAAGCTCTCGTCCATTTAGCTCCGAATTGGTGAAATAAGCGCAATAAAATCGCTTCTGAGGATTTATAGAAGCCAAACGTCCTCGATATTGCTACAGTAAATAATATCTTTCGTTAAAAGGGTCTTTTTATAGGCACCCTTTCGTTTTACGCGACGATTATGTCATTTTTATGATCGTTTGACGGCTTCGCGTATTTTATTGACAAACAAACGGAATTAATAAACTATAAATTCCAAATTGTTATCGTGTTGGCGGGAAGTTTTCGTTTTGTCATACCAAGTACTATTATGCTTTTGCCCACTAATAAACTGGTTGGAACATAAAGTAAAAAAAAAAAATGATATTTGTTTTTTCTACGTCTATGGGTTGGAAAGGATCTAGCCGATTAGGGGTGGAATTTCCAAAATTCTTTTCTCAGAGCTAACTTACGCTCATAAAGTTAGAAGAAAAAAGTTTTTTTTCTATGATGGACATAGAAAAAAAAATCAAATCTTTCTTTCTACGCCACGCTATACAGGGATATTTGTATTAAACGCAAAACCTTCTTAGGGGTGAAAGTACTCATGAAATCTCAAAAAAAAAATCAGCTGTTCCATACATTTTGGGCGAGTAGGTATTGCAAATTGTATGGAACAGCTGATTTTTTTTTTGAGATTTCAGAGTCGGTCCCATACAAAAAGATGTTCATATTTACGAGTACTTTCACCCCTAGGAAGGTTTTGCGTTTATTACAAATAACCCTGTATAAACTTCTATGTAAAAATTCGAAAAATTTCTACGTTCAGCGATCTGCTCTGCGTTGATATGTCAGTCAGTCATCCAATTTTCTACCTACGTATAGATTTATAGGTAAGCCAGAGTATCGTCTCCCAACCCAGCAAAACGGTAGTCCATTAAGGCTAATGCGATCTTTTTTGTGAACCGTGGGCCGATTTTCTTACACGTAGCTAGCAGAAAGCGGGAAAAATAGCGGATAAATCATCAGCTGATAAAGACGATAATTAATTACGAATCGGAAAGGTTGCGTCATTAGGAACACTGTTTGATCCGTCATTTAGATCATTGTCTGTCATTACGAATCCTTTAGATACTAACACACGAGTAATATTTATGAATTTGTCAGAACGATTCATCAGTGTTTATAACATCGAATTTCATTTAAAATTAAACTATAGAAAAATACGAGAAGAACAATATTTTGGACTTATTTTCAACTTATTTCGGATTTTTGTGCATCTCAGATGCAGTTAGTACTAAAGTACTCTTATATATGCTCATGTATATGCTGCTCGCATGCATCTTATTTCTATAAGAGAGTACTTTAAGAACAATATCAATTTTTAGACTATTTCATTATAGTCATTCATAATAGTCAACAAGTTGTATAGGAATAAACTCGAAGTAAACTAAAAGGACTTAGTTCAAACGTCCGATTCAGTCATAATAGATTCTACCAACGCATTCGTAGCACTTTGCTGTAGAGCACCATCAAGATTGATAAATATATGACCACACTAGTCTGACGTGAGCAGAGTGTAATGCGAGGCAATCGCAATAGAAGCTTCTTCGATTATAGAAGCAAGAAAGACATGTGGTGGCGTGGTGATGATGGGTGACCGACCGGGAAGGTACTCACATTAAAACAGCAGCACTATGTATTATCCTCATTGTATTTATCTTATGAATACATAGAAAAATAACGTTTAACACTTATCTCATTTTAAATTAAAATTAATTATTAAAATATGTCTAGACACGATGGAACGCCATGGCAAAGAGAAAGAGGCCAGAGAGTAGGGAGTGTTACCATAGACAAATAAAAAAAAATAATTAAAGCGTACTACACACAATTATTCAACACTTCCCCTTACGCTTTAAATAACAACATGCCATACATTTACAAAAAAAAAATACATGCTCCAAATCAAACAATGCAAATACACACTCTAAAGGATCATGCTATACTATACATAATTGTTTTATAAAACCTGAATGTTTCTTAGAACTTAGCGGTTTGGTAAGTACATCTGCTACCATGTTTTCTGTCTGCAAATATTTTACAGAAATAACATTTTCTTTGATTAAGTCCTTAACATAGTGGTATCGGAGATCTATGTGTTTTGTTCTTTTATGACAATTCTCTTTTGCTTTCTAATAGTTTTAAGGCACTTTGATTATCATTGTAAACAAGACAATCTAATTTCAAACACAAGATCTCAGAAATAAAACTTTGAATGAATTTAATATCTTTACATACATCTGCTATGGCTAGATATTCTGCCTCTGTGCTTGACAAAGCTACACAACGCTGTTTGCGTGACTCCCAATTTATGACATTATTCCCTAGCTTTACAATATAACCAGTATAGGACTTACGGTCCGTTATATCATTAGCCCAATCTGCGTCTGTATAAGCTACCAAACTCAATTTATTACTTCTTAAATATAATAAGCCGTAATCAATTGTTCCCGCTAAATAGCGCAGAATACGCTTAGCTGCCTGCCAATGACTCTTATTATGACAATTATTAAATTGACTTAACTGGCTACATGCATAGGCTATATCCGGCCTTGTACAAACAGCTAAATACATAAGTGAGCCAAGCAACTGTCTGAATCTATCATTACCTTCATGAACATTTATCTCATCACCTTTTGACAATTTACAATTCAACGGCATAGGTGTAGATACAGTTTTACAGTTATTCATACCAAACCGCACTAATAATTTTTTAATATAATCAGTTTGGTCAAGTTTTAAAATACCTTTTGACTTATCTCTTGTTACATTTATGCCCAGGCAGCTTTTCAATGGACCAAGGTTCTTTACATCAAATTCTTTTTCTAACAATTTTACCAAATCTTTTTGTATGACACTATTCATACTACTAAAAATATAAAAATCGTCTACATACAATGCAATAATGGTTATATCAGTATCTTGTTTCTTAACATACACACATGGTTCACATTTGCTTTGTATAAAACTGTTACTTATTAATAAATCATGAACCTTGCTATTCCACATCTTACTAGCTTGTTTTAATCCATATATGCTTTTTTGTAACAAACAAACCTTGGAGTTATCACCATTATCAAACCCTACAGGTTGCTCCATAAATAAAGTTTCATCTAAACTGCCATTCAGAAAAGCTGTTTGAACATCAATATGATTTATACAAAAATCTAATTCATTAGCTAAGGAAAATAAAATCCTTAGCGTTGAGTGTCTGACTACAGGGAGAAAGTTTCACTATAATCAACCCCATATTTCTGTGTAAATCCTGGCAACCAAACGCGCTTTGTATTTACAAAAGTTCCCTGAAGCATCATATTTACGCTTAAAAACCCACTTATTCTTAACAACATTATGATTTTTTGGTCTATCAACAATCTTCCAAACTCTGTTGGAGATAAGTGAGTCATACTCACACTGCATTGCAGAACGCCATTCCTTGGCATCTGAACAAGAGATAGCTTCCTCATAGCTGGATGGTTCTTCATCGTCATATACTAACAAAGACATGTCATAATCACCATACCTCACCGGTGGAACAGAACGAGTACTGCGTACAGGGCGAGTGCGAGACTCCACCCGCGCACTCTCAGACTCACGTTCTTCCCCTCGAATGGACGCGTCAGGCGATGACGAAGTCAGAGACTCGTGGCTCGCCGACGACGAGTCTGCACAGCGAGACTCATTCTCACTGCCTGTGCAGTATCGCTCCTCATCCAGGGTATCTGAAACAGAACCATCATTAATATCATTCTCATTATTATTTAGTTCATTAGAATTATTTCCACTAAATTCATAAATATTTAATTCATTAATTTGACTAGACTCATTAATATTATTATTTTCTAATATGTCATTATTAAAAATTAAATCATTGCTCTTGCCATCTAAAAATATTCCACTATAAATATTATTTCCATCATGACTAGAATTTCCATTAAATAAGTGTTCCAAAAATGCAACATTCCTCGACAACAAAACTTTACTAGGATTCATTGGATCAGACAACCTATAACCTTTAGTAGTTTCGCTATAACCTACAAAAACATATGGTTTACTCTTAGCATCAAGCTTACCACGCTTATGCTCAGGTTCCAAAGAATAAGCAACACAGCCAAAAACTTTCAAGTGGCTCAGATCCACCTTAGATCCTGTCCACAACTGCTCAGGAATTTGTCCAGCCAAAGCCGCAGTAGGGGACCTATTTTTCAAATAAATTGCAGTATTGACCGCCTCTCCCCAATAACGTTTGCTGAGACCAGACTCCTGCAGCATACAACGCACCTTTTCCATCAGCGTCCTATTAAGGCGCTCAGAAACACCATTTTGCTGTGCCGTATAAGGAACCGTTGTCTGATGTACTATTCCCTCCTTTCTTAAAAATCCAGAAAACTTAGAGTTAACATACTCACCACCGTTGTCGGAACGTAAGCATTTAATCTTCTTGCCTGTTTGTCTCTCAACCAAAGCTTTAAAAGTAATAAATTTGGAAAATACCTCAGATTTGTGTTTCATCAAATATCCAAATGACTTCCTTGTGTGATCGTCAGTAAACGTTACCAAATACTTTGCACCACCCCAGCTGCTCTCACGCATTGGCCCGCAGACATCAGAGTGTATAAGCTCTAATGGTTCGTCGGCTCGCTTGCCTGCTACTTTAGGGAAGGGCTGCTGTGCCAGCTTCCCTCAAGGCAGGGTATACAGCCATCCAAAAGATTAAGCTTGCTGTCCTGAAAAATAACACCAGAAACTTTACCCTTCAGAGTACACATATTTTTCAAACCTAGATGTCCCAATCTGCGGTGCCAAAGCTCTGCAGAAGCAGCAACTGCAGCACTCTCTGTCTTTTGCCCTTCACTCAAAAGTTTGGAAGAATGCGTCTTACTGTGCAAAGGCTTTATAACTCTACAATCCAACTTAAAAATGCCATTATCACACCTTACTAAAGCTATATGGTTGCCAGAGACTTTACCCTCACTATAAATGCTGCACCCTTGTTTATCAAAAACAATATAATAACCATCTTCTACTAATTTACTTACTGAAAGTAAATTCGATGTAATTTGTGGAACAAACAAAACATTTTTAAGTTTTCTTACCTCAGATCCAATTTTTAAAAATAAATCCCCCATACCAGGAGATTGTAATTTATCGTTATTAGCTATAGTCACAGAAGTACCTTTTGAATTAAACTTAAATTCAGAGTAATTGACTAAACTATCCCTAGAATTAGTCATATGAGACGTGCAACCAGAATCTATAAACCACGCATCATTCTGATGAACCAGTAGCGCTGAGGCGAAGCTTGATGACTCTTCTTTCTTCTTTTCATTCTTCAATTTAAAGCACTTAGCCTTAACATGCCCAGGCTTGTTGCAGTAATGACATATAATGGACTTCTTTGTCTTGAAACTCTGCTTGGATATCAAAGCTGCATTTTGATTTGAAGTGCCATCACTTCTCCGAAGCTCTTCTTGTAATAGGCGAGTCCGCACCGTCTCACTAGTGAGTTGACTAGTTAAACATACTGTTTCCAAATTAGAAACCAAGTACTCGAACTCCTGTGGCAAGCCACTCAATAACAACTCAGCCACTTCAGCATCATCAATCTTTCGGCCAATATCCGTTAACTGTTGAACCAAAGTCATCACTCCTTGTATGTAATCTGACATGCTCGAATAATGTGTATAATCAATGCGATGTAACTGCCTCAACAGGAGGACACGACGAAGTAGGCCCTTATTTTCAAAGATATCTGCCAAACTCTTCCAAGCTTCCTTGGCAGTCGCAGAATTCCGAATATATTGATATAAAGCTGGCTTTATGCTGAGAGCTATCCGAGCTAGGGCACGCTGATCTTTTATTGTATCAGTCTCCTTACCCTCAACTATGTTCCACAAACCATCCATGGTTAACAGCATACGACAGGCAAATTTCCAATTTAGGTAGTTTGAAATACCTTCCAATTTCTCTATAGATGATACCATGCTGCTCGTCGTCGGTATCGCTGGAGGTGCATCACCTGATTCCCTGCGAACTGAAGGCGACGCCATGTTGCCGGTCACCCCTTTTCTTCAAGTACACCACGCCACGTGAAATTTAGGTTAGGTTATTTCCTCTTCTATGGCCGCTGGGGCCAAAACCTGATAAATATATGACCACACTAGTCTGACGTGAGCAGAGTGTAATGCGAGGCAATCGCAATAGAAGCTTCTTCGATTATAGAAGCAAGAAAGACATGTGGTGGCGTGGTGATGATGGGTGACCGACCGGGAAGGTACTCACATTAAAACAGCAGCACTATGTATTATCCTCATTGTATTTATCTTATGAATACATAGAAAAATAACGTTTAACACTTATCTCATTTTAAATTAAAATTAATTATTAAAATATGTCTAGACACGATGGAACGCCATGGCAAAGAGAAAGAGGCCAGAGAGTAGGGAGTGTTACCATAGACAAATAAAAAAAAATAATTAAAGCGTACTACACACAATTATTCAACAAACATTTGGTACCAAAATGGCAGGTATTCTGTGGAGAATACAATAGAGTTGCTTCTATAAATTGTCGAAGCTCTGGAAATTGGCATTGTGCCAAAGGCCAAACGTAATAGTGCATCAGTAGTATTGTGAAAATTATTATTCAACTAGTTTTTGCCCGCGTCTCCGCCCGCGTGAGTTTTCCACGGGTTTTTTTTCCAGGGATGTAAGGTACCCTACGTCCTTCTCCGTACTTCTAACTATGTGTATGCGAAATTTCAGGAAGATTGGTTCAGTAGATAAAGCGCGAAGAGGTAACAAACAAAGAAACTCACTTTCGCATTTATAATATTAGTTAGGATTACAATATTCTCCAATATTTTATTTGTTTGAAACTCCATCTGGCCCTAAAACAGGCACAGGACAGCACTGCCTGGAAGGCCTTAGCCACGAGAGCTGTGGCTACTGGTAGTCACGATCTTTACGATCTTTAGTCATGAGGATACGATTAAGAAGAAGAAGACAATATTAGTTCCAAGAAGAGTGCAGCGTCGATGGGCGTGCAAGTCAGACGTGTCGCAAATTTATTTTAATTTTTAACAAATAGCTTCGATTCCATTTTGAACTCTTTTATTGGTACATTCCGACAACTTTTTACGAAACATCATTGTGCGAGTTATTACTAATTACTTTTGAGTGACAAGTGCAGCGACGATATCAAGACGCGGTAAACCGCCCCTCTCCACCTCGGATAAAAGAGAAAAGCTCTTTATTTTCTGTACTGCTTACGCTAAGCTATGCACGCTAGATCCTCGTGATCATCCATCAATACAGATATACAATATGTGCGCAACGCTCACCGACTAGATGTGGCACCAGTGAAAGACTCCGTGGTTCTCAGCCGAATCTCTCAGATATAAACCCTAGTATTGACATTACCCCGAGTTATATTATCCGCCGTGTTAAGCGAAAGGTGATTGACGATGATGACTGGATAAAAACCGAGCTCTTGGATTTAAAAAAGCAAATGACAGAAATGATTTCATTGCTGAGAGGCACCAGTATTTCTCAAGCAGAAAATATTAACAAGATCCGCGAAGATATCACCACTATAAAGACCCAGGTAAAAAGCATTGGTGAAACAATCGAGAATACAATCTCAGACCAAAATGATACTAAATTAAGACTGAACAATTTAGAAACATAAACAGAAAATATAGAGAAGACAATAGAAACCTTAGAGTCTGACATAAACAAGTTTACTAATAGTACATCACCGCTAGCTACTACTCGATTATCTACAACAAGTTACGAAGATATAGTAAATGAAGTCTACGCGCGTAATATCCGATCCAAGAATATTGTCATTGTTGGTATCCCTGAGCCTACTACTGCAGGGACTGCGATGGAACGTCACACTTATAACAAAACAGAAGTTTCTAAAATTACAAAAACTATTTACAACGACTGCCCAGAACCATCCAAAATTATCCGACTTGGAAAATACAAACCTGGACATACTCGCTCTATCAAAATCTGTTACAACTCTGAAGAAATTGTAAAAAATATACTTCGAAATAAAAATAAAGCACAGTTTGATAACATAAAAATTTACTCCGATCGAACGCCACTTCAGAAAAAACAAATGCAGAAATGAAAAGAAGAACTAGAAAGTCGCAGTTCTACAGGAGAGACTAATTTAGCCATAAAGTTTGTCAAGGGAATTCCAAAAAAATTTCATAGAAAGGAAGAGAAACAAAGAGGAAGGACATCATCGACAAAAAATCAATAAGACTCAGCGACAACTCACAGCTCGCCAAAAAGCTACACAGATAAAATAAAATAAATATCAACAGAATTAAAAGATGTGAAATGTAATTTAAACAGACGGACAAATAAGCAATGAGGTGACAAATATATAAACCTACCGGAAGAAATTATTTAAACTATATTGCATAAGCATAATGATGTATAACAAACACATAAATAAACAAGAACTTAAAATACAAAAATTACATAGCTGACGCATCTAGTTATACATTCTTAATCCATGTATTGCTGGACGAGATCGTGGTGCATAGTCGACGATGTCACTCGATTAGTTCAACTGCCAGTTAACTACCCACTAATATTTATATTTTAAAAACACTTATTTGAAATATGTAACGATGCTATTAGTTTTATTGTACAAAGCATGCCCATTTTGCCCATTGAGTTATTTTGTAAATATGTAACTAGTTTTTCTCAGTAAGTGAATTATTGTTGTTAATTCTTATGAGAAATTAATAAAGTTATTCTAAACCTGAAATCATGTAGAATCTGAGAAATTATAAACGTGCACCTAACATCATTTTTCTTGCTTTCCTGCAATTTAGGTGAGTGATATTATGAAAAGCGACGGAAGTTAACAGGAAGACGCGGTGGTGAGCGATTTTAGATTAGATAAATGCGCACGCGGGGTGGCTTATTATAAAGTTAGATGTATCACATCATATGTGACGAATATAAGGCTCTCTTGTTATCTTTTCAAACTTCCATAATGAGAGAGATTAAAAAAAACTCTTACCTATAATTCCATACTATTATTATAAATTGCGGAAGCCTGTCAGTTACGCTTCATGGCTAAACCGCTGAAGCTATTTTTATAGAATTTGATATGGAGATAATTGAAGACCCGAGGTCAAATACCTATAGGTTACTTTTTCAAAATCAACCCTTAACCCACTTAACCCGACTAGGTGTTATAACACCGCTAAAATTTATTAATATGTACCCTCAAATAAAAATTATAAGAAGTGACATTTGCGCGTTATTTTTTCGGTTATCTCATTCAGCACTTATTATAGTTGAATTGTGTGCAAAGTTAATTAATGAAAACGGTTGGTTTTAAGCAAATATAGTATATTTTAGCAGCAGAGATATTTCAAACATTCATGTCTGGTAAAAGGTAAGCAATTTATAATATATGTTTGTATTTTTTCTATCTTTTATGCGTAGATTATTAATAATGTAACTAATATTTATCTAAACAGAAATAAATTGATCATAATAATGTCATATTATACTTATTTTTTTCAGTTTAAATGTCGGAGGTGTTATAACACCTGGTAGTAATATCAATGTCTAATACATTTTTGTATGAACTTTTAGGATACGACTAAGAGGAGTGATAAAATTTAACGAAATAATATAGGAATTAGAGAATGCGGAGGATGATATAATCTTGCCTAGTATTATTTCTATTTTACCCCCAGATAATGCAAATGTACAAATAACTGATGAATAATCGGGTGATGAAAACATCGTGAATTTTCACAATCTTCCAGGTTACTAAATAACTAAATATTGAATTAAACTAAATAGTTTGTCCGTCCTTTTTTTTTTTTGGAGAAGTTGAGATCGTTTATAGCGAGTCTTCCTCGGATGACGAAGATATTATGCCACTATCTCATTTAGCTAAAAGAAGAGGTATGGTCAGAAATGAAACCAACATCAATGATTCTCCTAACGCTATAACGCTAGTATATCTACATCTGTGGCTAGTACGTCTACAACTATGTCAAAAAATCAAAAATGTACATGGCGCAATCGGCATAATCCAAAAGAATATCCTCAGTTGCGAAATGATTAAGCCCCTAAATATTTACAATCGCCAGTGTATTATAACGAAACTTGCGTGAAAAAGGAGAAAGATGTTTTGCTTGTGCGTAAAACAAATATTGATCGTCACCAAAAGCTGGTAGGTAATAATAAAAAAATAATTAAAATAAAACTGATAATATAACTGAAGCAGAAATGAAATGTTTTCTCGATATAGATATTGTTGTATAGTGGGTATTTGTAGTGCCTCGTAAGATAATGTATTGTGAAAAATCTTCCGATACCAATTTTCCTTTGACTTATAACGCTATGTCGCGGGATCGTTTTAGTTTTATAATGAGTCATATACACTATTGTGACAATTCTTTACTACAAGAGCAAAACGACAAAAGTAAGACCCCTATTTGATTCATAAAACAAAACTTTTTTACGTATGGCTCCTTTGGAGGAAGTCTATAGCATCGATGAGGCAATGGTGTCATACTACAGTGGTCACGGCTGCAATTTATATACTTATATATGTATCATACAGCAGTTTATATATGTATCATACAGCAGTTTAAGTTTATATGATCAGAATAAATAAAAACATTTAATTGTGTTATTTTAATTTTGTTTTTTTCTTGATCTTACCCCTCCTTACCCTTAGTACTAATTACAGTAGTGCATCATCCTACCAGGTGTTATAACACCACCCATTTTCCGGCTTTCCCAGACAGCTTTCAATTTTTTTATTATTTTTCCCGGAAATTATAAGCCTTGTGCACTAACATTCTGAGATATTATAAAAATCTGTGATGATAAATAGTTTCAGGGTTATCTGGGTTAAAGGGCTGAAAGTTTGAAGAAAAAATATACAAAATACTTTTTGCCTACGCACAACAGCTAAGTATAATAAATATATCACGTCACGGGATATATGATTTATGTCACGTTTATTCATAATTCTAAACAAAAACGCCCACCGAAGACGATAGATCAACGTCAAAAAATGAGCAACAGAGTCAAGTTTGGATTGGATACCTTTGAAAATATTTGCCCAAAGTTTACAATTCGCAGTACGACACAATCCATCAATGTCAGCCAGCACAGACATTACCACTAACTGCTATAATTCAGCGGCTTAATGTAATTGAATTGAGTAATTAAATTCTATTGTCGTCTCAGTAATCAAACCAAATACTTTCTGGCTTAAAATTCTTAAGTGTATTATTTTCCTCATGGATACAAAGAAGGAGGAAAATCTCTCAAAATCAAAATATCTTTATTGTCAAACATAGGTAGAGTGGTCTTACATCAATGTACTCTATGGATATTGAAGAGATAATCAGATTCTGTGTTCTCCGGTTCACAAGAGGAAAACTACTGAACAATCTCTATACTAATAAGTATAATTATAAAGCTGAAGATTTGTATTATTTGTGTATCTGAACGCGGCTGTGGAATTATCTGTCTGATTCCATCGGTCCGATTCGAAAAAATGTTTCTGTGATAATAATCACAACCTATAAGCACCTATAAGTAGGCTAAACAAAATCAATATCTCACGGAAACAAAGCCACAGGACACAGCTAGTTGTATAGTATCTCTCTCTATCTCAGCCGAAAGACGTCCACTGCTGGACAAAGGCCTCCCCCAAGGATTTCCACAACGACCGGTCCTGCGCTGCCCGCATCCATGCGCAACCCGCGACCTTCACCAGGTCGTCAGTCCACCGAGTGAGAGGCCTGTTAACACTAGTTTTCCGGTATCCGGTAATAGTATAGTATACTAAATACATAAATATAGATATAAACAATAGAAAACATAGAGACACTGTATCTTATAACATGTATACCTATTACTAAGTAGTAATAAGCCTGGGTAACATATAGGCTAACATAAGTATGTTTTACAAATAAAGTATTTGATTGATTGATATAAACTTGTTCAAGGTGTCGGAGTGTAACCTAGATTATCCTAATCCTAATTATTATTATTAATTAATATTATTATTAGCTGTTGCCCGTGGCTTCGCCCGCGTGAGTTTAGCTTAGATGAAAAGTCTTTTTGTGATCCAAACTGGTTCAGATGTTTCGGATCTTCGATTTTTATACGTCTCCAGAAAATGCTTATCAGATTAATCAAGTTTTGCTAAGGCGCCATTTCCATATATGTTATTGTGTAGCTGGTCTCTTGAAGTTATTCATCAGATGTTCTAGATCTTCAATTTTTATACGTCAGCAGAAAATGCTCATCAGGTTGAACGATTTTTGCTAAGGCGCCATTTCCACATATGTTATAGTGTAACTGGTCTCTTGGAGCTTTTCATCAGATGTTCCAGATCTTCAATTTTTATACGTCAGTAGAAAATGCTCATCAGGTTGAACGACTTTTGTTAAGGCACCATTTCCATATTTCTTATAGTTTAGCTGTTCTGCTTTAGTTCTTCATCAGGTGTTCTAGTTTTCAAAATCAATTATAGCCTATATGTTGCCCAGGCTTAATAGCTATATAACAATAAAAGTTTCATTCAAATCCGTCCAGTAGTTTTTACGTGAAACGCGTAGGTACATACATACATACAGACAGACAGACAAAAAAAATCCAAAATTTTTTTTTTGCTTTCTATTGTTCTTTTTATGTGTCCCTCTATCCATTTTAATCAAAAATACTAAATGTACAGACACAATATTTTTACTGTTTTATTATATGTATAGATATAGATAAATGCAAAAGTGAGTTTGTTTGTTTATTTATTTGTTTGTTACGTCTTCACGCTTTATCTACAGAACCAATCTTCCTGAAATCGCATATACATATATGTAGTTAGAAGTAGAGAGAAGGACATAGGGTACCTTTCATCCCGGGAAAAAGCAATGTTCCAGTGGAAAATTCACGCGGGCGAAGCCTAGCCAAAAGCTAGTTTACTATAAGAGGTTTTTTTTCTACACAACTGACCAAAAACGGAGTGTTATGTTTTCAGGGTTCATGTATGTATGTATGTAAGTTTCTTTATTCCACCATAAGTCCTGAACGGCTTAACAGATTTTGATGTGAGAAGTATTGTTAGATTCCTTGCATTCCTCCGAGTGTCATAGGCTATGTAAGTTGTCAGTTGTGTTTTTATTTTTAAATAATTAGCTTGTTACCTTAAAATGCCACGGGAGCGCGTCGTCAGTGGAAACAGCTACAATCACTTGGGAAACAAAAATCGTAGGTTGAGTTTACTTGTTAGTTCCCAAGTGTTTTAAGGCTAGCTAGCAATAAGCCATATTTGTTAAAAAAAACAGAAATAACACTTAACATTGTTTATTCAGTGAATCAGAGTCCGGAAATTAGCAGTACCACCACGGCAAACAGAGGATTATGTAAGGGGACCTCAGATACGTGTCCGCTGTACTAAACACTCTTAAGAAGGCTTTAGTAATTGCAGTTTTGTACGGGAAACTAATTCCGTTTGCGGGACAAATAAAGGAAACAAATATTTTTAATGCAACTGTTTGAGGTACGGAAATTATATCAAAGTATCTAATTTAGAGATTGTATACGAGTATCTACCTATACCTAAGTAAGTAATCAGTAAATACAATATATGTAGACAATATAGTTTTCTCAGTAAGCAAATATCTGTATGTATTCAAGAAATTAAATTTTTGTTGAATTTGTTGAATTGAATTTAGAGAATAAAACAAGAAAATAGAATTTATTTACGATTTATGACGGCATACTGTAGTATGTTTTAACAATTTTTATTTTAATACTTACCCTATATTTTTGGAAAGTTCAATAAAAATACATCATTGGAATTGAAGAAATAAAGAATTAAACTTTTTGCGTACTTTCTTAGGTTAAATAACTAAGGCGTGAAAGAGTAACTAACTTAACGTAGATATTTAAGTTACAAAGTAAAGAATTTCAGACTTAAAATATTGTAAGTAGTCGAAATCACAATATAATATTTTTTGTTTTTAATTTTAGAAGATTTCAGTGTACTTCAAACCGAAACAAAGAAAGAACTAAAATTTAATAAAAGATACTAGCCTCAGATTTACTACATTCTTAGATAGACCAAGACACATGCCATTCCATATTGACCCACGGCTGGGGCAGCAGGCTTCTCGGCCGATTTGTCACTGTAAATGGGGGAAGCACTAAGACGGTTACAAATGGCAGATTACGCCAGTTTACTATCCACTAGCTAGACAAATGTTACAAGTAAGACTGATTCGCTCTGGAGAAGGCGACAGCTATATACCTAGACGTTTAATATTAGTTTTATACGTGAACTGGGTGCGCTCCCGGGCTCTGCTTCCGTGGGAATTTAGGTATAAAAAGTAGCCTGTGCGCTTTTTCAGGTGTTATTGTACCTGTGTACAAAATTTCATTAAAATCCGTTGTGAAGTTTTTGCGTGAAGTATTAAGAAACATCCATCCATTCACTCTCACAAACATTCACGTTCAAAGGGACTTTAGGGAAAGGCGTATCCCTATTTTGAGGAGTGGAATGAAACCTCAGAACAGATCTGTGGAGCCGTTGAGTTGCTGCATTTACTCGGTAGATGGCGGAGGCCACAGTACCTTACCGTCAGAACCGTTTGTGATCATAACATTAGTATAGGATTGTAAGTTTTGCTGTACAAATTGTGGCATACGCAATTTTATTCAAATATTGGCCGAACTCCAAGCGAAGCCAGGGAAAATCGTCAGTAAAATACAATAAATGTGAAGTCTCTCAGGAAGCTCTATTATGCAGGGATCCTTCAACCAACGACTGACTGAGCGTAACGATTCTTCAGTGGAAGTGATTGAGATAGCATAGAGGCTAGTGGCATAGAGTTATTACAAAAGATAAAAGATATAGAAGAAATACTCGTTTATGTATTACAGTCATTATCCTTTACGGGGTAGACAGAGCTAAAGTCGTGAGACTCGAAGGCCACCTTTTGCTTGATATAATAGTTTTTAATCAAATTATTCACTTATTTTATAGTTGTTGGTTTTTGTGGAAGGAGAAAGGGGAGGCCTTTGCCTAGCAGTGGGACACAACACCAGGCTAAAAAAAAAGAAAAGGTTTTTTGGTTTAGTTATTGCAAAAGCAAGCAATACAAGAAACTTTTTGCCTGAAACTTATTTTTCAATAAAACCTTCAGCAACTTTTTATGTTTATTTTGGATTTTTGTGCATCTCAGATGCAGTTAGTACTAAAGTACTCTCATTTAGAATGATGTGCAGGATTGAAATGCGATAGCTCAGTTGGAAGAGTAAGGTCGCGGGTTCAAGTCCTGGGATTTTTTTTTACCATATCTAATTTCTATATGAGAGAACTTTTTGAGTTATCTATTTTATCTATGAATTTATTTTAATTATAATGATGATATTCAGAGAAAGGTATCGTCTTTTGAATTCAAATTGTGAACGTGCTAAATCCCCAGACTAAATTCAAATTTAATTCAGAACACGGGGTAAAACATAAAAAACAGAAGCGAAGCGCCCACCTGAGAGTACACTTCATCAACAAGCCAATACGTTCGTGAGTGGAGTCGGGTAAATTAGCTATAACGTGTAAATTGAAGCGCCGGCAATCGCAGGGTTAATACGACACGGGACGTGTACCTACGTGTACCTAAACGAGCTAGGGTTACATTGGACGAGTGGATCGCAGGTGAAATGTTTTTTTATACGTTTGGAAAGAACCTTGTCTCATCCATCCAGCCAGACATGTGGGACTCGAACTCACAAAACCACACGGCGATAAGATACTGGGGGATTAAAACGGAAATTTTGATAAATCGGATTGTGATCCATTTCTCTATCCCTAAATATTTACATACATACATACATATTATCAAGCCTTTTTCCCGTGGGGGTAGGCAGAGACTAGCGATTTCCACCTGCTACGATCCTTACAGATCTCTTTTGCTTCCTCTACACTCATCACTCTAAATATTTAAAAATGAAAAATGATTTATCAAAGTGACCGTTTAAACTTTAAACCCCCTTCTTTAATAACTCCCTTGTTCTTATTCTAATGAAGAAATAACTTTGTTTTTTTTTTCTTTTTTTTATTAAATAATGGCTTTTTTAGTAATTTCATTTCGATTTTTAAATAAGTGCGTGATTTTGATTTGAAATCATAATTTCGTATTCTAATTTTATGAAATAATTTTTCCTTATTTAAAAAAATAAAAGTAAGTTAAGTTTTGTCTAAAGTAAAAATTTTATTTCGTTGAATACTGACAGGGTATGGATTCCCAAAAATACTTTAATGGTTTAGAAAGCATAAATTTAAACGATCCTTTTTTTTTGCTTTGTTAGCCTTCTAAGAATCATGAGTAAAAAATAAAGAAGTGTTGTCTTAGAAATGAAACTAATTTATTGACGGCCCGACTGTTTGCAGAATTGTTAAACTCACATCTGTTAACCATTGTAATCTTGTGTTATCGGACATAGACGTAAAAAAACATTGTAAGTTATTACGAAAAATTCCAGAATTTTACAACGAGGATAAAGCTATTCTCTGTTCCTTTTACACATTGCTAAAACAAATATGTTTTGTTTCATGGTTATGAGAGATACGCCCCGGATGACTGCAGAGCCAATGAGAAAGACAGAGCAGGGACGCACACGCATCACCGAGGGATGAAGGCGGGGATGAAAAATGATGCGATGGGGAAAGAAGGGGGACATTCATCGTATCGCAGTGTGTTCGTTTAGACGTGTTTGCAGTGAGACGTAATAATTACTTTTTGTGGGAGATTTAAATATTTTGCTTTTGTTGGGTCGATATATGCTTAGAATTGAATTGGGGTTAGGAGTGTGCTGTATATTGGCAAGTCCTAGAAAATAAGTTTTCAGTTTTGTCAAGGTTTGGTTGCAAATATAGAAAGAAAATAAGTAAATTACAAACCTTTACGAAACACTTAATTTTACCGAACTAAAACTGATCTTGAAGGCTTTGCCTGATTCATGTAAATAATATCCTCAGTTTTAGTTCCATTTTCCCTTTTATTGTTTTGATTTCCTGAAAGCTTTTAAGCTAATTAAAGTATAACTAAAAATATGTGTCTGGTAGGGACTGAATATTCATTCTGAATATTCGGCAGCCCGAGGTCTAAGGGTCCTATTTCAATAGAAATTCGACATTTACACCAATCTTAAATTCGGATATCTAATGAAATATAGAGAGGAGGGGACACAATTAAAACCATAATAATGCTGTGATTTTATTTCAGCTAGAATTAAGATTGTCTGTGTGTATATTTATCGTTTAAGATCTGTTTATTATTTTCCTAAATTGTGTGTGAGAATCAGAATATAAACACCATTTATTTATCTTGAGTCTTTTAAATCACCATCCCTCTAATTAGGACATTTTTACTATTTAATTGATCACTTAACATTTTCTTTCATATTATAAATGCTATCATCATCCTAAGTCATAAGGTATGAAATAGTTTCTAATTAGTTCAAAATAGGCTAAGACCCTGATAATTATTAAACTAATATCCTAAATTAAACTCTTTGCTATTACTCAAATTTAATTGTTTTTACTTGTCCATTCAGGACTTAAAGAAATATAATATTAAATCTATTTCTCAGGGCAGAGTTCTACACCGAAAAGGTGAGGATTCTACAAAAGAATTTATTTAATTTGCCAATAACATCAATATTTGTATACGGCTCAAACAAAAGAATAATAAAGGTATCAGCCCAAAAGACTAGCTAGCAACCGCTCCATACAATGGAACGTATATACAATTATTGAATACCAACGGTGCGCACCTTCTAATTTCTGATAATACAAAAAAAATAATAATTATAATAAAGTTGGTATTCAGAGATTATATTATCTCAAAGATCACATATGAATGGGCGGGGCACTATCTGCAGATAAGTGGCCCCATATCATACCTGTTACTCTATCGAGTACAATTTATATGGTCTGAAAACAGTACCAATCAGTAGGCTTACAAGCCTTTATTTGAACCTGATTCATTGACAATCCTAACTTCATTATTAGTTCACAATATTACTATTTATCAGATTATTGAGATATTTAAATGTATGAGCAACAGACGTGTCAATCAAAGATAGTCTATTGTCATACGATAAAGGCTGTGTCAATTAATCAGTTGTTCTAGAGCAATATATGAGCATTTATGTTATTGAAGAGGGCTTTGATGTAATTATTTCGTAACGTCTCCAGTACGGGGTTTGGCCAAGCCCCAGGAACACGAGGCGACGTGTTCAAACACCCTAGCTTTGCGAGAAAATATTATCATACCTATTTGGCAAAATAGCATTTTTTTAGAAAATAAAATACGGACCCCAGGGGTAACCGTTACACGTGGTGACGTGGCCCAGGATTCAGTTTCTGCTACTTCCTTGAATTAGCAACTGGATAAAATTATTTGGTTTACTACTTAAATTTTATATTATATAAAAAAAAAACACAACGTAGATAATTTTATTTTCAAATTATTATTTAGACGATCACAACAGATGAATAATACTCAGATTAATCAAATGCATTAACTGAGCTTAAGCTTAATATATTAATAAATTTATTGATGATAAATATATTTTCCTTATTAGTAGGAAATAGATATAATTTGATTTATATATTACAGTATTCTAACAATTTGAATTCAACAGAATACAAGTAAAGTCCTAATAAACTAGGAGGGATCTTAGTCTTCAATATTAGAATAAATTATAATTGGTGTTTTTATTTGCATTCTCATACAAATACGTCAACATGTCCCAAAACACAAGGTCACGAGGTCGTAAACGGCGCATTAATGAAAATTTATCAAATCAAGGTCAACCACAAGATGTAGATTTACAGAATTCTATTGTTGATACGATTAAGCAGGTATTCCGCGAAAATCTAGGTGACTTTGCTAAAATTTTATTGGCTGAGACAAATAGGCAACGTTCCTTAAGTAATTCACCTTTATTAGTAGATAACGGGTTAGGCCAGAGTGATTCAGTAGAGCGAACCACTTCAGACACCGGTAGTCTAGGTAATGGAAGCGTAACCGGCGGAAATATAATTGTTCTCAAGCCTGAGATAGAAAAGCCTCTTTTCAAGGGCAATAATGGGGCTAGCACAAACCCTATGCGTTTTCTATGTAAGTTGAAAAAGTACATACGAAATATTCGTGGAGAAGATAGAGCGTGCGATATCGCTTTAGATTGCATTAAGGGGTCTGCATATAATTCCATGGAAATCTATAGCGATACTTGGAACTCATTTGAAGATTTTGAAAAGGACTTTATTAGGGTTTTCTGGGGCCAAACACAGCAGGAGACCGAAAAATTTAGGTTAATGAATACATATTGGGATGAAAAACAAGGTTTAAAGATGAGTGAGCACTTTTCCCAACAATTAAGTGATTTTAGGTACTTCACCATTTCGATGAGCGAGTCTGAAGTAGTAAATTTTGTTATGCGGCATTATTCTGAACAAGTACAAGGTTTATGGTTTGCAAGACAGGGGGCTCGTACAATCAATATGGGTGCTGAATTTCTTAGAGAAATCGAATCAAATGTAGTAAGTAGGTCTAAAATGGTTGATAACATTTCTTTTAGACGAGGTCGGGGTTTAGGACAGGGTTCATGGAGAGGCAGGAATAACGTTCACACGGAATTTCCAGTTAGCGCTGCGATTCATGCGAGTACGCGCGGACGCGGGTCATATTTAAATAAAAGTAGAGGTTGCGGTCATGGAAATTTATATCGTGGAGGCTATAATCGAAGCAATAGTGGCTTCAATTTTCCAGCAATTAAATGGGATAAATCTACGCAGGAATTTAACAACTCTACAGCTGCGAGCAGCAATATAGGGAAAAACCCTAATTTAGAAAACAATCAGTCGGCAAACTCAAAGGTGCCCGACAATTAAGTCCCATTAGTTGGTTGGTTTATATAGGGACATAGGTAAAACAGTCGACAGTGGAACGGTTAGTGAGTCATAACGAAGAACTATCTTATCTTAGCCGGTAAAGTTCAGGTAGAGACGCGTGTTAGTTTTAAGAAATTGGTTAGGTCAGTTTATACTTAGTTTATTTTTTTTTTAAGAATTAAAGATATAATTACTTGTGGATGAAAAAAAAAATGAAAGATAAATATAAAGGGGTAAATAAAAAAAAAAATAAAAAAAAAAAAATATATTTGATTAAATATAACGATGAGATGAACGAATAACATTGCAAATGATATACAAGAATATAAATACTGACGATAAATAATTAGAATGATCTTATTTAATGAGTTTGTTATCCTTAGTTTTGATGAGTTATAAGACAGTATTTTCAGATAGCTATTATTTTTGAAAATTTATAGCTAGGTACGGCGAACAAATTAAGCTTTTGTGTCAACTTTTAATAAATAATACCTATTCCCAACAAACAGACAGTAGCGCAGCTGGCATAGCTGGATGTATGTATCAGTTATCTAAGAAGAAGTATACTATAGTAATTGGGTTTGGTAGTAAGTAGACAATATCGGAGTAGAAACTGTGGGCCATTATTTACAGTCTATTTAAATTCGAAATGTATTTAAGGAGATCAAAAGTTGTAATTCGCCGATCTTATGAGTCTTATCTTTTTACATTCATGGAATCTTTTCACTCCGAAGGGTACACTATTTTGGACGGTTTGAATATCAGGTACAATAAGTAAAGGAGACAGACAATGCCATATCTGATGTTTTGTCTCGCAACATAAAGGGAGTTAATGTCTTTATTATTTCAAAGGTGGCTTGCCGACAATTACAATTGTTTGAGGCAATAAAAAAGGGCGGTTGTTTGAAAACATTTTTTAGAAAATTATGAGAATTGCAGATAGATGATAACAGTCTTCGCTCAATCATAAAATGTTTGCTCGGTCAAGGAGGGACGAATAATAATGAAAACGAAATAAGTTTATAGTTTATTATCGAGTTTAAGCAGTTACGCACAATAATGTTTGTACTTAGTGGACTTAGACGGTAATGCGGTTATGCTTATGTGGTTCATTTAGCACGTTACTATGGATGAAAATTAGATAATTAACGAGAATTTGTAAATAAACGCAGTTAGTTGTATGATCAATCAAATCAATCAAAATATGTTTATTTGTAAATACAGGTTATACAGGTGTGAAAAATTACATATATGTGCTCTGTATTCTGCCAAAGTGGCGTACAAATATAATGAAGAAAAGAAATTTATAACAATGAAATTAGTACTACAAAATGCACTGTCAATGAAGCTAAAAATTGTCCTCCAAAAAAATCGTCAAGTTTGTAATAACATTTATCTACAAGTAGCTCGTGAAGGTCCTTTTTAAAAGTTTTTAAAACTTGCTGCTGACTTGAGAGAGATTGGTAACTTATTGTATATTACAGGTGCTCTTCCAAACACACTTTTTCTCATCAAAGCTGTTTTGTATACAGATACCGCTATTCTAGATGGATGACGAGCTCGTGTACAAAAAGTGAATTTATTTTTGTGTGTGTACACAAATATGGCACACTCAAATATAAACATGCACGGCAATGTGAGTAATTTATATTTTTTAAAATATGGTACGCATGAATCTGTTTGTCGGAGTTGGAAAATAGATCGAATGCAACGTTTTTGTGCCTTAAAAATAAGCTCTCTGTCAGTGGCATTACCCCAGAACATAATTCCATAACGCAATGTTGAATTGACGTATGCATGATAGGCTGTAATAACTGTGTTTAGATTTACAATTTTTTGAAGTCTGAATAAAGCATATGAGAATTGTCTTAAACGTTTGCATAGGTTATCGATATGTGCCTTCCAATTTAATTTATTATCAATGTACAATCCTAAGAATTTGGTAACTTCGGTTTCAGATATATTTTGATTTAGAAATGTAATGTATGAGGTAGAATAGTTCGTAATTAGGTTAGATATACATTGTTTTAGAAAGACATAAGTTTGTCACTGAGTTCGTAGACGGCGTTAGGTTATTAGACAGTGTTAGGTTAAATGAGTTAGGCGATTAATTAATTAGGTTATCAGCTTTTAATAGGGTTAGGAAGTTAATTCGTGATAGGTTTAATTTAATAGACAGTTTAATTTAATAGTAAACTAGAAAGAAAAAAAAAGTAGGTAGGTATATATATATAAAATAGGTTACCTTTAAGGTTCTCTATCGTAATTGTTATGTTAAAATAAGGTTCCCAGCTCACATAATATTGGCATTCTATATGAGCCGGAAAAGGAGGGAAATGACAGGGTATGGATTCCCAAAAATACTTTAATGGTTTAGAAAGCATAAATTTAAACGATCCTTTTTTTTTGCTTTGTTAGCCTTCTAAGAATCATGAGTAAAAAAATAAAGAAGTGTTGTCTTAGAAATGAAACTAATTTATTGACGGCCCGACTGTTTGCAGAATTGTTAAACTCACATCTGTTAACCATTGTAATCTTGTGTTATCGGACATAGACGTAAAAAAACATTGTAAGTTATTACGAAAAATTCCAGAATTTTACAACGAGGATAAAGCTATTCTCTGTTCCTTTTACACATTGCTAAAACAAATATGTTTTGTTTCATGGTTATGAGAGATACGCCCCGGATGACTGCAGAGCCAATGAGAAAGACAGAGCAGGGACGCACACGCATCACCGAGGGATGAAGGCGGGGATGAAAAATGATGCGATGGGGAAAGAAGGGGGACATTCATCGTATCGCAGTGTGTTCGTTTAGACGTGTTTGCAGTGAGACGTAATAATTACTTTTTGTGGGAGATTTAAATATTTTGCTTTTGTTGGGTCGATATATGCTTAGAATTGAATTGGGGTTAGGAGTGTGCTGTATATTGGCAAGTCCTAGAAAATAAGTTTTCAGTTTTGTCAAGGTTTGGTTGCAAATATAGAAAGAAAATAAGTAAATTACAAACCTTTACGAAACACTTAATTTTACCGAACTAAAACTGATCTTGAAGGCTTTGCCTGATTCATGTAAATAATATCCTCAGTTTTAGTTCCATTTTCCCTTTTATTGTTTTGATTTCCTGAAAGCTTTTAAGCTAATTAAAGTATAACTAAAAATATGTGTCTGGTAGGGACTGAATATTCATTCTGAATATTCGGCAGCCCGAGGTCTAAAGGGTCCTATTTCAATAGAAATTCGACATTTACACCAATCTTAAATTCGGATATCTAATGAAATATAGAGAGGAGGGGACACAATTAAAACCATAATAATGCTGTGATTTTATTTCAGCTAGAATTAAGATTGTCTGTGTGTATATTTATCGTTTAAGATCTGTTTATTATTTTCCTAAATTGTGTGTGAGAATCAGAATATAAACACCATTTATTTATCTTGAGTCTTTTAAATCACCATCCCTCTAATTAGGACATTTTTACTATTTAATTGATCACTTAACATTTTCTTTCATATTATAAATGCTATCATCATCCTAAGTCATAAGGTATGAAATAGTTTCTAATTAGTTCAAAATAGGCTAAGACCCTGATAATTATTAAACTAATATCCTAAATTAAACTCTTTGCTATTACTCAAATTTAATTGTTTTTACTTGTCCATTCAGGACTTAAAGAAATATAATATTAAATCTATTTCTCAGGGCAGAGTTCTACACCGAAAAGGTGAGGATTCTACAAAGAATTTATTTAATTTGCCAATAACATCAATATTTGTATACGGCTCAAACAAAAGAATAATAAAGGTATCAGCCCAAAAGACTAGCTAGCAACCGCTCCATACAATGGAACGTATATACAATTATTGAATACCAACGGTGCGCACCTTCTAATTTCTGATAATACAAAAAAAATAATAATTATAATAAAGTTGGTATTCAGAGATTATATTATCTCAAAGATCACATATGAATGGGCGGGGCACTATCTGCAGATAAGTGGCCCCATATCATACCTGTTACTCTATCGAGTACAATTTATATGGTCTGAAAACAGTACCAATCAGTAGGCTTACAAGCCTTTATTTGAACCTGATTCATTGACAATCCTAACTTCATTATTAGTTCACAATATTACTATTTATCAGATTATTGAGATATTTAAATGTATGAGCAACAGACGTGTCAATCAAAGATAGTCTATTGTCATACGATAAAGGCTGTGTCAATTAATCAGTTGTTCTAGAGCAATATATGAGCATTTATGTTATTGAAGAGGGCTTTGATGTAATTATTTCGTAACGTCTCCAGTACGGGGTTTGGCCAAGCCCCAGGAACACGAGGCGACGTGTTCAAACACCCTAGCTTTGCGAGAAAATATTATCATACCTATTTGGCAAAATAGCATTTTTTTAGAAAATAAAATACGGACCCCAGGGGTAACCGTTACAATACGTAGTAATAAATATTGAACTTTTTACTTATTATTCAGAGTTGTTTAATTTACAAAATATTATTAGAGTAAAAACTTTTTGGGGCACGATGTAATTGTTTGGGTTCTGAATGAGACTGAAGTGAATACTCGACTATGTAACACTCAGATGAAGCCGGCTCGAGTCGACAAAGGTGTCTCTTGAAGAAGTTTTCACTTAAATTTTTACACATCAATTTTTAACCCATATATGCCCAGCGGGTCGTTTTCGAACCAAAAAACGTGTCATAGAAAAAAAAAATTTGCACATAAATATCCATTTTTTGTGACGTCTATGATTTATCAATTAAAAGATCAGACTATTATCTACTGAGAAATTAGTATCACTGCTCAGTTTATTATATATATTGACAGTCAAAGTTGTGACTTGAATTTGGAGGGCAAAAATATCTGTCTTTGTTGCGAAAATTTTAACTGATAATTTTATACATTTAAAAATATTCGTCATGTTGTATTTATATATATAATAGTTCGATAGTATATCTATAGTATAGTGCATATACATTTCAGAAATATTTGTTTGTTACTGAGATCATGTTGTCGAAACATTGATGGGTCGAAAACGACCCCTTGGGCACTTGTGTTACCTAAAAATATGTTGAATATAAATGTAATATCATATTATTTTTAATTATTTATCGCAATAAAATAAGTATGGATTCATGAATTATGGCGTGTAATTAACATCAAATTTTCTACATGCGGAAAAAAAATTATTTTTACATAAAAAAATATTTAAATCAGTTTTGAGCCATTTAGATTACTTGCATCGAGTTGTTTCTTGTTTTGTTTTTACACCAAGTTAGGTCCACTAGTTTGAATTTTGGGATAAAGTTATACAAAAAACTTTGACAGAGGTCTCGTTTACACTTGTGGCTGTTCCTGCGAAAAAATTTAATTCCATGGAACAGAGTGTGAACGAAAAATAGTACTGTTACTCAACACAAAGTAGGTGGAAAGTGCTCCTAGGCGATGAAGACTCTTCCTAGGAACAGTCACAAGTTAACAAGACCTCTGCCGAAGTTTTTCACAACTTCATCCTAAAATTTAAATTAGTGGACCTAACTTGGTGCGAAAAGAAAAACAAGAAATAACTCAGAGCAAGTAATATAGAAGGCTCGAAACTAATTTAAATGTTTTTTTATGTAAAAATTAAACGTTTTCGGCATGCAGAAAATATAATGTCTATTTACATATTATAATTCATACTTATTTTATTGCGATAAATAATGTGAAGTAACATACATATATTTTTATCAACATAATTTTATGTAACACATCTGCCCCAGGGGTCGTTTTCGACCCAATGAAAAAAACACACTTCCCCCCATCCCCAATTAAATTTTCATTTAGAGCCTTCATAAGTACCCTTTAGGTACTAACATATCTAAAAATGGGAGACATCCGAGACCAAAAATAGTTCTGGGCAGATATGGGTTAAGTAAGTATACAATTTTTTTTATACGTCAGCCAGTTTAACACTCGAATAATGTGAATTTCGGATTAACGCTCCAGCAGTCATGTACAATATGTATGTATTTTAAGTACCATACGTTAACAGGGGCGATGTCGAACGCTCTGCAGAATTTTAGCTACCCAATTATGAGTTCAATAGGCTCGGTTCTTTAAGAGGATTTATTACGGTACATACACTTGGCACGGTCACATATTAGAAATAAAGACCAAAGGAAAGGAAATTTGTGTCTTTGACACAAAATTGCCCTCAGAAAGGAATACTCAAATGTGAGAATTCCTTTAAGAGGCGGTACATTTTTATTCAACATAAAATACTGTATCTTCGGGAAAGTAAGTTGTCTAATTTATCAAAATCTACTAAATAATTTACATAAAAAATTCATACAATAAGAAAAAATTAAATAATAAACCTAATCAGCCAGCCAGCCAACCAACCGTGGCCAGCTAACCGTGGCCTTCGAGTTTCACGACACTTGGCTCTTTCTACCCCGCGAGGGATAAAGGCGTGATACTGTATCTGTATCTTAGTTGATACCTCAGGCAATAGCTAGTCAAAAATAACCATAAGTAGTCAAATAACTACAAAATCCGCAACGAGTCCAAACCGACAAACAGCCAGCAGTTTTATATTCGCAAAATAAATTTCGACCGGTTTCACAATGAAGAAATTCCTCGCTTCACCTGGACAGTGGCTGTCCGGGACACGGGGGTCGTTATTCGAGAAGTCCTCTGTAAAACCAATATTCAGTGGCGATTATACGTCGACCATGACCTGGGCAAGCATCTGATTGGCGCCCCTACGTGCTCTGGTTATAAGTGAGAAGTATTTAGTAGAATTTAATCAAAAAAGCACGAGTCGAGTTGCATCCCTTTACAACCCCTTTATTTCATCAAAATCCGTCCAGTGGATTTTGCATGAATAATAAACATACTCACAATCTCATAAACTCACATACAAACTTTCGCATTTATAATATTAGTAGACTTAAGTGCCAAAAATGATTTAACTAAAACTTCGTTGATGAATATTTTGTCGTCTGCATTTTTGTCTGGATAAATTGTGAATAACATCAACTTAGTTTACAGATGTCTATGAGTTTGATTTAGTGTTGAGTAAGTATTGCTAATCGATTTCGTTATCGCCCCTTTGTAACATCGTGCCCCTAGGCACGTGCCTAGTTTGCCGAAAGAATAATCCGCTACTGCCAATATTGTTAGAGGAAGTGTAAATCGAAGCCGGCCCGGCCCGCTTTACAAAACTCTGGACTGACCGAGCTACAATAAATGATCCGCTTTGTGTGGAATATTTATACAGTACATCACACCAAAAATGTATTGGATCTGTTATCATATTAGAAAAGTATGCTATTACATCGAGGTTTTTCTCGAAGCGCATCCATTTTCAAGCGCACCAAATGAAGCGCACAAACTATTATTCGAAGCTCATCATTCTTTAGTAATCGATTTCGATAGCGTCGAGGAATACCTTTCACACAGATTTAAATTGCTTGTGACTTTCCCGTTAAATAGTTATTGTTATACTTAGAAACTTGATATTTTACAGAGATATAGGATTAGCCGTCGTCGTCTTAAAAAAGTTCCACTTGTAGGTTCCACTACATGTATATCACTCCATAAAGGGTGAAATGTGTGAACGAAATTCACGCGGGCAAATGCTAGTTTACTTATAACATTAAATTGGTTTTCGAGAGTAACTTTCTTGGAAATTAGTTTATTTCTTTTCAATTTTCAGTTCAGTCACAGGGCGGGCGCTTCATAGAAACGGCGCGTCAAATATGCCTACTACTACTACAAATGAAACTGTATATCCGTGAAAACACGTCATTCAGTAACACGTCAATGTGTGCGTTTTCATAGTCGAACGTCCCACAGTTACACAAGAACGGGGGAGAAGTGCGGAAGGAGCGGGGGGGTGCCATATTGCGGGAGGGGCAGGGAGTTTCCTTTCTGTACGTAGTACTAATATTAATTCTGTGGTTCAGTTATAACAAATTTTGAATAACCTAAAACTTATTCAGATATTAATTTGTTTACCAGAAATTTTAATATTTTTCAACTAAATCATTGGTACATGAATGGGTAGAACCCGTTTTCATAATTGAATAAGAAGTAATTTTATGTATAAATTTACATAATGTGTACGTAATTTGAGAGTAACGTGCCGACTCTTTTCTAGGAATCAATTCAAAAGGATTATTTTCAGAACAGAGATGTTTGCTTGGTGAATAAATTGAATAAGCACTTAATTGTATAAGGGTAAATTCTGTTTGTTGGCTACTGACAATATTTGAACTACTCCTTAATGGCTAAGATAGAAGTGTGTGTAATGGCAAGCGACTGATAAATATGGAAAGAATTAATATACTATACCGACCAGAGCCCCAGTAGTAAAATGATTAAGAAGAAGAAGCATTGCAAGCTTCTTTGGAAAACAATATCATAACCACAGATTAATCATAATCATCTCGGGCTCCGCGTACTCCTACTGACTCTATGATAGAGTCTATGATCATAACTTCATAACCACAGAGCAAAGAAGCGATTTCATACTCTGTGATCTTGCACGAAAATAAAAAAAGCGCACAAACCAAATGAAGCGCACAAACTATTATTCGAAGCGCATCATTCTTTAGTAATCGATTTCGATAGCGTCGAGGAATACCTTTCACACAGATTTAAATTGCTTGTGACTTTCCCGTTAAATAGTTATTGTTATACTTAGAAACTTGATATTTTACAGAGATATAGGATTAGCCGTCGTCGTCTTAAAAAAGTTCCACTTGTAGGTTCCACTACATGTATATCACTCCATAAAGGGTGAAATGTGTGAACGAAATTCACGCGGGCAAATGCTAGTTTACTTATAACATTAAATTGGTTTTCGAGAGTAACTTTCTTGGAAATTAGTTTATTTCTTTTCAATTTTCAGTTCAGTCACAGGGCGGGCGCTTCATAGAAACGGCGCGTCAAATATGCCTACTACTACTACAAATGAAACTGTATATCCGTGAAAACACGTCATTCAGTAACACGTCAATGTGTGCGTTTTCATAGTCGAACGTCCCACAGTTACACAAGAACGGGGGAGAAGTGCGGAAGGAGCGGGGGGGTGCCATATTGCGGGAGGGGCAGGGAGTTTCCTTTCTGTACGTAGTACTAATATTAATTCTGTGGTTCAGTTATAACAAATTTTGAATAACCTAAAACTTATTCAGATATTAATTTGTTTACCAGAAATTTTAATATTTTTCAACTAAATCATTGGTACATGAATGGGTAGAACCCGTTTTCATAATTGAATAAGAAGTAATTTTATGTATAAATTTACATAATGTGTACGTAATTTGAGAGTAACGTGCCGACTCTTTTCTAGGAATCAATTCAAAAGGATTATTTTCAGAACAGAGATGTTTGCTTGGTGAATAAATTGAATAAGCACTTAATTGTATAAGGGTAAATTCTGTTTGTTGGCTACTGACAATATTTGAACTACTCCTTAATGGCTAAGATAGAAGTGTGTGTAATGGCAAGCGACTGATAAATATGGAAAGAATTAATATACTATACCGACCAGAGCCCCAGTAGTAAAATGATTAAGAAGAAGAAGCATTGCAAGCTTCTTTGGAAAACAATATCATAACCACAGATTAATCATAATCATCTCGGGCTCCGCGTACTCCTACTGACTCTATGATAGAGTCTATGATCATAACTTCATAACCACAGAGCAAAGAAGCGATTTCATACTCTGTGATCTTGCACGAAAATAAAAAAAGGAGTTATACTTTTATTTTTCTTCTTTCTTTTGGATAATGATTCCCTAAGGATTGCCGCTGGCCTAAGAATCGGGTGCAATATTTGCGAGCAGCATTAATGTGTATGTGGAGCGCTTGTAGATGCTAAGGGATATCACGGCCTTAGCTGCCTAAGATGTGCCGGGAGGTTTCCAAGACATCACGCACTTAATGATATTATTCGAAGAGCTATGATTACTGCAAACATTCCGTGCATTTTGGAACCTCCTGGATTAAGTCGCAGTGATGGTAAACGCCCCGATGGTCTTACGTTGGTCCCATGGCACAAAGGTCGTTGTCTGTTGTGGGATGCGACTTGTGTGAGCACAGTGAGCACTTTTGCCTCTTCACACCTTAAGGATACGGTTAGGAAAGCAGGGTCTGCAGCTGAAAATGCTGCTAAATTAAAGCATGCTAAATATTCCTGCCTTACACCAGCTTATATTTTCGTACCCGTGGCTTTTGAGACCACCGGTGCTTGGGGATCTGAGGCAAAAACCTTTGTAAAAGAGCTGGGCCGTCGGGTTTTCGAGCGATCCAATGATAGACGCTCTGTATCGTTTCTAGCTCAGAGGCTTTCCTTAGCTATTCAGCGTGGGAATGCGGCCAGCATTATGGGGACCTTTGGGCCAGGTTCGACACAGGGTCTAATAGAATAATATACCCAAGTGTTTTTTGTTTTGACGAAGCTTATTGTGGATGTTTTCTGTAAACTTTTTGACGAAGCGTGTTGCGGATATATTTCTATGGAGTTTTTGACGAAGCATGTTGCTGATAATTATTTGTGAAGATTTTTGACGAAGCGTGTTGCTGATAATCTTTTGTATGTCATATTGCTTTTCATTTTTAAATATCTTTTATTTTTAAGTTCTGAGTAAGTGGTCTTGTATCTCAAATAATAAGTCTCTGACTGGCTATACTTACCATTTAATTCCCTTTTTTTCTTCGTTGGAAAATAGGTTTCTTTTTTATGGGCTTCAGGTCGCCGTGGAGTGTCTGTCGAATGGAATTGAGGTGTTCGTCCCAATTTATTTAATCGTATGGCGTTTACCACATTCACTCACTATAATGTAACAATCAAAAAAGAAAAAAGTATTATAGATCCACATTCAGGGTCCCGAGCCACGAGATTATGTCGGGTGTTAGCTTATACAGATCTTCTCGTCCCAATGAACTATCCTAATATTATATATGTGAAAGTAAGCTTGTTTGTTTATTTGTAATCTCTTCACGCTTCATCTACTGAACCAACTTCCTGAAATTTTGCATACACATAGTAAGAAGTACGGAGAAGGACATAGGGTACCTTTCATCCCGGGAAAAAGCACTGTTCCCGTGGGAAATTCACGCGGGCGAAGCCGCGGGCAAAATCTAGTTTACAATAAATGTTTTCTTCTAGTGTATGTTTTTGTATTTTTGCATCAAAGATATATTCTGGTGCTCTAGTGTATATTTTTTCATATCTGTCCAGATGGTAATAAAATTTGCTGGTAAATCACTGTACAGCATGATATGAGAAGTACAAATTGCCCTTGAAAATTTGATTTCGGAGCCACCTCCCTCCAGCCAGTCAGAACATCTTTGTTTTTTACAGAAAAAGTATGTAGAAACTTTACTTTAATAATAAAATTTTAGTTCAGTTTTAATTTAAGATTCCATTCAGAAATGAAAAAGGTCAGTGGCTACAGCGAGAGGCAATACGACAAGAAAATTCCACTGACAAATCCAACTCTATTTTTACGATCACCTAACCTGAATGCGGACGAGTAATTATTGTAAAGAAAATCGATTTTGTGTAATTTCACGAGCCAATACTCTCCGATTGAAGTGTTAAATTAGAACGTAAAATCGGTCGTGTCATTCCGGCATAAGACCGGTTTCCACTGGGGCGGAGGAAAGATGGCCGAGATGTTTCTCTCATAGACACAAAAAGTTAGTAACTAACTAATCTACTCAACCTTTTCCAAAAAAGCTAGCATGATACGACATTGGAACCTTCAAAAAACGAGCCTACGTCTTCTTAAAAGGCTGGCAACACTCTTGTACTCCTGGTGTTGCAGTTGTCCATGGGCAGTGGTGATAGCTTACCATCAGGTGACCCGATTGCTCGTTTTCCGCCCTATGTTATAAAAAAAAAATGAAAGATTGTGTGTTTTTACTAGTTCGAACCAACCAAGCTCGGCCTTCGGCCTCGCTTCCAGCTGGTTGGTTCCCCTATTTTTTTCCCCTATATATATATAGCTGCATTACCACTCACTCACTGACTGATTGACATAATTACTTTGTTCTACGGAACTCGGAACTGGGAAAAAGTAATGATGGGGAAGTGTGGAGGGGGGTTAGGAGGCACCGGGAAAAATACGAAAGTGGAACTTGGAGCAGTTCCGGACTGATAGGGGGTACTGCCCGCGGAAACCATAATAGATAGGTGGGGGGTGCTCGACCAAATGTGGGTCTCTATTGTTTCCCCTAATTTTTTGTACTCCTAATGTAGTTTGGTGCACAAACTTTTAGTACAACATTGTTTTGTACATTATTATAAATTCTAATTTAGTTTAGCCTATTTTTGATTCGCCTAAGTTTTTATCGCCGTATATTTACTTTTCAAATAAGTCATTAGGCCTATATTACCCACTATAGGACAAGCGTGTAAAACACGGCCTGCCACCGGTGGACAACCGCACAGCCAGCTCAGTGGTGCGTTATGTAGGAGACTCCGGAGTGGGTCGGTGGGTTCTTGTCGCTCTGTGGAATGTTACATTTGAAGAAAGAGACCAGATATATGTTGTGTTTCAATTCTAAACCAGGGCGCCATCAACTATTAGTTGAAATCAATTAAACAAGTTAATTGTTTATATATCAAGTTAAATATATTAAAAGAAAATATACATATTTGGTAAACTCACTTTTTAGTAGTTAAATATTCTTATTCCTTAATGCTAATTCTTTCTATAGGAATGTTTTAACAAATCCTTTCTTTTCTTACATGTTTCTTAAAACAAACTAATTAAGACTAAAGTCTAATTATCATAACCTATGAAAACACATGACATAGAAAAATGTCCTTATTCTTAAAGTTGGTTATAAGACCTACCTTTTAACAAAGGTTGAGAGCGTCCTCTCTATGTGATAAAACTAGGAACAAATCATATTAGGCAAAGTCTCTGCCTTAAAATAAATTCTAAAGTTTAAGTTCTAGTTATAAAATGGATGTTACTTGGTAAATCCCATTTAAGGTCCTTTATTTTCTTCGAGTAAATTGTATCACCTCGTCATTCCCAGTAATGTAGGAACAGCTGGGGGTCCTGGATTGTTGATGTGGAGACATCTGGCCATGTGGTCTTGTATCGAATGGTGGTCGGCAATCCTCTTTGCTTACACGAAGTGTTATTGTTTTACTGGGATAAATAGGGGTTATTTATCCAAAGAAGATGATTACCCTTAGGATCAGGGTCATTGTAACCAGTATGTACAATGAAAAGAAAGAAAAATATGAGTAGAAACTTATTTTGAAGTAACCCTGTTACGACATCGAATTACGGGTCCAAGCCCGAGGGAAAAATAGTTTAAACGAGTAAACTAACAAAGTATAACACGTGAAACGTGGAACATTGAAAAATAAAGCGTAAACTAACAACTTAAAACCTAAGCTTAGCAGCTAGAAGTTAGGAGTTAGGAGCGGCACGTTCTGTAACAATATAGAATGCTATTAAACATCGCGCCAGACAATATTCATACAAAGGCTAGCAGAACACAAGAGAGATGAACTCACATGACCGCTCCATCTTATCTTCCGCTCATAGTGGCTCTAATAGGCTAGGCGAGTAGCCCTGAGGCGTGTCCAAATCAAAAAGAAATCTCATCCTGATTTCTTGAAGCAAATCTCACCACGTCACATCAGCGTTGACACGAAATCAGAGACAAACATAGAGCTCGACCAGAGATAAAATTATAGAAGCGCGGCATTCATCTCGAAGAAAAAAGATATAGTTAATCTAATAAAATCCTTGTTTAAATTATTATTCTATAAATTTTGACCAATTACCTATATTATTTACAAATATAAGTAAATAAAAAAAACATTCTACCAACGCGTCCGTCTCAACACACCACCTATGTATAGGAACCATTTCCAAACGTCAACATCAGACGTCACTGTCAAACATCCAAGGTGTCAAGTAGACTTTACGTAAACAAACAGATGTGTTTGTTTTGGAAGACGAATAATTACAACTAAAAGCGTTAAAATAATAGTTAAATAAACAATTATGTGTAATGAATGTGCGAATCGGCAGACGTAAGTGCAGTATATGTGAAATTCAACACGGTTGTGTTTAATACACGCAACACCTAATAATTGATTATTTCTAATATTCACAAATACTAATTAATATTTCGTACAAAGCAATTAAGCACAAAATTGTAACACCTAATTATTTCTGTTATAATAATTTCTGATAATTATTACAAAGTATTAAAATCTAATAGGGGGGGGGGACTAAAATTAAACATTGATGGATTTGTGTTTGATAAATGTCGAGAAGTAAAAGAAAGTTATATTAGGCATGTGAACTAAAGCGTGCAGCTTGCAAGCAAGCATAAAGCATGCAAGAAAGCCTGCAGCATGCAAGCAAGCATGCCGCATGCAAGCAAGCATGCAGCATGCAGCATGCAAGCAAGCATGCAGCATGCAAGCAGGCATGCAGCAAGCAAGCAAGCATGCAGCATGCAAGTATTTCTGGGTGGCTCCACCAGAAGACTCGCTCCGTCGGCCCTTCGATTCATTCGTGCACTCGACCTCGCTACGCTCGAGAGGTCGCCGGCTCGCTTCGCTCGCCACCTCCCCCCCTCGCTGCGGTTCGGCCTCGTGCCCTCATTTCTCTCAGGACCTCCTTCGCGAGCTTCTGGTTCCGCGCGAAGGAATAACTCTCTAGTATAGGGCAAACTTGAGCCACGTGGAGTCGGGGTGCTCTAAGTCGGATCTGTGACTTATCAAGATTTTTAGGAATTATTATTAGTAGTGCATTACTAACATCATTCTGAAAATGATTGACGACAGACTGGACTGTTCTTATCTCCGGCACTGTTGTGATAGACATGTCACAGTACCCATGCCGGTGAGAAATAGCTAATACTTAGTAATAATTAAATTTACTAATATTCAATTAGTTATAATTATAAGAAGTGATTATTACAGTAAGTAATAATTGTCTCAAACAAATTTATACTAGGATATCGTTACGTGTAAAAAATTAAAAGCCAAACGATTTTAGAACATCTAATAATAGAGACTCAAAAATTGCATCTAATAATTATTAGGCTAAATTATTATTGTGCAAAAACATCAATTAGGCGAGACAATAATTGTGCATAACATGTTTAGGCCAATAAGGTTCGGCGAAGTGAAATTAGAGACAAAAATTTTAAGCGAAACAAAGGGCACCCACCAAATGTCATAGAGGACCCTGGGCAACGACCACAGCCGGTGGTAGTCTATGGTTTTTTTGACTTTTTTTTTTTTCTCCATACTAAATTTTGTTTTTTCATACAAACTTCATTGGGGATTTTGGGGGGGAAAACGGACTCGTAGACTTTTACCGTCATAGACAAAATTTATGTTGAGACCGTGGCACCCCCAAACTGACAGGTTTTTTTTTTTTTCAAAATTTTTTTCGAAGAGTTTTGTATGGGCCAGCCAAGTCACCAGCCGGGGAGCCGAGGCCGAAGGCCGAGGCTCCACGGCAAGCGAGGCCGGAGGCCGAGCTGCGTGTAAATCGAGGGCTGGGGGGGCAGGAGCGAGGCCGAAGGCCGAGCTCCCCCCCCCCAGCCGCGCAAGTGAGGCCGGAGGCCGAGCTGCGGCCAGGCGAAAAGAATTGGGCGAGGCCGAAGGCCGAGCCATTCATGGATGACCTGATGACGACAACTCATTCCACAAGTCATCAGCTGCGGAGCCGAGGCCGAAGGCCGAGGCTTCCGCGGCAAGCGAGGCCGCAGGCCGAGCTGCGTTTATGAATCCGAGAGGCGAGGCGAGGCCGTAGGCCGAGCCCCTCCTCCAGCCGGGGCAAGCGAGGCCGTAGGCCGAGCTGCGTTTTAACAGCAAAGAGCAAAAGCCAGAGCAGCCTTTCGGCTCTTCACCTAATCCCAACCGACAACATTTCTTTGTAGATGACTTTTTCATAATTTCCTAACTTTTTTTCGTGCAATCGCAACTGCACGGTTTTAATGCCCCTGCACTGCACGCGAGGTGCTTGCACCTCGCGCAGCCACGCAAAACTAGTCATCTTCATATAGTGCCGCTTCTCATCGAAGATTGGCGACCTACATGATCATCCGAACTTTTGAAGCTGCTGCACGAGCGTCCGGGTACTCAAATGAAACCAGTATTTTAGGTTCATCAGGCTAGAGGTTTTTCTCCTTCAGGATTTACGTTTGCCCTGGATTTTCCTTTGTATTACAAGCTGAAGAATGATGTACCCTCTCATGACGTGTCCAAAATTATACTAGCGTAGTTCAAAATTATACTTTAAAACCATGTTTCATTTCATTTTATCTCATCCAGATCCTCTCTGCTCTGGTCAAGGAGTATTTAGAATGGAGGACGCATGCGGGGGTAAAGTCGGGCGCCAACGATATGAAAGAGCAACCTGATCACATGTTTTCCGTGTCCAATACGCGGCCGGCATTCTGTCGTGAAGTCGTTATAGTTTCCGATTTTTGAAATTCGCGATTATTTGAGCCAATCACAGCGACTGCCGTATGTTCCCCTCCCGCAAAAATCGGTGAACTGTTGGACAATATGCCTACGCGCTCTCCATTCTAATTACTGCTTGGCTCTGGTGGAGACTGGCCCTAAATATGCTTCGACAGGAAGGTAAAGGAATAATATTTATTCAAATAATGCGGTTTTGTCTTTGGCGATGGCTTGTCAAAGGCACGCGATGTTATTGGCCTGAATAGATTGTCTCGTTTGTGTTTTGTTTTAATTAAAATTTTATTATTTTAAGTGTTCACTTTGTCCAGCAGTGGACGTCTTTCGGCTGAGAGAGAGAGAAGTGTTCACTATTTACAATATTTTTATGGTACCACCTTACTACTCTCTGTTTGTTGTAATGGTTGACTGGTAGAGAATGCGATATGCCCACCATTTGTACAAAACTTTGAGCAATAATATTTTAAATAAATAGTAGTTTATTGCCACTAATATTAAAGTTGCTGCGTTTGTTTCTTTATTTATGTATATAGTATATATATTCGATCTCAGCTTAACTGACTTTAATCAAAAATAAACTTAAATATTTCTTCCGAAATATAGAACAGTGTATGTAATTTATATTACGAAAGATTACAAATATGTCAATCCACGAGAAAAGGTATCTTATGGTCGCTGGCACTTACGTCATTTTGCTCATTATAAGCTAAGTAAACTCGTATGATTTCTTTTTCAAAACGACTTAAGCGCCAACGACCATAAGGTACCTTTTCCTGTGGAATGACACAAATATGGTTGATCTGTATTATTCTACACGTTACAAAGAAATCCAAATAAAAGTGAGCAAACATATTCCGAGGCAATGGAGCAAAATGTATAAAAAACACCTGAACATAATACCTAACTCGGAGTAAGTATCAGGTATCGGCGTACATCAAATAAACGAGAAAAAAGTATAATTTTATTACACGTACATTCGCCACTGATGAATTCGCGCGATTTATCAAAGTGAAATGTATCAAACACGTAATTCTTTGATCCTTGTTGGTATATAAATCAGAGGAGCCTTCGTATTTCTATGTCACGCGTCTGAATGGGCCTCTCTGCGTAAAATATGATCGGTTAAATCTGACACACGAAGAATAAATACGATTTCTCTGCCTGCGCGATAAAACAAAATGTTATTGTCGATGGCGCACCCACGACAAGGAAGAATTTCCATTTGTGCGATATTGCTGAGTGTAATGGAAAACTTATGAGAATACCTCTTAATGTAATAGTTTTATTTGATAAACGGACTGTGAAAATTATTTTGTCATTGTCATGTCGTGATCCATCGAGATACATATTATGTACTAACGTCATGAGCTAACAAATAGATAACTCATGATTCACTTTATTTTCCAAGAATTTTCCAGGAAGGACTTGTAAGAAAATGTTTTATTATATTTATTATTAATTTTATTTCAGTTACTCCGCATTTTCCCTACGTAGAAAGATATAACAATTATTAAATTGGTTTTCCGGTTAACTTCCATGCTGGTCTGGGAGCGAAGAAAAACATAGAATGTGCCAGCTGCTTCTCTTCCCGCGCAGATTGTAAAAGTCAATCGAGGGAAAGGGCTTTAAACTGGGGATCCCTCCACTCATAGGCGATGGGCTAGCAACCTGTAGCCATACCTAAATCTCCATTCCGTCAGAAAGCCATCTATTCAGCTAAGCGTGGCCTTCGAGTCTCACGACTCTTGGCTCTGTCTACCCCGTTAGGGATAAAGACGTGATTCTATGTATGTATGTATATTCTCCGATTATTCAATATGAATTATAATTATTATTTGGAGAACTAAGTTAATATTTCAGATTGAAGATTAACAAAATCATTACCAAGAATGAATGAATATTAAATTTTACATTACTTACTAAAAATATGTAATGGGTTATATTCAAACGGGTGTATTTCTAAGAATAAAGATTTCAAACCTAACAATGTTATATTTCCAATTCATTATGAAAAAATGTAGCTAAAAAACTACCTATATGATAAATGAAATAGATTTACCGAACCAGAGTCCTTTTCTAATAGAGTCTCAAAAACAAACTACATATAAACCAAGTCACGTCCTCCCCTTTTTTCGTTTTGATCAGATTTCCGTAGATAATGAATTTGTAATATTCCGAGCACACTATATCCCGGTTAAGTCCACAGATGTACGAACAAGCCTACTGGACGTGTCAAATAAAAATGGACACCATGTATATTGTGATACAAATAAAAATTATTGCATAAATGAAAGAGGCGATGGCAAATATTGGCATATTTATAGAGAGTTATTATATTCAATAAGTAGTTACATATGAGTACAATAATAAAAAAAAATCATTTTTAATTTATATTAATCTACTTCCCATCAATACATTGTGCTGAAATTAATAAAGATACCCTTTACTTTCGTATCTGTAGTATTACCACAGAATTAATATGTATTACTATCAGCGTTGACAGATATTTATCTGTATATATAAAATCGTTAATGACTGATTTTTACGATCACCGCAGAGACGGAACTACTGAACGTATTGACTTGAAATTTTGTATATCGGTTTATTGTATAGCATAGATGAGCACTAAGGAAGGAAGTTTAGAAATTCAACCCCTAAGGGGTTAAAAATGGAGTTCAAAGTTTGTATGAAACTTCGCCATATTTGACGCGAGACATGACATATAACGATGCAATCATTGGTTTTTGAAAGTTGTACCCCTAAAGGCGTAAAACCGTATAAATATAACAGATTGGGAAATCAACGCAGAGACGAAACCGCTGAACATAGTGCATACCTTGAAATTTTGCATAGAGGTTCGTTATATAGCGTAAGTGAGCACTAAGAAAGGAATTTTGGAAATTCAACCCCTAAAGGGGAACAAGATAAAATTGGTTGACTGTACCATACAAATACATTCCCGCGGGACACGGAATAAACAAATGGCTGAAATTTTGAGTACAGGAGTTAGGTTACTACAATGTGGTTGGATCACAAAAAGATTTTTTATCTAAGCGAAATTCACGTGGGCGAAGCCGCGGGTAACAGCTAGTTTAGGTATAGAATCAATGGTCTCTTTTTGTCTAGAAGATATCTAAGTGACCAAAATCGAAATATAAAGCCTTGGGGCAGATTATATATGTGAGCCATTGTCTGGAGAAACAGTGACAACACAGAATTGGAAGAGAACTAACTATCCCCAATAGTAACCTCGGTATAGTTAACTCGGCCCGACATGTCGACTGAGGACTTTGTTGCATTGAATGCTCTTGAATCAATTTTTACACATGAGTTTTTCAAGCAATTGACAAATCTACACAATTTTATATGTCTGTGGTATAAGATAGTTGTCTGCCAAGAGAATGTTGGCACTGCGGTCTTCATCGATGTGGTAAGTACTCAATTAAAGCCCTGGGATGTGCCAGGCTAGCGATTGGAATTAATATGGGGACCGAATCGGAAATAGTGATTGTACCTAACTAAGTTTATTTAGTTTATTTTTTTACGACAACTGCAGATTTCTATCGCGTCCACTTCCACAGAGCTGATATAGCTTTTAACGGTCACAGCAATATACATACATACATACATATAATCACGTCTTTATCCCTTACGGGGTAGACAGAGCCAAGAGTCGTGAGACTCGAAGGCCACGCTTATCTGAATAGTTGGCTTTCTGATGGAATGGAGATTCTGATATAGTGACAGTAATATTTATTTTAATATATATTTTTATGTGTAGTGTATAGGATAGGTATGTTGGATTCATGAGTGTAGTCGTAGATCTTCATAGAGAGAGATAACTAGGTGTGTAATTGACAGTGTGAGTTGAAGTAGGAGGTCATTTTTTTATAAAAGAGCACGATATAATCATCTGTATAGGTATAGTCGTCTGTTCCACTGAAGCAAGTGCACTTTTTCTTTGACAGAAGTAAATAGATATTCAATTAGTAATACATTGACTTATGCTAACAATCAAGTTGTCGATTCTGATAAAGTCGAGGGTGGTTTCAAAGTCAATAGAATTTCGGCACGGAATCTCACTCTGAAATCTCAAAAAAAAAATCAGCTGTTCCATAATTTCGCCCAAAATGTATGGAACAGCAGATTTTTTTTTGATATTTCAGAGTCGGGCCCATACAAAAAGATGTTTATATTTATGAGTACTTTCACCCCTAGGAAGGTTTTGCGTTTAATACCAATAACCCTGTAGGTATATAACTCAAAGGTGACTGACTGACTGACTGACATAGTGATCTATCAACGCATAGCCCAAACCACTGGACGGATCGGGCTGAAATTTGGCATGCAGATAGATGTTATGACGTAGCATCCGCTAAGAAAGGATTAACGCGAGCGAAGCCGCTGGCGCCAGTTAGTCTCATCTAAAACTGAACGCCCCACCAGTCGATCACTAACAAAATCAAAGTATGAAGTTTACTATAGCGTTCAGTTTTAGATTAGGCGATCCTTGTAAATAAGCACTATATTAAAATTTTAAAATAGCACTATATTGACATATCATTGAGATGAATGACTTAGCAACTCCGATATGGCGGCGTTTTACATAATTATGAGCTATTAACCCCAGGCAAAGTTCATAAAATTCATATATTCGATAAAAGATCATATTCTAGAGGAAAAATTAAAAATTACTCTTTGTTATCGGACAACTCGGACAATGAACGATGAATACTTTTTCCTCGAAAATATTTCTGATAAAAATTGGATAAATAACTAAAATTGCTTGTCTATTTTCACGATGGCAACATGATTAAGGAAATATTTCTAAGTAGGTACCTTAACTTAGAAATATTTCCTTTTTTATATAAAAAGATTAAGAACGTCTATTGTATCCATAATATTTAAAGCTCATAAAAATAAGTAGATAAATATGAGTAGATAGTTTATTATTAATAAATGCTAAGAAAACTGACTTAAAATAAATTAAAAAAAAACTTAATATCAACAAAAATCTTTTCTCCTCTACTGGACTATTAGGTGTAACCTAAAATTTTAATGATTTTCGTAAATTGTATCTAGCTCGCAAAACTTTTTGACCACTGACATGATCATAATCCCCATGATGATATGTTTCATTGTTGTCATCTTCCTTTTCCATGATTCTTATGCCTTTCATCCAAATCTGTCTATAGCTATTAACGGCGGATCCAGGATTTTTTCTGGAGGAAACGCACAAGGACCATGGCGGACTATGCTATGTTGAAGGGGGGGGGGTGCAACAAATCGAAATCCGTTGCCGTCCGCCTTGAAACGAATCCTAAAGACTTACCACTGCAGGCCCAGATTTGCAAAAAATCAAGAATTAAACCATATGGGCAGAAAAAAATCTATTCTTTTTTTATTTGATATGCACTGTTACCGAATTTTCTCTCCACAGTAGGTACACAAAAAACAGTCTGGGGGGGCATGTGCCCCCGTGCCCCCCCCCCCTAAATCCGCTACTGATAGCTATAGCGTGAAGGAGAACAAGCACTTATAAATACATACATCATAAAGTTCCTTCTATAACATCAGTAAATAGTAGCATAATTTCGAGACTTTATCAGAAATTACCTGTTCTCCCAGTAAAGTAATTAAGGGTGTTTATGAAGACAACAAACCGTATACTTCCGCAAGTAATTAAACAATAACAGATGCCACACTCGGGCAATTAGGAATTCTAGTGTTGAATTAGTACTGATAGTCCTGGGGCTTAAGGGGTCATACTATAACCTTTAATTTAATATTTATTAAAAAAAATTACACTCTCCCTCTCTCTTAGCGGAAAGACGTCCACTGCTGGACAAAGGCCTCCCCCAAGGATAGAAACATGGTCACACACCGATAGAAAAATGGTCTTTTCATTTTCCGGTCGGTATTTCTTTTATTACTCCTTCGATTCTAATTTTTTTTTACAACAATAAATAAAATTAGATTTACCGAATATGAAATAGACTATTACATACTTACTTACTACTGCGGCGCAGCGACCCGAAGTGGATCTTGGCCTCCGACACGAGATGACGCCATTTTTTGCGGTCTTGCACCAATTCTCGCCAGGACATATTACATACAGACATTACATAGATTTGCAGACTATTACATAGGTACATATATTCTTTTGATTATTTAATGGTAAACGAATACCTACGACTACAATTTACTGTTCAACTAACGTTTCTAAGATGCATTCATGGTTGTTCTAGTCAGAAGGGATCCATCCTTGGTGTTTTATCACCAGCTGTATAGAAATATAAGCAGTAAGCGAAAAATTTGTGCTAGTTTTTATCTTATAGGACAAAAAAATAATTGAATAACATTTTATTTTTTCTATTTCTCAGTGTAGTTTTTATACAGATATAAAAATCATATTAAGTTTTAAAATAAACTATTTTCAGACTATGATTTGACAAAAATCATAAGGTAGATAGTTCAAATATCTATAAATTGTTTGACAGTGGCTGCTTCTACGAAATTCATAACTAGTTCAGTACATATAGCTTCGCCTTAAAGGCAGCAACATACAAACAAGAGGGTTTGAGTTCTAATGAGATTAGAAAGCATTTATATTTCTCAGTATAGTTTTTATACACAAGTTACAAGCGTCTGACGCTCGAAAGGTTAAAAAATAAACTAACTCACATTCATTGTCATTATTTTCAGTCTTGACTTGACAAATTCAATTACCGATATAGGTATTGTTTAGCGCAGCGGCTGCTTCCACAAATTTCATAAGTAGTTCAGTACACAGAGCTTCGCCTTAAAGGCAGCAACATACAAACAAGACGGTTTGGGTGCTAATGAGCTTAGCAGGTTTCTTGGCGAGCACATATCTCGAGCTTAGCGCTGCAACTAAAATACAACGTTTGGGCCAAATGTAAGCTGGTTGCTGAGAACTTTTGCAATTTCGTTCGTGGCTGAGGTCTGTAGATCCTCCTGAATTCTAAATAAATTATATAAGTCTCTTCTTGGACTATTAATTTAAATAAGGTACTCTTCCCCTTTATTCAGTTATCATTAATGAGCTACCTATGACCTGTGGCTTTGCTTCTGTGGGAAATTTGAGATTTTAGAAAGCATATAAATGTGTGTAGAGTCGACTTGCCTCTGTCTACCCCGTTAGGCATTAAGACGTGATACTGTATCTAATCAAACTCTTCAGCATTATTATATAAAGTGAAGATACTATATACAAAAAAATAGCGGTAGGTTATTGACCAGAGGGCAAGGTATGGAAAGGTTTTAAAAAACGAAATTGGATGAAATTTTCTGCCTGTAAATACTTGCCCGTATAAGGTATTTTGGGTAATTTAGTGCTTAATCAGGATGGGAATAAAAATGTTAAAATTACTTAGGTATTTTAAATTTTTACATTCATGTATGTATTACTAGCTTTTGCCCGCGGCTTCGCCCGCGTGAATTTCCCACGGGAACAGTGCTTTTTCCCGGGATAAAAAGTAGCCTATGTGCTATTCCAGGTCATTATCTACCTCTGTACCAAATTTCATCGAAATCCGTCCAGTAGATTTTGCGTGATTGAGTAACAAACATCCTCACAAACTCACAAACTCACAAATTCACAAACTCACAAACTCACAAACTCACAAACTCACATCCAAACTTTCGCATTTATAATATTAGTATGGATGGATTGGGTCATTCCATTCAGAAGATCGCCTGGGCGTTCCATACATCAATAATTCACGATCACTAGACGACGGATCGCATGTTTTTGAGACCATTGAAAAATAAACAACCAGTCGACGAGTAATTTTGGGAGTAATTATGACGCAGTATATATCACGAAGTATCCATTTTTACTATCACCTACTGACTTTGCAAACTTGACTGCACAAATACTGATAAGTAATTTTTGAGCTCCTATTTTTGTTACTTTACTTATGACACCACCCGAAAACTTATCGTTTACGAAACCCATAAAGATATAAAGCTGACATGCAAGAGAGATTTTCCGTGTCACAAAAATTGAATTTACGTATATAAAGAAGCCCAAAAGGGAAAACTTCGTGTTATGGACGATTTGGTCAGCCCATTTGGCAAACATTGAACCAAAGTTACAATGAATGGCTCCCGTTACATCGCTACAAGCACTTTACTATCTATTCGACTTCACTGGATATTCAACTTTCATATTTTCGAAGCAAGTTCGACCGGTAAATATTTTTGGTCTATAATTTCACAACTTAGTAAAAATATTCGTAACAAGAAATATTTTGGCGTAAATTTCCATTCGCATGCAAGCGTAATAAATTTAAAGGTATCCCTCAAGAAAAAAAAAGTCTAGGAACTAAATACCAAAACACGGTGACATCATTCTTCATCTTACGCGTATTGTGCTGATTTATGAAAATAATGTCCAAATCAATTAAATTTGATAAATGACCTTTCGGAATGAAATAAGTTTTTCCTCCGAAACAATCCTGCTTAATTTTAGATAAACAAAGAACAAAAGTTTTATGATTTATTATACCTAATGCGGAATATGATCACGATGCCTTGGAAGACTCAGTCTGCCAAGAACTAAAAATAAATAAACTGTCTTATTTTTATCATATTGAGGTTATATCACAAAACCATAAAAGAAACAAGCTAATTATTAAAAATAAAAAACACGACTGACAAGTGTTTACACAAAAAGTACATACAAACATATAAGTTATATACATTTTTGAAATCGCCTTTTAAAGCCCTTCAATTTGATACCCCACTCGATAAGATTGATCAAATTTTATTTTTTTGGTCTGCTATTTATCGCATATATAATCCGCCATTTTGTTTTGATGATGACGTCATATAGCCTATGTCACTCGGAGGAATGCAAGGAATCTAAAAATACCTCTCACATCAAAATCTGTTAAGCCGTTCAGGACTTATGGTGGAATAATACATACATACTTACATACATACATGAACCCTGAAAACATTACACTCCTTTTTTGGTCAGTCGTGTAATAAAAAAAATACATTTAATGTCGCGAAACCATCTAGCAATAAATAAAAAAATTATAAACCCACCTATATGTATATTAAGACAATTTAACTGAAAACTTGGAAATTCTAATATACTAACGGCATAAATTTTTAAAACCCTTATGATAAGCCCTTTAGTTTGATACCCATATCAAGAACCCATATTATCGGTGAAATTCTGTTAGGCTGAGTAAAGCCTAGAATAGCCCAACTTTTTATTTCGAAAACGGAAGAGAAGCTCCGGAACGCACATAAGAATAGTATACTTACTTACTTACTTCGATGGCTCGACGACCCAAAGAGGATCTTGGCCTCCGATACTAGAATCTTCCATTCCTTCCTGTTCTGCGCTACTAAGAATAGTATAAGATTTTATAATAAAAAAAAATAATCTGAAGAAAGAAAATAAATAGAAGTAGGTACCTAATACGAGTACGTCGAGAAAATAGCAGGGTCTGGTGGCGCGTGATAAGACCAATTAATTATGCAAGTTAAAGTACCCACATTTCTCCTTTGTCTTCAAACTTCCAACCCTTTTAGGTTTTCATAAAAATACTGCTTATTTAAGTCGTCAAAATTCTGGATTAAATTATCAAAAGTTGAAATTCAGTCCGCAATTTTTGCTAATCATTTAAAAAGATAAAATTAATTATTCTTACTTGAGAAAGAGAATCCGGAAAGTTGATAATTTCATATAAGTAATGCATGTAGCTGTTTATTGAAAACATTGTTGAACGAAAAATTAAACGGAAGGTTGTTCGACAGCCGTCAGCAGACGAAGATTAATTGAGTTTCTGAACGAAAAGCTATCGATTGTATTATTATATACTATGTGGTACATACGCGTAGGCGTAGTGTAAGAATGCTGTAAAAATTAACTGGCTAACTATTAAAAAATTCATTACTGAAACAATATCTTGCCCAGAGATTAGGAAACACCAAACATTTAGGGTACCGACTGAAAATGAGCTCTGATGTTTATAGACACAAAAATAAAGTTTTTGTCCTAATAGCTAAATAATAAAAGAAATGGTCATTTGGACAGTTGATATTTTGTTGCGTTTGCCCGGATAGATTATTACATTTTTGCTTTGTTAGCTACGCATTTGTTATTATTATAAATATATTTGTCAGTAGAAAAAAAACATTGAGTAAGTTTTGTTTTTGATGCTCTGTTACTTATAAAAAGCCAAAGTTTAGATACCGGGGACGAATCTTACAAATCCACCTTTGGAAGGATTCTCTATATGTTTGTTAAAGGAAATAAAAGGAATTTTCGAGGGATTTAGTTTCATTCATGGACCTTTGTTGAGGGAGCTATTGTGAGGGTTCAAAAGTGTGGCTTTTCTGGTCACCCTAACGGCTACTTAAGGCTTGTGAATTGGGAATCTTACTCTACAAATAAAAATATTCTTTAGTGTCTTTATATAGGCGTAGATATAATGAATATTTAAAATCGATAAGGTATAGAAATATACATTTTTCAGTTACGTGACAAAATAAAATGCGTAAATTAAACATAGGTTTTCATGCTTTAGCTCAAGACCTTTTAAATCTATGGTAATATTAGTAGATATCAAATATTTCGAGGCTGAAAGTTAAACTGTTGTAGATTTTTCACTTACTTTATACCTACTAATAAAAATAGAAAATGAACTAAGCATTTTTGGAGATCATGATAGAACCCCCAAATTGGAATGAAAGCTTCGCAACAAGTAATTTTAAAAAAGCAATACAATCTGATGAAAATATACAATTATCGACGTCAACAAATAGACTACAGTTTTCATAGAGCAATACGGTCTCCCGCGCGCGGAATTCCTTGTTGTGATAAATATCACCTTTATCCTATTCCTGTCTACCTGTACTCTTCCTTTCTCTATATACCAAGAACGTAATAAGTCTAAAATCGTTTACTGAATAAAGAATAGTCCTCCATAGTTTACTACTACTTGGCACTAGATGGCGCTGCTTACAAGACGTGTTTACGGCGGGAAATGAATAGGTCAATTTACATGTCTCGGTTGCGCGGGTGCACACAGGCGGAAGTCCCCAGTGTGAATAATATACGTGTTATACAATGTAATGTTGGTATATTTATTTAATACAGCCGTTGCCTGCGACTTCGCCAGTGTGAGACCTTTCTGAGGAATCATCTCGTCATTTAAATGACTCGGTGTTACAGGGTATCCCGAGTGCAAATAATAGACGGCATGTAGAATATATCGTGGTATAGCGGTGTGGTATAAGTGGTTAAGATTCTAGGTTTGAATCTAACTCATGCCTTATTTGTATACTAATCTGACTATGGTAGTTTTCTTAGACTACGTGGCTTCATATGCATGTGGCAAAGGAAAACATCGCAACAATCATACGACTATATTTATTATCTACCTGTGCTTGTGTAAATCCAAATAATTTTGATGAAATGTGTAGTTTAAAACATATGAGTACCTAATAGTAAAGAAAGTAGACCAAATATAAAACATGACTTGAATAGAAGAGAAAAAAATTAAGCACAACGCTACTTTTTTCCCGAATTTTCCACGGGCTGGAGCAGCTAATGAACAATAATTAAAAGGTACCCATAAAATACCAACTCAAAGGGAGCAAATAGGTATTTCTTTTTGTTACATTTCTTGCAGTTGTCTATTACTCGTTTTTATTGCCCACTGGGTAGAGAAAACTATACTACGTAGTACTTATATTAATTCTGTGACTATACTACTGTGTTTCACGGTTTCAACAAAGAATTGTAGGAATAAGTGTTAATTTAGACAAAAATGTGTAATTTTTTAAATTAAAAGTTCTGAATTTCCGATGCTTGTTTATACATTTTCTTTTCAAAAACATACGGGCTAGATTGCACTAATTTTTGATTTTGGGTAATGCCTGGATGCGATCCGCAAGAGACCGGGCAAAATGGAGGATGCAGCCCTGTATCACCCATTGTTGGATATGACCTATACCCAACAATGGGTGATACAGGGCTGATGAAGAAGAAGAAGAAGATTGCACTAAAATTGAAGTTATTGTAAAAGTTAATGTCAAAGTTAACAGTAACATTGATTTTTGATATTTATAGCCTTGAATTTTTAATTATGTCTGGTGCAACTAATATTTTGCCTGACCGGTACAACTAACTGGATTTTCGGTTCAGTCAAAGTTACTGTTACTGTCAAAGTAAGAGGGTGCAATCCCGCCTAAGACATGTTCAAATTGTTAGCAAAATATATGTGTATCTCACCTTACGACACCAGAAGGAGTTGAAAAATGACAACGCAAGCCGTTGCAGCGCTTTAAAGCGATGAAAAAGCTTCTCGAGATGCACTCCAAGGCTTGTAGCTGGAGTGTTTGCCGGCAAACGGTTGCATCTACAACCCATCTACATTCTAAGGTCTCGCGTCCTTACACCTTGTGTGTCTCAACCTCATTGTATTATTTTGTGCACATAAGTCCCTCACAAAAAAAATAAATTACCTTTAATGAAGTAGCTGATAAATTGTCACAGATGTAACTGTCATTGCATTATTTTTAAAATACAGTAAAATATAATTTTCACTTTCAGTATTTACGTATTATTTCGTAAAGGAATATTCAAACCTTTTTTTTCTAAGCCCGTAGTGTTCCACTGCTGAACATAAGCTGGTCTGCCAAAACTGCCATTGCAATATACCTTCAGTTGTTATCTGATGCCACCAAATATAATCTTTCTTATTCTTGGTCTCTTTTGCGAAGCCAGCCTGAAGGAACCCATTCCGAGGTACGACCGGTATAAATATCCTTGCACTATTACAACGTTTCGTAAATATTCTAGACAATGTAATTTTTTTTCAAGTTAATAAATTTGTTTGCTTTTCTTCTACTTATTCAAAGAAGCCATGGCATTATCCTGTTTAAATTTTGAAGTTTTTATAATATACTAGCCGCGCCCCAGGGCTTCGCTCCCATAGGAGTTTCGTGATAAAAAGTACCCTATGTGCTATTCCCGGTATTTTTCTACCAATATACAAAATTTCATCGAAATCCGACCAGTAGGTTTGCGTGATTGAGTAATAAACATCCTCACGAACTCACATCCAAACTTTCGCATTTATAATATTAGTAGGATACATAAAATAAAAAGAGACTTTGTCTACCCTTTTAGAAACACAAATTGTGAGTGGGTGCGAGACTTCTAAGCTTATATTGCAGCGGTGACACTGCTTCCCATATCCGTTCCATTTTGCGTTTTTAGCCAAACTGCGCTCGACATAGCCAATATTGTGCTGGATTTGGCAAGAGAGCCTTTGAAATGCTGAGAAGTTTCAATACTCGCACAGCTAGAGATTTTGTTATTTAAAATTCAGTCATGCACCCGACTCATGCATTAGGAGCAAGTTTGAAAACGTGTAACATTCTACTGAAAGTATGAATTTTGATGGTATTGAACTCATATTTGCTGATTTTGAATGTATTTTCGCAGCTTGATTGCATTATAAGTGATACTTTACTCGATCAGATCAATTTTTCATACTAGTACTGCTATTTGAATAAGACTTATCTAATTCACTGCTGGAAAAAGGAAAATTTTAAGGAAGTGCGTGCTGTAATATATTTTTGATCCTTCCAAAAGATTAATTTTCAATATCTATTATAAAGTATTTATTTTAAAATGCCAATTAAAATTATTAAACGAATGAAAATTATTTGTATCATAATTTAAATTCCAATAGGTATTAAAATAAATAACTGTACAACTAATCCTCTATATGTAAGCTATGGGAATACACATGAACACTGGAATAAATATTCTTATCTACTCTGAATAAAACTCGTAGATTTATGTTTACAAACCCCTTTTATAATACATGGATCATATTTCTACACTTTATACATGGAAACACAATAAATTACATAAACATTATGTAAAGCTACGCGCACAAACAACCATCACAACCCATCGCTGATGCAGTCTACCACAGACTACTCAATACTGAAAGGCTTCATGCTTCATCTTGACAGGGAATTCTTTTTTCAAATATTCAGTCAGCTAACACGGCCGTTCCTGACAGCTGAACGTCCTCGTCAGCTTGATCTCCACTAGGTGAAATTAGGTCCTTCTGAGTATGAGAGAAGATCAATATTAATCATCATCCATAGGCAAGGATCCAATGGTCCAATATTTATCATTCTCAAATTGGTCATTTCAGATCAAAAAGAAAACATTAAGAATCGTTATGACTGTAAATTGTTAAACATCGACTTTTAACATTTGCATTTAAACTTATTTCAATTCAAAGGAAAAGCTCTAAATGCTAATTCTGTTATCAATTGGGACAAGACCAGAATATTGAACACACAACAGACAAGGGACAAAAAATCACAATAACATTCTGGCAAGAAAATTGCATTAGCATTCTGGAAAGTAAATCATATTAGCATGCTGAAAAGTAAACAGCATTAAAATTCCAGAAAGATAATCGCATTAGCATGCTGAAAAGTAAATAACATTAACATCCCAGAAATAAAATCATTAGCATGCTGAAAAGGAAATATCATTAACATTCCACAAACAAAATAGTATTAGCATGCTGAAAAAGGAAATAGCATTAACATTCTAGATCGAAAATCTTATTAGCATGCTGAAAAGTAATCATCATTAACATTCAGAAAATAAAATCATTAGCATGCTAAAAAAGGAAATAGCATGAACACTCCACAAACAAAATCGTATTAGCATGATGGAAAGTAAATAGCATTAACAATCTAGATAGAAAAACGTATTAGCATGCTGAAAAGGATAGATCATTAACATTCTAGATGAAAATCATATTAGCATACTGAAAAGTATAAAGCATTAACATTTCAGAAATAAAATCGTATTAGCATGCTGAAAAGTAAATAACATTAACATCCTAGAAATAAAATCTTTAGCATGCTGAAAGGAAATAGCATTAACATTCCACAAACAAAATCATATACTTATCATGCTGAAAAGTAAACAGTGTTAACATTTCAAAAATAAAATCGTATTAGCATGCTGAAAAGGAAATATAACATCAGCATTGACGGAGATACGGATATCAACTGTCAACGACAATGTTGTATGATGACATGTTGTATGACATTTACACAGACAGTTAATAAATAGCTGTAACATTAGCATTGACATTTTTATATGTAAACGGCAATGTTATGACATTAATACAAATAGTTAATAAATAGCTGAAAGGAAATAACATAAGCATTGACGATTCAATATCTCAACGGTAATGTTATGACATTAAAAGAGGCAGTTAATAAATAGCTGAAAGGAAATAACATTAGCATTGACAATCCAATATGTCAACGGCAATGTTATGACAGACATTAATACAAGCGTTGAATAGCTGAAAGGAAATAACATTAGCATTGACGGAGATACGGATATCAACCGTCAACGACAATGTTTGGCATTAAAACAGGCAGTTAATAAATAGCTGAAAGAAAATAACATTAGCATTGACAATTTTATATGTCAACGACATTGTTATGACAACATTAGAACAGAAAATCAAATAGTGCCACGATGTCAGGGCAGCGGCCACATGGTCGGGGCCAATGACCACATTGTCGGGGTAAAGGAATACCACATTGCCGGGGTCAAGGAGTGCCACATTGTCGGGACAACGGCTACGATGTCGGAGCCAATGGGTGCCACAGTGTCGGGGCAATGACCACACTGTCGGGGTCAACGGCCACATTGTCGGGGCCTACAGCTGCTTCCGCCCTTGTGTCTTCAGCAGCTGCGGGTGCCACATTGTCGGGGCAATGACCACATTGTCGTGGTCAACGGCCACACTGTCGGGGCTTAGAGCCACCTCCGCCCATGTGTCTTCAGCAGCTCTCTCAGGTCAGCCGGCCAACAGATCGATCTCACACAGGTACCTCAATATATTAGGGACCAATAAATGCTTCAGACTTTTCGACTTCAGCAACTAAAAATGCCACATTGTCGGGGCAACGACCACATTGTCGGGGTCAATGGCTACAGTGTCGGAGCCACGGCTACATTGTCGGAGCCAACAGATGCCACAAGGTCGGGGCAATGACCACATTGTCAGGGTCAACGGCCACATTGTCAGGGCCACGGCCACGTTGTCGGGGCCAAGAGCTGCTTCTGCATCATGTGTTCAGCAGCTTCCTCAGGTCAGTTCATCTCGTAGGAGCCAGCCAACAAATCGATCTTGTACCGATGATGTGGCGGCGCGCATGACCTTGTTGGGGCCACGCATCCGTCTTCCCAGTGCTTTGGGAACCTTTACTGACCAAAACAAAACTGTCAACAGAAAAAGTACACAGTTAAGGTTAACAATACGTCATTATTGTCGACACAACAACGACAAATATCTCGGGCGCTCTTTCTTTTCTTAAAAATCAGCGATACCTCTATCAGGAGAGGTACATTATCCAAATCTTTATCTAAATCTTAAAATGAAAACAGTTTCCTCATTGATCAACAATAACTCAAATCATTCATTTATTTTCATTGAGATATTGTGCAAGTGCTAAGCAACTGATTAGTTAAATTGCATTTCATAGAGAAATGATTCACACATTTTATTATTTACTTCAATTTACAAGAAGTTTAGGATAGGTGCCTTTCTCGGATCATCGCCGGCGTGCAAATATGCCTTGCATTGCAACGTACTCATAAAAGTAGCGCACCAATGTGGTGTCTATGATGTCTATGATTGTGACAACATCATTCAAAAGCAGAAAATTCATCAAATTATCTTGTAATTGCTTAGGTATGTTTTTAGTTGATTAAAACCAAGTATTTAAGTTGGTGACAAGTTTATTTTATTACAATTTAATCAACTAATATGAAAAAGGTAAATACCTGCTGAAAATAATGTCGACGGATTCAAAAGGTAAAATGGCACGCTATCTTCGGCCAGAGCGATTTGAAACAGAGCCGGATACAGTGGGAGCGGACTTAAAGTGGACACACTGGCTATCCACTTTTAAAAATTTTATATCCGAAGAAGGAGACGCAATTTCGGAGAAAATAAAATTAAAAATTTTGATTAATCACCTGTCTCCTTTTGCATTCGCTATTGTTCAACATTGTGATACTTACGAAGAAGCTATAAAGTTATTAAATGACACATATATAAAGCCGAAGAATGAAATTTATGCACGCCATGTCCTATCTACTCGCAAACAACAACCAGGTGAATCATTATCAGAGTATATTCGCAAACTAAAAGCATTATCACACGATTGTAAATTCAATGATGTCACATCCCAAGTATATCAAGAGGAGTACTTGCGAGATGCATTTATTTCCGGCCTTTCTTCTTCTACGATTAGGCAAAGATTATTAGAAAATTTTACTTTAACTCTTGATGAAGCTGTAAGAAAAGCTATCACATTAGAAACCGCAGAGAAGGATAATTTGGCATTTGAAAACCCATCAACCTCCGAAACACTTTTTGCTGTACCAAAAAATGTCTTAACACCCGATACCGCATCCCAATCTGAGGAAAATTCAGCTGCTATTTACCGCAAAACTCATAAAACTAGAAAATGTTTCTTTTGTGGTTCTGATAAACTACACCCGCGGTTTAAGTGCCCTGCCAACAATACAATTTGCCAACTCTGTTTTAGAAAAGGGCACTATGCGAATGTCTGCCGGTCGACTTCGAAACCGAATTTAAACGCAGTAAGTACTGAAGGAAATCAAATACGATACATAAATCTAGTATCCAGTTCCTGTATATCAGCTGCCTCTCCCACAAGCCTCAAAAAATCAGTTATTCCTATTTTATTAAATAATGTGCGAGCAGAAGCTCTTATTGATACGGGCAGTTCCGTAAGTTTCGTAAACGAGCGTCTAGCTAATGAGATGAGACTTAAAAAGAAAAACGCCAATCTCCCTATAACTCTGGCTTCATTAACAAACGTTTCTTACGCTAAAGGACTTTGTCATGTAACAATTAACATCAATCGCCACACTTACAAGCGACATCCTTTACTTATAGTTCCAAACTTATGCTCTGATGTTATAATTGGTCACGATTTACTTAAACAACATGCATCACTTAATCTAGAATTCGGAGGCAGTAAAGAATCTCTTCATATTTGCAATGTGATGCAATCATCTGTCCCTCCTGCTACAATTTTTTCTAACTTATCGCTTGAAACGAGACCAATTGCCATAAAATCAAGGACTTTTTCCAGTGATGAAGAAGAATTTATCAGAGAAGAAATCAACAAGCTGCTAGAGGATGGAGTAATAGAGTCGAGTATTTCCCCTTGGAGAGCCCAAGTATTGGTGACTGGTGGCACAACACACAGAAAGCGTTTGGTGATAGATTATTCGCGTACCATTAACAGATTTACTGAATTGGATACTTTTCCGTTGCCTAAAATAGAATCTATAGTATCCAAAATTTCTAAATACAACTATTTTAGTCAAATCGATCTAAAATCAGCGTACCATCAAGTTCCCATTTTAAAAAAAGAACGCCCCATGACTGCTTTTGAAGCCTGTGGTAATTTGTATCAGTTCACGCGGATTCCCTTTGGCGTTACTAACGGTGTGGCTGCTTTTCAAAGAACACTCCAATTTATCATAGATTCTGAGAAATTAAAGGGAACTTTCTGTTACCTGGATGACGTCACAGTGTGTGGTAAAACAATTGAAGAGCATGATCACAATCTGCATTTGTTTATGAGAGCTGTAGAAAAGTATAAATTGACGTTGAATAAACAAAAATGTATCTTTGGCAGTGACAAAATTAATGTCCTTGGTTACACGGTTTATCAGAATACAGTAAAACCTGATGAAGATCGTCTCAAACCGCTTCTAGATCTTCCACAGCCACAAAACGCTGCATCACTTAAAAGAGCTCTTGGAATGTTTGCTCATTACAGTAAATGGATTCCGAATTTTTCGTCAAAAATCCAAATATTGATAAACGCTAAATTACCGCTTAACGAAGAAGGTTTTACATGTTTTAAAGATTTGAAAACAGAGATAGCAAACTCATTCTTGTCCGCTATTAATGAATCGGAGATGCTTACTGTAGAGACGGACGCTTCAGACAACGCTATTGCTGGAACACTTTCACAGAATGGCAGGCCTGTCGCATTTTTTTCACGTTCCTTGAATACTTCAGAAAAGAAACATTCTTCTATAGAAAAGGAAGCCTCTGCAATTGTCGAATGTTTGCGCAAATGGAGACATTACTTAATAGGTCGACATTTTCTACTATTAACTGATCAAAAGTCAGTGAGTTTTATGTTTTCTCAAAGCCACGCCAGCAAGATAAAAAATGAGAAAATTGAACGTTGGCGGCTTGAGCTGTCTTGTTTCAAATACACGATATTGTATAGACCAGGAAAGGAAAATGCAGCTGCAGATGCACTTTCCAGAATAACAGCATTTATGGCCCCAAATAAGTTACGTGAATTACACGATCTTCTCTGTCACCCAGGAATTGCTAGAATGTTTCACTGGATACGCACTAAAAATTTACCCTATACATTAGAAGAAGTTAAATCGATGACAGCTTCCTGCCGAATTTGCGCTCAGGTAAAACTTCGGTTCCTAAGATCTAGTAATAAACTTATCAAAGCCATGCATCCATTTCAACGACTGAATATCGACTTCAAGGGACCGCTGCCTTCAAATACCTGTCACAAATATATTCTGACGATTATAGATGAATATTCTCGTTTCCCGTTTGCTTACGCTTGTAAAGACGTATCATCTCAAACAGTTATTAAATGTCTTGGAGATCTATTTTTCATCTATGGCGCTCCATCCTTTATCCACTCTGATAGAGGGTCATCTTTTATGTCGACAGAAGTAAAACATTTTCTATCTTCATTCGGTGTAGCCACAAGTAGGACCACACCCTATAATCCAGAAGGAAACGGTCAAGTGGAACGCTTAAATGGAACTCTTTGGCGTACTATTCAACTATCACTGAAATCGAACGATTTACCTATCACCGAATGGGAAAAAGCATTGCCAGTAGCTTTACATTCGATACGCTCTTTACTATGTACCGCTACTGGAGAAACACCGCACGAACGTATCTTTACTCATGAACGCAAGTCCCCGACTGGAGAGTCAATGCCTTCGTGGTTGCTATCGCCTGGACCAATTTTAATGAAGAAAAATGTCAGAACTTCTAAATATGAGCCTCTTGTTGAGGAAGTACAATTAATACACGGAAACCCTGCATACTCGTATGTTCGTTTACCAGACGGTAGAGAGTCAACAGTAAGCAATAAGCATTTAGCTCCCTTGCCTCATTTAGATTCAGAGGATTCTGAATCTGACGACGACGAGGCTGAGAATATAAATGAAGCAGCTACTGAACCTGAAGCACCCCGTCGCTCAGGTCGTCAGACAAGACTACCTCGCCGACTACAAGACTACACCCTTGAATAAAATTACCCTGGGGTGAATGTGGTGTCTATGATGTCTATGATTGTGACAACATCATTCAAAAGCAGAAAATTCATCAAATTATCTTGTAATTGCTTAGGTATGTTTTTAGTTGATTAAAACCAAGTATTTAAGTTGGTGACAAGTTTATTTTATTACAACCATCCCCAAAAAACTGGAGAACTTACCGATATTCGTTAGTTTTGTAATTTCATGGAAGCCCCACGGCTTTCATGTTCTTACCACTCGGCCTTACTGACCTCTATCAGACCAAATATTGCTCAGTCAGTTACCAAAATCTAAAACTAGTCTAGCGATTAGTTGTAATCGCCGCATCAAGCCATACATTGTATAGCGCTAAGACGAACAAACAGGATTGCTGATAGTTGGTGTACTTTTGTTTTAATTAAACCGACAAAACTTTAATAAAACATTTCCATTGTAATTTTACATTGCTAGATAACTATCGACAACATTACATACGTATGTACTACTAAACGTTACGTGGTAAATTTATTTCAATTAATAACACGCATCATGGCTATCAAATAATCACTGACCTTAAGGTCTAACCTCAATTAATTCGCCAAAACAAAACAATAAAATGAAGTTTAAAATTTGTAGGACAAGATCAGTCATTGATCACCCAATCGTTCAACCACGTCTAGTCTTAGTCTTATAGCATCACATTTCCGTGATCACAATGTAAGCAATCTACCTCTGCACACTAAATCAATCACATTTAAATCCCCGTTTGAAATGTAATAATGTTTCGATCTTACTTGAATCTAAGAAGAAAGTACACCAACAATCCTGTTTGTACCGTCACCGTACAAAGTCAAAGTCAAATATTTTTATTTATATTGGCTTAAAAATAGCACTTATAAATCGTCACTTTCTTATTTTTTAGTTAGTTGACGTCATAAAATTACTTAAAGCTAAGTTTACCACCGCCTCCAAAGCGCAAGTGGAGAAGAGGCGGCGCAACAAACTCCACTGAAAACTAAAACTCCTACAAAATCACGAAGTTCTTATCAATGACTTCGTCCATAGTCCTGTACCGACACGCCACGGTCGCTGATAGTGGTGGCGTATAGCTTCCAGCGCAAGGTTGTGATGGTAAATTCAAAATCAAACGCATTAAACAGATATCGTCATGTGGCAATATCCGACAACAATTATTGCATAACTTATTTGTATGCATGCAACAATGTATACTACGCCCAAGTTGTTTTTCATAATAAGTGAATTTTCAATGTCAACTCACTATCCAACATTCACATTTTTTTTTTTATTTCAAAACAAATAACATGAAAAGTGCGCTATAAAATTCAAACTAATAAAAACCATGGAAAAAATAAGAACATCGTACAGCGGACTAAAATCAATTCTAAAAAAAACATTTGAATCGCGATGGTCACGATATTTCAAATATTTAAGAAAAACAAAACACGTTCCATTTTCCAAGGAAAAAATGATCCGTGATTTGGCGCGGTTTTAATATGATTGATTCGAATCGCACTTCTGATCTTATCTACTCTGAATAAAACTCGTAGATTTATGTTTACAAACCCCTTTTATAATACATGGATCATATTTCTACACTTTATACATGGAAACACAATAAATTACATAAACATTATGTAAAGCTACGCGCACAAACAACCATCACAACCCATCGCTGATGCAGTCTACCACAGACTACTCAATACTGAAAGGCTTCATGCTTCATCTTGACAGGGAATTCTTTTTTCAAATATTCAGTCAGCTAACAATATATTTTCAACTGAACTTTATGAAGTTCATAAATTTGTTTGTTTGTGTACTGCATTAAAAATAATATATCATTTTTATCTGATGTCAATCCAAAATTTTATTACTATATTCTACTACTGACATACCTACTCGATATACTACTATATATATTTATCTACTATCTACAGTCATGTATGCAATTGAGAACTGTCATTGCATCTATTACAACAACAAAATTATTTATTTTGTTATTTGAAAAACCATACAGTTTAATAACTAAATTACATAATAAACTTAAATATCTACAAACACATTTAACAGATTTTCGCATATAGATATCGAAACTTGCTTACTAATAACGTTAGTACTATTTAAATAAACAAAAGTATAACACTTAACTGTTAGAAAAAATGCACGAGTAATAAAAGCTGTTAAGAATTATTCTGAGAAAAACCAAAAGATCCAAAAATAGTTAAGGTACAATTATACCTAAAAACAACTACTGTAAAATAAATAAGTATAGTATGGTACTTATCTAAAACATATAAAAATAATTACCCAGCGGGTAAAAAAAAAACGAAAGAAATAACTAGGTATTTAAGTTAAAGTTAGGGAACCCGATCGAACCACTTTCTGGTTAAGAAGTTCTTAAATTGGTTAATACTACTGTAAGATCTAACTCCATACAAAGGCATTCAAGTGTAAATTAGTTGATAGGACCCTCACGGGGGTATCTCTAACAGTTCTGCATGTGAAGCGATGATATACAGCTTATGAAATTTTCCACATTGACCCTTCCACGATATAAATCATGGATGGATAGGAATAGGATTACCCTGGCTGTATTTTACGTCGCATCCACAGAAGGGCCTGGCGATGTGAATTATGGTGTACTTAGTCTAAGTAAGGCTCGAATGATGAATTATTTATCATTTCCATCTACGAAATGACAAAGAAATTTTCGGTCGAAGATTATTCTGACAAAATTTCCCGCCTTTTATGGTGTCGTAACGTTAAACAGAAATATTTCGATGCGCTCTTTTCGGTCATAATTTTTTTTGTGAGTCGATAATTTTCATTTAGGTATCAGCAGTTTCGTGGAAAAACTTTACTACAACAAAAATTTCGTAAACGTTTATGAAATTATGTTGAGTGTTGAATTATGATGAGTTAAATGTTTTTTTATTTCGGTTTTTATAAAAATAACTAGCGACCCGCCCCGGCTTCGCACGGGATATAAACCTTCCTCTTGAATCACTCTATCTATTAAAAAAAACCGCATCAAAATCCGTTGCGTAGTTTCAAAGATTTAAGCATACAAAGGGACATAGGGACAGAGAAAGCGACTTTGTTTTATACTATGTAGTGATAGTAATAATTTAGTTAAGCCTTTGAGCCAGGTACAGTCCAGGGTGTCATTTTTGACTAATTTATTTTTCAATTGTTTTATTTTTAAGATTATTTTTATACCGACGAAACTAGTTGTGAATTATTTTTATTTTTTTTTATAATTTAGTATAACAAATACGTAAATGAATGAAAAATCAAAATAACAATGTGTTATTTTGAATTATTATTTATTTGTTGTATGTAGTTGCTTAGTATTTATATACTTTTACGAGATTTTCGAATTTAATTCACTCCATTCGTCTCGTTCTCCTTAGGACCGGCACAAAATATGTCTTTCTAATTATGCAGATTCAAAAGGAAAATACCAATATTTTCCGTTTCGCAAAGTTTAAAGTACTTCATCAAAAGTTAAGTCGAACTTAGCCGTAGTCCATTCTATTGGGAGCGGATTCATATTGGCATTTAATTTAAATTTACTGAATAACTTGACTATAATCAATAAGTTAAGCCTTCCAGCATCGCCTTCGGAACTTGGTCTGTAAGTTTGGAACTAATAAGTTAATGGTGTGCACTAACCAGCCATAACTAGTGGTTAGTAGCTATACACAGGGACAATGTCTTAGTTAAGTTATCCGTTAAATGTTGCTATCTTTACTTTTAGACAAGCTTGCGACTTCGTCTGCGCATATCTGAGGTTTTAAGCTGCGTATCAAAACGAAACTTACGCCAGATTTTAAGTTAGACCTTCTAGATACAACAGTGAAAACCGCATCAAATTTGGTCCAGTACTGTTTGCGTGATGCAAACATCCAGACAGAAAGACAGACAGACAAAAATTCTACAAAAACTGGTTTTGGCTTCTATTGGCCCCATAAAGACCTCTCATAGTTATTTTTCTTTAAAAAAAGTGTGTACAGACACAGACCAGTTACAGTTTTATACTTATTGAACAGATAGCCGTTGGGGCAGAAAAGTTCTCGAGTGGCGACCACGAACGGAAAACGTAGTGTTGGCAGGCCTCCCACTCGGTGGACCGACGACCTGGTGAAGGTCGCGGGATGCGCATGGATGCGGGCAGCGCAGGACCGGTCGTTGTGGAAATCCTTGGGGGAGGCCTTTGTCCAGCAGTGGACGTCTTTTGGCTGAGAGAGAGATAGTGATGTGTTTTTATGAGGGTCATCGTTTCTTCGCTCAATAGTTGGCATTACTGGCGAGTAAGGTCTGAAATAGAAATAAAAATATTTATTTGCAATAACACGGTACATAGGATAGGAAAAAATCCATCCATACTAATATTATAAATGCGAAAGTTTGGATTTGAGTTTGTGAGTTTGTGAATTTGTGAGTTTGTGAGGATGTTTGTTACTCAATCACGCAAAATCTATTGGACGGATTTCGATGAAATTTGGTACAGAGGTAGATAATGACCTGGAATAGCACATAGGCTACTTTTTATCCCGGGAAAAAGCACTGTTCCCGTGGGAAATTCATGCGGGCGAAGCCGCGGGCAAAAGCTAGTAATATTATAAAAGAACAACATGTAACACCATCACTGACATGCAAATCTTCAAACAATTGACACAAGCATTTTAATTAATTAATACAGCCGATCATTTAATTTATAAATTAATAAATATATTAAAGACGAATGCGACCAAAACTAATTAGATATTTGAATTGTATTAAACGTATAAAAAAAATGTATTAAAATATTCATTTATATCATAAAAACATTTGTCAACTAACCACTTACGCAATTTTATTTTAAATAATTTTAATGATAATTTTCTAATGTCAAAAGGGATTTTATTGTAATTTTTTATGCACATTAAATAACAGTTATTATTAAATAGCTGGGGCACTAATCTGTCAGATGGTACAACACTGTCATTTGAATTTGACAAGTGATGACAGTGTTGAACTATCTGACAGACCTCACTCAGCACTCGTCAGTAGCGCCATCTAGTGAACGGTAAAACGATAACCCTCCTTTACAATTCTTCATATTCTGTTAGGTTATTTTTATTTTACGATTCTGCTCTAATAAAACAAACATTTAACAATCTTCCGTTATTGACTGATTGACTGACAGACAACGCACAGCCAAAACTACTTCACTAAGAGAGAATTTCCCTAAATTTCCACGGGAATGAAGTCTCGGGCCTATTAAATATATAAACCAGGGCATAACTAAAGAACGACTGAACCAATTCGACTATTTCTTTCGACTAATATTCGTTTAGGTCCAAAAAAGGTTATAGGGAGAAAAATGAACATGTCCATGGGAGAGAAAACACGGGGCAAGCTTTATCAGATAATTCTAATGTTTCATTGAACCATCGTCCTTTAATGCCATTAAAATAAATTTGAAACTAAATATTTGTCGTGAAATTCAACTTCATAAGATCAAAAGTTTCAATACAAAACGAAGATAATTGATATAGTAAGTTGATAATTAATAAAATAAATATAAGCAAGCTACTTAATTAGATTACTCGTCTCTCAGTAAAATGTCTGTGCGTTGAAATTAGTTTAATATTAATTTATTAATCTGAATACAATTTAAATTTATTTTGAATTAAATACTGTCATTTGTACAATGTACGCTATAACCAATTTCACATATAGGCAAATTGTTATTGTTGCCAATAATTAAAGCTGTTTTAGGTACTTATTACCTTGATTCTATTGCGCAACGTGTGACATCCTAACTAATATTATAAATGCGAAAGTAAGTTTGTTACCACTACACGCTTTATCTACTGAACCAATCTTCCTGAAATTTCGCATACACATAGCTGGAAGTACGGAGAAGGACATAGGGTATCATCCCGGGAAAAAGCACTGTGCCCGTGGGAAATTCACGCGGGCGAAGCCGCGGGCGAAAGCTAGTATATCATACGTTGCAATACAATAAGCATATGAATTGATCTAGCAATTCACGATAAGTTATTTCAATCGCAGTCGGGATAAACGCGAGATAGTTGTTATCAATATCGGACGTACATATTCCGATTTTTTACTGCGTCATAAAACGGACCGTTTTCATCAACTCGGTGACAATCATTTTATGTTAACTTATGGTTTTTATGAGCGCGTGGACCAGACGCCTGGTCATCAATTCACTGCAAAAAATGTGCAATATTAATTTACTAGCTTTCGCCCGCGGCTTCGCCCGCGTGAATTTCCCACGGGAATAGTGCTTTTTCCCGGGATGAAAGGTACCCTATGTCCTTCTCCATACTCCGTATGAGAAATTTCAGGAAGATTGGTTCAGTAGATAAAGCGTGAAGAGGTAACAAACAAACAAACAAACTCACATTCGCATTTATAATATTAGTTAGGATTCAGCCTATTTATATATGCATCATTGATTTCTCGAAGTCATTTTATAAAATAAAAACTTAAAAACTGCTGAAATATTCCGGCCTAAGGACATCTTAAATCTTATAGGTATATCTATATGTTGGAATAAAGTATCTCAAATAGCATGCTAACATGCAATACATTAAATGCTGAAAACATTACGCTCTATTATTTGGGCAGTCGTGTAAAGAGATATTATTACAACCCACTAAAAATTTCAAAAAGTTGAAACGATGTTTGTCTTTGAAACTTTCTGCAATGAAATAATGGTATCCTTTTATAAAAAACTAGCTTTCGCCCGCGGCTTCGCCCGCGTGAATTTCCTTCCCACGGGAACAGTGCTTTTTCCCGGTATGAAAGGTACCCTATGTCCTTCTCCGTACTTCCAGCTATGTGTATGCGAAATTTCAGGAAGATTGGTTCAGTACATGAAGCGTGAAGAGGTAACAAACAAACAAACAAACAAACAAACCAACAAACAAACAAACAAACAAACTCACTTTCGCTTTTATAATATTAGTTAGGATAAACCTAAACCGTTTAGGCTACGTATGGAAATAAACTTCTCAATAACTAAAGTTGGAATAGGTACTTTGGCCATGTGATGCGAAACACCAAATACAGGATTTTGCAATCCAGGGCAAAATCCAAGGCAAAAGGAGTGCAGGGAAAAGGCGCTACTCCTGGTTAAGGAACCTGCGCGATTAATTCGGCCGCAGTACCACCTCGCTGTTTCGTACAGCGGCCTCCAAAGTGAAAATCGTCATGATGCTGTTCAACCTCCGAAAGGAGAGGAAGCCAAAGAAGAAGAAGAATAAAAAGTGCGAAACACCAGTTTTGTTTAGGTATATTTAATGAGAGTTACGAAATGAAACGTTTGCCAGATGGGATGGCAACATAATGCGCATCTAGTCAAAACATAAAGTCTATTTAAAATTATTAATTCCAGCTGATCTCAGTTAAAGTAAACACGAGTAAATTGTTCAGACACGCTAATTAAAACTTATGAATTAAAATAATTTCAAAAATGGCCGCACCATGTGTGAAATTCAACTGCGCACTCAGCAGAGTTCCAGAGGCCTGATTATGACGGTTAATTAACACAATAATTAAAATCATGTAACGAAAGGCACCTCTTTGTCTGTAAACCTTTATGCAAATTAATTTTCAATCATTGCGGATTATTGGTTTTTACTTTGAGTTGTTATTTGGGCATATTTGATTTAAGTTAAATAGATACAAAAATTAAATCACAAATTGATCGGAATTGTTATATATTTATAATCTTAATTAATAAGTTTTATTCCACAACATACCTTCATTATTATACTGTTAACTATAACCAGCCCGCTGCTGGTGTGACATTGTCTACGTAACGGGAAAGCGATGGATGAGACTGGAACAGGACCGTAGTAAGTGGCGTCAAAAAAGGGAGGGCTATGTCCAGCAGTGGGCTAATAAAGGCTGAAAATACATAGAATAGAACTATTAATATATTTAGTTTTCCTCCAATAAGATATTTTATTTGTCCTTCTGTCCTGGAAAAAATAATGGAATTGTTTAAGTATTTTTCTAAGATTGTTTGATATGATACTTCGGCGTTAATAGGGTTGTACATAGTCTTTGGGCATTGGCCTTTATTCATTGGCTAAAAAAAGACAAGCTGATTACTCAAAAGATATTAAAAGCTGTCCACGAAAAGTAAACAATAATAAATCTGCGCATTCAGATCTTGTAAACCTTTTGACAGAATTAAATTATGGCGTTGAATATTAACATTTTGTACTTTCAATCAAAACACTTATTTATATTCCCAAGAAAGGGAAAATTGCAAATCTCCCTTTGTAATTAAGAACGGCGGCCTCTGTTTTACCAAACATAAACGAACAAATCAGAATTTACTTTAAATTTATAGAATAATACATTCAGTAAAATTATTGGAAGCGTCTTTGTGATTTATTTTCGGAAAATCTGTCATTGATTCATTTCGAAATTGGCGATGGGCTGTCGCTATTTCAGAATTTTATTGTTCAAAGTTTGACTCCTGTTTTTAACGTGCCGAGGTATCGTCTATCATCTTGAGTAAAGATGATATAATATGTACATATATCCTAATCCTAACTAATATTAAAAATGCGAAAGTGAGTTTGTTTGTTTGTTTGTTTGTTTGTTTGTTTGTTTGTTTGTTTGTTTGTTTGTTTGTTTGTTTGTTTGTTTGTTTGTTTGTTTGTTTGTTGGTTGGTTTGTTTGTTGGTTGGTTTGTTTGTTTGTTTGTTTGTTACCTCTTTACGCTTTATCTACAGAACCAATCTTCCTGAAATTTCGCATACACATAGCTGGAAGTACGGAGAAGGACATAGGGTACCTTTCATCCCGGGAAAAAACACTGTTCCCATGGGAAATTCACGCGGGCGAAGCCGCGGGCGAAAGCTAGTAATAAAATAAAACCTAGGTATTAAAATATTTTATTAATACCTATAAAATATTTACTAACACAGAATAAATTTTCGAAACTAAAGGTTTTCCAAATTCAATTTATTTACAGTCTCACCAGATTTTTACCCTAAAATGTCTGTGTCTTTCCAAAATCTAGATAGAATTCTCCCTCGAGATAACTTTTGCGTATTTTTTTCGTGGCGATGAAAAACTCATATTTTCGTATGAACCTTCAAAAATTCTGAATGTCGTGATATATTAAGGAAATGCGCACCGAGTAGTGTGCGCCCACGATTTAACATAATATTATATGTATTTCGAACCCCTCTTCACGTACGAAAAAAAATAGAGTGAACAGAAATATGTCAAATAGTCTAGTTTAAAAAAATTTTGTGCGCCATTTTTCTACCCGTGTATTAAATTTTATCGAAATCCGTCCCGTAGGTTTTTTATGATAGAATAACAAACATCACTCTAAACTATCGCATTTATAAAACTAGCAGAATACCTAATTGTAAAATAAAAATCTTGATTTTAAAAATTTGATACTTCATTTATTTATTTTTTTATATTTTTAATTCTTACGAAAGCAATTCGCGGCTACGAGTGATTCAATAGTATTTTTTTTTCATTTTATTAAATATGGGTTTGCTCTTGACCACAATCTTGCCCGAGGACAGAGATGAGGTCTACGATGAAGCGAGCTTACCCAGAAGCAGCCTATTCACTCTGGTTTTGAAGAGAGTCAGGTTGTACGTGCTCGGGAACACAGACGCAGGCAGGGAGTTCCAATGCTTTGCTGTGCGCATTAGGAATGATGATGAAAAGCGCTTGGTGCGTGCGGGGGGAATATAAACCAGAAAGGGATGATAGCCCGCAGTGGGTCTGGTTGTCCGATTGAAGAAAGGGGCAGGCGGTATGAGCTCATGCAGCTCATGAGCACACTCCCCGAAGTACACTCGGTAGAAAACCGACAAACAAGCAACTTTTCGACGATGAGATGTAGAGAGTATAAGATTAGAATAAAGTATATCAAAGTAAGTGAATACAAGTATACAGAAAGACAAAGTTATACTTTTTTTGTAACTACATATTTGATAATTTGATGCCAGACACAAAATTATCAAAGAGTTAAAATCCCCCTTGAATGTGTGGTACCTGGACGATGGTACTTTGGGCGGTGAACCAGAAACTGTCCGACAGGACCTGGAGGTTTTAATTCCGCGATTCAGGGAGATAGGGCTGGACGTGAATCCCTCCAAATGCGAGTTTTTTCCCTGTAGTACTGAAGCTCGCTCCCACTTTTCCCTTTTATCTGATGTTTTACCTGGCATCAGGGAAATTACTCGGTCAACTTTTAACCTTCTAGGGTCACCTATTTTCTTGGAGTCGGTCCCTGATGCTATTGCTTCTCGTCGACAGCTCCTCCTTATCGCTCAGGAACGTCTTCAGAGCCTCCCGGCCCACGTGGGATTAGTGCTGCTGAGGTCGTGCTTCGGGTTGCCAAAGATAAACTTCCTGTTGCGCACCACACCTACCTGGCTATGCCCCGAAGAGATTTCTGCGTTCGATGGAGTTTTGAAGTCTGCAGCGGAGTCGATTTTAAACGTCTCTCTCAATGAGACCCAGTGGAGTCAGGCTTCTCTCCCTATAAGGCTTGGGGGGCTGGGGTTGCGGCGCGCTCGGGATGTCGGCTTGCCGGCTTTCTTGGCGTCGGCGCATGGGGTTGCTGGCCTTGTTGCTGTCATTCTTTCCTCCAATGGTGACAGGGTGAGCATACCACATGTGTCGGGCGCGGAGTCAGCTTGGTCGGCCGTCAATCCGGGTATGTCGTTCCCGCAGGCTCTCTCTAATCAGCGCGCATGGGATGATACGGGTGCCAAGAGGACTTTCGCAGCACTCTTGGGAGACGCGGCAGGAGCGGACTGCGCCAGACTTAGGGCCGTGGCGACGCCGGAATCGGGCGCGTGGTTGCACGCCCTTCCATCACCTCAACTGGGCACTTTTCTAGATAGCGACTCCTTGCGGGTGGCCGTGGCGCTCCGCTTGGGCTGCAGAGTGTGTGAACCCCATAGATGCACCTGCGGGTCCATGGTGGAGGCCGACGGTTACCATGCACTGAGTTGTCGTCGCTGCGCAGGAAGGTTTCCTCGTCACCACGCGCTCAATGACATAGTCCGCCGAGCATTTGTTTCAGCTGAAGTCCCTTCGGTACTTGAGCCGCCAGGCCTTAGCAGATCAGACGGCAAGAGACCGGATGGACTCACGCTGGTACCTTGGCAGTGCGGCAAGTGCGTGGTATGGGACGCCACATGCGTAAACACGGTGGCCACAAGTCACCTGGGCCGTACGATGGTGGCGGCTTCAGCAGCAGCCGAAGATGCAGCAGAGAGAAAGCGGGCTAAATATGCGGCTTTGGAGCCTCACTATATTTTTGTGCCCATAGCCGTCGAGACCCTGGGCTGTTGGGGCATAGATGCTAAGCGCTTGCTCAGAGAACTGGGGCGCAGAATAGCGCAAATAACTTGCGACTCCCGCTCCTTCTCGTTTCTGGTGCAAAGGATGGCCATTGCGATTCAACGCGGCAATGCGGCCAGCATCTTGGGCACCTTTGCACCGGAAACCTTGGGTGGCGGACTCTAGTCATAAGAAGATTTGTTTTTAAGTTTTATGACAAATTATGTACTAGCATAGTAATTAAAAGTACCTGTTATTTGATGGTTAACCTAAACTTGAACATAGTTTCCGCACATTCAATATTTTGCGACGTAAGCGCCGAAAAGTTGTTTACGCAACTTTTGATTGCCTTCTTACTCTGTTTGTTTACTTTTTTACTTAGAACGGAATTATGATGAAACTTTTTTCGTTAAAGGCTCAAAGATACATAAATGGGTTTAGAACTCGACAGGGGTTTAGCCAAAAATTTGTTCGGCAGCTCGACTTTTGCCTATTCTTGGAAATTTAATGGGGCCTTTATATTTTGTTATTGTTTTATTCTCGAATGCAGACACGACGTTCCTTTCAATATTATATTTTGTTTAAATTTAATATTATTGTAGGTTGGGACAAGTCAAATTAAAGTGAGTGTTATGTACAAGCAACTTTGATCAACAAGGACTTCAGCGAGCGGAATGGAAGTGTTGCTTTATGACAAGCAAGAGATAACACGACAACTTTTTATTTCTTTTTTCTACTGGTAGGGCGAAGCCCCATTGCTCCGTTGCGTTGCGTTGAGTCGCGTCGTCGCAACGGATCAACGCATTGTATGCCCCACCAGCCACGACGTCGCAGCAGTTGTAGCAGGGTTGCCAGATGTTATTTTCCTTTGTATTGTTATTTTCTTCCCTAAAATGATATTTGTCGGAATAAACACAACATCAGAATCATCAGATCATGGGTTCAGGGGGCTGAGCTCAGAATGAATAACCAGAGCGGTAAATACAGTACAGGTACTTAAACAACGGGTTCACGTGAAAACATATGTGGGCATTAGACTTGGATCAAAATAACTGTCAAAATCCAAAAATCACATGCACAGCTTATAATAGACAGGGTACACAACTCCTACTTCAAGTTACAGCCCAAAGCATCCAGGGATTCATCGGATATTCACGGATTAAGAAATAATTGATGGTTAAACAAACTTACCTTAATGAAGTTTGACCATAATTGGATGCCCCAATTCATGAAATCACTAAGTCCACTTTTGATGGTTTTGAGTTAGCAACACTGGCTTGTTCAGTTTTTAATTCTCTTTCGATTGGTCTAATTGATTTTATTCTAGGTACTCTCTAAGTGTAGTTATTGTGATATTAAAAAAATAAAAAATATTGTATTTCAGTTCATAAAAACACTAAGTCCAAGAAATCACTAAGTCCAAGAAATTTTTGATATAAATCACTAAGTCCTTCGACTTTTCCTTTAAGTCTAGTGGCAACACCGAATGTTTTCAGTTTGAAAAAATTTCTTTTTCACGGAAAATTACGCACCTAAAGGACCTTACGAAGTTATTACTTCCTTGGAATACTATATCAGGACTCACAAATTACCGAATCATTACAAATTACATCAGAAAGCCCACTATTCAGCTAAGCGTGGCCTTCGAGTCTCACGACTCTTGACTTTGTCAACCCCGTAAGGGATAAAGACGTGATTCTATGTATGTATGTAAATTAGCGAATCAAGCAGTTAGACCTTTACTGCGACCTGTTACAGTCAAAATAAAAACACGTAGGTACCTTGGATCAATCATGCGCTTTTAAGGAATAAAAACATGAAAAAATTTATTCACCAGCAGATTACATTTAACTTATAAAAGATACCTAGTCAGAATACACATAAATTTAACGTCTAGAGAGAAGTTTGATAAAAAAAGATAGCTCGAATAATATTTTAAAAGTAAAAGACTACAAAAAGTTGTACGATGAACATATTAAATCAAGTTTTAAATCATTTAAAAATGTCGTAGAGTGATTTTCAAAAAACTGGGTAAACCAGGGTTTGTAATGTCTATGAATGGCCAAGACTACAAGCAGTTCACGTTATATAAAGTGGGCTTTAGCCGATTAATCAAACAAGAACCAGATTATTGTTACGAGAAGCACCTTTGACTTTAAAGGCCGCTAAAGTAAAATATATAAAGCGGTTACTAGAATTTGTACCCGAAACTTAAAGGTATTTTTATAAGGATCTAATTAGTACTAATCCAGAGAACCTACGTAAAGAATTGGATTCTGCAGACGAGATCGAGTGACACTCGAAATTCAATGGATGGATGTACTACATCCATTAAAAATAACCCTTAGTCCATCGTTTTTGATTGAAAAAACACTAAGTCCTTCGATTTGTAATAAGTCCAAAATGTTTATGTTTTTGTTTCTTTGAAAGGGTATTGTTTTGAGTTTTGTTTCTTTTGGCAAATTAAGCTATTTGATTGATACTATTACGAGTATTTTTTTCACAATTTTTACTCAACAGATGTTATTTCAGCATTGATTCAAAACATTAAAACAGCCAAAACTCAAAAGTGACTTTTTGGACTTGGTGATTTCATGAATTGGGGCATCCAATTATACGAGACGTTGCTTCCGAAGATATTTATTCAAATTCACTAAGCAGCTCGCTCTGCTATGTACTAGGCATGAAACAATTTTTAGAGATCGAAGAATAAAATGAAAGAAATTTCGTCCAGAACCGACATTCGTCTACCCTACCCCGATACATCGCCAATCACCGCTGCGAAGGACTTCATTCCTTTAGAGCAAAATTTCGAAATGTGGCGCTTGGGATATCGTAATATGTATTTTACATATTGATTGGGACGGGCGGGTTATAAATATCTTCGGAAGCAACGTCTTGTATAATTATGGTCAAACTTCATTAAGGTAAGTTTGTTTAACCATCAATTATACTACGACGTTGCTTCCTCGATATTTATTCAAATTCACTTAGCAGATGTTTAGAGCCATTGCGAAATTTGCAAGATTTTTATTTTCATATCATTATAATAATAATAATTGTTTTTAATGTGATATATTAAAAGTGGTACCTTAGATACTTTGATATAGGATGGTTAATTACGTGAATAAATACAAATGTAGTTGTATCTACAACTATCTTCCACAAAGATATTAGATATAAACGAAAATTTTACGAAACTGGGGAAAAAAATCTTCGTATAGGCTATGTAATGCAATGCCAATACAGTTTTTTCATTTTGTAAAGCATAATGGTTTAAATTATTACAGCTTATCAAATACATTGTTTGAGTTCTGTAGAGTACAGACTTTGGTTGCTAACCTTGATATTTTGGGAGAAAAAATGTCAAGCAGTTAACAAGAAACAGATTAAAAGTCCTATTAGTCTAAGCGGTCACGGGAATTTTCGTAACGATCAGGGAAACGGATAGACTTGCTTTTATGGGTTGTAGAGTAGTCCCCTAATGTGAATGATGTCGGTCTGCCGGCTCTCAGTGGTAGCTTCTTCGAGCTATAGGGCCTGGAAGGTGCTTCATTGTTGCGAAAAAAAAACGATCTGAGAAATGGTTAGTTTTAGTACATATTCAAAGTATGGCATCTCCGCATGTGAAACAAGTTGGTCTGCCGGCTGTCAGTGGTTGCATTTCAGAGCTATGAGGCGCGCAAGTCACTGCATAGTTACAAAAAAAAAACGATAAGAGAAATGGTTAGTTTTAGTACCAATTGGAAGAATGGTGTATCCACAGATGAAACGAGTTGGTCTGCCGGCTGTCAGTGGTTGTATTTCAGAGCTATCATCGTTCACGTAAGTCGCTTATTTAAGGAAAAAGTCTAAAAAAACATTGAAAAGCGGGAAAATAGGCGATCTTTTCTAGTTCATGCCAGCCGCTGTCGTATCTGCGTATGTTTGACCCAACCTCAAACTTGCGCCGCGCACCACCGCACTGTGGGGAAAAAAATCGCCTCTAGAGAAAAAAAGTTTTCTTCAGAAAATCTACGTCGATTTTGGTAAAAACTGATTATGTATTTCATTTTTGATCTTAATAAGAAGACTTTTTATTAATACTATTTTTGCTAACATTGCATTCTTTTAATAGGTACCAAAACTGACCATTTCTCTTACCGTTTTTTTTTCGTAACTAAGCAGTGACTTTCGCGCCTCATAGCTCTGAAATGCAACCACTGACAGCCGGCAGACCAACTTGTTTCACATGCGGAGATGCCATACTTTGAATATGTACTAAAACTAACCATTCCTCAGATCGTTTTCTATTTTTTGCAACAATGAAGCTCCTTCTAGCCTTAATAGCTCAAAGTGGCAACCACTGATAGCCGGCAGACCAACTTGTTTCACATGAGGAGATGCCATATTTTGAATATGTACTAAAACTAACCATTTCTCTGATAATTTTTTTTTCAACAATGAAGCCCCTTCCAGGTCCTAGGTATAGCTCGAAGTGGCAACCACTGAAGGCCGGCAGACCAACTTGTTTCACCTGTGGAGACACCATTCTTTCAATAAGAACTTAAACTGACCATTTCTTTTACCGTTTTATTTCGTAACTAGGCAGTGACTTTCGCGCCTCATAGCTCTGAAATGCAACCACTGACAGCCGGCAGACCAACTCGTTTCACATGCGGAGATACCATACTTTGAATATGTACTAAAACTAACCATTCCTCAGATCGTTTTCTATTTTTTGCAACAATGAAGCTTCTTCTAGCCTTTATAGCTCAAAGTGGCAACCGCTGACAGCCGGCAGACCAACTTGTTTCACATACGGAGATGCCATACTTTGAATATATACTAAAACTAACCATTCCTCGGATCGTTTTCTATTTTTTGCAATAATGAAGCTCCTTCTAGCCTTTATAGCTCAAAGTGGCAACCACTGACAGCCGGCAGACCAACTTTTTTCAAATACGGAGATGCCATACTTTGAATATATACTTAAACTAACCATTTCTCTGATCGTTTCTTTTTTCGCTACAATGAAGCCCCTTTCAGCCCCTATAGCTCAAAGTGGCAACCACTGACAGCCGGCAGACCAACTTGTTTCACATGCGGAGATGCCATATTTTGAATATATGTATTAAACCTAACCATTTCTCTGATAATTTTTTTTTGCAACAATGAAGGCCATTTTCCTCAAGGCATTTTTCCAGGCCCTAGGTATAGCTCGAAGTGGCAAACACTGAAGGCCGGCAGACCAACTTGTTTCACCTGTGGAGACACCATTCTTTCAATAGATACTAAAACTGACCATTTCTCTAACCGTTTTTTTTTCGTAAATATGCAGTGACTTTCGCGCATCATCGTTCTGAAATGCAACCACTGACAGCCGGCAGACCAACTTGTTTCACATGCGGAGATGCCATAGTTTGAATATGTACTAAAACTAACCATTTCTCTGATAATTTTTTTTTTGCAACAATGAAGGCAATTTTCACAAGGCAATTTTCTAGGCCCTAGGTATAGCTCGAAGTGGCAAACACTGAAGGCCGGCAGACCAACTTGTTTCACCTGTGGAGACACCATTCTTTCAATAGGTACTAAAACTGACCATTTCTTTTACCGTTTTATTTCGTAACTATGCAGTGATTTTCGCGCATCATCGCTCTGTAATGCGACCACTGACAGCCGGCAGACCAACTTGTTTCACATGCGGAGATGCCATACTTTGAACATGTAATAAATCTAACAATTTCTCTGATCATTTTTTTTTCGCAACAAGCTCGAAGTGGCAGCCACTGAGAGCCGGCAGACCAATTCGTTTCACCTTTACTTATTCAAAGTATGGCATCTCCGCATGTGAAACGAGTTGGTCTGCCGGCTGTTAGTGGTTGCCACTTTGAGCTATAGGGGCTGGAAGGGGCTTCATTGTTGCGAAAAAAAAAACGATAGAGAAATGGTTAGTTTTAGTATATATTCAAAGTATGGCATCTCCGCATGTGAAACAAGTTGGTCTGCTGGCTGCCAGTGGTTGCATTTCAGAGCTATGAGGCGAGAAAGTCATTGCATAGTTACGAAAAAAAAAACGGTAAGAGAAATGGTCAGTTTTAGTACCTATTGAAAGAATGTTGTCTCCACAGGTGAAACAAGTTGGTCTGCCGGCCTTCAGTGGTTGCCACTTCGAGCTATACCTAGGGCCTGGAAGGGGCTTTATTGTTGCGAAAAAAAATTATCAGATAAATGGTTAGTTTTAGTATATATTCAAAATATGGTATCTCCGCATGTGAAACAAGTTGGTCTGGCGGCTGTCAGTGGTTGCATTTCAGAGCTATGAGGCGCGAAAGTCACTGCATAGTTACGAAAAAAACGGTAAAAGAAATGGTCAGTTTTAGTACCTATTGAAAGAATGTTGTCTCCACAGGTGAAACCAGTTGGTCTGCCGGCCTTCAGTGGTTGCCACTTCGAACTATACTTAGGGCCTGGAAGGGGCTTCATTGTTTAAAAAAAAAAATATCAGAGAAATGGTCAGTTTTAGTACATATTCAAAATATGGCATCTCCGCATGTGAAACAAGTTGATCCGCCGGCTGCCAGTGGTTGCCACTTTGAGCTATACCTAGGGCCTGGAAGGAGCTTCATTGTTGCAAAAAATAGAAAACGATCTGAGAAATGGTTAGTTTTAGTACATATTCAAAGTATGGCATCTCCGCATGTGAAACAAGTTGGTCTGCCGGCTATCAGTGGTTGCATTACAGAACTATGAGGCGCGAAAGTTACTGCATAGTTACGAAAAAAACCGTAAGAGAAATGGTCAGTTTTAGTACCTATTGGAAGAATGGTGTCTCCACTGGTTAACAAGTCTGTCTGCCGGCTTTCAGTGGTTACCACATCGAGCTCTAGAGCCTGGAATCATTGTTGCGAAATAAAATGCTCAGAGAAATGGTTAGTTTTAGTACATATTCAAAGTATGGCATCTCCGTATGTGAAACAAGTTGGTCTGCCGGCTATCAGTGGTTGCCACTTTGAGCTATAGGGGCTGAAAGGGACTTCGTTGTAGCGAAAAAAAAAATGATCAGAAAAATGGTTAGTTTTAGTATATATTCAAAGTATGGCATCTCTGTATGTGAAAAAAGTTGGTCTGCCGGCTGTCAGTGGTTGCCACTTTGAGCTATACCTAGGGCCTGGAAGGAGCTTCATTGTTGCAAAAAATAGAAAACGATCTGAGGAATGGTTAGTTTTAGTACATATTCAAAGTATGGTATCTCCGCATGTAAAACAAGTTTGTCTGCCGGCTGTCAGTGGTTGCCACTTTGAGCTATACCTAGGGCCTGGAAGGAGCTTCATTGTTGCAAAAAATAGAAATCGATCTGAGGAATGGTTAGTTTTAGTACATATTCAAAGTATGGTATCTCCGCATGTGAAACAAGTTGGTCTGCCGGCTGTCAGTGGTTGCATTTCAGAGCTATGAGGCGCGAAAGTCACTGCATAGTTACGAAAAAAAACGGTAAAAGAAATGGTCAGTTTTAGTACTTATTGAAAGAATGGTGTCTCCACAGGTGAAACAAGTTGGTCTGCCGGCCTTCAGTGGTTGCCACTTCGAGCTATACCTAGGGCCTGAAAGGGGCTTCATTGTTGCGAAAAAAAATGCTTAGAGAAATGGTTAGTTTTAGTATATATTCAAAGTATGGCATCTCCGTATGTGAAACAAGTTGGTCTGCCGGCTGTCAGTGGTTGCCACTTTGAGCTATAAAGGCTAGAAGGAGCTTCATTATTGCAAAAAATAGAAAACGATCCGAGGAATGGTTAGTTTTAGTATATATTCAAAGTATGGCATCTCCGTATGTGAAACAAGTTGGTCTGCCGGCTGTCAGCGGTTGCCACTTTGAGCTATAAAGGCTAGAAGGAGCTTCATTGTTGCAAAAAATAGAAAACGATCTGAGGAATGGTAAGTTTTAGTACATATTCAAAGTATGGTATCTCCGCATGTGAAACAAGTTGGTCTGCCGGCTGTCGGTGGTTGCATTTCAGAGCTATGAGGCGCGAAAGTCACTGCATAGTTACGAAATAAAACGGTAAAAGAAATGGTCAGTTTAAGTTCTTATTGAAAGAATGGTGTCTCCACAGGTGAAACAAGTTGGTCTGCCGGCCTTCAGTGGTTGCCACTTCGAGCTATACCTAGGGCCTGGAAGGGGCTTCATTGTTGAAAAAAAAATTATCAGAGAAATGGTTAGTTTTAGTACATATTCAAAGTATGGCATCTCCTCATGTGAAACAAGTTGGTCTGCCGGCTTTCAGTGGTTGCCACTTTGAGCTATTAAGGCTAGAATGAGCTTCATTGTTGCAAAAAATAGAAAACGATCTGAGGAATGGTTAGTTTTAGTACATATTCAAAGTATGGCATCTCCGCATGTGAAACAAGATGGTCTGCCGGCTGTCAGTGGTTGCATTTCAGAGCTATGAGGCGCGAAAGTCACTGCTTAGTTACGAAAAAAAAAACGGTAAGAGAAATGGTCAGTTTTAGTACCTATTAAAAGAATGCAATGTTAGCATTAGTATTAATAAAAAGTCTTCTTATTTAGATCAAAAATGAAATACATAATCAGTTTTTACCAAAATCGACGTAGATTTTCTGAAGAAAACCTTTTTTCTCTAGAGGCGATTTTTTTCCCCACAGTGCGGTGGTGCGCGGCGCAAGTTTGAGGTTGGGTCAAACATACGCAGATACGACAGCGGCTGGAATGAACTAGAAAAAATCGCCTATTTTCCCGCTTTTCAATGTTTTTTTAGACTTTTTCCTCAAATAAGCGACTTACGTGAACGATGATAGCTCTGAAATACAACCACTGACAGCCGGCAGACCAACTCGTTTCATCTGTGGATACACCATTCTTCCAATTGGTACTAAAACTAACCATTTCTCTTATCGTTTTTTTTTTGTAACTATGCAGTGACTTGCGAGCCTCATAGCTCTGAAATGCAACCACTGACAGCCGGCAGACCAACTTGTTTCACATGCGGAGATGCCATACTTTGAATATGTACTAAAACTAACCATTTCTCAGATCGTTTTTTTTTCGCAACAATGAAGCACCTTTCAGGCCCTATAGCTCGAAGAAGCTACCACTGAGAGCCGGCAGACCGACATCATTCACATTAGGGGACTACTCTACAACCCATAAAAGCAAGTCTATCCGTTTCCCTGATCGTTACGAAAATTCCCGTGACCTCTCGGTCTATATATGTATACCATGGGACAATAATTAACAAAAAAACAAATTAACACCATAGTTATTTCATGTGAGACAGGATATTTAACAGGCTTATTTGGGAACGGGATATGTTAACTCAAAAATGTAAATATTTACCAAAAGAAATGTAATAAACATTTTTTAGTCTGCAATTGCGAACTCAACACAGGCAGAGATGCTTGCCCAGAGTTAATTTTACGAATATCGACTAGAATTTTAACTACCTAATGTCAGGAAGCTTTATTGTATTGATTATGAACATATACTTCTGGGTGGTTAATGTGTCAAGATAAAAGGACACGATACTAATTTAAGATTCTTTACTATAAGTACTAAGTACTCGAGAAATATCATTACCTGACAAATATATATTAATTTGCAAGGGGAAAAAACATGAATATGCAAATTTTGAGTTCGGTACATTTCTGCTGAAATATACTCGTAAAACTACACTATTTTTATAAACTGTACTTAGTTTAATATATAAGTGAATCGGCCACAGCCATGTAGTATAAACTATAGATAGTACTAGGTATCACAGTACGATGATTTCACTATAACTTTTGTTATGAGTACGCACTCGTATATACGTGCCTTTAGTTAAAACTATTAACGAAGGACTGAATTCTACAGACGAAACTCAAAAGTACTTACTGTACAAGCTTATTATGTTTTCAGTAACAAGTACAGTCAAACGTCAAAAATGGAGTCATACCTTAAAGATCGTATTGCCTTGCAGGCGCGCAGTCCTTCATTGTGTGCGTAACGTGCATATTACGGACGCATAATTACAATAAGAACATTACTTACACTAAGCTAATTATCATATTACCCACCCACACCTAGACACAACTCTGCTGCGTGCTCACTGCTCATGCTGCCTACGTGCTGCCATCTATCAAATTCACGGTATACTAAGTATTAAGAATTATGACACCATCGAGTCTGAGACAGAAGTATAATATACAATACGTATAGTTTATTGTAAAGCAAACTAATAATGGTGAGTATAGCGACACGCAACCAATTGTTAATTTCACCACAAGTTAATGCATCTGCTAGTCTAATTGGTAGTCGGATAGACTGCAGTTAATATAGGTCCAAGTTCGAGTCACAGTCCGAAACTTAATTTTCATATTATACCCAATTCTTAAGTTTAGAGTAATTTTATATAATGCAAGTAATGTGGTTTATATATATTTGTTATAAAATAAAAATGCACAATAATCATAACAGCTATTTATTCGTGTAAATATATAGGTTTATTATACTTATGTATAATTTATTATTATAAACTTCTGTGCAAATTAAAATTTATATTTTTATCCTACCTAATTACAAAATAAAAACCCTAAAATGAACTTAAAAAATAAGCATCTGCAGTAAGCTAAGTATCTGTTTATTTATTTTACTTATTACGAAATTTTACCTTCGCTCTTTGTTAGTAAATATTGAGGTTATAGCTTATGTATTCGTTTTCATTACGAAAAGAAGATTGAAACTATACCTCAACATTTAACAATTTATATAGAATATGTTTTTTTTTATACGAAACATAACCTCGTATTCTTTATACAAAAACAAGAAGTAATAAGTATAAAAATAATTTAAATAATGTTATACGAGTAATATACGTTAATAAAACCTGATTTGATATTACCTAATAATAGAAAGAAGATAATTGGAATATACCTACTTAATTAATGAACTCACTAATTCATTTTGAACACCAATCACTAACTCACTATTTTGTATAGGTCCCGTTATTGTTTTTCTACACACATTTCAATCACAATAAAGCTGTTCTAAACTTTCATACAGTGAGAAACTGATTCTTCCTTGCTTGCCTCCTATACACCATCAGGCCCCATAGATTTTCTATGGTGTTGAGGTCAGGAGACTGCGCTGGCCAAGGATGATATTTATTTCGGGAAACGAAATAAATTATCCAGTTTTTTTAAGCTTGAAGTGCACGACGAACAGTAGATAAACATCAAATAGATCAGCAAAACGCCTGGTAGGTAAAACCATAGCCTTCATATTCTTCCAACATTATCGTTGCTGCTGCTCAGAGATAATAGTCGGTCTTCTGCTTTGCTGCAAGGCTGCGTCAGCAAATCGCTAAGCCCAACGTGTCCTCCACTAAAACAATATTATAATATTTAATTACTTAATATTTTTTATTTAATTTTAAGGCTATCACTTTTGCAAAGCAAAATCATTTATTATATGTCAATACATTAAACATTATATATTATGACTTTATGTTCGATCACAAAACATTACATACCTACACATAGTAATTATCAAAGCTATTTATTAATTTAAAAATACTTACTCTATCCAGTTACTTTCATTAGGAATTGAGGTTATTTTGCTGCCACTATTATGCAAAGCAATACTATATGAATTTCACCCGTAGATCACCCGTAGTCCACCCGTAGAGTACCCGTAGATCGCCTGTAGACTCCTCGTTGACTACCTGTAGACTAACCGCCATCATCATAGCTATTTTAATGTCCCCAATATTGGGGCATTGTCCTTCCCCATGGGTGGGTAAGGAGGATAGGGGCATCAAGTGGGCCCAATGGGGTTTGATTGGTTTTTAAGACTGTGAATACAGTTAAGACCGACCCATCCAGTGACTAACGAAGTAACGTTAAAATCGAAAAAGTCGAAAGCGTACAAAATAGGTACGTACGTTTTTATCACAATAAACAATTAAGCAATTGACGTAACGAATAAAAGTTTACTTTTAAATGATGCAATGATGACAGCTTATGCTTGGCTAAAATCTTGTTTACACAATTATTCCAGGGTCTTCATTATAGAATTGGATCCAGACTTATTGCGAATCTAAATTCTGAACATACTTGTAATATCGTAGTTTAATATGATTAATCTTTCATCAACAAATAACCCAATTGGGCCTTGCGTTTAACTTTTAACGACGGTAAGAACAATCAAGAAATAAGAAGAAAATTATCCATACACATATAGATTCGTGATTTTGCCACGAAAAAATGTTTTTACAAATGTAAAACATAAACATGCTCGGAACGCGAGATACTATTCGCGATATTGTATTATGCAATATCATGCACAGACAATTCCAAGATAAAAGGAAGGTAGGTGCATAGTTGGGTCAGCGGAAAAAAAAAAAAAACAATTGGTCTAACGACCGTTGTTTGTTGAGTTTATGTCAAAGTACCCGCAGGTTTACACAGGTGTGATGTAAAATCACGGTTACGTACGAGTAATAGTAGCCAATGCAACATAAATATGTAGTTAACTAACATTTTGTTAGGCATTATAACTTTTTCAAAGTATCGTTAATATTCAAACCAGATATTTAGGTAATGAAAAAATACTTACATTTTTTCGTTGTTTACGAGTGTAATGAACTTAAAGTACGTTATTTTCCACTGACACTGAAGTTATAAATTAATTTTAAGATATTCCAGATACTTGAAATAAAAAGAAAATAAAAGTGTGTGTGTTGCCATGCCCGCACACAAAAAGCGAATGAAGTCCTTCGCAGCGGTGATTGGCGATGTATCGGGGTAGGGTAGACGAATGTCGGTTCTGGACGAAATTTCTTTCATTTTATTCTTAGATCTCTAAAAATTGTGTCATGCCTGGTACATAGAAGAGCGAGCTGCTTAGTGAATTTGAATAAATATCGAGGAAGCAACGTCGTAGTATAATTTAACACTAACCTCACATTCAGTCCACATGTCACGGCTAGGGTCCAACATATATTTTAATGTTCAATACTATTTTTCATTTTGAAAAAAAAAAAAACGGAAGATTTGACACCAGCTAAGTAAAATCATAAACCAGACAGACTAAAGAGAATATAATAAAACTATTTAGACAGTCGAGTATCTATACACTATAGACATATATCTTTGCCATGGAAGTAATATGTCACTACTTCCATGATCTTTGCTATAAACGAGATGACACGTTTTTTTATTGAAAATTTTCTATTTTGTAACGAAAAATAAATAGTAAACAGCCATACAGCACAAGATTGATGTTTTTATTTTATTTTAAATTGGCCCTGGATATGGTTCTCTATTCATTAGCATAATATCTTTGCCTAGTATAACTTTCCAATCAAAATATTCTTATTCTGGCATTAGCCTCAAGCAGGGGAACACTGTTGACAGCGCAGAACGTCACCCTTCCTCCCGCTTCGTCTCTTCTCCGTCGATCCGTTGAAACGTCGCGTCCGACGACGCAACGCATTGATGGGGCAGGTCACAACAAAATATATGAAAAACGTCGCAGCGTCGACGCTGCGACGACGCTGTCACGACGTAACGCAACGCAACGGAGCAATAGGGCTTCGCCCGTAGAGAATTGGAGGAGGCTTTTGCCGACGGCAAAGTAAATATACCCTACGGATAAACAGATAGTAATTCTATTATTTTCTCTTCGATAAATATTGTAGATCTACATATTTATCGAAAAGACAAGTAATAGAATAGTTTCAACATATGATACACTACCTAAGTGATTATCATACGTTTGTATATAACGGATCTGAATAAATAATATTTATGTATTTTATTTTTACTGGTAGAGAACATTCGTTCGTTCATTATGTTCGCCAATTGTATAACAATTTTGTTATTTTGATATTTTATTTTTGTTTTTTACTCTTCCTATAAAGTGATCGATAAAATATTTTTAAGAAAAATATGTGAATATATACGAATTACATACTCGCAAAAACATGAGGACGAACTCTCGTCCCTCATTCCTCTCCTAACAAGCTCGAATCGTATTTGATTAGTCGTCCTAGGGTTCCGTAATTCATAAAACATAAACTTTTATTTACCTAATATACATCACTTCAATAATTAAACGCGGTATATAAAACCCGGTTCGGTTAAATTAAAAAAAAATAGGCAGATAGTTTCTTGCTATTTTTTTTTATTTAGTTGGGTAATCGCGTTTGCCATCTTTGTAAACAATTTAATGCCTTATTATGGTTTGATTCCACATAGGGCAAATTTCTATTTCACTTTCCCCACGTAAACATCAATAATATTTTTTCTACAGCGTCCTTTACTACCTATCATACCGAAAACGACTCGCACTTGACCGATTTGTTTTTTCGTATTTTGCCTGGTTTTGACACTTGACATCGACTGAGCCGAGGTCCATGCCAATAAAATCAAATGGGAGGGTACATTTGTCTGAAGGGTAAGAATAATATTTAATTTTGTTGGGTAAGCTATATGGTATGTTATATCAATATTTTTTCTGTGAAGAAAACGTTTGGTTGACTTTAATACGGGCAAAGATGTTTTGGTAGAACAATAGTAGTATTGTTCTACCAAAACATCTCGTGGCAAAGCTAAGAAAAGTTAATAATATTTTTTAGCAGAAGACTACAGTTTTGTATTTATAGATACTTAAGACTTTTTATTTAATATGTACATTTAGAAGTTAGGACTACAGGTGTATACTTTAGACTGCATTGGCTATCATGTCGACAGCCATAAAATAAGTTAACCGCACTCAAGAAATTGCCTTCAATATTTAAAAAAGCAATGACAAAGCGGCAATGATAAAAGGCTTCATTTTTTATTAAAGACCGCAACAAAATCCGATTACTGCAGAAAGTAAACATTGAAGCAGGAACTAACTGGAGATAATCCCTAACTACTCTATAGCTTTCACAGCCGGTCTCTGAAAGCTCTATTGAGAGAGAAAAACCGGCCACGCGCGAGTTGGACTCGCTCACTGAGGGTTTCGTATAAAAGAACTTGAGTACTTAGCCGTCAGATGGGTCCGTCAGTCTAACATGACCTTTTTTCTGAAGAACGTGCAGAGGTATTAAATTGTAATTATGTAGATATTTGGGTCTATATGGTTTCAATCAGTGTTGAAAAAAATAATATACTCGTAGTTGGTCAACGCAATCAAAAGATATGACCGTATGTATAGCATATTTTAAAAAACTTTGGGGTACTTATATGGATACCGTCACTATATAGGTAACATTTGGTACTGTTGCCCTAGACATAGCAATGTCTTGCAATAAGTACTTTTAAACGAATACATCTAAAGATTGCAAATGTAGTTTAAACTAAAGACAAATTTTACTTTGTCCTACATTTTGTTTTGTTGTAAATGTTCCTAAGAAAGAGTCTTGACTAACAGGTAGACAAACGAAAAAGTGATTCTGTAAGGGTTTCGCTTTACCCTTATTCTGCAGAACCCTAAAATTATTTTATTATTAAACTATTTTTTGTTATTGTAGAAAAATACAAAAATCACCACCATTTTCCCTGAATTTGGTTTTTATGATTTCGTAGGAATTTTCAGAGTAAATAAGCAAGTCCTTTTCTGTCGAATTTGATGTTTATTCAAGATTAACACTCATGAATCAGTCCTTTCTGTGAAAGAAACCTTAATATTTGATCTTTATAACCAGTAAAAATAGCTATTGTTTCCGATGAAGGAAACCGTTCGTGAGGAAACCTATACATACTTTAATTATTGATATATCATTACAATTTTTTTTGTTTTATCTAAATTTTAGATGTGTTCCGCAATGTTTTGTTTTTAACATTATCAAGCTGCCTAACTTCTATTTAAAAAAAAAAGAATATTATAATTTCCTTAATTCTAGTAAGTATATGTAAGCAGTAACACGACACGCAAACCTACCCCGTAATGCAGAGCCCGAGGCCCGAGTAACAATCTGGCAAAATGAAAGATTCAATTTACCCTTGATAGCTAATTTATTTCCCCCTCGCGATCTTGTGTACACTCAGCTTTATTTATAACAACACCTTTCGCGTACATACAAGTATTATTTACTAGCTTTTGCCCGCGGCTTCGCTCGCGTTAATCCTTTTATAGCGGATGCGTAGGTCATAACATCTACCTGCATGCCAAATTTCAGCCCGGAAACACGGAAATTTAAAATGATAAACTTTACTTTCTTAATTTTGTACGTTACGTTAATTCTTATTTGTGCTTTTTTTACAAAAATAGAAATAAGAATTTCGAATTCGGCATATCGTGGATGCTTATTTAGATATACGAACATATCAAAGACGATCAGTATCTATTCTCATAAAATTTTAAATTATAATATAACATGGCATACTTTTGTTCTAATCTGCTAAACAAAAATGCTCATGTGACGGTAGCGAAAAGCAGAGTTTGTGACGTTAGTTTCTGTAAAGTTAGTATGGTAGTTGGCTCTACATGAGATTTGAATTTTTTTTGACAGTCTTCTCTTGACAACACTTTAGATGTAAATGTTTTGGGGTATGAGTATGATATATACCCATAGCATTATCATCATATTATGGATTTGAGTGTATCAGCTTTTAAATTAGCTGACTGTACCGTCAGGTATGACTAAGGGGTAACGATAATAACGTTTCTATAATAACTCTTACTTCATGTAAGCGCCGAGATTAGCCAGAATTACCTATTAACTTTTTAAAATATGTTTTTTGAATTTTACTTACGGGAATTTATTTATATTTAGGAAGATTTATAGCTTCGAAACGAATATGAAACTATAGCGGAGTCCAGGAATATACCTATACCTAAAACATTAGGAAGAAATTATCTATTTGATAGGGAAAACCGCATCAAAATCAGTTGCGTAGTTAAAAAGATCTATAAGTATAAATGCAAGAAGCGACTTTATTTTATTACACGACTGACCAAAAAAGGAGTGTTATGTTTTCAGGGTTCATGTATGTATGTAAGTTTCTTTATTCCACCATAAGTCCTGAATGGCTGAACAGATTTTGATGTGAGAGGTATCTTTAGATTCCTTGAACTCCTCCGAGTGACATAGGCTATGTGAGTTGTCAGTCGTGTTTTTTATTTTTATTAATCAGCTAGTTTTTACTGTGTATTAATTAGCTAAGAAGTTGCCGAATCGTTGTGGTGGAAGACTGCATATGGCATTTCTATTTGCGATGATATTTAGAGTTCTGTGGTGTATTCGAAACATATATGAAGCCATCGCATCCCTATCGACCCAGCCATTCCGGATTGTCGGTAAACTTTGCACTTTTTGGAACGAAAGTTACGACAGCGGCCAAATTTATATCGAAACAAAAGATTCGAGTTTCCACTTTGCCAATACTTAGTTTATCTGTGTGCGTGTATCCCACATTTTTTTCTTATATGATACTTCGCATCGGTATTATTATACAGGGTGTTTTTTAAATCATTGGCATCCTTTCTACTGGTGAAAGAACTCATGAACATGAGCAACTTTTTGTATGGGACCGACTCAATCCGATGGAAAAAAAAATCTGCTGTTCCATACTATTTTCCAATACCTACTCACCCGAAATGTATGGAACAGTTGATTTTTTTTCCATCGGATTGAGTCGGTCCCATACAAAAAGTTGCTCATATTCATGAGTACTTTCACCAGTAGAAAGGATGCCAATGATTTAAAAACATCCTGTATACTAGCTCTCGCTCGTGGCTTCGCCCGCGTGAATGTCCCACAGGAACAGTGCTTTTTCCCGGGATAAAAGGTACCCGAAGTCCTTCTCCGTACTTCTAACTATGTGTATGCGAATGTGTTTGGTGATGTTTAGATTTCGGATGTAGCATTTTAACATTTCCCATGTGATGAGTATTGGTGTAGCTTTTAAAAAAATAGAATTACAAAACGGTCTTACGGTCTTTGTCAAGTCTTCGCAATATACCAGAAGAAACAAACAGCAATCAACTTTAGTTTATCTTAGAGGACTCCGGCGACTGGGACCGAGGCTCAATCGACCCGCGGTCCGGGTCGCTCATATCATTTCCGCCCTATCAATCAATCAATCAAATCATTTATTTGCAATAAATAGGGTAACAAAAGCTGTACAGCTGCCTACTAATATTACTAGTAGTTCGCCACGAACTTAGACCTCGCGATTATTACTCGCGTTTTTATTGATTTACTCTTACGTATGTATGTACCTATGTATGATTGAAGAGTGCTGATGAGCAGGGTAAAATCACAGTTAAAGAAATAGTATAATTTACAATATAAAAAAAATTGGAAGACCTCTTAATAGCCCAGGCGCTAAAATAGTATCAATCAATCATCAAAATATATAAAATCTTGCTTTAGGGAGTGACTGACTGAGCTGACTGACTTACAGACAATGCACAGCCGAAAACGACTGGGGCATACGAAATTATTTAACTGTAACACGACTTGTATTTTCTTTTATGTAAATTATACATATAAATTATTTTTACCAAACGACTAACGAGACGAACGACCAAACCAAACAAACAAACAACAATATGAATTAGAACGTTTTTTCAATCCGGGCATAAAAAATAACCTAAACCTAACTTCTTCTCCGCCCTCAAAGTCTTTCCGGGTGGTTATAAAAAAAAAACCTGAACCTAACTTCTTTTCCGCCCTCAGTCTTTCTGGGTGGTCATAAAAAAAATAACCTAAACCTAACTTCTTCTCCGCCCTCAAAGTCTTTCCGGGTGGTTATAAAAAAACCTGTACCTAACTTCTTTTCCGCCCTCAGTCTTTCTGGGTGGTCATAAAAAAAAATAACCTGAACCTAACTTCTTTTACGCCCTCAAAGGGGCTTTCCGGGTGGTCATAAAAAAAAATAACCTGAACCTAACTTCTTTTCCGCCCTCAAAGTCTTTCTGGGTGGTCATAAAAAAATAACCTAAACCTAACTTCTTCTCCCCTCTGCAAGTCTTTCCGGGTGGTCATAAAAAAAATTACCTGAACCTAACTTTTTTCCGCCGTCAAAGTCTTTTCGGGTGGTCATAAAAAAATAACCTAAACCTAACTACTTCACCCTCAAAGTCTTTCCGGGTGGTCATGAAAAAAATAACCTGAACCTAACTTCTTTTCCGCCCTCAAGTCTTTCGGGTGGTCATAAAAAAATAACCTGGATCTAACTTCTTTTCCGCCCTCAAAGTCTTTTCCAAAGGTGGTTTCTTTTCCAAATAAAAAAATAACCTGGACCTAACTTCTTTTCCGCCCTCAAAGTCTTTTCCAAAGGTGGTAAAAAAAAATAACCCGAACCCAACTTATTTTCTGTCCTGTCTGTTCTGTCTTTCCGGGCAGTCATAAAAAAATAACCTGAACCTAACTTCGTTCATCGTTTGGAGACAAACTTTCTTTTTTTTATAAAAAAAATAAAAATAGTTTATTTACTCCACAACAAATGGCCTTGGACTACATTACCTACATAGGTATGTGATAAACATTAATTAGATTTAATACCATAAAGGACAGTATCGTTGTGGAGATCTGGTGCCCGCGCTAGGTATCAAAGATCCTGTGTTGCAGGTTACCTGGTCCCCCACCCGGTGTGACACAATAAAAGGTATTAGCATGTTGATATCATGTCACAATACGATTTGTGAGTTAATTTACAAATAAAAGATGAGTAATGACTTCTGTACCTAACCCTACGATGAAAATCTTGGGATCAGTAAGTTTAAACTTGAAACTTCATATCTTCTAGTTTTGGTAAATAATATTTATCAAACGATGTATTTGCCATAAGATATTTTATCTAACGTTGTTTTGCCAATTGAAAATTTAGTTAAATAATTTGTTTGTAAAATGATAATTTGAAAAAATACAATATTTGTCTAGTAATTAGTTTGTAAAATGATTACATTTTTAAATGGATGAGTTTGTCAAAGCATATGTTTTTCAAATGTATAGTTTTATGAGCGTTGTTTATAAAATGATTGTTTTTTAAATAATAATTTGTAATATGAGGGTGTACCTTACAAATCATCTACAAGTCTACAACCGCTGCTTAGATCTGATTTCGACTTTTCTAACTAATTCAGTTCCCTAAGTAAAATGTAGATGGCGCTATCCAAAGTTAGAACACGCTATGGTTTCGTTTGCTACGTAATCGCGGACATTTTTATTAATATTTCAAAAACTACTGAACCGATTTTGATGCCCAACGAACTTAAAAATTCTATTGATATTTGCTACATGCCTACCAAATTTCATCAAAATCGGACCATCGGTTGGGCAGTTATCGCGGTACAAACATACATACATACATACATACATACATACATACATACATACAAACAATGTGTTTTGCCCCCAACTCGATTTAGAGACCTTCGCTCGCTTCGCTCGCTCGGTCAATAAATGCGAAATTTGGATGTAAGTTTGTGAGTGAGGATGTTTGTTACTTAATCACGCGAAATCTAATAGACGGATTTCGATTAAATTTGGTACACAGGTAGAAAAATAACGGGAAAAGCATATAGGGTACTTTTTATTCAAAAATTCCCACGGATACGAAGCTCCGGGGCGCGGCTAGTAAGGTCACAATCACGCCTTTTCTTTAGTATGGAGCCTGGGTGCAACTAGTTCCTAAGAATAACATGCTTTTTTTATTTGGCAGTAAATAAATTTGCGCAGGTTGATAAGCTGTTGACTGTACTTTTACCATACGTTTAATTCTACCGTATTAACTGTCATCCGATCTGTTTTAACATAAATCCATTTAACGTGCAATTGAAACGAGTTATTCGGTGATTTCGCAAAATCCCTGTAACGCATCGGATTACAAGTGATATAAAATGTATTGCGCCTTTTATAGTGTAGCTTTGAAAATATAACATTTAATTACATCAATGATTTATGGGAAAGTTGAATAATTCATTTCTTAATGAACTCATAACTAGTCGTTCGCTGCGAACGTAGACCTCGCGACTATTAAAATACAATATTTATTTTCACAAAAAATTTAATATCTCAAAAACGGCTGGACCGATTTTGATGCCCAACGAACTTGAAAATTCTATTAACCATCCCTACATATATTCCAACTTTCATCAAAATCGGAACAACGGTTCGAGAGTTATCGCGGAACAAACATACATACATACATACATACATACATACAAACAATGTGATTTCGCCCCAACTTGAATTATAGCCCTCGCTCGCTTCGCTCGCTCGGTCAATTATATATTAAAATGACGGGACTTAGCATGATCCTTAATATTTAGTTTCATTTTCTGACATTGACATTTTCTGACTTTGACATTTCCAGACTTTGACTTTGACATTCTCCGACTTTGACTTTATCGATTGTTGTAGCTGACGTTTCGTGCCATGTTGCAGTGTGTCAATATAGCTGTGACTGTGTATGTGATGTGTGTGTGTCATTAATAAATGAGAGTTTAAAAAAGACTATTACTGAAATCTGAGAAATATTTCCATTCCTACAACAACTAGGCAAACTGATTTAATGATAGAATTATCCAGCAAAAACCCCTTGTAAGGATGGGTATTTGTATTGGGAATTTAGATAGAACTTTGTTGCTCTTTCTCACAAAGACTGCTAAACAAATTTCTATTAAAACTTGAGGCAGTAAATTCTGAAATAGCACGTATGTTTATATTTACCATAAAATTCTTATAGAAGCGAAGCAACGCGGCACAAGGAGTAATAAAATAAATCAATAGTTATTCCCGACCACGAAGTCACACACCTAAATGCTTTCACACAGCCATAAACCTTTGAAAGCTCGTCGTAAAGCTGACAAAGTTGTATTTTTACCAAACATATTAATAGTTTTATTGGTCCAATAGCTTTTATTGCGCGATAAGTGGCTCGGTCAATATAGATCTAATGTGTTTCGGCCTTCAACTTTATGCGGCATTAAATGGGTCAGTCGCAAAAGGTCTCTTTCGCAAAAGGTATAAAGTCAAAGTCAAAGTCAAATTTTTTTATTGAAACTTGGCCTTCAAAGAAGGCTCTTTTTCACGTCGATAACTAATTATTTAATCATAATATTTTATGTCTCAAAGCTACAAACTACTAGCATTTCGGAACGACCACTGCTGAGAAGAAATGCCGAAAGAAACTCATGAAACAGTCTTGGTCGCGTATATAAAGAGGGAAAGGGATATATATATATATCCATACTATATACTATATATACTATATATCCATACTAATATTATAAATGCGAAAGTTTGGATGTGAGTTTGTGAATTTGTGAGTTTGTGAGTTTGTGAGGATGTTTGTTACTCAATCACGCAAAATCTACTGGACGAATTTCGATGAAATTTGGTACAGAGATAGATAATGACCTGGAATAGCACATAGGCTACTTTTTATCCCGGGAAAAAGCACTGTTCCCGTGGGAAATTCACGCGGGCGAAGCCGCGGGCAAAAGCTAGTATATATATATATATATATATATATATATATATATATATATATATATATATATATATATATATATATATATATATATATATATATATATATATATATATATATATATATATATATATATATATATATATAAGGTGGACTCAAATTAACTACAAATATTTTCAGGGCTGGCTCCAGGGGCTAAATAAACGTATTGGAGATACAATTTTAAAAATCGATACGCTAGTTTTTTTTTTGTTTTTTGTAACAAAAATATTATTAAATAATGACATTTAGTATCATACTGTAGTTAAATGTGTAGACTTCATACCTCTTTAAGCTCCTCCCACCAATTAATAGTTGAATGAAATTGATTTGCTGTATTCCTCTTTATTTATGAAAAGTGCGTGAAAGACAGAGATGTCAAGCGATTTATTATACGTAAACGACAGCGACCGACCGGTGGGCGGGGCGGCTTTTGTTTGGGTGTGTCATTTTAATTGTCATTTTACGCAAAGCTGTGTACAGGATGTTATAATGTTACGGTTTTCAAAAACATAAACGTTAATTTTTCTCGAAAACTAGCGTGTAGAAAATTAAAAAAACCACTGATATACTTTCTAAATAATATCAGTAATTAGCCCTGAAAATATTTGTAGTTAATTTGTGTCCACCTTATATACCTCTTTCTCTTATATTGTATCTTCCGCAGAAAGTCCCTTCGGCAGAATGCCTCTCTCGCAAAATGGCCCGAAAGGGACTTAGAATAAAATTTTGACATTTAAATGAAAATAAAATTTTGACGTTTAAAGAAAAATCGTTTTGATACATCAATATTTTTCTTATTTCGAAAACATATCAGTTATTTTATATTTTCGTAAGAGATATTGTGTGAAATACACATTTTACGACTAGGGGACATTTTGCGAAAAATACCTTTTGCGACTCAGTCAAAGTAGGCCAAATACTGCCTTTATATGACTTGATGACGGTCATATACTCACTTTATTTTTTATTTTATTTTAGGGCCCATCGTAGGTGCGTATTATTTCCCCGTATAAAATCAATAAAGTTTTTAGGAAGTTTACTTTTTCTCGTGGCTTCTCCTGTATATTAGAAGGGCATCAAAAAGGGCGGCTGCATAATATTCAGATAATATTTTTTTAATACAAAATATATTTTTATATTAAAAAAATTTGATTGAACTTTTATTTGCCATTATATTAAATACATTTTTCCGTTTTCGCATATATCTATATGAACTATAAGTATATATTATGCACATAGAAAGAAATATATTGTTATTTTTATTTGTTTAGGTACTATCAGTAAAGACATGGATGATACGGCGTATATGATACTTTTGATAAATTTCAATCACCAAGTTTTCTTCAGAAAAAAACATTTTTGGATATGAGTAACAAAGGAGAGATAAAATACTATATTTATTCCAAGATTTTGAAGCTCAAGTTCTAAGATTATATAACAAGGCTAACAATAACTCTAGACCTTACTCTGCTCTAATTTGAGGCATATGACAAGATATCATATCTCATGAGATACATTACAGCGTGTGGAATGAAAGCGGACTACTTTACTTGTAAAACTGTCAACATCTTAAGTAACCTACATTTATGCAAATAAAGGATATTGAGTTTGAGTTTGAGTTTTATTTGATAAATTTATCCTTTCGTACACCTTTAAAACGCCAATTTAATTATACTTGATACATTGATAAACAATGATCTATTAATTTAAATCGCTTTCTTTTCTGTAGCTACAACTACCAATTAAATTTACATTTTAATGTGCCTACAAAATAGTAATTTTGAATATGGCTTATAAGTAATATTAGTTTAGCACGTGTAAACAAGTAACGTGTAAGCAATGTAAGTGTAAACGCCTTAAAAATTATCTCAAAAACTTAATTTTAGATATGATTTTATGACAAAAGTCGCGACACACATTGTGCTTAATGTTAGTCTTGCCTGTAGGCAATGTCGATTCTAGTCGAGATATTTCTTGTAATGTAACAAACGAAATAACAACACAGATCTCCCCAGTTTTGAAGGAAATTGCCAAGACTCACCTCTACACAAGTTTGCATAATGAAATATTTCGTAAAACGAGATTCAAGTAGCCTATTCGTATTTTGCTAGGTCGATTATCTTAATACTGTTTTAAAGTTAATGTTATAGTTTTGAGATTTATACAGAAGTAGTAGGTATTGTTATTTGTGTGTTATTTTTAAGTTAAATCATTCTTGAATTTATATAAATTGTTACGACTAACGTACATATTGCTAAATATTACATTTACTAGTTTCAATTACAGGTAAATTTAAATTTATATGTTTTATTTGGATTTTTTTTACACATTCCTCAAAGTATTCTTAAAATAAGAGTAAGTACAAGTAATGTAAATGACACATTTCACCGTTTAATTCAAAATAGTTCAATTGTTTTTTTCCATTCAAGAGTCAAGAAGTTATAATAACGTAAATAAATAGCACAAAAAAAAAAAAAACCTAAAATTAATTATTAAAAAATAAGGAAAAGCAATTTTATTCTTTAATGAAAATTTAGTTTAGTTGATGATGTTTAAATGGAATTTAATGCAGTTTCCTATCACGCGAAGGTACATAGGCCGCTGTGAGCTTAATAGAAATTTAGCAAAAGCCTACGTAAAGGACTCGTTTGCTGTAATTAAGCTCATGTACCGAGCCAACTTAATTATAGAGGCCTTTGTAGCTCCCAAAGGTAAAATTACAATGAACTTGAGAACTACAGTTAAGAAAAATACCTTGTTTAGATCATGGCTCGAAAATGTTCCACTTTCGTGGATTTCGTCTTCTTTTCTTAGTCATCGAGGCCTCAATTTCTTTATACTCACTTACTTTGGAAAAATGTGTTTTTATGTGTGATTTGTCATACGAGTACTTATTTATTCAATGTATATATCATGTACCTATATTTTATTACAGTTTATTAAAATTTGATATTGAAGATAACATTTACTAATATTTTTATTTATTTATTTAACTTCTTTACATAAAACATGGAAATGGCGGACTTAAAGCCAGATGCTTTTTTACCAGTCAACCAAGAGGTGATGCAGAGAGAAAAGATATCATTTTGGGGTGAGTCCAAATGAGCAAAGGGCACAAAAACACTTAAAAAGAAAAGACAAGAAAAACTTAAGAAGACCGAAATTAGTACAATTACTTACTACATAAATATAAATAAACTTACTTAAAACATTACTTATATACATACTGATGACAAATAATAGATATACTACATATATATCAATTTATATTGTCTGACAGTTCATGAAGATAGTGTGCACGTACCGCATTTTTGAAAGCTAGACGGTAGCCTTACGGATACTAATAGTATAGTTACTATCAGAAAATGGGCAACAGTCTGCGAGGACGGCAAGTCGGTAACGCAGACTGGCCGATCCTTCCACCACGACTCAATGGCGAGATATAAACCTTCCCAACGGCCCTTATCAGGGCCATCCAAGAAGCCGGTTCGAAGGCTAGTAAACTACCTGTACGCTAAAAGACCTGTATGACGCAACAGATAATGCTGTATCTGTGGCGTCATATTGGTCATCACAAATTTGACCCGCCGAGTCGACACACTAAGAAGAAGAAGATCAGAAAATGTTGACTACAATATCTAATCGTAATAAACTGCAACTTACATAAGGTAGTCCTTGAGTTTAGGTGTGTGATCATCTTCAGGTTCAGGTGTCAATCGATTTAAACGTAGGGTTTTGCTGTACAGACCGTAAAGTTCAAAATGACAAGTTTCAAGTCTACGTCTATGACATAGACATAGCTTACAATGATATCGATAAAACATTTTTGGGCCATGATGTAAAAACGCAAAAGGATAGGTAAAGACGGAACTTTTCGTATTCAAAGAAGAAAAAAATGCGGCAAGATCTGTTTAACTTGGAAATGGATTCGCGCCGTAACCGCAGAGTTTTATCTTATTTTACGTTGATGTATTTTTTTCATTAATCTGATGAAAGTGGCGCACTCTGGAGTTGTGAGAACGCAAACTTGTTTTGAAACATTGAAAACATTTATAAAGTTTACTTGCCGGGGTAAAACGGGAATGATATTATTTTTAATATTTATCTTACTCGGTTAGTTGGGTTGTTATCTGCACCTGGCTCTCTGACTAGTTGCTTTATAGGACTATTTTATAGACTGCTATATAAAGAATATTATTTTTACTTTTTTAAGAATTTGGGCGACACAGGAGGTAATTGTATCTTACGAATGTTTGGAAGAATTTATGATTGGATGTTTACACTGTCACGCAAAACTAAACGATTTCGCTGAAATTTAGTGTACGGGTTGAATGAGATCTAAAATTACACATAGTATACTTTTATCCCGAAATTTCCGAAAGTCCCGGGGCGTAATTAGTATTTAATTGTCATTGACACCTCAACGGCCAACTCGCAGGTACAATGATAAATGTATTGTTTTCACCCATCAATGACTGCAATGCTGTGTAAAGTGTATAAAAAAGTAAGTGATGATACTAGACAACTTTTCCCAAAGACCAGATAAAATGAAAACGTTAATTCGCAAGTAATTAGCAGTTTCTATATTTTTGTTCATGTCGCTTAGTTTTTTCTGAGAAAAAAATAGTGTTATAAACAGAACTAGGTTACAAACCAATTAACCCAGCCAAATTAAACACTGAACTATAAAATTGAAATTCTACGAAAACCTTTCAAAGGCCGTGTCACTATTAATTTATTTTTAGTGAATAGATTTTTATTTCAATCATGGCACCTGACTAAAGTTTACATTATATTAATTAATACTTATAATTACTGTTAACAAAAGTTTGTTGACAGTAAACTACATAGGTAGGTACATCATCATAATTTCAGACGTAGGAAGAACTACGGAACATAGGCGTCTCAAAAGATTTCCAAAATGAACTTTAGGAAGGCCTACATCAAAACAGTTTAAAGTGTTAAAATGAGATATATTGTTGTACTTTTTGTTTGTATTCTCAGACGGCCCGCAGTTAAGGCTTTCGCAGACAAAGCGTAGTTTTCATTAAACCCGACCCAAATGAAACATAACGGATGGAAGAAAGAAGTTTGTGGGCATTCGGTGTTCTCTGTTCTCGAAAGTTTTCGACCCTCGGGGCATTTGTCATCACGCTCTAGACGCGGGGTACTTTAATTTTATTATACTCATTGTTCTGCTATAAAAACGTTACATATCACTTTAGCATGTGAAACAAAAGATTAGATTTTTACTTTTATAAATAACTAGCTTTTGCCCGCTGCTTCGCCCGCGTGAATTTCCTACGGGTACAGTGCTTTTTTCCGGGATGAAAGGTAGGTACCCTACCCTATGTCCTTCTCAGTACTTCTAACTGTCTGCATGCAAAATTTCAGGAAGATTGGTTCAGTAGTTAAAGCGTGAAGAGCTAACAAATAAGGTGGTATTTTTTGTTTGTTTTCAAGTTGTAAGAAATATTGGATTGAGAGAGAAAAGGTAATAGGGCACCGGACAACTTTTTTTTTGATGCTTCTTGTAAATGTCTCACAATAATAGAATCATCCGTAAAATAATTACATCAATAACCAAAGTATTTCCCATGATATAGCAAAAAACAATTCACATTTTTAAGCGATGTTTGGACGATACCAAAACGCCCCTAACTAAACGTACATTCATATGACGTCATGCGTAGAAAATGGACTTTCCCGAAAAGTTTGAACTCTAATAAATTAGCTCAGGAGAATAAACTCGTGCTGAAAAGTCGCAAAATTTAATTATATGTATTCTATCATAAAATTACATATTTTTAACAATTCTCATACCTATTTTTGGATTTTTGTGCATCTCAGATGCAATTAGTACTACAGTACTCTCATACCGCATGGAATTTTTTCGCCATATCTAATTACTATATGAGAGTACTTTAATTCTCATACCTTGTCCGGTCCCCTATTGGTGCCAACTCTACTCAATTGTTTTTGATATTATATATTATATCTATCTTAGAGGAACTCGTAATCGAGATCGAATTGTTCTACCCCGAGTTCCAAGTACTATAGTTTAAATCACAAACGTTGCTATGCCATGTGCGGGAAGGTGTTTAATTCTTTGCCCAAAGACCTTTAACTGCTGCCACGTAAGAAGTTCTTAAAAGAGCTAAAAGCATGGCTATGTAATGAATTTATTGACCGACCTAAACGTAATTTACATTTATTTGATATTTTTGACATTTATATAGTGACGTAACAATAATTGTGTGTAATAGTTTTTTTCTGTTCCGTGTTTGTGTATAATATGAATGAAATATTGAAATTAATTAGATTTATTATAATTATAATTTTAGACTTTGCACGGCCAGTTTAAGGCTAATGTGATGGACCATGTATTTAATGTAACAACTAATGTAACCACATTTCAGCAAATAAAGGAATTGAATTGAATTATAATGTGTGTCTACTTATTATATTTTTAGCACTCATCAATTCCCTAAAGACAACCCTGATGAAAAACAGTATACATAATTAAGTTAAAAGCAAGTAACTTTTCTTCTGAATTTTTAAAAGTAATCATCTCCAGGCTTTTAATAATTATGTTCAGGCGCAGGGTCGTATTACAATTTTAATTTATTTAACAATTTCTTAGAAACTGAGCGTCAAATAATTTTGCTAATTATTCAAAGCTAAATTTCGGGGAAATAAGACCTATCTATTTTGTACATATCTCTAAATAGTGCCTACACAAATATTAACTGTGCCACTCGGCTTTGTTTCCGTGGGAGTTACCGAGTGCATTTTTATTTCATGAAAATGGCTATCACACACAAATATTTATTTTTAAAATCAACTGACAGTTCTTCGTCGGAACTAACGAACATACAAACTCCTTTTCAGCATATATAAGAAAATAAAGACTTGAAACGCTTTATACCTATATTAGGGTGCAAAATAAAGATTTTATCAAAATTATAAATAAAGTTACTTAAAATCTTAAGGATTTAGAGAGTACAAAATTATTCTAAAATACGGGACAAATACGGGAAAAATATCACTCATTTGATGCGACGATAGCGGCAAAGCAATCGTTTCTGAAAATTTTTTACTAAACTTATTCACAAAAAATAAAATAAAAACAACGATGATTGTTACAACATTTCCCCGAACGTGTCGAGAATCCATTTATTTTGATTATGCACAGAAAACATCACTTAAACAGAGCGACGTCCTATTAAAGGAAAATCATATTTTTCTGCTATCAAATGCCTTTGATTAATAATCCCGAAGCGAGAAGACAGCCGTATTTTTCTCAGCGAAAGTTACTATTCATCCGTCTATATTAGGGAGGATCCCGTTGACAGCTTCCAATAATAAGAAAGTCGTCAATTTTCCATAATTGTGCTTGACTTTAAACTTTGGCGTTGGTAATTATAAACAACCAGCTGTTCCCAGAAGCAGTTTACAACATTAAAAAAAAAAATATTTTTTTTTAAATATAACACAGGTAATTTGATTGTACGGTTTACATTTCCGCCCAGTAATCCTGCAAGCCACAGCCAGACTGAATAATAATTATCATATATTGTCGGCCTCTGTGACGCATTGGTAAAGTCCTTGGGGTCTGATCTACGGGATCCTAGGTTCGCATTGCGGTCAGGTAAAGTTGGAAAATTTATTATTTTCAGATTGGCCTAACTATGGGTTTATTACCTGAAATAAATTATATTATTATTATAGTTTTCAAGTCGGTACTCGTAGGAAATGTGTCAAAGTGACAATGTCACTTGTGTCACCCCCTCTTTGTAATAAATCCAACGTGCGATCGTTATGACATTATAGCGAGGCAGTCTGATTTGTGGCGCGGTGCGGTGCGGACGTGTCGTCCGGTTGTGTTGAATTTTCTGTAGCTATGTAGTCAGTGTTACTTAGTGCGTTAACGATGTGACTATGTGTGATGGTGTTATCAGCGCGATATTGGAGATTTTAGTTAGCACGGAAGACCATTTAGTAGGACTCACTGGTTGAAATGGATTGATCCGTGCGTGGTGGGGCACGGTTCCTTGCCGTGGGTAGGTTAGGGTTGGACCCTAGCCGTGACACGTGGACCAAATGAGAGGTTAGTGCTAGATGATTTCTTAATCCGTTAATATCCGATGAATCCCTGGATGTTAAAAGCTGTGCATGTTATTTTGGAAATATCCTCATCCTGACAGTTAATTTGTTCTGAACCCATTGTTGAAGTACCTTTACTGTGTTTCCGCTCTGGTAATCCATTTCTGAGCTCGGCCCCCCTGAACCCATGATCTGATGATAATTCTGATGTTAATGTTGAGTTCAATTCCGACAAGTATTTCATACGTTGAGTTTTATGAATTGTAAGAAAAAGGCATCAGAATAATGATTTTTAACAAATTTGTCTAATCTATTTGGTCGAAATGGTTGATTGGTAGAGAATGCCATATGGCGTACAAAAATTTTGTAATTTAATACAATAAATTTTAAACAAATCCTAATCCTAACTAATATTATAAATGCGAAAGTGAGTTTGTTTGCTTATTTATTTGTTTTTTACCTCTTCACACTTTATCTACTGAACCAATCTTCCTGAAATTTCGCACACACATATAGTTATAAGTACTAAGAAGAACATAATGTTCCCATGAAAAATTCACACGGGCGAATTAGTACATACATACAATCATGTCTTTATCCCTTACGGGGTAGACAGAGCGAAGAGTCGTGAGACTCGAAGGCCACGCTTAGCTGAATAGTGGAATCTTTGATGGAATGGAGATTCAGGTATAGTGACAGGTTGCTAGTGAATAAGTAATTAGAATAAATAAAATAGTGGCAATGTCCATGTTATGCCTGTCCGTGGACAGTGGCGAAGCAATCGTTTCCTGGTAATGAACGGAGGCTGTTCCATCGAAACTGATCGCCCGCAATGTCCTCCAAATATTTTGTTCTATTGCTGGAGATTACACTTGCTGGTATCGATGATTGGTCTCGTGTGTTACATAGATAAATGAATATCACTCAGAAATCGGATGTTTTTAGGTTGATACAAAGCAAAAAAAACTCTAATTATTCATTTCTAAAATGTCATTAATTAATTTGTAATTATTATTAATGTTTTCTTAACTGTGTGTTATCTTAATTTTGACACTGTAGCAAACAGACTGCACTTTAATATTAGTGAACTCTTTAAAAATCAATTTAACTTAACTTTTTTTGGTTCTATTTTTTTATTTTGTAACCCCAAATAACGTTTAATAATTAAAGTTAATAATATAAACAAACAAAACAAATAAAGTTGAGGGGTTTTCAAGGAAATAGTGAATAAGCATATTTTGAGTTTGCGTGTACCATCCATCAGGCAAGATTGAGGTCAAACGCACTCAAATCTCTAATAAAAAAAAAAAAAAGTTTAACACAAACAACAAAGCATAAACTCTGTTCTAAAAACTCTAACACCAAAGCGAAATTGAGAAAAAAATCACGTCAGTTGCAGAGGTTAAACGAAAAAAACGCACATTGTATAAAATAATCACTTGAACAACTATTCACATCGTGATGTGAATTTTTTGTGGTGCCAGTCAACGCAAAGCCCAAAAATAATGACGCATCGTTTAACCACTGGTTAAGTAAATTGATTGAGTTTAAAAATAGGGCAACAAATTTCTTCTTTAAAAATATCGTCTTTCCGGCGCTCTCTAACAAAAATTTAACATAAAAGCGAAAGAAAAAAGATTTCCTAAGAAAAATGCCGGAATGCCGGACGCCAAAGCCCGCGGGGGTCTTTCCGAAAGGCAGTTGATTTGCAACGATTTGTTCTTCTGTGTGAAAAGTCTGCATTCCACGAATATTTAAAACTGGTCTTTTTTGACAATCTTAGGATCAGAATACACTTTGACCAAACATGAATAATGATGTTGAATTTAAAAAATGCACATTTTTTTTAATTGAGAGAGTTATGGCAAGTGAGTCGTAGCAAGTGGAGATCGCTAGTCTCTGCCTACACCCACGGGAACAAGGCATGATAATACAGGGTTATTTTGAAACCATTGGCCAAATTTTCGCATTCGATTTGGTTAATGAAATTGAGAAGGTTTCCAAAAAAATCTATGTCAAAAAATTAAAAATAATTTTTTGCTTCCCATACAAATTGGTCGATCAGCTGATGGGACTTATTATGGAAACTTTAAATTTTATGTTATTATATTACTAAAAATTTCTTTCGGGCGTAGTTGTATTCCAAGTACTGAGCATATTGTAAAAAATTGCCCAGTAGTTACAAAATAACCCTGTATGTAGGTATGTAATGTATAACTTGTTTACCCATTTTTATAAAGAAAGCATTTACCCTCGGTTTCGCCTGTGTAAATTTTGTTTTTTATTCCTTTGGGGTTGAATTTTCCAAGTCCTTTTTTACTGCTCACTTGAGCAATATAAAAAAAACTTACTGCGAAATTTACTTGCTTGATTAGGAGACGAACCCGGACATATGAGTTTTATGATACTGCGGATGTCGTCAATAATTATAACATTTATCATCTATGTTAACCAAAACCAACAACACAGTTATCTATGACTGCATTAGCATAGACAACAGGATGATCCAAAATTACGAACAGCTAACAAAGCCCGCAATGATTCGTTGTCTATTAGCAGAATCATAATATAAGCAGGAATTATGTAAATCGAGCATAGCTCAGCGGTTGTATAGTCTAAGCAGGCACAACATTTTATTTAGAAAAACTAGCTAGCGTTACATATGATGTGTAACCATGGATTAACTCATTGGGCAAATTAAAAAGCGCGTGCTTCCTACCCGAAATCCTATTACATATTTCCGTTCCTTTTTACGAAGTTGTCCTTAAAGATTTAAGGAAAGCCAGAGGAATGATGTTACACATCAAAAATAATTTAAATGCTTGCATACAGCTTTTCGTTATTGAGCACTGCTCAGAAATTTCGCTTAAAGAAAATCATTCAATCAAATCAATATTTTGTCGTCTTCTACGAATTAGTCTATCTCTACTATGACGTAGGAAAAAGGTCCCAATTTTTTTTTTACTTTATAATCTTTATCTTTGTTAAGTGGACTCGGACTCGTATATACTTCCTGTGGCTCTAGTTTCACCTGTGTGATATATTTTAGACATCACATTACAAGAAGTTCACGGAGGCTTCTACGTAGACCGGTTAGTAGTAGACTGAGTCCAAAACCTTCCAGTCCTATAATTATTATTTGATAAAGAAAAATCCCCCTAATACTTAGACTGTGCGCGTCATCGTAGCAGTACCGTTTGTCATGATAATCTGCAGGAAGCTAGTAACGCTTCTATTTACATAATGTACGTATGTAGGATCGACTGCGAGCCCCAAATAGTGTGTTTTGATAATTGCTGCTATTGTAATACATTTACATTGTTTATTATCCCTACCCAAGTACCCACATTAAGAACACATTGTAGTATATTTATTCTAGATTTAAATGTATGGAAAATTTGGCAAAATTATTTATCATGTTTTATTGTATCAGTGTTATGCCTATGTATGAGTACATTAAAAAACACTACCCTCCCCCTCCCCCCGCCTTCGGCGTCCCCCTTCCCCCCTTGAAACGTGAACTTTCAGTATCGACTGTGAACTGGTGATTCTGTGGTATATACCTATGTGTGAGTTAAAAGTTATTTTTCTTTTTCAGTCTAAGTTTTCTGGGTATTAATTAAATTGTGACTTTTCGCTGGTTATAAATTTTCAATCAACTTTGACGCACCATAGCTTTGAAACTATGACTCTTATCAAAATAAATGTAAGAACTTATTTGTGGGTAATTTATTGATAATAATGTAGCCTTTGATCATTTTGTCCTAACTTGTATAGTTTTCCTAAGAATTCAGAAAATTTGTAAAACTGGACACGTTTCAAGGGGGAAGGGGTCGCCGAAGGCAGGGCAGGGGAAGGGTAGTGTTTTTTAATGTACTCATACATAGGCATAACACAGATACAATAAAGAATAATAAATAATAATACCGCTATATTATCTAAAGTGAATGGACTATTAAAAAACTACCATACCGACATGATTCAGATTGGTATAATAAACTCATGTGACACAGAAGTTTTAACTATTATATTTGAAAATATGAGTACTACAACACCCTTTAGGAGCATATTTGGTTCATGTTTAAGAGTAAGTTCAGCTTATGTTAATGTTATTATTATTATTTGTACTATACTAGTACTATAGATCAATGATCAGTGTTAATTCTCTTTCTTCTCTTGGTCTGTTAAAAGATATTTCGTTAGAAATAAGCAGCGCCTATTTACAATTCCATTGTTAATTATCATATGTATAATTTAATTTGTGCCAAAATTATACAGAATAACAAAAAACTCCTTGTGTTTATACTGTAAAATTACAAACAACAATATCCTCTAATAAGTTCATTATGAACGGTAACATTCCTGAAATTTGGTACGCTCCAACAAATTTCAAACACGATATATTGAAAATTCTATGATTTATAATCACAATACAATTTAACAACGCAATTGTAAATATTTGGTTCCTGATGATGCGCTGATTTCCACCAAAACATATAGCGTGTGTGAAAAAAGACCAAGTAGAATAGAGACACTAAGTACCTACCAAGTGTCTCTATTTGTATACACATAAAAGTATACATTATAGAGATAAGAAAAAAGACGTTTAATTTATTGTTTTATCAAAAAGTCATCCGCAATCTAGGAATTATAATAGGTGTAGATGCGTATATAATAATTTTATTGGTCATTTCGGAGAAAGACCATATTAAACTTCGAAAATAAATTCAAAATTCGGAAATTTAAAATTCTCAATTTTTTCTCCACAATCTCAATTTAAGAAACAAAGTAAGTACCATAATGTGTTGTGATTGTGAGGGACTGGTGCCTGAACTAAGCAGAGCTTGTATCTATGCATAAACATAATTATAATAAATATCTGCAAATCTATATATATAATAAAACAGTAAAAATTTTTTTGGAATTTCTTGTCTGTCTGTCTGTCTGTCTGTCTGTCTGTATGTATGTAGTATGTACGCGTTTCACGCAAAAACTACTGGACGGATTTGAATGAAACTTTTTTTGTTGTATAGCTATTAAACCTGGGCAACATATAGGCTCTAATTGATTTTGAAAACTGGAACACCTGATGAAGAACTATAACAGAACAGCTAAACTATAAAAGATATGGAAATGGTACCTTAGCAAAAGTTTATCAATCTGACGAGCATTTTCTGTTGACGTATAAAAATCGAAGATCAGGATCATCTGATGAAGAACTTCAAGAGACCAGCTACATTATTACATATTTGGAAATGGCGCCTTAGCAAAAGTTGTTCAACCTGATGAGCATTTTCTACTGACGTAAAAATATTGAAGATCTGGAACATCTGTTCTCCCGGTCATCAACATAATATATTCCCGCGGGACACGGGATAACGGCTGAAATTTCGAGTACTGGAGTTTAGGTTACTACGAAGCGAAACTCACGCGGGCGAAGCCGTGGGCAACAGCTAGTGTATACAATAAGTATACAAAATGGCTGTTAACTTTTAATCCAAATAGGATTCCTTATCCTTTACCCTCCCATTCTCCTTTAAACCGCAATCCATTTCTTTCATATCACATCCAATAAACTACGAACAGAATATAAACGAAACAAACGAATTCGTACAACCAAAACTAAATTTCGCTATTTGCATGCATTATGCGTTATTTCATAAATATGAGGAAAAAGGCTGTAAACCCTTCACAATAGTTCATTTCGGGAGGTAAATATATTTTCGACTTTTTATTCACCAAACGTGTATTGTATCGGTTTGTTATTGGAACATAATCGCATTTTCTTTTTGAGTGGAAAATAAATTTTAGTTTGGCAACACTGGCCGCCGTGGCTTGCATGCTAAATATTGTAACAAATATTCCGTATTCCTTGTTTATTTTGAAATATCGTATTCGAATGTTGAATTTTGGATGCTTGCTTCGGTTTTTTCTGCTGCCAATATTATTATTAAATTCGAATCCCGTTTTTAGGTCAACATATCTATTTAACCTTTATTGCAAAAATATAATAGTAATGGCACGATAGGTGGACTTTATGCAAAAGCAATATCTAACAATCGACCTTTGGGGTAAACAGAGAACTTTTAAGTGGGTCTTTTTAATTAATTAATATTGTTTAATTTTTATGTATACCGAAAGATGAGCTTACATAGCTACCACTTGGGTCCCAGCTGATGGGCACAGAAAGCGAGGAAGGCTTAAGACAAGATGGTCGGATGAACTTAGGGCATTCGACAGAAAGTGGATAGAAAAGACCAGAGATAGGGACACATGGAAAGAGAGTGGGGAGGCTTTTGTCATGATATAGCTAAAAAAAATGTATCTACTAGATTTTACTTACTTCACTTCCTATTGAAGAGGCTCTTATCGGTGTTTTGTAGTGCCCTATGCCTTTCGATCACAGTCGTTTTTCGCATCCTATCTATCTATATCCATATAACTCAAAGGTGACTGATTGACTGACTGACATGATGATGATGCGTATCCGACCGTTTTCGGTCATGGCGATCACTTCAAGAATTAAGGGTTCTCTCGTGAGCTCGCATGTGGCTTATGTATGACTGACATAGTGATCTATCAACCCACAGCCCAAACCACTGGACAGATCGGGCTTAAATTTGGCATGCAGGTAGATGTTATGACGTAGGCATCCGCTAAGAAAGGATTAACACGAGCGAAGCCGCGGGCGCCAGCTAGTATATATATATATATAAAACTCAAAGGTGACTGACATAGTGATCTATCAACGCACAGCCCAAACCACTGGACGGATCAGGCTGAAATTTGGCATGCAGGTAAATGTTATGACGTAGGCATCCGCTAAGAAAGGATTAACGCGAGCGAATCCGCGGGCAAAAGCTAGTCTAGGTATAAGAATAAAAATATGGGCTCATAATTTTCTTTTAATTGGACGAGAAATCAAAAAATCAAAGCATGTAAATAAAAACAGGCAATTTACTCAATCTAAAGCATCAGTCCCGGAAATAGCCACTTCCACAACTACCCGGATTGAATATCAGCAGAGCTGACCTTTTTGAATCAATAATGAATCCAATTTCACCCTACCTTTTACCAGCCAACCCCGTTTATATGCAGGTAAAAGACTTACGCAAACCATGAAACTGTACCCCAATTTGTTACCGAGTCGGGTTCAAGTCGGATTAGAGAGTTTGTATTGTTGTGTTTGAAACTATTTTGTCTACTATCATGTCACAAGTGTCACAAGTCAAAACTTTAATGAAACCCATCTATAGTTTCAATGGGAAAGTTTGTTAGATATAGGTAAATAGATTCCTACTACTTCAGATATGCCTTCAGCTTCGCGTGAATTTAGTTTTACACCCATTTTACGCCTTTAGGTGTGGAACTTCCATAATTGGTCACATTATTATGCTGTAGTAGTATGCAGAGAGATGCGTTATAACGCATCTCTCTGCAAAATTCCAAGATTCAGCGGTTCCGTCTTTCCGTTGATGACGACCACCGTGGCCCAACGGTTATCACGCCGGACTGCTACACCGGAGGTCCCGGGTTCGATCCCCGGTCGGGTCAAGGTGGAAAATGATCTTTTTTAAATTGGCCCGGGTCTTGGATGTTTATCTATTATGTACTCGTATTTGTCATAAAAATATAGTATCGTTGAGTTAGTATCCCATAACATAAGTCTCGAACTTACTTTGGGGCTAGCTCAATCTGTGTGATTTGTCCGTATATATTTATAATTATTTATATTGATCACAGTCAGTCGTTAAACACAATACGTTAGATGTCGGTCATTTCGATGGTTTGGTTTATTTTGAAGGTAGTTAATAAACATTTTAACTACAAAGAGCAAACCTTTGTTCCTTTATTGTTGCGTCTAGTTACTTTAGAATATGGCAGAAATAAGCACACTACGATAAAAGGTACCTTTTACTTCCACGGAATCGATAGATTTCTACTAGAAAAGTTCAGAATATTTATTAAAAGAGAATTCGCATTACGGATGACTGTAAGTATGCCACAGACATACATCGGGCGTCAAGTTAAACATCTTTATATTTACATAAAACATGCAGGTAAAACGGCCCATCTCACCCTTATTTACTGTTATGTTACTGTTAATAATAAACTTATTGACCAGAAAAGAAATAAAGTGGCGCATAACAGTAAAATAAAACGATTCGGGTCTTCATATTGCGAGACCGACTCATTGGTTTTTATGAGAGGCCTAAACATTAATGTAATTATGTACACAGCACTGTTTTATCACTATAGGCTCTTATTACGGCAGCCATAATGGCTAAAATAGCTTGGTATCTTATTGCTAGCTTTTTAGGAGACGCTACATATAACTTCCTTCAAATCAGAGTCAGCGTTGCTTCGGATTATATAGGACTTATTAAGACAGCTCGGGTTTTATATTCAAGTTTATTATAGGAAAAGTGTCAGGCCTGATAAACCTAGGAATACTTTACATAAATGAAAAAAAAAACTTCTTACATAACGACAAGTATATAGAGAAAGATATCATATCAAACACGTACAAATTATATTATACTAGCTTTTGCCCGCGGCTTTGCCCGCCTGAATTTCCCACGGGAACTGTGCTTTTTCGCGGGATAAAAAGTATCCTATGTCCTTCTCAGTACTTCTAACTACAATGTGTATTTGAAATTTCAGGAAGATTGGTTCTGTAGATAAAGCGTGATGAGGTAACAAATAAACAAACAAATAAATAAACAAACAAACTTACTTTCGCATTTATAATATTAGTTAGGATTGATTTGTGCTTGATCGCAAACCTTCAGTACGCTACCTGAGCTAATACGAGATCGTGCAACTCTAGCTTTACGACCTTCACACAAGAAACTACAACATGAACTGTTTAAATTACACTTTTATCACATCCTTCGTGTTCGTTGATCGTGTTGCCTAAAATCAAAATGACTACGAAGCTAAATGCCTTAAATTCATATAAAAAAAATAGTTACTGATGAATTAGTAATAGTAATTTGCTAATCAAGATTCTAAATAAATTTGTAAAAATCAAGAAATGTTGATAAATTAGATGTGGCGCTATTGAACGGCGTGTTACAGTTTAATTATCAATGGATAAAGTTCACAAATAAATATGTAAGTAGATAATTAATTAAGGAAAAAGTGATAATCATGTTTTCGATATAAAATAACAAGAAAATCATAGTACTGTCAGATCTTAGCTTTCTACAGTTACATTGATCATAAGCTAAGATTAGACAGTGCAATGATTTGCTAGTTATTTTTATACGAAAACATTATGATCATCACCTTTTCCTTAATGTATTATCCACTTACATATTTTTTTGTAAACTGTAACTCGGTATTACATACGATTTAGTTAGTGGCTTTGTAGTAGCACCATGTGGGAAGACCCTTAGAAGGCAGTTAGTGCATGTCTGCGTTCCATTTCACGCATCAAGCACAATTGATACGTCGGGCGTTTCTGTTCGTCTGGCTCAGGAATTACGCCAGGTGTTTTCGACTTTACTGAAGTCTAATCTATTTGCACAGATCAAACATCTAACTGTTGGGTTTAGTTTCGACATGGAAAATAAGAACTTCGCACACCTGTTATTAGTTCCATGGGTTTCGACTGATTTCAATTTTGTTGAATCGCGATGTAGATGATTTTTCTTTATTTTCACTTCGGTCCTTTATAATTCAATTTACTTGTATCTCTAGTTAAAATAAATGGGTCATTAACGTACTGTAGATTTGGGGTTGTCTACAGTACGTGAGTGTCCCGTTTTTTATATAAAATGTCTTCATCTCATGTTAGATTTAATGATATACCTACTAGTATCTCGTTTATGCTAAATTCCACCTAAAACAATGGTCGGATGAGTTTGTTGTATCTGAATCGCAAAATATTATTTAAGCATGATTCAACGTTCTATAATATTAATGACAAAGTTACACGTTCGAAACTATAAACATATTAAAGTACGTGCCGTCTTGTGTGTCTGTGCATTTAGATTCGTATTTAATGACTTTAAATTAATACTACTAGACTTGAATTAAATTTAATCAATTTATTATTAATCATCCTGTAAATATGAAGTAAAATTGGAACAGTCTCAAATACTACTAGACTATATTTAACTTCAAGTGTTTCATACAAAACAGGAGCAAACTTCAAAAATACTTTATTGAAAAGGCACCTTTTCAGAACTATTTATACATAACCCCGCGAATCTTTCAATGCATTTGAAGATGTTACGTACAAAAATCTAGTTGTTTTGAAATTTGAAAATTAATAAGGCAAAAATTATTGGACTTATTTATTTAAAGGTACAGTTATTTCTATTGTGAACTTCAAACAAGTAGCTTAGTATATTATTAGCTGTGAAGAGAAAAATTGATCAACCAATCGTTCTATGATGCCAGTATGAAAGAAATATAATTTCCTCAGTTATTCCGTTCACTGGTTTTCCAATTTGACGCAATTTTTTGTATTGAATAGACTCGTTATCGTGGCGAATTTCCGTACAAATAAAATATGTAACATATTTCTAGTAGTCATTGGACGATCCATCTAAAATCGAAACTTTATCTGTTTCGACATGGTTCCGATATTTTTTTATTTTTCAAGCTTTTGTTCCATTGTTTCGGAGTCAAATCTTGAAATGTCCCAATTTTTTTTCATTTTTGAGCTAAATTGACTGATCCCGGGCGTAAAAGGGCCTTAAAATCAAATAGCATTGCGTTTTATTTTAACATGGAACGAAAAAATATCAGAATGTAAGTAATAGACAATTGAATACAAAAATACAATTTTTTATATGTTTAGTATGTTTGCTAACGGATTATCATTTTATATTAAATTACTCTGATAAAAATTTATTGTTGCTTTGGACAATATCCGCCATTTTCCGCATTGCTTTATATTTAACTTGGTTACTTGCACTAAATATATAATCTACTCATACCAACGGTTTCAAGCGCAGTCGATTTCAGTGCTCCACAGTCCACTGGAGAAAGATATAAGTGCAAACAAAGCGATCTTATCGACCCAGCAAATGCAATACGATCAGACAATAAAAGTACCACTTTAAATTACCTCCTGCCTCCTATACTATTGCCTCAATTTACTGAGAAATAGCATCGCGATCGAGGGACGTAGGAGATCAGACTACACTGGCTATTGCTAGTATTGCTGCAGGCATTCTAATAGCATCTTTATAGAACAGCTAGAATCAATAAGGTAAGGAATGTTTGGTTCTATTATGGAATAGAAACAATCTACAATCAGATAAAAGCTTGTTGAATATAATTTAATAATATCTCATCTATTTGTTTGCGCAACTTATATTTTCTTTCTTATTTTGTTTCTTTTCGTACCTGTTCACTGAAATAATATCTCCTCATTTTTGTCAAGTCGTCAGGCATGATTTTCTAGTATTTCTTCACGATTTCATACATCGAAATCGAGTAAAAAAGATCGAACATGAGTCAGAATGCTCTACAAATTCAGAGTGTCGGTTGTCCAGCCACATCTAGAATTTGAACCTGAATTTTAATGTTCAAAACCCAATTTAGATGTTCAGTTGACTATATGTGAGAACTTGTGTGAATGGCTTTTTGTCCTTATTTATTGTTACTATTTTGTTGAAATTGTAAGCTGTAAATAAATAAATACGGACAAAACCACGCATATTGTACTACAAAGTTCGAGATTTCAAGTTTGATAGGGTTTACATCTGGGACAATTAAAAACACAGATAATGAGTTAAGTGAATGAGAATTTTTGTTTTATATTATTCCTCTGTCGTAACCCTTGATCTTCTCATTTATGTTTTTGCAGTTAGTGGGGAACAACACGGGCTTCGCTTGGTACTCGGAGAATGGCTTCAGCCTCCGGTGAAAGAGACCCATGCCGTGGAGGGTCACGTGGGCCACCTCGACGCTCATTGTGCATATCGGCGTTATAAGTACTAACTGCAGAAAAAAACACATTATGATACATGTGTGCTGGTCTTGGTACGAGGCGGTATTGGCGTGCGAGCCGAAGGCGAGAACGATAATAAGGCCGAGTATGTGCACTTAATGATCAATGCACACGTGTATCATACGTCGTTTTTCAATACACTTGAAGAAGTTGAATTATCGTATCGTAATGACCAATACATCGCATTTGTATCATGTTCTATTAATGTTTCTCTCTCTCTCTCTCTCTCTCAGCCAAGAGACGTCCACTTCTGGACAAAGACTAATGTTGATGTCTGTGTAAATAATTTAATATTATTTCTGTGACATAATTAAAATCTTCTTATTTATTTAAAATACATCAAACCTGAGACGAGAAAAATAAAATTGCTCTGTATAAGCAAAGACGGCTATTAAGATTTTAATACGGTTACTTACGTCACGTGACACGTGTGTTGTTAGCCGGGACTCCCCACTAAAATCATAATGTCTATTTTTCACGTTAGATAGAATAGAGGAAGCAAGAGAGATCTGTGAGGATCGTAGCAAGTGGAAATCGCTAGTCTGTGCCTACCTCCACGTGAAAATGGCGTGTTATACATGTATACATACCCTCCGACCTACAAAGTTTGTGTAGAAATCAAGGCAGCAGTTCTCCAACACACCAGAGTAGGTATAATAAAGGTACGTCATATTTCGGTAGGTTTGCTAGTGTTACTGGATTGTATTCTTTGAATTTCAGACATGATAGTTTCTCTAAATACTCATGACCCTTTTTCACTAGACCGATCAAGCGTTTTGGACCTGGAAAGAGAAGATTTATTTCATGGGGTCATTGATATCCTCATTATCATCTAGATTCTACGATTTTCTTCGAATGAACGTGCTCGTTTCGATTGTCTGTGAGCGATCTAAGACTTTTTTTTCTTTTGATTCTTTACCCAAATAAAAAGAAAAAAGTCTTGCATCATTTAATTTCATTTAATTTCATTTATTTCAAGTAACAAATTATAAATATAAGTGAACAGTGTACAATGTTTCATAAACCAGTTTTGGTTTTTCTGAACAGAGAGAGAGTTTTTTCATCAGAGTGCTAATATGATGTGCTAATAATAAGTACTTTGACAAAGTACTTATTACTTCTCTAACGTCTTGTCAGGCGCGACGAAATAATGCGTCTATGCCACTTTAATTTGACTTGTATACTTTCTAAATTCGGTGCCCTGTCCTTAAAAGTATATAAAAAATAAAATAACTTAAAAAACAATAAATAGACAACAAACACGTGCCAATAAATTTACGAAGAATTATTATTTTTCATTTCATTTCAACAAAAAGAATTTGGATCGAACAAAGCCAAGAAACATCAAAGTAAATGTTACTTTCAAAGTTTGTTTTCGTTAAGATATCTGGGTAGTAAAATTTTGACTGTTGTTACAAAACACTCCGATTTAGACGTAGATTTATGTATGAGTTAATTGGTTCACATTTCTGAGAAATGCTGTAATTAGACATGATCGCCTTCCCTCAAGCGGAACCCTGATTTCAAGTTTTAATGACAACTGAAGCACCAATTGCCTGTTTTAGCGGCGATATTTAAATTAAAAATTACTCATTAATTATAAATGGTTCCTTTTTAGAATGGGAGATATTAGGAGCACCCAACTGGCAAGCGTGATAGAAAACAATGATGCGTATCGAGGAAGTGAGAGACAGTAGCGCATTTACTAGAGATTGCTATTTTTGTACCTATTGTGGAGGGAAATTCCTTAACAGTACAAGTTAAATTAAGATCAGAATTTTAAAAATAACAGAATTTAGTGAAACTCTTCTTATAGTTTGTTTCCACTACCGTCAGGATTCGTCTCAAGTCATGCACCCCATTAGGTCGCATAGTCTGCTACACTGCCTTGTGCCTCCCCAGAAAAAATCCTGGATCCGCCCCGTGGTGAGAGAGATTTGGAATGAACATAACAATTGGAAATCCCCACCCCTCTGCAGGCTCTGTCCACCCCTGCAGAGAAAGAATTGATAATACGCATATGTTTTATGACTCACGCGTATATATCTTGGTTGCGATGAGTTCAAGGATGAAATGATTCAATTTCATCGCTATGTCTTTTCTACAAAGATAACAATATAATTAAAAATACTTACTTTGAGAATAGAAATTGAAGGCAAACGGTATATTGCCATTGTTCCACTCGAAGGCCAATCTTCAGGCAAACTCTTTATCTGAAAAAAATGTCGATATTTGACTTTTTAACAGATACAGCTCTTTAGTCGTATTTCTCATGACTGAGGGTCGTGGTCATCATATGGAATGAAACATACACAACGACTCTCTTTAATTTTAATAGAGTGGTTTTGCTATTTACTTTCCTTCATTTGTTGTAGTTTCACCGGTGTCGCAAGTGGTAGTCTTTTTTCCACCATAAGTCCTGAACGGCTGAAGAGATTTAGCACCATAAGTTGTTAGAACTGCATTCATCAGAGTGACATAGGCTATCATGTTTTTTTTATTTTTAGTAATTAGTTTACATTTGAAAAGTAGAGATTACTTGTGTCGCGAATATAACGATAAGAGTTTTAACAGGATATTTTCTTAATTCTTTGTCTGTAAGTTCAAATTTAATAAAATATATAAATGCATAAGGCTCGCCTATTATTTCTGGATTTATATCTTCATATCAAAGATATGACATTACGCCTTTTAAATCTTCATTTAAGTTTACTTTATGTATACCTACCATGTACTTACTTGTTTGAACACATAGGATATTTGGCACATAAGATACTTTTTATCTCGAAAATTGGCACAGATAGTTATATAAAAGAATATTAAAAGCAAACCATGTATGAAGTCATCACAGTATTCTGTTAAAGATCCTTCACAATAGCAGAGCAGAGCAAACAGGTTTACAACCCAATATCCATTCAGGTACAAATGCGAAGAATGGTGAATTCATTCCAAGATTTTATGTTCAAAGTTATCGATTTCAATTTTATTGATCTAGTTATTATACTGTTTTGCAATCGGTATTAAAACGCAGTTGTTTACTGAAATACTAGAAGGATATTTGGCTTGAAATGTTACATGTAATATAAGCTATAATGATAGTTCAAGACCCGAGGTTAAACAGAAACAATTCAAATTTTCAAACCAAGCGTTTGTATGTGGGAGTGAAAATTTATATGAAAAAGCACACAATATATTTTTTGCGGCGGGCCGCGGGCGGGGCAAGCTTGTTGTGTGTAATTGTTTACGCTTAGCTAGGTACCGACGGTATCATGGCTCGTCTGCAAGCTAATGAATAATTTCTCAGCCCAAACAGCGCTTTGACTACAAAGCGTGCAAAGGAGGTATTTAAACCGCGCGGTCGTTCCTCTTGCCAATAAAGAAGCGCTATTCATTTCAGAATTATATTTTTGCTACAATAACGAGTTGTTGTTGTTGAAATTGATCACATAAGAGCGAAGCCCCATTGTTCCGTTGCGTTCCGTTGCGTTGCGTTCCGAGTGACAGCGTCATCGCAGCGTCGACGCTGCGACGTTTTTCATATGTTTTGTTGTCAATGCGTTGCGTCGTCAGACGCGACGTTTAAAGAAAGAGGAGAAGCGGGGAGGAGGAAGGGTGACGTTCTGCACTGTCAACAGTGTTCCCCTACTTGAGGCAGTAATGACCATGGAAGTAATAAGTACTTACGTACAAAATAATATAGGCGAAAATTTTTTTTTTTTTTTCTGGTAAATGAATTCTGGCGAAATTGGAAAATAACATCTGGCAACCCTGCTACGATTGCTGCGATGTCATGGCTGGTGGGGCATACAATGCGTTCATCCGTTGCGACGACGCGACGCAACGCAACGCAACGGAGCAATGGGGCTTCGGACCAGACATTGACATAAGGTAATAATATAGGTGTGATTGTACTATGAGTTTTCAGTTTTTAGAAAACTGTTTGAAAATTCATTCAGTTTATCGCGAACAGACAGCACGACTTTTTTTATAACATGTAAGAATACTTATTATCGTTGTTTTGATAGTGAAAATCAAGTGAAAATAACATAAGGAAAATTTTGTTGGGGCTATTTATATTTTTGTTGTTTATTTATTTTTTCGCTTGTGGCGTGTGGTTTCCTCGTGCCGCAGGCGTTAGTGTATTTTTTCTTTGCCGCAGGTCAGCTGTAAATATTTTATCAATTCGTACACTGTTTCCAAAATCTGAATTTAGACACTCTTATTTTTCTCGCAATATTTTCCTTTCTGATAATTTAGAGCAAAAAGTAGAAGTCATAGGTGTGTCTCGAAAATAACGTCCGAGATTTAAAAATGAAGTGATTTCTATTTTGCTGTAATAAGTTGTAATAAATATATAAATGAATAGCCTATTATTACAACAAGAAAGTAGATTTATATCTTTATATAAAAAAAAATATGAACCGCCTCTTTTATAATGTTAATCCAATTTATTTAATGATACAAGCTAAACTACTTAGCTGTGAGTAACATCAGGAAATCCAGCATTTAGCAGCTTAAAAGCTTCTGTAAAATCACATTATGTACGGTTCGTGCAATAGCGAAACTGAAAAAGTCCCTGTTTCAAAACTTACACAAAGATTTTGATATTCGATTGAAATCACATTACCGATGAACACTCTACAGACAGGTTTTTCCAACTTCGTCTTTTAGTGGTGCTTTTGCAATGCTCGTTTAATGGTATGGTACGTTTACCTAACATCTTGCTTGATACATGACGATTTTGGCTCTTTATAAATCAATTTGTAAAAGGTTCTCTGATAAAAAACTGTACAAATTATATAGTTTAAGTATAGTACCATGGTATTAAAATGTTAAAAATCTGAAATAAAAATAGTATTAACTATTATACGAAAATATAAAATAAATAAGAATATAAAAAGTTTATATATAAATAGAAAAAATTCTCTTGTTCGTTGTTCTTGCAAAAATTGCAAACCAGCGCATGATGTATTTTACCATTTACTTATTTTTCTTAAATCATTTCTGCGTATTAAATTGCCGAGGAATGAAAACATTATAATGATATCTGCAGATTCCCGCCAAATTGCGATATCATCTCGGTTATTGCGTTCTTTACTTAATGGTTATTTCCGTTTGCTTTTATTCAAATTTATACATTTTTGACCCACGGATACAATTTTTAATTTGTCTTTATACAGATGAACTGAAATACAAATCGAATCGGAGACCTATGCGGCTTATGTCAGGTAGTAACAAAATAACGCGGTATATCACTTTTATGTTTTTTTTTAAAGATTTAAGCTCTCAATAAGTTATTTTCAAATTCTGTGCATTAACTGATTGATGGACATTAGAATCACGATAGAAAGGAAGAAAGAAAAATTCTTTATTAGACAAAAATAACAAAACTAGATATTTTATAATACTTATAATAAAATTAAGAAGGTATTTGACAGTCTAGTTGGTACCTTTGTACAAAGAGCCTTAGAAACCAAAACCTATCTATACCTAATTTTGCCTTACGCAACCCTTTTTATTTCATTTAAATATTTCTTTCAAATACTTGGTTGACTGGAAGAAATCCCTTTCTGGGATAAGTCCGCCATTGTACGCCTATCTTTTTGTTTCACTTTCTTTTGTATTTTTCTTATATGTATGTAAACTCTTTACAAACAAACAAACAAACTTATTTATCGTCATCTCGATTCGTAATTATTGATTTGCGTATAATGGCCAGTGTCTTTAGGCAGCATTATTATTCTCTGACTTCTCTGAATTTTTTGTGTCATTTTCAAAATATTCTAAAACAGAACATCCTCGATTTAACAAAGTCTACTTATACTTATCTAAACTCGTAAAGTCCACACGCTGGCAGCTGTTTAAGTTCGCAACAGTTATAAGATGATTATAGAAAAGGCAGTCGCGATGGCATCGCGCCAACCAAGACATTATTATTTGCATTCACAAATTCGCACTTTGCACTGGGAACTGAACGACTTCTACTGTTATATAAAATTGTTTTCTTCTGGTTTGGCACACATAATGTACTAAACCAAAGTAACATTTTTGCGAGTACGCTAAAATGCAAGCCTTGTTGCTGGCACTAGGTATATAAGGGGTACCTTTTTTTTATTATATCTTTCTTTTTACGTGATTGACCAAAAATAGGAGTATTACGTTTTCAGGGTTCATGTATGTAAGTTTCTTTACTACACCATAAGTCCTGAACGGCATAACAGATTTTGATGTGAGAGGTATTTTTAGATTCCTTGCATTCTTCCGAGTAACATAGGCTACATGAGTTGGAAGTCGTGTTTTTGTCGAAGTAATGCTACTTGCAAGCATATTGGCGATTTTCATTTTTTTCTAACTTTGCATTCTTAAATTCACAAACATTCATTTCAACATTATCTTTATTTAGTTCTCTAGATACCTATAACATTCGTCCTCTAAAGTAGAATACCCTCTACTTTTGTTTACACAGTAATGTCGCCAATAGATACAACTTTACCTAAGTACACTCATTGTCTGAAATGGATATATTTAGATTGTATACCTACTCCAAACACCCGAACCCCTTAATGTGTAGGCTGGTTTACAAATATAGCTTTGCAAACATCTAGTGAAAACAATTAATTAATACGTAATACCCTTAATTAATGACAGGAATCTTGATTGCTATATTAATTAGATATTTACAATTTGTTTATCTTAATTGAGATCAAAATTCATACCTAATGTTACAAGTCTTTACACCGATTTTATCTTGTATGAGTGCTGTAAACAAAATTAAGTAAGTTAATAAGTAAGTAGTAAGTAAGTTGTTTAATAAACAATGTAATAAATGTATTATATATGTTAAGGGAAATTCATAGCATTTCTATGCTCGCGGCATAACTCAAAAAACAACATCAAAATTTAAGTCGACCATTTGTATATAATTTTTCGTTATTTGTGCAATAAAGTTTTTATATAAATAAAATATAATTCATAAGTTTTCGCGTGATGCACTAAAAATAGACAGTCAGACAAAAAATGGCTTCTTTAATTTTCCATTTTCCTAAATATATATAAGCATAGGGTACTTATATTAATTCTGTGGCATAGGTATAGATTAGTTACAGTTTTATTATGTAAGAGACTCTGCATTAGGTCTGGCCTGATCTGATTATAGAGATCTGAGCAGTGGTTGTAACAGCGGCATTACAAAAATACACTCATATTTTTATATGTAATTATTTTCTCGAAAATATCTGCCATATTTTCGAGGAAATAATAACAAAAACATTGGTTAACAAGATAGCGTCGAGTGTTGGAAGTCACTGGCGCATTGAAATCCGGGTTTGTGAAGATTCGAGTGTCCTTCAGGACAGAGGGTGTCCTAATAGGACGTTCGAGACTGTCCACTCTTTGTATCGTAATCGGGACACGCTGTGTAATAAGTGTTAAGTGATTTGAGTGCTTCAGGCAGTTTGTAGGTACAAACTGCCTGAAGCACTCATAAGAGCACCTATAAGAATGTTGTATGTAATTGATAGAATAATATTGTTGTTTACCATTATTGTTGACTCCTGTCCACAATCCGTGTATATCGAGTTCATCATCATCATTGGCCAGCACATCTTTTACAGATGATTTTTGCAGCGGCTGTGTCGTAGTCAAAGTTGTCGTTCAATTTTAGTTGGTGGATTTGCCGCATCTTCGCTCGTGGCTGAATAAACCGATAGCGGCACGGCATTTTTTACCACATTTGTTGCAAGTGAAACGTGAGTCGGTAACGATATTTTTTCTAAGATAAGTAAAATCTATGTCGTAGAATGTAATATATTATACAAAGGTCTCTCTTTAGTCGTATTTCCTCATGACTGAGGGTCGTGGTCATTATAATATGGAATGAAACACACACAACGACTCTCTTGGCAATGTTAATGGAGTGGTTTGCCATTGCCTTCACCATTTCACACACTAGCTGATTAATCATCAACCAGAGTGCAGGTTTCCTCACGATGTTTTCCTTCACCGGAAGCAAGTGGTGGTCGATGAAAACTAACATAGGTACATGAGTCAGATTGGTATACAAACTCATGTAGCACGGGCAGGATTCAAACCTGGGAACTTTGCAGCCACAGGCGGGTTCACCGTACACCGCTTCAATACATAGCTTCAAATACATAGGTACCTATAAACTCCATCAAACAGATCTGGAGTCAATAATCATTGAATATATTTTCTCAATACGAGTTTAGGCAATAATAACATATAAATATATTATTTTGTGGTGATTGAATTTACTGAATAAATATTGGTTTATCGTGTTTTTTGTGATGAATACATACATAAATTCAATATACTTATTGAAAGTTCTATATTGATATTATCGTTTGAAAGTCATGATGTGTAATGTCTAATTATAATATATCTAGTAAACAGCAAACGTTTGCGGTATATCGGAGAATGTTATTGGATGATATGTGGTTACTGGGCGTAGGTGACCTGACCTGATACGAGGTGGGGAAGGTATGCGGCCGAGGTACTCGTAATATCATTATAGCCTGACACCAGCCTAACTTTTGATTCTAGGGTTTATAGTTGTTTATTTTATTAGAGTTAAGTTAATGTTACCGCCCACGTTTTTACTCAAAATTTCATCCCCTATTTTCTTGATTCATTAAGAATAATCGAGCCACTGTACTCCACGTCAAATTTTATCAAAATTGATTCGGCGATTTAATCGTGAAAGCATCAAAGACAGACAATTATAATATTATACAATTATAATATTATAACGTTATTCTTCTTAAATTATCAGTTTAATTTTCCAGTTTGATAGTTTAATTATATAAACTTTCATTCATATCAAAATTCTTTGTTTAGTTAGCAATATCTTTCTTAAACGTTATTTTATTACAAATTTTGAATTTGTGGACTTGATAAAATTAATTAAATTATTGTTTTTTTTCCCAACTGAAACTTCAGAATCTGCGCCATTTGCAGCTAAAAACCACGATGCATTTTACTGTCTTGGTGTTTTCCACTCTAATAACAGAGTCTGCTTGTTGTTATTATCCTACAAAAGCTCTATAAATCGCAGCTCTTCGCCGTCCAAGATAAAGTGAGATAGAAAGCTGGCATAAGTAACTACCGTCTGTTGTATGCAATGTTACTCGTTACTATCAGAATACTGGCACAGTGGTCTTTGGGCTGAGAAATTTGGACAAAAATATCTAAGTTTAACAGTAAAATTATTTTCTCGACGATTTTTTTTTAGGTTTCACAAAGTGTTTGGTAAATATAGGTACTCCAAAATTTTTAATTCCAAGAAAAAATCCATCGTGAACATCACATGGTACCTGTAGACTTCAGCTAAAAATCAGTGATTACTCTCTGATTAATTTAACGCTGAACTAAGGCATTTTTATTACTGCAGCACACACATGCACTTACTTTGTTATGTTTTTATTTTATTTTACTGTGTACACGATTTTATATATTTTTATTTTGTTTTGTACATATTTGTGTGTTTGTGATGAAATAATAACTTAGTATAGTTAATATAATATGTCAGACGGTGGACCCAGAAGGACAAAAACGTTTTGGCTGTAGAATTTAGAACATTATTTCAGTTAAAGTAGAGTGAATGCGGTTGAAATGAGAGCATTATGAAGCATGTGTGGCGTAAGTTTGAAAGATCGAATTAGAAATATTGATGTTGACCAAATTGAAAAAGGAATGTTAAGATGGTTTGGGCATGTTGAGAGGATGGATGAAAAGAGATTGACGAAAGGTATTTATAATGCAGAGGTGAATGGAAGAGTTGGTCAAGGTCGACCTCGAAGAACGCACTCCAACCAGATTGCGGACCTCCTTAAAAAGGGAGATATTAGGTGCACCCATAACCGGAGAGCATGTATGAAGAGAGTGATGAGTGTAGAGGAAGCAAAAGAGATCTGTAAGGATCGTAGCAGGTGGAAATCGCTAGTCTCTGCCTACCCCCACGGGAAAAAGGTGTGATAATATGTATGTATGTATGTATTTCAGTTAGAATATCCGTTAACTCTTTCAAGTAAATTAACAATTCAATTTCAATCATGTCTGATTTACTGTAAGCGAAAGCATTAATTCCAATTAAATCCATTATCCACAAGAGGCCTTCAAATACATAATAGATGCATAAGCAAGTATATAGATGAATCATGCAAATCGAGAGATGTAATTTTCAGAATAACCAAGTTGATTTTTTCTAGAAGGTGTGAGCGTGAGCCCTCAATGCATATTACGAAATACAAAGATCATTAGAGCGGCAGGGCTATAAATACCATCTTGTGCCCGAAGTAAACTTAAGACTAACGTGAAATTAACCCCAACTGCTGTTGCAACACAGATTACCTCCACAACTTCAGCCGAGGAATCTATCTTAAAATAATTATTTCAACCCTAACTTCGCGGCTATGGCTTCCAAGTTTTTAGATTAGGTAAATTATATTTCAGATTTCCGGACTTATTTCAGTGTTCGTAATAAGCTGAAAGTCTGTGTAATATTTTAATACGATCGTGTTACTAATGCTATAAGTTTTTTTTGATTAGGTAATAATTAATGAAAAAATATGAAATGTAAAAAATAATTAAGGATGTGGACGGTAGATGCCTGAAGAATACTAAAATGTAAGTAACTTCTTTGTACGTTAAAAATGGAATATATTTGCAACTAGTTTTTACCCCCGCACCCCCGTGAGTTTCCCACGGGAACAGTGCTTTTTCCTGAGATGAAAGGTACACTTTTACCTTCTCGGTACTTCTCACTATGTGTATGCATTAGTGCAGTAGATAAAGCATGGAGAGGTAACAAACAAACTCACTTTCATAGCTATTTTCTCTATTTGTTTGTGACGTATCCTATGATGTAAATTAAGTAAATAATGAGATCCTATTCGTCGTTTCAATCCCATTTCATCTCCTCTCATTTCGTCTCGTCTTTGGTGGAAAGGGCCCTAAACCACAAGCCAATTTAAAATGTTAAAGTCAAGTCACGCATCTCAAGCGAATAAGATAAATTACGTCACGCGAATTTCGCGCCAAAGTTAATGAACACGTTTGTTTGTCGCAATCAATATACTTGTGTCAATTTACAACACTTTTTAAAAAGTGAGGTGTAAAAATTTTTGATGTGACAAAAAATGGGGTCTTTGGTTATTTCGCACCACAAGCGATTCCACGATCTGGATGCTATTGAAATCACTGAGATACATATCCCTACCCTGAAAGGATTTCCACATATTGTAAAAAAAGTAAAAATACAAAAACAATAAAAATATATTTATTTTACTTAAATAAATTCGGTGGAATATTTTACATCTTTTCGTTGCGTTGCGAGCTATATAAATAAACTTTGTTAACTCGTAATGCCATTTATGTGTGTTCAATTCATACCTTACCTACATAATAATCTATAGATACATATAATAAAACAGTAAAAAAATTTTGTCTGTACATTTAGTATTTTTGACTAAAATGGATAGAGGGACACTTAAAAAGAATAATAGAAAGCAAAAATTTTTTTTTTAAATTTCTTGTCTGTCTGTCTGTATGTAGGTATATACGCGTTTCACGCAAAAACTACTGGACGGATTTGAATGAAACTTTTTTTGTTGTATAGCTATTAAGCCTGGGCAACATATAGGCTATAATTGATTTTGAAAACTGGAACACCTGATGAAGAACCATAGCAGAACAGCTAAACTATAAAAAATATGGATATGGTGCCTTAACAAAAGTCGTTCAACCTGATGAGCATTTTCTGCTTACGTATAAAAATTGAAGATCTGTAACATCTGATGAAGAACTGCAAGAGACCAGCTACACTATAACATACCTATATGAAAATGGCGCCTTAGCAAAACTTGATTAATCTGATGAGCATTTTCTGTAGACGTATAAAAATCTAAGATCCGAAACATCTGAAACAGTTTGGAACACAAAAAGACTTTTTGTCTAAGCGAATCTCACGCGGGCGAAGCCGCGGGCAACATATAGTATTACAAATAAATTTTATGAATGAAACAACAGCAAAAGAAATAATGAGTCATTCACAAAATAACAAAAAGCTGGTTTGCGTCATATTTCAAAATCGTGCAAACCAAACAAAGTTATAACAAAATAATGCTATAAATAACATTGCGTGACATGAGAAAATTCTTTGTAACATTTAGAGTTCCGTAGACATTAACGGCTATCTAAATGTATGTTGCTTTTGCCAGTTAGTTTTCGTCGACTTTCTTCTTCTGAAAGCATTTTAAGTTAAATGCATCATTATAAATTTAATGTAATGTTAGTGTAATTCTACAATTTTTATAGCAGCTGCTTTCATAGGAAAATTGTATTTAATATTTAAATTTGCGCATAATTTCATCAAATAGTGTCATAGTTTTCATATTGTAGTATGAAATTTGTAGTATACATTATTTATTATTTATTTACATATAAAATACTAGCCACGCACCGGGGCTTCGCTCCAGTGGGAATTGCGACATAAAAGTACCCTATGTGCTATTCCCGGTATTTTTCTACTCGTATACCAAATTTTATCAATATTCGTCCAGTAGATTTTGCGTGACAAACATCCTCACAAACTCACATCCGAACTTTCGTATAAATATTAGTAGGATTTACATAAACCAGTTTTGGTTTTTACGAACATTGGAATCTCCAATGATGAACAAATGGTATATCATGAAACATTAATATTACGAAGACAAATAAAAAAGTAACAATTTCTTTTATAACAGTAATAATAAGAAACCCTAATAAAAATTGAGTAGCGGTACAGCTAAAACTTGGTAATAATATTTATGGAAAAATATGGACAAAGAGTAGCGAGTCGTCGCGTCGCGTCGCTGAGACCGCAAAAGTGGGAAAAAATAAAGTTATGTCACGAAAGCATTGGGAAAATTGCAATATCATTTATTCGGAGGCGAAGTTTGCCGCCACACGAACACAGATGCAGGCTATAAACGAAATAGCAAATGATTTGTATGAGTGTTGTTCTTGTTTTGCTTGAGCGCGTGTGTGCTATTGATTGTTTATTTTATGGTTCCTTACCTCAAAAAACGGAATCTTTGTATGTTTTATCAAGTTTTGTCAAAGTCAAAGTCAAATTTTTTTATTGAAACTTGGACTTCAAAGAAGGCTCTTTTTCACGTCGATAACTAATTATTTAATCATAATATTTTATGTCTCAAAGCTACAAACTACTAGCATTTCGGAACGACCACTGCTGAGAAGAAATGCCGAAAGAAACTCATGAAACAGTCTTGGTCGCCTAGCATGCCAGAAGGGCTATACATTAACTTTATACATACACTAGATTGTGTACAGTCAAAAATAAAATAAAATATAAGTAAAAAAATAATAATAATATAATAAAACATGTTATGTTTGTGATCAAGTAACCACAATGAATTGGTTAAGAATAAAAAATAAAAATAAAATTCGAATCAGGATCGAAGCAGGATCCCCTGGCAACACCCGTTCACAAGTTTGAACATTTTAGAAAAATAAATACTTTCAGTCACTTGAAGATCACAATACACGTACATGTTTAACAATTAAATGTCAATGTAATTAAATTTAAAAAAGAAAGGTAAGGCTATTTTTTCACAATATCAAAAGAATGTAATCTAGTGTGGAGTGGCGAAGTTGTAGGGAGAGACCAAACTTTTTTATCGTTCAAATAATCACTTATTGTGTAATACGCTTTATTCATCAAATTGTTGACCATGTCTGTCTGTTCGTTATCTAGGAATGAATGAAGGTATCAAGTTGAAACTGATATAAGTTACTTTGGTCTATAGTCTCTATTGAAAAATTTAAACTATTTTTATCAGTGCAATCAAAAATGATGACCGTAAATGCCGCAAATTTTCCTTTGGGATTCCTTATGGGAATCAAAACCTATGGGATACTTCCATTGACCTAGACTACAATTTTGAAATTTGGCACTAAGCAATATTTTTACAGGTTGATTATTAAATAATTGTCCTTGTACATATTTAATATGTACTCGTTTGAAAGATCTGATTAATTTACCTTTTTTGTATACTGTATTTTCTTTGTGCTGGCTTTTTCACGATGACTTATGTTTTCCTTGCTATATTTTGTATTTTACATTGATTAAGTATACAATTATGAGTTTTAACGTTTTGGTAACAAATGGTTTGATACTTTCCTCTCTACGTCTTTAAATTATTTCAAAATTCCAAAAAAAAGAACATCAGAATATCAATTTTAATTGCTTTTAGAAAATACAGTGTGTAGTCTACATTTTAAAACATTTTAAAAGCATTTATTTTACAGAAATTAATGAGAATTTACTGAGAACGGTATTATTACGTCTCGCGTGTTACTGTCGGTCTGAAGCCCGATGGGAAGCGCTATTTTGCTCTAAACTGTATTTTTCACTTTTGTAAATAACCAAATAACGTAACAATAGAGAGTTTATTATTAATAATACTAATAATGATCCTTGCAAGATTTAGTAAAAACCTCTCAATTTTTTTTTTATCGTTTGAAACTACTACTCGTACGAATTAACTGTGCACCTCGCGCTGTGACATAAACTTCCAGCGGAGTGCACAGTTGATTCGTACGAGTTGTAGGTAGCTAGAGTTTTAATCAAAAAATAATTAGCTTCTAATAGTTATTTTGTTACTAGTTTTTCAAAGTTGCTTACTCAGATTATTGTTTTACTTACTTTTGCCAGAGGCACGTAAATATTTATATTTTTTATAAAGTTTTTTGATACACTTTCTCTCACACTATCTCACATCTAAATTGAATTAAAAAAGGTTAACTTCTTGTTTAGTTACAATATTAATCGGATAATTAGTAGATATTCAATCGCCCGTTAACAAAATAACCCATTTTGAGTTGAAATAGAGAATGCTTAGATGACGTAAGTACTAATATTATTTAAAATGCAAAAGTTTTGATGTGTGAATATGTGATGTTTGATACTTAACCACGTTAATTACATCTGGACGGATTTTGATAAAATGTTGTTCACGCTAGAATTTAATTATAGGATAGCACAAGGGTACATTTTATCCCGAAATTTCTCCGAAATTTTAGAGTCAACTGTAGGTACCTACCAGTGGAATTTTTATTCACTTTTCTATATGCAAAAGCAAACTATTTAATTCACTGAGCTCGCTTACAAAAACATCCACAGTTAGACGTAGTAGAAATACCTTTTCTAATAAAACAGGAGGTAAATCTCTTAAAGTCCAGGCTACTGCGGTTAGCTTGATACTTTGGATTTTCTAGATCTGCTTAACCCTTTTGGCGCTGTAGCACTCAATAAAATGCTTGCAACGCCAATGAAATGACAAGGAAATTTTGTTTTTAACATTTTTAGCGGTCTCGGCTTTCTTTGGTCGAAATATTTAATTTTATATATTCAGCAACATTTTTATACTTACGACTATGTCAATGTCAAATATTTTTTATTTAAGTTAGCATAAAATAGCACTTTTAAAAAGTTAGGTACCTATACAATTAATTAGTTGACGTCACAAAATTGACAACAAACGAATGGCGTAACAAACTTTAGTGTTAATATCTTGAGTTATCGAGTTGAAACCTACGCCAAATTTTAAATAGGTAGGTACAATTTTTTGCAATATAACTGCAAAAATCGTATCAAATTTCATTCAGTAGTTTTTGCATGATGCGCGAATAAATGTAAAGACAAACCAAACTTTATATAACACTAGCCGTGTCCCGGGGCTTTGCTCCCGTGGGAATTTCGGGATAAAAAGTACCCTATGTATGTGCTCTCCCCGGTATTTTTCTACCAGTATACAAAATTTCATTCATCATTGGCCTGTGGTGTGGCCCTAGAATAGCACCAACCCATCTCTTCCCGAGGGTGTCGTAAGAGGCGACTAAGGGATTTAAAACACCGGAGGAAGGGCAGCAGCATCTTTCCGCGTACTATGCCATCACACTGCGATCGCCAACCCGCCTGCCAAGCGTGGCGATTACGGCAAAACCCTCCATGGATAAAATCCTTGGGGGAGGCCTTTGTCCAACAGTGGACGTCTTTCGGCTGAGAGAAGAAGATACAAAATTTCATCGAAATCCGTCTAGTAGATTTTGCGTGATTGAGTAACAAACATCCTCGCAAACTCACATCCTAACTTTCGCATTTATAATATTAGTAGGAACATTTTGCTTTCTATTTTGCGCTATGAACATTTACACATTTTTTTTTTATAGGTATCTCCTATGTACACAGGCTTAAACCAGTTACAAAACAGCCTTAGTTTTTAACTATTGCTAATTATTATAGTAATTCAAAGAGGTAATACCTTCTAGAACACTATTTCATAACTCTGAAGATTTTACTCCTGTCAACCTGACACATACAGTAAAATAACTCTTAAAATAACATCAAAGCACAGATGATACACATTAGTCACAGATAAAAAAAACTCGTTATTTCTACACGAGTTAAATCGAAACCGAATACGAAACAAGGATGTTGAAAACTATTAATAAATCCCCTAATCAGGTGACATTTGTCGAGAGTCGGGGACAACCGTGACGTCACTTCTCTCGATAAATAAATTACCAGCGGCCAAGGGTTGAGGAGGGTCATTCGAGCCCAGCAAATAGAACAATTATCCCTCCCTTTGCGGTGGACGTGTATTTATTATTGACGCAAAAAGCCCAGGTGTCCGATGAGAGCGTGCGATTTAAAAACAACTGTTCGTTAGACAGCTGTCGACTGATTTTATTTTGGTATTTCGTTTCGCGTTTTTGTTAGTTATTTTAACTTTGAACTGGATATATTCAATTTATTTTCTCTTCGGAACGTGTTGGTTTTTAAAGATTATTTGAATCAAAAATATCACAAGATAAACATTCAACTAAGAAAAAGTATTTCCATTTATATTCCATATCATGTGCCCGCGAACTTCGTTCGTGCTAATTTACTTTTGTTTATATCTTGTTCTATTAAATTAAGAGGTGTATCAAGAATGAAACGATTGTAAATGAAAAGATTTTAAGTTAGACCTTTACCAATATAACTGAAAACCGCATTAAATTTCGTCCAGTAGGTTTTGTGCTTACAAAAATACAGGAAGAAAGACAGACAGAAAAAAAATCTAAAAACAAAATGGCTTCTATTGGCCCTATGAAGACCCCCCATAGATTTTTCTTAAATATTTCCGTACAGACCAGTTTAGTTTTATTATATGTATTGATGATGTCTGAACGTAAAGAGCATGGAAAAATACCCCGTAATTGGAACAACTCAAAACATCAAGGTTAACGTTAAGGCTATGACGTCATTTCCCGTTCCATCTAAAGGGCAATTCTGCCTATGGGCACACTAAATCTAAACTACTGAGTAATCTCGTGGCCATTAGTTATTACGTTATACATGCGGTGGTGAAGACAAGGTAAAATTGTGCGCCTCTGAGTTGTTATTGATTGGTATGGAGACGACATCACACTGGTACTTATTTCGATGGCTTGATGACCGAAAGAGGATCTTGGCGTCCGATACAAGAAGCATCCATACCTTCCTGTTCTGCGCCACTTCCTGCTAGTCGGCGCTTTGGAGGGGATCCAGATCTTTTGGGACCTCATCCGTCCAGCGGTATTTGGGCCGACAGGTTGTTTCCAGTTTGGTCGTCCCTTATACGCTCTTTTAGCTGCTCTTTACATCTGGTATCGATTTATAAAGCGAATATCGATATTAAATCTGATCTAGAGTAAATTCTTGGAAGACAAATAATATCTTTGTCTCTGTTTACAGTTTGTTTGAAATAACTTTATTGGACAAAAAACATTTCCAACAAAATATACAAGAAGAGGTGATTACAACAGTTTACAGTTTTCAGATCTATTCTATTACAAGTTCTTTGAGAACTTCATGTCAAATTTCATAATTTTAGTTAAACCCATAGGTTTGCGGTTTTATCTTTTGATTACGTTGACGTACAAGTTTGATTTATTCATAGCTGTTAGAAAACAGACTCATGTGTCTTATATAATTTTGTGTTCTTTTTGTGTACTGCAAAAAGTGATCTTTTAATGGTTCCGTTTTTTTACTTTTGAGATAAAAATAACACCCTAAACTTTTAAAGGAACTCCACCGACAAGAGCCTCGCTCTTAAATTTCATGATGATGATGAAACTTTTATGGTATCAATAATTAGGTTCAAATATCTTCAACAAACATGCTAAATTTAGCAAATAAAAGGAAAACCAGGAAAACCTTGACACAGTGCAGTCGTATAAAGAGAGACATTGTAAATAGGAAACGTCAAGTTAGCTCTATGCAATATATATCAGTGCGTTTGTTCTCGGAATGGTTCCCATCTTGCTCGTTCAGACTCGGATAAATGTAAACGGATCGTGATTCGAATGTAGACACGTAATACGTACAACTTCATTTGCCTACAGCATAATATACTGTATTTTGTTACCTATATGTCAAACTTATAGTACCTATCTTTTCACGTTGGGGGTTTGAAAGCTTTATTTTGAAGCTTTAGATAAAAATAAAATATAATTGGCAGTTAATTGGAGCCTGGAAGTGATTGGTTTTGATTTAAAAAATAAATTTGTTCTCTAGATATTTTCTTAATTGAGTTTATATTAATCGAACCTTCCCAGGTAACAGTATCCTATTAAAACATTACCTATAACAAATTTATTTTTGTAAGGTAAATAGCTTTCATATCTGTTAAGTTTTTACAAGGTATTAGACAACTTTGATATAAAATCTGAGGCCAAACGATATTCTCCATAAGTTTTTGCCAACATTTTCAAAAGTAATAAGAATACATTTACATACATATTCATTCATGGACTTTATTCCACGTATCAATCTTATTTACTAGTGGTTCGCCGCGAACATAAGCCTTGCGATTATTATTTATAGAGCAATATTTATTTCATAAAAATGCGTATTCTCAAAAACGGCTGAACCGATTTTGTTGCGCAATGAACTTAAAAATTCATAACATATTTTTAATATCATCGAAATTCAACGTTTCGAGAGTTATCGCGGAAAAAACATACATACAAACAATGTGTTTTAGCCCCAACTTGAATTAGAGCCCTCGTTCGCTTCGCTCGCTCGGTCAATAAGTACATATATAGGTAGAAGATTTTATTTGATACGTACTAATATACCATTTTACCTATTGGTTGCATGTACAGTCAGATGCATAGAAACCTGACCCTCCTGAGATTAGGATTCGACTCTACACTAAACAATCAATACTATACATACATACACCGTCTGGTGCTCGCACTGGCGTCCCCATATAGTAAATAATAATAAAATACATACATACATACTATCACGCCTTTTTCCCGTGGGGGTAGGCAGAGACTAGCGATTTCCAATTGCTACAATTGTTACAGATCTCACTCGCTTCCTCTACACTCATCACTCTCTTCATACAGGTTATGGGCCTGCCTAATATCTCCCTTTTTAAGGAGGTCCGCAATCTGGTCGAAGTGCGTTCTTCGAGGTGCATACATACATACAATACTATACAATTAACTGAAACAAACCCGGAGAATATAAAACAATTAATTTGATGGTTTTGATGAAGCTAGCGTTTCTCGCTAAACAAAGAATTCCGAGTGACAACTCTGACGTTATTGTTTATTATAAATCGTTGTTTCCCAAAATCTTTGTTCCTTGCTTTCTTTTGAGCGAACTTTATTTAGAAGATGGCATTTGCGAAAACAGACTTGACGTCTATGTGCTTAATTAAAATTTAATGTCAATATTTTGGCTAAAGTCCATTAAGACTGTTGTATTTTAATTATTTTAGCTAAAGTCCACTGTTGTACTTTTATTAACTGACTATTTGTATTGGTTTCGTCGAGTTATGAACTATTTCTGATGAATTTTTCTACCTACTCACACAACTAATTCCTTATGATCCCAACCTCAAGAAGTTGCTAGATACTGACTTCTCCCATACACTTTCTTCTTGGAAGCAGCTGGGGTCTAGACCCCAGCTGCTTTTAGAGTTACTAGAAGATGCTAGATCTTCTAGTAACTCTGGCTTTAAAGTACCTATCTAGATGGTTCACGTCTACTTAAAGTCTACAAGTTGAACAAATGGTGAGGCGTTATCACGCATCCTCACAAATATCTCTTTTATAATTTGTTGAACTTTTGGGGGAGAAACCAACAAGATAATTCCGCCTTTTACTTTTTTTGGAATAAAGTTTAATAAAAAAAAAAAAAATAATTATCTTTCTTCAAAAAACACCTCTATAACTAGGTACTAGGGGCCCGTGACTTTGTTCACTCGGGTATTTCAGGAAATCCTCTTTAAGTGTAGCCCCAGATTCTCTAAGAACCTACATGCCAAATTTCAGCTTCCTACGCTGTGCGTTATCTATCAGTCACTCAGTCAGTCAATAACGGAAGAATTTTATCTGTATTTATGATTAAAATATATATTCAGAGACTGAACTCGAGGGATCTTATCGAATGGGCAATATCTCTAACAAATTTACTTAACAAAATGCCACAAAACAGATTTCTAAACGGCAACCTCACTTTTACGGTCAGCTGAATAGCCCCGCGATTTTATGCACAAATAAATGAATTAGCATGTAAATTATCTCCCGAGCCTTGTATTTGCATTACAAAGAGTGAAAAGGTATGCGATACATGGGTGAGACAGGAGAATAAATAAGGGTACGCAGAGGCAGGGATGCTTCACTGTTCGGGTACGACGACCGTCGGAACCCCACGAGGGGTCACTTCTATATAATGAGGGTTATCAAGTCCTTTCTTAGCTCAGTAGATGGCGCTCTGGCGAACTAGGTCTGTCAGATAGTTACTGTCATTAGTTGTCAAATTCAAACGACAGTATTGTACCACCTGATAAACCTTACTCGCCCGTAGCGCCATCTACTGGGCGAAGAAAGGATAACCCTCCTTCCGATGATAGCATTGCCGGGTCGTATCAAGCGTTAAGTTTCTATAGAAACGGTAGTAGCTCGACTAGCGTCCGATAAGTACTGGTTCGAATCTAATTTCATCTCAAGTCCGACATGTACCTCTGAGTTTGTAGATCAATCTGACTTGTATACGGTTACCTCCACCTGCTTCCGGTGAGGGAAAACATCGAGAGGAAATCTGCACACAAGCTGACCATTTGAGATTTCTGGTGTATCTATATAAATATTTACTCGTACCTACAACTAACTGAAATGTTTTATTCAAACAAGAACCTGTTTTATGGAATTTACTGTATACATGGTCGTAGTCTGCAGATTTCCTAGGAAGTTTGCAGTTTATCTAGGTAATGTAGGAACTCAATTATTTTTCTCCACTTTAACTGACTCAGCCAGATAATCTGCAGAATATGTCGTTAATCGGCGCTCTAACTGATTTACGCAAATTAACGACTAAACTAGATGACTTGAAAAACATGTGACACCAGTGTTAGGTTATATCACAATTAATATCCCGACAGCTACGTGGCGCCATTGGAATATGAACGCTCATGCCAAGCGACAAGTTTCGTTTTCGTCTGACTTATGTCCAAGGGTGAACTTTTTGTATGTTGTACTTTTACTTATTCTATGACAGAGGGTCCAGAATGATGCATTCACTGTTCAGTAATTCTTTAATTATGGAGTCAAGTGGGCTGTAACTTTTGGGTAGCCTTATTTAGCTGGTAATAAAACAGAAAATACAACAGCTAAACATTTTTATGCCCTAAAAGATCGCTCTGGTTGGAATTTTAGAATAAAAAGAGCAAATTCGGTAATTCAGGTCATTGACGTATGATAAAACAACTGATCGAAGATTCAGGTATTTTTTTTATCAAATTCCAACATTCAATATGTATTCTTTTGCAGCGAAATTAGTCTCAGTGCTATAATTATAACAGGTACTTTCGTATGTAGCACGAATCATTTACGTATTCTGGTGGTTGACGTTTTGATGAAGTTGCATTCGTCATGGTCGCAGTGAGTAAAGCATAGTTATCTTGTAGTGCTGGTTCAATTTCACGGACAATTGCAGCACCAGTTTTGATATTCTTATAGTTGTGTGATAGATTGGATTAACCACACAACTATAAAAAGTTTATTTTATTTCAACTCTTACAACCTATCATTACAGGATATTCTACCAATACAACAGTTGTGATAACTTATGTTCCCATTATGCACCATTTAACTAAATAAGTTTTTAAATTTGTTGTGTTTGTATCTTATACAGGGTTATTTTATAACTACTAGCCAAATTTTTACAATATGCTCAGTTCTTGGAAGTTAGTTCTACGTCCGAAAGAAATTATAGTAAAATAGTCCCATTAGCTGATCAACCAAATTGTATGGGCAATAAAATGTAAGCAAAAAAAAAAATCATTTTCTAACATAGATTTTTTGGAAACCTGCTCAATTTCATCAACCAAATCTGCTGCGAAAATTTGGCCAATGGTTTCAAAATAACCCTGTATTTGTTGTTATGTTTTATTATTGTGTATGTGTGCAGAGCAACTACGCTCTGCTGCCAGAAAATGTGCGCAGAGCGAATCCGGACTAACGAAGCGGCGGGAAGAATTCTGTACCGGAACTTCACCGGGAAAAAACCACCGGTAAAAAATAAGTACCGGGAAGAAATCTCCACGCGGCACCACGTTTGCCCGACTAAAACCTAAATAACTTAACGCAGTCTGCTACCACCGTAGCTTATGAAGGGAGCTACAGGGCCCTATATGATAACCTAACCTATAAATTAATTACACTTAAAAAACACTTACCAAGCTAAATCTTCTTTCTCTTCGGATCCAAACTTGAGTATCTTCGGGAAGGGGGAATTCCTAATCACCCTACCTAACCCTTGAGATCTCAATTCCCCAGGACAAATAAATAGATTTCTTCCCGTAGTTTCACTCGGGAACAGCCAGATGTGAACCGCCAGCCACGTTTCACCTCTCACAAGAAAAAGTCACCATGACGGGTACACAAACACAAAGTTCAATAGTTATTTAACAAACAGGAAATTCACAAACACAACTCAAGCTAATTAGCAATCAAAGAACGCGGAACCTCTCGCGTATTAAAAATCAAACCGATATCGCATAGGGCAATGCAATGGCGGCCGTCCGCGCGACGCCATCCACGCTAGCAGCGTGAAAACCCCGAACGCCCTCTGGCGGCAGCAACAGGAAACGCCTGCGTTTAGTTTTACCCAATATATTACAAACATCCCCCCGTCCCGGTCTGAGAAGCAGACCGCTAGCTTACTCTACGGGAAGGCGGGCGAGAGAGGTCACACCTCTCCTTAAAATCGAACCGTCGACCAACACCTCAGCCACACGCGGAGTGCCATCTCCGCCAAGAATCAAACGTAATATGCGAGCTCGTCGCCAAAGCAATGAGGGCAAATTTGCCTCTTTTAACAATACTAAATCACCCTCCCTGGGAGGCTCAGTCCTGTCTGTCCACTTCACTCTTTGCTGCAGCAAATGCAAATATTCAAGCGACCAGCGACGCCAAAAGTCCTGGCTCATTTGCTGCAACATTTGAAAACGCGACAACCGATATACGCGTTCATCCTTCCACGGGTATTCGGGCAGGGCATTCAACGGCCCTCCCACCAAAAAATGACCAGGGGTGAGAGCTTCCAAGTCATTTGGATCTGGAGATAGCGGACAGAGAGGACGAGAGTTGAGGACCGCCTCAACTTTACAAAACACTGTGGCCAGCTCTTCAAAAGTTAGAGCCGTTTCTCCGATAATGCGGCGGAGGTGGGTCTTTGCGGATTTCACAGCCGCTTCAAAAATCCCTCCCCAATGGGGGCAACTTGGGGGACTAAACTTCCAGGTTATTCCCCTTTGGGCAGCAATTTGACTTAAACTAGTACAATTTTTATCAATAAACACAGAAACATCCTTAAGATAATTTACAGTTCCCTTATAGTTTGTGCCATTGTCAGACCTAATAAGGGAAGGTAGACCTCGACGCGAAACAAAGCGATCCAACGCGGCGACGAAGGCCTCCGTAGTCAGAGCCGATACCACCTCCAAATGGACAGCCTTGGTGGCCAAACAAACAAATACACACAAATAGCCCTTTACAATACGGGCATTACGAAAGGGAGAAGCCTTGATCGAAAAGGGACCGGCAAAATCGGTTCCAACGCCGTCAAACGGCCTCGAAGGTCGGATTCGATCAGCGGGCAAATCACCCATCTGTGGTTGCATCGTGGATGCCTTCAACCTGTAACATGCAATACATCGAAACAGGACACTACGGATTGCTCTTCGGGCAGACAAAATCCAAAATTCGCGTTGCAAAATAGCCAACAAAGCATTGCACCCAGCATGGGCGTTACGAATGTGTCGATCAGACACCAAAAGCTGCACCAAGGGTCCGCCCTTGGGCAACAACCGAGGATGGCGAGTCTCATATGGAAGATCCGCCTTCCGGAGCCTGCCTCCAACCCGAAGAAGCCCATCCGAGTCGATGTACGGGTTCAAACGAGCGACCGCGCCCTTCAACTTAGCGCGTCCGTCGCGCAAAATACGAAGCTCTGACTCAAACCGTCCGGTCTGCACGACACGGACCCAATGCAACAATGCGCTCCGGCGCTCTTCTGCACCTGCAATCGGCTCCAACCGTTTTGCCTGTGGGTTTCTACAATTATGTATGAAACGCTTAATCCAACTGGTAACACCCAGAAGCTTATCCAAGCTGCTATACCGAGCAAGTAGCCAATCCGGCTCCGACGTCGTCTCAGCGACTACAGCATGTACACGGAGCCCAGTCAAACTCAAAGAATTAACATCTGTCTGACAGACAGGCCAAGAAGTTTCTGATCCCATCAGCCACTCTGGACCCCACCAGAGCGGGTGTGACACCAATTCTGGTGCCGTACAACCTCGGGAAGCACAGTCCGCTGGGTTAAGCTCTCCCGGCACATGTCTCCATGTTATATCAATTCCAATATTTTGAATTTGGGAAACCCTGTTTCCAACAAAAACCTCCAAGGTATGTGGGGCCGCGCGCAACCATGCAAGCGCGACCTGGCTATCCGACCAGGCGAAGATGTCCCGTATCTCGACCGTGGCCGCCAGCTCACTGGCAACGTGATGCAACAATTTAGAGAGAAGGTGAGCTCCACTCAACTCAAGCTTGGGAATAGTCAGCCTAGTCCTGATGGGGGCGACCTTGCTCTTCCCTAACAAAAGCGAGACATTGACCCGGCCATCGGCGTCAACTGTCCGCATATAGACTGACGCGGCGTAGCCTCGCTCCGACGCGTCACAAAAGCCATGCAGGCTGGCTCGATATTTCCCGGGGGGCAATATTCGACGAGGCAAGGCAATCCGATTGACTTCCTTAATCGATGAAAACAACTCGAGCCAATCATCCAATGGAGAGCCAAACAGCGGCTCGTCCCACGAGACGCCCAAAGTCCAAAGTCTCTGAAGAAGACACTTCGCAGAGAATATCACTGGACTGATCCAACCGCTTGGATCAAACATACGGGCTATTACGGACAACACCGTTCTCTTAGTCCAGACCTTTGGTATTTCCAAGTCCACTTGGAATGTAAAAATCTCGGTTAGCGGCTGGTACTGCATGCCCAGCACCGCTATCCTGTTGGGATCATCCACATCCTCAAACAGGTGAGGGTTCTGTTGGTGATCCTCCGGGATCCCTTCTAGAACTTTAGGCTCATTAGACAACCACTTACGTAGCTCGTAGCCACCTGTCTTCAATATTTCAATCAATTCATCCCGCAGTAGGAGGGCCTCCTCAATACTTTGGGCTCCGGTGCACACGTCATCAACATACAAGTCACGTGACAGCACGGAAGCCCCCACGGGAAAGCGGATCCGTTCCCGCTCTGCCAATTCAAGCAATGATCTGATGGCGATATAGGGACTAGATTTCAAACCATACGTGTTTGTGTTGAGTTCATACACCGTCACAGGATCCTCAGGGCGCTCACGCCAGAGTATCAACTGGAATCGCCTGTCCTCAGGATGTATGACTGTCTGGCGGAACATCATCCGGATGTCCGCACCAAAAACCACTTGATGTCTTCTAAAGTTCAAGATGATGTCAATTATGTCCCTATGCAATTTGGGACCCGAATGCAAACACAGATTCAACGAAACCCCGTTCGAAGTGGGTGCGGACCCATCGAAGACGGTCCTCAATTTGCCTGTTGAGGCCTTCACCACCGCGTGGTGGGGCAAAAAATAATGCTCAGTTGAGCTCCAATCAACTCGAGCCGGAGACATGTGACCCAAATCCTCGTACTCGCGCATAAATTCAATATATTTATCGCGAAGTACGTGGTCACGCTGCATACGTCGCTCCATGGACAGCAGTCGTTTCTCCGCAAGCGCCCTACTTTGCCCTAGGCTAGGACGAGAGGCAACAAAGGGTAACCTAGTTACAAACCGACCGGAGGGCAACCACTCCGTGGTCGATCGAAAAAGGGCTTCGCACTCAGCGTGTTCCGGATCCATCCTGGAACTCATAGGTGGCTCCTCCACCTCCCAAAACCTTTGCATGGTCTTGGCCAAGGACGCAGATGCGACAACCGGTGGCTCCTCCGCGGTGCCACTATCAAACACAGGGCCCATCAGGGCAAAACCAAAAATCGTAGACACTGCCATCAGTGAAGACGAACCCAGAGCCTTCTGTGTACCCAACAAAATCCAACCCAATACGTCCGAGCCCAGGAGCAAGTCCACTGGGCCGGGATGAAAGACAAAGGGGTCGGCCAAATCCAGACCCGAAACCAAAGACAACACACCCGGCGGTATGTCTGTCGAGGGATGCCAACCCGCAATGGTATCCATTACCATAGCCGAAGTCGTGATCCTCATTGTGGAGGACTTCAGCGAAGAAAAGGTGACAAGTGTCTGGCCCGTCAGACACTTCACTTGTATGCCACCAACTCCAAGAAGTGGCACAGGCGAGTCTTCCACGACTAAACCTAACTGGCGTGCCACTCGAGTGGTAACCAAACTGCTTTGAGCCCCTGAGTCCAACAGAGCTCTCAAATTCATGGCTTCTCCCCCACGACCCCATACGCGGACCACCGCGGTAGGGAGCAGAACCGTCCGCGGCTCTGTCCCAGCAAGGGAGCAAGCTAGTTACGGGCTCCCCACTCTCTCCAAACCAGGGGCGCGCCACTGACCCGGATAATATGGCGGGCGAGTGCACATCCCCATCTGAGGGGGGGCATAACCCGCGGCCCGGCCATACCTATGGTACGGCGGGTGGTACTCCAGCCGTGGGTACTCGTGCAGCGGCGGAGAAAACCGCTGCGGCTGCATGTGTTGGGTATTGGTAACCCGCGTGGAGGGTGTCCCCACTCTCACGTCCGATCTAGGGCCCCCGCCCATGGGGCCCTATCCGGGGCCTGGCCAGCTACATACTGGCCATGACCTTGGGGCGCGTGGTCCCGGTCCGCCAAGACCCGCGCAGGTACGCGACCCCCTCCCGAGGGTGGGTGCGACGAGCGAAGCCGCGTCCGCCGTCCGGTGGTGGAGGGCTTCGCGCAGGAGCGCCCCCGCCCATAGGGGACCCCTGCCTCAACATCCGGGTGCCATCCCCGTTGCGGTTCATGCAAAGCATCGCGTGGTGCCGCCCACGGCATGCACTGCATGGTATGGCACTGGGACAGTCACGTGCATAGTGACCGCCCAAACAATAAAAGAAAAGTTCATGCCGCTTTGCCATGCGGCGCCGATCTTGTACTGGCAGTCCCTGCCAGTCCCTGCATTGCAGCAGGCTGTGGCCCATCCGACCACATTGCAGGCAGTCCGCGTCCCTCGCGACTGCTGCCGTGTGTGCAACCCGCGCACCAGCTCCACGCGGTGGCGGTTGCCGTCCCTGTTGGGGCTTCCCTCGCCATGAGGGTTCCAAGGGCCTACGTTCAGGCGCTCTGGATGGCGCTGAGTCCGTCATGGTATTCTCAGCAGCCCGTGCCTCAAACTCCAAAAACTTCACCAAGTCAGTGAATGTTGGTAGGGTGGTGCTATCCCGCTCCGCATTTTCGCGCTCAAACCGCGAGCGGATGTCATTGGGCAATTTGCCCAATACAATGTGCACCAACAAAAAAGACCATTGGTCCACCGGCAGCCCCAGTGTGCGGAGCGCGTTACAGGCCACTGTAACGGGCGTGAGCAACTGCAGGCGCAACTGTGCCCTGTTGGCCACCTTGGGCAGGGCCATCAACTGTGCGGCGTGCGCATCCGCTAACAAACGTAAATTTTGGTAGCGGGAGTTCAATAACTCCCAAGCCGTATCGTACTGGTCGTCCTCCACCCGGAGGTGCTGGATGAGCGACCGCGCTTCATCCTCCAGAGTGGAGAGGAGGTAGGCCATCTTCTGGGCCTTCGACAAATCCTGTCGTGCTACGACCAGGGACTCAAACATATTTTTATATGCTACCCACTCCTCCATCCTACCCCCAAAGTGGGACAGCTGAAGGGTGGGGAGCCGACCAGTAACCGCTGGTCCTTCCTGTCTAACAGGTGTGCGAGGGCTGGTCCGCCAGCCTGTCTCGCCCTTATTGCGGTCACCGCCTCCGCGATATCATCGTGCAGACTCAGGATCTGGTCCATGTCCGCCATGTGACCTGCGTAGGCCTCCGGGGTAAGATCGGCTTCGGTAAGCGCCGCCATGGCCGCTTCCGCGCTAATCAATCGTGAGTGGAGGTGATCCGCTCTTAGCAGTATGGCGCCCTCCCTGTCCTTCCGGGACAGGAGTCCTCCGGCCGTCACAAACCATCTCAATTCGTTGGCGAGTGTCGCCCTAGCATTGGAGGCCTTCGCCATCGCGTCAAGTCACAAACAGTATGGTATCATATATTTGCCTTGACTTACTCGAAGTCTTGAATCATTCATTCATTAATTATTAAAATAGGTACCTACCAAAATAATGAATATTATGTAATTCATGTGAAAAAAAAAATTGTAGGGATTCAAAATAAAACGAATCAAATAATTACAAATCGTCTGTTTAATGATAATTTTATTATGTACATTAATTTCATGGCATATTTTTAATTAATAAATAGTGCCTAACTAATTACGTTGTAATAAAGTTATTAATCATTATTTTTATTACCAGCGATATTTACATAACACTTCCTAAAACTAAATAACGCTTAACAACAAAAATCAGCAAAGTCTTATTTTGGAATAAGATTTATAAGACTAAACAGCTAGGTACCTCTATTTACAGGGAAGATGCGTCATGATTTATGGCCTTAGAGTATTTAGGCCCGGTCGAAAAAAAACACGAATATGTAGACAGAAGCGTGAAATTTGGCTCTCTAACGATCTCATCAATCTTTTCAATAGGTACATTATATTATGATAAAACAATGATTTTTATTCATATAGACACCTAATTGAAATAATTTTATAATAATGATCGTCAATTTTGCATACAGGCAACACTAGATACGCATCCGAACTCAATTACACAAAAAATAGAAATAATATTATCTTTGCTGGATTTCTACCAGAGATAATTTAATTTCACCAACTCTATTCCTTCATTCCAGCTATATTTATGTAAGCTGTACAATTAACACTTCAAAATTAACCAACTTACAGTCTAAAATAGTTTAATCAATCTTCGTTTTGCCCTTTCTTTACATCCACTGTTATATTTACACTGCGGAATCTATTTATACATGTTTTTGATATGCTTTTGTATGATTAAAATTGAATATTTATTACAATGTGAATATGATATTGAAAATGTTGCCATGGGAGGTTCACAAAATGTTAATAAATTACCTGTTTATTTCATATTCATAAAAAAATGACAATTGCTGCTGAGAACGCGAAATTAAAAAAATGTATTTAAAAACAAAGTTTGTTCCAACAAAAAAAACGGTTAAATCAAAGGTAAATACTAAGAGAAAAAAAAAACGTGTGAGAAATTTTGCAATGAAAATTGTGTTTTACGAATATTTGTCACTTTTATATTATGATTATAAATGAAAAGATATTCTAATTGATCTTTATAGAGTTTAAACTTCAACACATATTATTTACTGTACATATTATTTGTCAATAAATAACTTATACTTCCATTAAGTTTTTTGGTTTGAATTAACACATACATAATTGAATAAAGAAAACTTACACCGATTTCCGAATTTCAGCATTGTGTCACTTGTTATTCACATTTTACTTGTACCGAATATAATTACAATATTTTAAAAGCATCCAACTGGATTTGCATAATCGATGTTGGCACATTGCCGTCATAAATTTAAATGAAACATAAACAGACAGAAAATACATACAAATAACCTATCATCTTCTACATTGTGCGGTTAATTCAATATTTCTAAAAGTATTAAGAAAAATACTTATAGTAGAAAACACGCTGGTTAAATATGGCAACACTGAGATTAGAGCGAGAGTGGGGAGAGGCAAGGCTTGATGGCCGCTGGACCCCGTTGATTCCGCAGTCGGCAGCCAGTGGTTGTCGAGGACGGACTGTTCTATTACGTTTTGCATCGTATCTGCCCAAAAAAATAAAAAAAATAATTATAGGATAATAAACGATACTGGGACCTGTTTTATAGTTTTTATTAAAATAAATGGTGTGTTAATATAAAACTAAATAGGTACTGATTTTGTTTGATATAACAATTCTGTGGAAAAAGGCAAGTTCAAATAGAGTTAATATTTCAAAAGTTAAAATGCTAAACTGTGTTACAGTAGTTGTCACTAATTGACCATAACCAACCAAACCTGAGTTTAAAAACATTTTGTCAATTTCGAAACCCTGTAACAAAATGTAAAAAAAATTGAAACAATCGCTCACCGTATGTCGTGACATCTGGCGTGTAGAATTTCTGTTCTGCCGGCTGCAGGGGCACCACAAACCCTGAAAATATTTGAAAAAATATATTAAATGCCAAGTTGTCAGATTTACTACAAAAGTTTCCCACTTGCTTTGTTATCTGAAGAAATGAAAAATACTATCATTGTTGTGAAAATAAGGAGCTTAAGTTGAAAACAGAATTATGAGAGATTTGACTAAATTATGCAGTTTTATTCATGTGGGAATGGATTTACATTTTATTTCCAAAAAATTTAAGTAACAGGAATAAATGTGGGTTCTATTGTTTATTACTGAAAATGATAGTATAATTTTGTTTCATAATAACTTGAACTTAATAAAAATATTCAAGTTATATTTGTATAGCGCTGTTCAATAAGAGAGCTACGCTGTTCAATAAGAAAGCTAGCAATTTAGTTAAAAAGTTATTTTAATTAGCGACTTCCTCATTTACACACAAAATTACGAATTTCTGAAATTCTTTCATGTCACTGACGGGTAACAAAATTAAATTTCTTGTTGCTATTTATAATGTGAGACGGGATGCTGTTAGTCTGTCAAACAATTAGGATTTTGTTTAACTACAAGGAGTCGAGCTATTAGAAAAGACATTACAAAAAATTAAAATGAAATTAAGGAGTAGGATGGTAAATATGAACAAGAACAACTAAAAGATAGAGTTGCCCAAGTAGATGTTACTATATCTTACCTTGAACAAAGAATACCCAATAAAAAAGATCAAAAAAAGATGACACAGATCTTGAGATAAATTCAAAATACAGAAAGTAAGGCCAACAGAGGAAAAAAAGATAAAAGCGTTGCTGGTAGTGTAGTTAACTTACGTGGCGGTGGCGTGTACTCCGTTGTAGTCGGAGGTGGAGTTGTAGTCGTTGTTGTTGTTGTGGTGGTCGTTGTTGTTGTCGTAGTCGTCGTTGTTGTTGTCGTCACCTTGATTTCTAAAAAATAACAATATTTGGAACGTGCTTTGTCTATTTATAAGTAGACATCTTACTCTTAGATAATTATATCCTTTTAATTTTGTGATAAAGAAACAAATTGCAAATAGAAGGTGCATCTTACATAGTTGTTTGTTCAAACCGATTTTTAAGATAAAAAAAAATCTTCTACGATAATGTCGAATTGAATATTGATGAGAAGAAAAATTTTAACAATCTTATTATACAGTTTTAGTCCCTATATTAAATCTATAAATATATAACTCAAAATAGACTGACTGACATAGTGATCTATCAACGCACGCACAGCCCAAACCACTGGACGGATCGGGCTGAAATTTGGCATGCAGGTAGATGTTATGGCGGAAGCATCCGCTAAGAAAGGATTACCGCGAGCGAAGCCGCGGGCAAAAGCTAGTTAGGTATATGTATGGAACAGGTCTAAAAATATAATCTTACCATAGAGCCTTATAGTCCCTTCAGCTTTGCCCATAGTGTTGGTAGTAATGCAGGTGTATGTGCCAGCGTCCTCCGCACTGAAGTCGGATATTGTGAGGCTTAGTCGTGTCTGGTAGGTGGAAATACGATCCTCGGCTGTCTCGTGCTTGTGGCTAAAATTGGTTAAAATTTTTTATATTCCAAAACAATAGTAATAATTTTAGGTTAATTTTATCGTTAAAAAGGAACTTACTATCCGGGCTAAGTAACCTGAAATGAGTTTTGGCTAACACAAGAACATTAATCAACTTAAAATCAAACTCAGGGTTTTTAATAAAATTAAATTTTGTTTGTTAATTAACTTTGTAGATGCAAGTATCTATTTATTAGTTAGTCTTAGTTTTAGTGGAATGACAGCATACCCTCTATATAAATTTGCATACATACCTAGACTAGATAGACCACATTTGTAAATAAATAATTATAATCTTATCTTTATGTTAATACCTACGTGTAATTTTTACATTTGATTTTATTTCTTTTCTTCGAAGTATAGTAAATGAAAAGTGATATAATGATATACAAACCGGTTTTACGTAGTGAATGATAAAAAATAATAATCATAAATTCGAGCAATAAAAAGCTATTGGCGGAGCATTCAAATTGGCACCTTTAAAAATAAAATTGCTAGTCGTCATTCACACCCAGTAATTAAATTGCTACGGATCACTTTTCCCCGTCAATTGTTTTCCCTTTCAAATTAACGTTCCAGGATAATTTTGACATCTCGACAAATTGAAAATAATTGCATCTGCGAGAGTCGATTTCTGCTAATTTGATTGTCCACTAAAATGAACGGAGCCAAAATAACTTGACGAAACTGATGAGGAAGTGACTTGTTTTGATATCGTCGTCGTTCCGTTTTATGTTTTATTCATCAATCATGTTCGCTCTATGAATTTTGTATTTAGTTAATTAAAAAGAATGAAGAAAAAATATTATTTAATGTTTGTCAACGCGTTTTCAGTTTCATTTTATATAATTTGAATTTAGGATATCTGCAATTTATGGGTAATGTGAGACATAATTTGAGTCCATTCGAAGAACTAATACGGAGGCTTACGGTACGGTGACAATCACTGGGCATTATACCAGAAACTGGTTGGAATCTGTTCAGATCGCGGACACACGAAAAACATTTCATTTTAATATTTGGAAAATGTATTTATTAAATAGAACCAAAATAAATAGAAATAGAACCTTTCTGGTTAAGTTATAGACGATTGTGGCTAAAATTGTAAAAAAAAAAATCAAGATATACATGAAATACTTATTACTTACTCGCTGAGAATCATCTCCTCCCCACCCTTGAGCCAGTAATTGATCGCATGTGGGTACGCCTCGACGAAACACTCCAGTCTTGTGTGAGAGCTCGTCGGGACACCTATCACTTTGGTCGATACCACTATTGAGGGCGCAACTGTGGACAAAGTTTACCTTAACTTACACCTGGCTATTGACGTTTTGCAAGTATTTGGAAAATTTCAAAATGCTGATGTTTAGAATTTTATTTTATCATTTTATTTGTGTCGATAGTCATAAATATACTCTGTTAGATCACATATTATCTTGAAATAAAAAATTACAAATTATTTGAAATTTTAGAGATTCTTAAGATGATAAAATTTAAAATCTTCCATGATTGTCTGAAGAAAAAGTATTTCCAGCTGCTTCTGTTCCCGCTTAGATCGTAAAAGCTAATCAAGAGATAGGGCTTTATACTGCGGAATCCTATCGTAGGCGATGTGCTAGCAACCAGTCACTATCTGAATCTCCATTGCACCAATAAGCTTATTATTAAGCTAAATGTGGCCATCGAGTCTTGATACTCTTGGCTCTGTCTACCCCGTACGGGTAAAAGACGTGACATTATATCTGTACATGTAACTAAAAAAGTTTTTCTTTTTTTTGTAAGATTTTTCTCCGTAGATCATTTAAAGATTTTTATTTTTTGTGAGTATTTGTGAGTAAAAATACATAAAAAACTAAAATCAAACAATCATTTAGTCACAAACTGCAACTTGAATCAAATCCACGTTGCAGTGAATAAGACTAAAATAAAAACGCCATCACTGCTACGAACTTAGTACATTTGTTACATCTGTCACACTTTATGTAGAACTATGTTGCAGTTAGTATTGAGGAGGCGACTGGGGAATCGAGGACAAAGTTACAGTCTCAGTTAGAGAGTAAACTGTGTAAACTTTACACCTGTCCGTTGACGGTTGTGTGTATATGGATATAGCTTGTCAGAGCTACGTAAATTTGAACCTGACATATTGACTTTAACACAAAATCTATGTTTGGCCAATACGTTATTTTAACTGGATCGTAGTTTCAAATATAAATGTTACTATGTCTACAAAAATATGATATATATCTCAAATAGTTTTAGCAGGCGTTTGTTAGTACAAAATATTTACATTACAAACATTGTGAGAGCCTGGTACCTGTTGTAGACTTCTGAGAAGTCTATATGTAGTAACTTAAAAAAAAAACATTATGAAAGCTGCAAGATTTTCCCACTTGTGTGGAATCGGCACAATAAGTATAATAACACCCTCCACTTCATTCTTATGCTTGCGGCCTCACTCAATAGTGTCATACTATTCCTGCCATTCCTGATAATCTACCTATCTTCTTTGGTCTTCCCCTAATATATCATTTCCATTTTCAAGGCAATCTTTGTGAAGTCGTTTGCAATTGAATATATTAAACAGCTTCACTTACAGTTGACACTGATCAAGATCTTCTTGCTGACTGACGGTGGCATGTCGTTGGACGCGATGCAGAGGTACGCACCCATCTGTCTACGCTCCACCTTCGTCAGGTTGAGATTGTAGTCCATGATCAGTCCACTGACACTAAATATATCAAACAGGATCACTCACAGTTGAAAATGAGCAAGGTCCTCTTTCTGACTGACGGCGGGACGTTGTTGGACGCGATGCAGAGGTACGCACCCATCTGCCTACATTCCACCTTCGTCGGGTTGAGATTGTAGTCCATGATCAGTCCACTACTGCCACTAAATATATCAAACAGGATCACTTACAGTTGACATTGAGCAAGATCCTCTTGCTGACTGACGGCGGCACGTCTTTGGACGCGATGCAGAGGTACACTCCTATCTGTCTACATTCCACCTTCGTCAAATTCAGATTGGAGTCAATGACCAGTTGAGATTGAAGTCCATGACTATTGACCAGTCTACTGTCACTAAATAAATCAAACAGGATCACTTACAGTTGACACTGAGCAAGATTCTCTTGCTGACTGACGGCGGCACGTCGTTGGACGCGATGCAGAGGTATGCACCCATCTGCCTGCGTTCCACTTTCGTCAGGTTCAGGTTAGGACCCATGAACATGTCCACTGCGAACAAATGTTACAATTTAAATGATCTGCAATTTAACAAAAATCGTAATTCTGTGGCTGTAACTTTTAAAACTTTGATTAAAAAGGCAATTAAGATGATCTTCTTTAGTAGGTCTAATGGCGAAATTTCGCCCGAAAGCTGCATTTTATGATGGAAGCAAGCCACTTTGCACAGTGATAGTAGGGATCAAAATAAGCGATTTCACCCGCAGCAGCGAAAATTTTATCCCTTAGGATAAGACTAAAAATTCCACAAATATGGCCCGCTTGATAAGCTGCACGCAAAGCATGTTTGCTAAGAGCAAGGGCTGAGAGAGACTGATGTCGGAACTACTACTACTACTGCATTTACACTCGTGAGCTTTGACTGAGAATTATACAATTAGCACGTAAATAAAAAATAAAAACTATTATTTATAAACAAATATTTTTTAAAATATAGCTAAACTTCGGGCATTTTCTAAGTTTTTTATACAATATTTTTTTACATGTTAGATTAAGTAATTTTCTGTCATTTGAGACCATATTTATCAAAATCAGTGCAGTAGTTTTGCTTGTAGAATTTTTTAAAGTTTTTTTTTGTTAAAGTGGCGCCATCTCTTCTCCTAAGGGATAAAACTTTGGCTGCTGCGTGTGAAATAGCTTATTTTGATCCCTACTATCATTGTGCAAAGTGGCTTGCTTCCATCACAAAGTGCAGCTTTTTTTCCATAAGACATAGTACTACTTCTTCAGCCTTGCCATTTCCCATTTCATTTGGGGTCGGCTCTCTAGGTAATTAAGATGATAATAAAACAAATCTTTCTAGTTTTTAGCTTTTAGTATAATCTTCCCCGCGTGTAGGTCCTTGTTGATCTATGAGTGTCTCGTATTATTATTATGTCTATTAAACTATAAGTTAGATGCGCAACGCAACTAATATCGTCGAATTTAAAGTTAATATTGCTTGTTAATAATATTTTTTGCTGATAAAATCACGTTCATAAATAAGTCCCGTTTGATCAACAATTCTAAAAATAACACCCCAACGAACCAGTCGAAGAACTCATCCAAAAATTGATGACTTTAAATCTCAAAGCTTTCAGCGTTTCCTAAAAATACATATGAGAGCAAGCCCCGTAGTTCCGACAAAGAGAAAATTAAAGTAATAGCTAGTCTGTAGCCCGGGGCGAACGGGGAACGTAAATCGAAACTGTCAGGGCCATTTACAAAAACTTCCCGTTCACCCCCTTTCACCCGGTATTTGCCTTCTACCTATTCGATGAATATTCATGTTTGAAAACTAATTTTTTCAGTTATTTTATGACATCCAAGTCGTCTCATAGCTAACTTTTGAAATAAGTTGTAATATGAAGCCTAATATGTTTTATTTTTTATTTTTATGTAGTCTTTTTCTTCCATACTGTTTAGCATAGGCTTTTTTTCTAGGAACACCATTCATTTACCTACTATGTCATCTCCCATCTTGGCCAACCTACTCTTTAATCTGGTTTGATATCTTATAGGCCTGGTATCTAGAAATTTATTTTTTTAAAACAGAATTAAGAAATGATCATTAAGAATTACGAATATCATTTAATTTTTGTTAGTTTACGTACAAAGTATGGACGTTTTATTGTGGGATCTAAACGGCTGAATAATAATAATAGTTTACGTACAAAATTACACTAGTTTTAGTATGAATGAAGGTTGTCTGAAGGAGACTAAGTAAGAATATTATGTAGACACACAATGTATTATATAAATATACATTGTGCTTCCAATTAATTGTTTTCTAGTTCGTATTAATAATTTATGTGTGCGTCTAATACAAAGTAGACTAGACTAGATAGTTCGTTAGAAACTAATTATAAGGCTTAGTAAGTGTAAACTTCGAGTGAGATAGGTCTCTACGTGATTTAAATGTTTGGGCACAAAATGTAAAATTAAATTAGTTTTCATACAAAACATATTAAATGAAAATGGAAATGGAAAATAGCCGAAGCATATATCAGTAGCTAAAAAGTAAAAATGTACACAACAAAAAGTCTAATAAATTATCCGACCCATATTCAAACAAAGTTAGCCTGCGAAACCATAGGCCGCTATGTTAAGGCTATGCTGTGCACTGTAGCTGCGCTATCAAACGTGAAGTTTAGCTGCGAAAAGTAAAAGCTGTGTAATATTGTCCACCAGATGTATACCAGATGTATTGTTTTGGTTTAATTTAAATAAATAAATAATTGTCTATAGAACTCGTATATTCGATAGTTACATAAAAAATGATTTGAGTTTTGTGTGCTCATTTTTACTTATGTCTATTTTGCACTGAAAGGCATTGATGTTTTATTGTGTTGAAGCAATTAAGATAAAAATGATTCTGTCATCTATTTCTAAATGTTTAAATATTTTGCATCTGCTAAGTTTAAATAAGTATATTTATATCTAATTATGGAATTTCGCAAGCTAGTTTTTATTACAATTGTATTTTCCTTCGAAGTTGCAGGAATTATTATATTCATGATGCGAGACTATTATATTACGGGCATAGCACTAGCAAATACATGGCAATGGAAGAGCGCCTTAACACGTCGGATATTCCAGATTGTGGGGAAATAAAGCCGTAACTCATATCATCATCCCATCTTCCCGTCAGTTGCTTATTGGCTTATTTATGGCCTGATCGAAATTACGTACCAATAAATACTCGATCGTGATTGCAATCATTGTTTTGCAACAAAATAATGGTCACGGAAGCCGTAATAATCTGACCGTTTGATGGAGGTCGTAAAGTTTGACGAGGCGTGATGGTGATAAAATTGGCTCAGAATCGGGAGCAGCCGTATGGCATATCCGACCTATATAGTTGGTTCTGTCGTTGTAAATTATCTATCAACTAGCTTTTGCCCGCGGCTTCGCCCGCGTGAATTTCCCACGGGAACAGTGCTTTTTCCCGGGATAAAAAGTAGCCTATGTGCTATTCCAGGTCATTATCTACCTCTGTACCAAATTTCATCGAAATCCGTCCAGTAGATTTTGCGTGATTGAGTAACAAACATCCTCACAAACTCACAAACTCACAAATTCACAAACTCACAAACTCACAAATTCACATCCAAACTTTCGCATTTATAATATTAGTATGGATTACCACGATTATTGAAAAGGCGACTTTTATACGGATATTTGAATGCAGTATTACAAGTTTTGAGATATTTTGACATTAGTATATAAAGTTGTTTTATTATAATTTGCATGCTAATATAATAAGTTAAATTGGTATAAAGATATATTATAATTTTGTACCATCCTTGTAAACCCTATTTATTGCGAATAAATGACTATGATACGATTATATTCTGAAGTATCATTCCAACAAAACACAGGTGTAAATGTTTCCCGTTAAAATATTTTATCAGTCAGTTCAAGAAACAGGCTTATTATTTTGATAGGATTTAGGCAAAGTACGCTATTTAGGAAAGATGAGATAAGAAAGGAAATAAACATGGAAATTTGAATAATTATAAGAAAATCGCTCTGAGGGTCACAAAAAAAACCAGTATACGTTTGAAAATTCCAATTCGAATGAAAATTTATTTTTTTCTAAGTTATTGAGCTTAAGAGTATGCGACATAAATATGTTAGTGGTTTGATTTTGGTATATTCCACTCTGTTCACCTGGGTGATATCACCTGGGTGAAAAGAAAAGTCAGTTTAATGTAAATTATCTTAATAAGCAGAACAAAAGTGATCATCAGGAACACTCAGTGTGTAAAAATTTGTTTAATAATAAATCAAAACATTATTTAAAAATAAAAATCAACGTAATTTTTCGAGAAAAAGGCTTACTGAAATGATCAACATCGAAACCAATATTTAAAAGTACCCACCTAACTACAACTTATTTTATTACTACTTACCATTCCGAACAAGAAAATACTATATTGCAGTAAAGAAAATTATTAAATTATTTTATTTCCTTAACCATAACAATCACTTTTGAATTTCTTATAAGGTTTAATTTACATTAAATTAATAAATATAGTAACAAGGTTTTTAATTAGAGAGATTGTACGTGGGTGATCAAATTCTACTAAATTGATTAAAAAAGTGGCCCTATATCACCTGGGTGAATTAAGTCCAAGGTGAATAAATGACACTAATTTTGTCGAATCAATTCACCTGATGGAATTTTTTGGGTGAAATGAATCCGTGGTGAAATGAAGATACTAAAAAGTCTATTCTTTTTACCCAGGTGATATCACCCAGGTGAACAGAGTGGAATATACCTTGATTTTTATGGATGTAAGAATATCGTGAAAAGACATGAAGTAACCAATACAGTGGGTTCAAAGCGGCAATTAAAAATAGTCCTTACGCCACTAACACCGTGGTGTCCTTCGTGGTGCCAGTTGACCCAAACCTAATAGATAAATTATATAAATAAAGTAGATAAATTACTCTTATTTAATATGGCAAATAAATATGATTTAAAAAATCCATGCGAGCAGGACTTGAACCCGCGACTAGGTCTTTTAAAGCCCTTGCATCTTGAGTGCACAAAAATATGAAAAAAAATAGAGGCAATTTATGTTCCGAAAATGACGTGATTTTGAAGAGCCGATTATAATGCACGACCGGCGCTTCGCTTTGGCATGCAAGAGTATATAAATTACCCTTGTGTAGTTCTCCGAGTTGATTCCTCAGCAGAATGTTGGTGCCATCTTCCCGCCTCCACAGGATCCGCGGTTGGGGTCTGCCGTCAGCTTTGCAAGACAGGCTGGCGTTATCACCTTCCTTCGCGACCAGGTCGCCACTGGTCCCCACGTCCACGATGTTTGGGGGCACTGCAGAAGAAATACTATATTTTAGATATATTACTTCCATACTAATTACGCTCCTAATCCATATTACGCTTTTAAATGAAAGTTATAGAGGTAGTTGAAAACAACCTCTTAAGAGCGAACGTAAGGCTACTTTATACATTTTGAAGAAAAAAATTAATGCATGTGCATTTATGATATGACACGATATTTAATACGATTTATTGAAGAATGTGTTTTCTCTCTCAAAATCTATACCAAATTTCTTTAAAAACCGTAATAGACCGACTTTCACATTTATAATATTAGTATAGAAGTAAAGATGATACGTCATCGGTTTTTAACAAAACGGTTTTTAATGAAATTTGGTATAGAGTTAGTTGAAAACAAAGCGAACGTAAAGCTATTTTCTTTATTTTGAGAGAGAAAAACACATTCTTCAATAAATGGAATGGTGATCATATAAAAGTAAATTAAAAATCTTTATATATTATATAATAAATAAATATATTATACAATACTTAGTACCGAACAGTTTCCGAACAAACTCGACTCTTGATTTACATTAAAAGTATCTCTAGTTATTGTCATTACTATGGAATTCATAAATAACCTATTACTTCCATGGTCAATACTGACTCGACTATCGATCACTAAAATAGGTAAACTATTGTGCTACGAAAAAAGCCGAGAGGTATTTGGTTTCTAAACATAATAAAGAAATAAAAAACAAATTACGAATACAATCAATAGAATCTAATTAAGTTTCCTTTTCATCATATTCTAAAAATAAACTGACTACAAACAAAAATATTTCTTTTAATTAACTGGAGGATGAATTGTAATCGAAAAACGTAATGAACACACGTTCTGAAAATAGAACAATAATAGAATAATATTGGTTTATTATCAGAATACCATCAATCAAACGTAGATTTCTCGGAAAAAATATAGTTAAAAATTTCGGTAACAGTAAAGGATTCAACATTTCTTTTGAACTTAGTCGATGTCGTAGGAATAGGACATCGAATTGAAAAAAAATGTTAATTTACATAATGTAAATATTTGGATAGGTATGTTAACTTTTATATTTCGACCTCTCTGTAAATATTTCATTTGAACATCCTAACTAATATTATAAATGCGAAAATGAGTTTGTTTGTTTGTTACGTCTTCACGCTTTATCTACTGAACCAATCTTCCTGAAATTTCGCATACACATAGTCAAAAGTATACGGAGAAGGACATAGGGTACCTTTCATCCCAGGAAAAAGCACTGTTCCCGTGGGACGTTCACGCGGGCGAAGCCGCGGGCAAAAGCAAGTACAAAATAAGTGTTTGTTATTTTTTTTATAAATGAGAGGGTAGGTAGATTTTTATTTCAAAATGGCGGTCGCATGACAGCAATGACAAATGATGGCAAATTGGATATTTCGCGTAATATATTCGGAATGTATTTAATTAAGGGCATAATGCAATATCAGCTAGCATTTCATCACATTCATTACATTTGGGAATACATGGGAATGATATCTACAAATTACTTTAATTTGCTGTTTATAACGTTTCTGGTAGGTATAAGTACGTGATAAATAGATTAAACATTAATAGTAGAAACTAAAATAGATTATAATAACTAGATCCTCACTATTAATATTATAATGTATAAATTTGTGCGAATGGAATGAAGACGTAAAAAAAATCTTTCATATAAAATTTTAGTTTAGACTATATTGAATGAAGGGCTTTTCGTATTGAATATCGTTCCAAAGTATGTTTTTTGTTAAAAAATGTTTAGATTTTTGTTAGGTATCTTTGCAGCACAGAGCTTTTTATATCCATAAAAGCTGGAGCCCCGGGTCTCGACTATAGTAGGTATTGGACCTCTTTTCATGTGTTTTATTCTACTTATTTACGATTCACTCATCCAAAGAACTTTCACATTTATATTATATTTGTAAGATTTTCCAAAATATAGAATCTCTAAAAACGCAACTATGAAGTAAAAATTTACTTGTTCTGGTTTCAAAAATGTAACACACACTTTTTTTACACTTTCACGCTTTATTCATTGCCTCTTTGAAAACTCCTCCGTCTTAAATGCCACTTGATGCGATCCTGATTTAATCACATGCACTAATCGTTACTTAGTCTTAAGTGTAGATAAAAAAGCTGTTTTAAATAATACGACGGTTTAAAGTAGGTACCTAATAGAATGGCTATTATCATAACTTGTGGTAATTTTAGGGTGGCTGCCAACGACTGGAAATGGTTCAGTTAATTTTATTAGCTAATAAAGAGCTGAAAAACTCAAACGTCTACTAAGTAAAATTTGGAACAGACTAACAGAATATTTTATTTTAAGTGTTTTTCTATTTTTGGTAATCCTGTTTTCTCTATTTTTAGGCATTTCAGTTGGTAGACGTAATTAAAAAAAGAAAAGAATACCTATTTTAAATTATTAAAAAAATATATTTCTCAACCTAAAGTTAAAATTATAAATCAATTTGTTATTTTTATAACTAAATTAAATCGAGTATGAAAAAGATTTCTCATTTACTTAATCAGGCATCGAATTTGGGACATTGGTTCATCAAATTATTTTAATATTGTACCACAGAAGTTAAATATTTTCTGACTAAGTACTACATAAATGAACAATCATATACCTACATAGAAAGTAATATAGTTATTATGAGTGTCAAGACAAATAGAAATCAAAACCATTCAGTAATTTCAAATGAAGTAGAAATGTGTCTTTTTGACCATCTACGACTAGTTTATTTAATATTTAAATCCTTAAATATTCTATCTTAAATATTATATCTTGGGGGATTGACACCGCGGTGTCAATCTTTGGTGCTTGAAGGATTGGCACCACGCTATACGCTCAAAAAACGTACGCATAAATTTCAAATTTCTATTTTCAATTTCGGCTCTGCATTGATATTTCAATCAGTCAGGGTTTAATTTTATTTATATAGATTTTTACTTTTCAGCTAAGCGTGGCCTTTGATTCTCACGACTCTGTCTATCCCGTAAGGGATAAAGACGTGATTCTATGTATGTATGTAGATTTTTGACAGCGTACAATTTTAGTTATGATAGTTTTAGTACAATAACTCACCTAAAACATCAACGCATCCAATTTGCTTCTTCATAGTGCTGGTATTGATCTGGCACATGTAACAACCCCTATCCTCCACCTTAAGGGGTCGTATGTGGAGCTGCCAGGAGTTAGGGGGGTCATTCGTGACCGCATACCGCGAGCTGTGGGTCACCAGCCGCGTGTGCAGGGTTAAGATCGTCTGGTCATCGGAGCGGATCCATGCGACCTGGAAACAAATTTTGACTTTACTTTTCTACTAACTGTCCTTATACTATATATAAAGTTATAGTTTTTTTTTATTAACATGTAAATTGGTAAACGCTGCCACAGGGTTCATAGAAATGGGGCATCAAATATACCTACTACTACTACAAATGAAACTGTACATCCGTGAACACGTCAGTAACACGTCAATGTGTGCGTTTTCATAGTCATAGCGTCCCAATCCGCAAAAGAACGGGGGAGAAGTGCGGTGGGTGCGGGGGGTGCCATATTGCGGGAGGGGCAGGGAGTTTCCTTTCTGTAAATAGTACTTATATTAATTCTCTGTCGTTGCAGGAATTGGATTAATTATATTATTATAACTAGAAATAACATCTGCTGTAACTTATAAATTGTTTATGAATGGCGGTTGGACGCTCACTAAAACAAGTGACGACGAGTTATTACTTATATCAAAGAAAAAATACACAGATTCGTATGTGTATACCTATATACTTTCACAACAACAAAAATATTACTATTTTTAACAATTTAACTGAGCCATCTATTTATAACATCCGGAGGTAAAATGCTAGAAAAATTCAAAATAAAATGTCACGACTCTAATATTATCTAACTCATAACCCGCCTGTTTAACTTGACATGCGGTAGCGTAAACAAACGATAAGGATCCAAATATTCCATTTAACGCACTGAAGACCACAAGAAATTGTTAAATTCACGGCACATTCTAACAATAGCGTTACTGATATGATATCTATCTACAAGCCGTTGAATTTTATAGTATTATGAGAATATGTAAATTCGGGATTGCCGTAACAATTTTATTTTATCGGCGGCTACGCGCGCTTTTCAGATTGCCTACGGTCTCGCGGGATGGCGGGAATACCAACTTCAAATCGCTGGGTTCGATATTCAAACTTTTATATTATACACGAACTACATTTTTTTTTGTAAAAATGGTGTCGGTTTTATATTCTTTTTTTTTATATGCTCCGTGGTGAGCTGCGAGGCAATTTTTTTTTTTTATTACAATCTTTTATTTATCTTGCAATGTATTAATCAGATCGGATTCTATTCTGCAAGCTAAATTAGAATTTATTCTGCTTATTTTACTTATCTATACCTAGTTTTCATTTTTCATGTGGCTTCAGTTCCGTTGCCAATGCCTTTTTATGATAAGCATGCCATATTGAAATTTTTAATGTGGCTTCAGTTCCGATGACAATGCATTATTATGAAAAGCATGACATAATGCACCAGAATCGGTTTCCAACTGCATTCGATTAGCGTACTTATTTCATTGACGAAATAATATTTTTTTTATTATTAGGTACATAAAAATAGTAAAAGGTCCTAGTCACAATTATTTTGCATTGACATCAAATTAACGTGGATTAAATCGAACTTGTAAAACTTAGTCAAAAGCTAGCTAGATTTGATTACGAGATACGCTCCAATAAAATTGAATAAAAGTTTGCAAAGATATTTTCTTGAAAAAATACAGCATATTTTCTTTAGCGTTATACGTTTTCGAAAACTTTATCCAATCAATTTATGAGCACAAAAATATTCAATTTATATAACATCTTATAAAAGAACGAGAGTAAAGAAAAAAATAGCGGCAAAATACTAAAGTGAATTTTTCCATTACGCTGGTTAGAAATCAAGTGAATCGCATTACCTTAAATTCAAATGTATAAAAGACTGGAGAACGTTACAAAAGGGACAGTTATTCAATTTACGACATTTTTGTTCTTAGGCTTATGTTAATCCAATAGGAGGCTTTGTGACAAAGATCAGGGTACAAAATTAAATATATATTGTAACTGTGATATAATTGTATATAACCTTATATAATTCTTCATCTCTCCCTTTGTAATGATATAACGTTTGATAAGGTGAAGGGTCAGACATAGACTATTCCTTTGTAAGTATAAAATATTGAAAAAAGTAGAAGAAAAGGCTTAAGACTGATGGTAAAATCATAGAATACATTTTGATGTGTGTGTGTGTATAACATAGAATGACCGATGGTAAAATCATAGAATACATTTTGATGTGTGTGACGTGTGTGTGTGTGTGTTACATAAAAAAATTGTTAAATGAGTTCGTTCTGAGGCTCAAGCTTATTATTTCTGAGTATACAATACCTACAACTAATTAGGGACTTGTTATTAATTAAGTACTCGGAATACTTACAGTTAGTCCGCTTCCAAGATTATATAAAATCGAACATTATTTCTTAGAAAAAGCAAAGATCCATCTAACCAACCTTGACTAATATAAGATTCTCTAGCAAATATTATCGGAATTGTTGAAATCTCATTTGGTGGTATTCCTCATGACTGAGGGTCGTGGTCATTATATGTAATGAAACACACACAACGACTATCTTGGCAATTTTAAAGAAGTGGTTTGCCATTGCCTTTTTCATTTCATACAAGCTGATAATCATCAACCAGAGTGCAGGTTTCCTCACGATGTTTTCCTTCACCGGTAGTACATGAGTCAGATTGATATAAAAACTTATTTAGCACGGGCAGGATTCGAACTTGGGATATTTGCAGCCACAGGCAGGCCCCTACCACTCGGCCACCACCGACCGCTTTGTTGGAATCTAAGCATCAGTTTTTCATAGCAAATTATTCGATTCTCCCTTGGCATCTTTCTACGAACCCTTTATTCAATCCGACCAAGCCCTTTATCATTTCGTTTTCCTTATTATCTTTTCTTAATGTGTACCGTCGGCAGTTCCCCACACTTAGAGTTCCCTGGAGGTTTTCGGGAACTCGTAATCTGAAGAGGTCCCGAGTGTTGTGATTTTCCCTATGAATTTTCCGTAATTATCGTTATTATTTTATATTTCATCGTTATATTTAGATTGTGGTGACGAATGTGAGAGAAAATATGGCTCGTTTTCTTTCAGAGCTTTTTAGTTATGAAAGAAAGATTAAAACCAGTTAGAAGAAAAATTATGAAACTTTTCCATCTCTATGATTAAAACATATACTTACCTAGAAGTTTTTAAATGTAAAATTACGAATAATGACCATTATTCCGATTCATAAGACTATGCAGTTTGATTTTTATAGAGATGTAAGCATTGATCGTATTGCAAATTTGTTTTATGTATCAACTAGCTGTTGCCCGCGGCTTCGCCCGCGTGTGTTTCGCTTCGATGAAAAGTCTTTTTGTGTTCCAAACTGTTTCAGATGTTTCGGATCTTCGATTTTAATACGTCTACAGAAAATGCTCATAAGATTAATAAAGATTTGCTAAGGCGCCATTTCCATATATGTTATAGTGTAGCTGGTCTCTTGCAGTTCTTCATCAGATGTTCCAGATCTTCAATTTTTATACGTCAGCAGAAAATGCTCATCAGGTTGAACGACTTTTGTTAAGGCACCATTTCCATATTTCTTAATAGTTTAGCTGTTCTGATATGGTTCTTCATCAGGTGTTCCAGTTTTCAAAATCAATTATAGCTTATATGTTGCCCAGACTTAATAGCTATACAACAAAAAAAGTTTCATTCAAATCCGTCCAGTAGTTTTTGCGTGAAACGCGTACATACATACAGACAGACAGACAGACAGACAGACAAGAAATTCAAAAAATTTTTTTTTGCTTTCTTTTGTTATTTTTAAGTGTCCCTCTATCCATTTTAGTCAAAAATACTAAATGTACAGACAAAATATTTTTACTGTATGTATAGATAACTACAATAACAAAGAATCTAAAAAAACAGTCATTTTTCACTAAATTAACTTAAATGACAATAATTTTAAAAGAAAAAATAACTAAATCTACCTTTAATTTCATACTACCTAATTATAATATGTATTATCTACCGTATTGTTCACTGTTGATATTCAATCAACGTTACGTAAAGTCCGTTTATTCATAATTGTCCTATTATGTAAACAATCTTACTATGTCTTTTTATGATTTTACAACAATATAAATTAAAATAGACTTTTTAGGAAATTACTTTCGCGGTTAATAAATGTTTTACTTTAGAATGTTTAGGTTTAAACTAATATTTGATTTATTTTCAACAAAATTCAATAAAAAGTACTGTGAAGATTGTTTACATAATAGGACAATTAAGGAAAATTGGAGTTTATATATGTCTTCAAGTAAGTACATATGTAAATTTTTGTACGGATGACACGGAAGGCATCAGTTACTTTGTAGAAAATAGCTAACACGAAGCGAAAATGGGGCGAGCGAAGTCATGAGCGAATATCGCATATTTATGCCGGAAGACCTACAAATTATTCTTTTCTCGTCTAAAAATATACACGAAAGAGAATCTTCACAACAAAGTTTCTAAGTGGGATTTTAAATATGAGCGCAATGGATTTCATCCACAACATGTAACTTTCGAGTTTGTTTGACTGAAATGTGATGAAAATAAAAATCATATATTTTTATTTTCACATTTCAGTCAATTTTATTTTGACATGTTGTGGTAGCTTTTATTTAACAACGTCCAATTAAAACTGTTGAAAACTGTATTTGAAAAATCAAAAAATTGAAAGAAAGCTGCATTTTAAAATTAAATATTTTTCTTGAACTTGTCATATTTTACCTATACATATAATAAAACAGTAAAAATATTTTGTCTGCACATTTAGTATTTTTGACTGAAATGGATAGAGGGACTCTTAAAAAAAATAAAAGAAAGCAAAAAAAAATTTTTGAAATTTCTTGTCTGTCAGTCTGTCTGTATGTATGTACGCGTTTCATGCAAAAACTACTGGACGGATTTGAATGAAACTTTTTTTGTTGTGTAGCTATTAAGCCTGAGCAACATATAGGCTATAATTGATTTTGAAAACTGGAACACCTGATGAAGAACCTTAACAGAACAGCTAAACTATAAGAAATATGGAAATGGTACCTTTGCAAAAGTTTATCAATCTGATGAGCATTTTCTGTTGACGTATAAAAATCGAAGATCAGGATCATCTGCTGAAGAATTCCAAGAGACCAGCTACACTATTACATATATGTATGGAAATGGCGCCTTAACAAAAGTCGTTCAACCTGATGAGCATTTTCTGTTGACGTGTAAAAATTGAAGATTATAGATCATCTGACGAAGAACTCCAAGATACCAGCTACTCTATAAAATAAATGGAAATGGGGCCTTAGCAAAAGTCGTTCAACCTGATGAGTATTTTCTACTGACTTATAAATAGACAGGACACGGAATAGGACAAAGAGCGACTCGGGGTGGGAGTGGTGGTACACGGGAAATTGTAGATAACGAGCAGACGAAGATCGTTTATTGAATGAAATATCACTTTTGATTCATTTTTACACTGCGACTGTACTACGAGTACCTAATATATTCCCGTGGGACACGGGATAACCAAATTGCTGAAATTTTTAGTACTGAAGTTTAGGTTACTACAGTTTGGAACACAAAAAGATTTTTCATCTAAGCGAAACTTACGCGGGCGAAGCCGCGGGCACTAGCTAGTTATTAATTCGATTTTTATTTATTTCATACTGAAATACGGAATACTGAAATCCTCATATTACATTTCATGTCTAAAATTTGGATATCATTCTGAAGGGGAATTTGACTATTATTAGAAAAACAAACATTCAATACTCGCTGACGTTAAATCGAACATCAAAGAAATAAGAAGCCCTAACCGCGGTTCAGATGTCGGTTCAGAATTTGACTTTCATAAAGTTGCGAACAACAGGCCGGCTTACAAAACCTTATAAAGAATTCCATAAATATGTATCGGAGACGTCAAGTCGATTTTTAAGACCGTATATGCACTGAAAAATTATTTTGAAACCTGTATTTTGTATTTGTCGGTCTAATGGTTGACTGGTAGAGAATGCCATATAGCGTTAAGTCCACAATTCGTACAACATTTTTAAAATTTTGAATAAATAAGTTTTAAATAAATAAATGATAAAGATGCGCTATTATCTGCTGCCATTTTTAATATGTTTGATGTAAATATCTTTTAGCGTGACTTGGCAGTAAAATAGTCTCGAATGCCACGACGGAAAATGGCTTGATGCGTCGTGCCACGATGCTGTTTTACATCTGCCGGGCGTCTAGTGACGGCTAACTTATTTTAATCAATGAGGTCTCTCTCTCTTTAGTCGTATTTTCTTATGACTGAGTGTCGGGGTCATTATATGGAATAAAATACACAACGAATGGAGTGGTTTGCCATTGCCTTCTCCATTTCACACACTAGCTGATAATCATCAACCAGAGTGCAGGTTTCCTCACAATGTTTTCCTTCACCGGAAGCAAGCAATCAATTAGGTACGTGCCCGTTTACGTATAATATTTATAATATTATAAGCAAAGTCACCGTCAATGTGTAGATATAATCATAAAGACGTTGTTTAGGGAATCATGAATTATTGAAGAGTTAGCTACAAGGAATCAGCAAATCGTAATGAGTTAACGCGTCGACGGAACGCAAATGAATTTGACGGCTGGCTGGGCCGCTCCGAGCAAATTAGGGCGGACAGATTTGTACGTTCGTTTCGGAAAATACGCCACTGTTCAATGTTATATTAGCTGTTATAGAGTATTTTTTAGTATCTAATTTTGATTTTTCTAAATCTGAGTTAACCTCTGGTTTTGATTATTTAAAGATTTTACCATATCTACTTCATCGTAAATACTTTAGTAATTCTTCTTCATTTTGACTGTGTAACAGAAGCGAGTATTTAGACCACAATTGGTGTCTGTTTTTTTTTCAAGCCGCATGTTGGCTTCTGGAATAAATGTAGGTAGACACTTAAATTCACTTAAGGTTAAACGACCTCTATATAATGACAAAATTACTTGTAAAAAGTTAGCTAGTGTACTTACAGGTTTTCTCGCTATGGTCCTCTAGTGAATGAGTACATGTACAGTCGGGAGCAGATAAAACTGACCACGTACCTCATCCATTACTATCTAAGGAGGTTTAGGTTTATTTGCTTTGACTATACATGATATCTACAGACTCCAAAGTACACATTTTGCTAAATACACCTTAAGAAAAGGAACTGTTAAAATACTTTCTTTCTCCAGAATAAAAGCCTAATTTTTTTGCAAACGTGTTATCAAAATATTAAAAGGGACGAGATAAGGGGCTGAGTTAATACAAAAATACCCTTTGTCAACGAACCTTTTCGTGTCGCTGAAGTGAGTGGACGAGAGGCCCGGAGTGTCCTCAAATAATGAAAAGGACTATTAAGATTCGCGTTTGTCTAACAAATACTTTCCTATTTTTTACTTATCACATAATCTATATCCATACTAATATTATAAATGCGAAAGTTTGGATGTGAGTTTGTGAGTTTGTGAATTTGTGAGTTTGTGAGTTTGTGAGGATGTTTGTTACTCAATCACGCAAAATCTACTGGACGGATTTCGATGAAATTTGGTACAGAGGTAGATAATGACCTGGAATAGCACATAGGCTACTTTTTATCCCACTGTTCCCGTGGGAAATTCACGCGGGCGAAGCCGCGGGCAAAAGCTAGTATATATATATAACTCAAAGAGGACTGACTGACTGACTGACATAGTAATCTATCAACGCACAGCCCAAACCACTGGACGGATCGGGCTGAAATTTGGCATGCAGGTAGATGTTATGACGTAGGCATCCGCTAAGAAAGGATTAACGCGCGCGAAGCCGCGGGCGCCAGCTAGTTATAGTTAAAAGGGATCTAAGTAAATCGACTCAATAGGCGGACATAATGATTTTGTACTAAGTCTGCCTATCGTGCAATCGTGCAATCGTGCATTAGAACTGCACTGTATTTGTGCAATAAAGATTAAATAAAAATAATATCAGGAAATGATCTTAATGTCAAAATAATTGATAAAAAATGCCCAATATTAGGTAATGAGTTTCTGTTCGCCGTGATGAAGTGACCGTATTTTTGTCTTGAAAAATAATTTGATGTTGATTTATTCTATATACTTACATATTATAATAGAGTTTTTTTTTATAATATAGGGCGGCAAACGAGCAAGCGGGTCACCTGATGGTAAGCGATCACCGCTGCCCATGGACAACTGCAAAACCAGGGGTATTACAAGAGTGTTGCCGGCCTTTCAGGAAGATGTAGACTCGTTAAAAAAAAAGAAAGTTATAAAACAAAGAAAACTGTGACCGTCAATATTGAATAAAGAAAAAAGGAAAAATCGTTGACAATCTGTAATATCGCAAAGAGATAGCTAGGAAAAGAAAATATTATAAAAAACACTACGCAAGATTAAAAATCGGGTTTGCTGATGGCATTCGGTATTTATTTCTGCCACAAAAGAACTTTCCGTTTCCTCACAAAAACGCAATATCTCGGATTTCTTGCGTAGCTGTCATTTTACCAAATCCCACTTTGACTGATCACATTGTTTTCTTGTATTTTTCTCCGGGAGATTGCTCGTAAGTTTTTATTGTAAAAAATCCGGGGCCACGATATAACGTTAATGACATATTTGTTACTTGCGGAAAATAGATTATCGAGATATTGTTTTGTTTTTACGGTATGTTAAGGAATAGCAGCTATTTTTATTGAAGACATCGACGAAACATTGGCTATAATTGAGTGTTTTTTTTTATTAATGTCCCACAGCTGGGCAAAGGCCTCCCTTATGGTTTGCCATTCCTGTCTATCTAGTGCATTAGCTATCCAATCTCATTCAGTGAAAGGAAATATTAACTAATAAACTGTAGTAATAAGAGGTTTTATATATTTGATAGGTACTTGATTATTATTTTAACATTGAGTTATGATGCTCATATTACGTATTGTTAAAACTGAACAACTGATAAATCTATGTATTAGTTTCAGCACTAACTCAAAGGTAATAATAACTCACCAGACGTTATTATTTATATCCATAACTAGCTTTTGCCCGCGGTTTCGCCCGCGTTAATTTCTTGCTGGAACAGTGCTTTTTCCTGGGATGAAAGGTAACATATGTCCTTCTCCATCCTTCTAGTTATGTGTATGCGAAATTTCAGGAAGATTGATTCAGTACTTAAAGCGTGAAGAGATAAACAAACAAACTCACTTTCGTGTTTATAATATAAGTTAGGATATCCGGTTATGCATAACCTACATACTCTACATTTACAGAACCAGTATTTAAATACATTCGACAACATACTAATAATTTAAATTATGATTAATTTTACTATGTACTGTAATTTAATTAGTTTGCACGAAATTTCCATTTGCACCAAAATAATTCAAATAACATATTATAGTAAAATTATTACTTCGATAATTTTAGCTTTTCATAAATTCACAGTTATTTCAAAAGCCCCAATTATAAACATATGATATTCTTTGGAATAAAGGGTAATTTAAACAAATAATTATACATGAAAGTGCATTGCATTTCTACCATCAAGCTTTTATTAGAAAATATTACATTTAACTTTTTTTCTAATCAAGCGTGTTCGATAACGCTGTGCTGGTGTCAGTCTTTTTTCAAGTCGTCTAAACCGGCGTGAGATTACACAAGGTGAAGGCACACAGATTATTAAGTATACTACAGGTATCTGGAAAGACTTGCATACGCATTATATAGCGGCAGTCGTTAACAAACTAGTCAAATGATCAGTCTTTTAGTGTGCTGGTTTCCAACGACATTTTCTTTCACATGATGCAGTGGTCACAAGTGACTCCGCTTACATTTATAAAATCGATCTATAGATCTATCGTAGAATATAAGTACTCGTACACCCATCATTTTCTTTCTACGCCTATACTACGGCTACATTAGGTAGGTTTGGGATGTACTGATTTCTTACATGAGTGTGGATACCAAGAAAGAAAGATACGAATTTTATTAGATGTATAAAAGCAATAAACTTTTACATCATGTATATATGACAAGCATGTACTTATATTCTACGGTGTCGTGGCAGGGCCTAGCTTGATTATTTTTTAAACTTAGTATGTATCGTAATCCTAACTAATATTATAACTGCGAAAGTGAGTTTGTTTGTTTGTTTATTTATTTGTTACCTCTTCACGCTTTATTTACTGAACCAATCTTGCTGAAATTTCGCCTGGTACCTTTCATCCCGAGCAAAAGCACTGTTCCTGTGGGAAATTCACGCGGGCGAAGCCGTGGGCAAAAGCTAGTAATGTATGTAGTAATTTTACTTCCCAAGCTATTAATTTCGACCAGTCATTCAACAGATAAGACAATGTTTAGACATCATTAACGTGATCGATTCGCCCCGGGAGAGGCTCGTTTGTTATGAAGACACTAAATGGATCCCAAAAACCGATGTTATTTACTGAGCACTTTCTACCCGTGAACAGAAACGTGAAAAGAGTGAAGCCTTAGAAAGGATGTTTGGTGAAGACTCGAATTGAAAGGTCATTCATTTTGTTTTCTTCTTTAGACGTGCTTCTGGTGATACTATGTAGGCCGCGTTTTGATATATTTTAGTCGGAAAGTATATTTTTATATTTTATTACTCTTACTAGCGTTTTTGTGCCAATTTAGGGATAAAATGTTACATTCGTTTATTTTTATCAGCGAATCTAATATATTTGTTTTATTAAACATTATTATATTTTTTTCATATTTCATATTTATTTATTCACTCAAATTTGTAACAGAATAAGTATAATACACAGTGTTAATTATAAGTGTATATTATTTTTATCAGCGAGTTTGATCAGGTAGCTAATATATCTGTTTTATGAAACATTATTATTATATTTTTTTCATATTTCATATTTATTTATTCACTCAAATTTGTAACAGAATAAGTATAATACACAGTGTTAATTATAAGTGTATATTATTTCCGTTACTAAGTGACTGATAGACAACACACAGCCAAAACTACTTGGCGTAGGAAGCTGAAACTTGGCATGTAGGTTCCTTAGGGAGTGTAGGGAATCACTACGAGAGAATTTCCCGTAATTCCCAATGGAACAAAGTCCCATTTTATGTAAATCATAATACGTAGGTATTACAAAAGATTATTCAAGTTTATTTGTCCAGTTTTGAAAATCACGAATAATAAGTACTTTAACAACGCAACACTTTTGGAAACTTTAGCCGGCGACAAGGATGTAACAGACTTTGGACTTGCGAATACTAAGTCTGGTGAAACTTTTGAGAAATTCAAAGCTACATTATCAGGAACAATTTTGAAGTAGTGCGGCTATAAATATATTTTATGTCAAAATTTGCTTTGCTGTATAAAGTTTAATGAAGAATGCTCAAAAATTATTTTAGAATTATTCTCTTGGATTTATCTGAAAAGTATACATACCTACACATGTTTTCAAAACTATAAGTAAAAACAAATGATACTTTTTATCCTAAAAGATCTTATTACCACAGGACTCAACTACCATGAAGCCAGCTATCGAGACTTGTATTCCATATTTTTACATCATCATTTTAACTTTATTTTACATCTCAAGCACCATAAAAGTTGGCTTGTGGATAATCCCACGGGCAAGCGCTGGACATTTTAAAATTAATGTAAGCTAACTTTATTAAGCTGTACTGAACGACGTTCATTAACTCTGCAAACTTTCCAAAATAAAAATATGTCAGCAACGCAATTAGTATGATAATGTTTTTTGGAGGATGATAAATAACGATCTATGTGAACGATATCAATGTAAATATTATCTATACATATAATAAGACAGTAAAAATATTTTGTCTGTACATTTTGTATTTTTGACTGAAATGGATAGAGGGACACTTAGAAAGAATAATAGAAAGCAAAAAAAATTTTTTTTTATTTTTTGTCTGTCCGTCTGCCTGTCTGTCTGTATGTATGATCACGCTAATCTCCGAAAGTACTGAACCGATTTGAATGAAACTTTTTTTGTTATATAGCTATTAAGCCTGGCCAGCATATAGGCTATAATTGATTTTGAAAACTGGAACACCTGGTGAAGAACCATAACAGAACAGCTAAACTATAAGAAATATGGAAATAGCGCCTTATTAAAAGTCGTTCAACCTGATGAGCATTTTCTGCTGACGTATGAAAATTGAAGATCCTGGAACATCTGATGAATAGCTCCAAGAGAGATTTTTCATCTAGCTAAACTCACGCGGGCGAAGCCGCGGGCGACAGCTAGTGTTATTATATATCTCATACAGGTAGGCATCGACAATAATATTTACACTCGTACGTAAGAGAAAAATAAAAGTGTATTTTGTTTAGACGGGCAACCGAAGGAACGATGAACTCATCAAGATTTTGAATAGTGTTTTCTTCCAAAACAATTTTTAAATTGCTGATAATTGTTGATGTTAGTGAAATTGCGTATATTTATAAATTTATTGACAGACGGACATGTTAAACTCCCTTGTGTAAGTCCAGCATTCCGAAAGGGAAATGGTTCTGAATAGGCTGGAAGAAGTCCGGCTCAGCGTCACGCAGTGAGATCGTGGGACCGATCCTGCTCAGTGGCGACGTGGTCTGATGCCGCATGCTGCTTTTAATCCCTTGATTAATTTTTCAAATCTACATTGGAAGAGAAGCTGGTCCAGTCTAAGCTATTTCTTCTTCCAGGCTACTATATAAGTCATACCTTATACTCTCCAATATCAGACACTGAGCAAGTGAGAACCGCTTCTCTGCCGAGCGCCACGGTGACGTTCTGTATGGGCTGAATGAAGTCCGGCTCAGCGTCACGCAGGGAGACCGTGGGACCGATCTTGCTCAGTGGCGACGTCGTCTGGTGCCGCATGCTGCTTTTTACTACTGTAACAAAGATAAAGAAAAGATAAAGATATTACAGAAGACCAACAGAAGACAGTTAAGGGTAATAAGAAAAAAAATGTTTTTTGAAGAGAGAGAAGATAAAATGACATGAAAGAAGGACAATTAAACAAGCATACGCATTATTAAGACCACAATTTATTTGCAACAAAATTAAAAATGACTGCGTTTAATATAGCACTTAATTTTAACTGCAGTCACTTGCCTCTAAACAACAGAGCGAAAAATAATAAATTGTAGCAGAGCGGGTCTTAGAAATGTACTTTTCCGAGTAGAGAGGATAATTTATGGTGTTAATATATATCTCTCAGAGAATGAGACAAAAACTGCGATATTATCCTGTCAGTCTATCACTGCTTCCTAACACTACCGAAGTCCACAGAAGAACAACAAGGCATAATATATTAAGTGCCATAATATATCGTTCACATTATGTGTATTTCTCTCGTTAAAATTCAATACCGACTTGGTAGTAAATTAGGTTTTAGCTCAAATTTGATTGAGCTTAGGGATTTTTTGTTACGAATTATTAAAATAAATATCTATTTCGAATAGACAGATCTAGGTATAAGTAAATGGGAGCTGATTTTTCTTTTTCTTCACATTTAAAAGCTAACACATGCTGCCAATATTTTGGCAACGTCACTATTGTGGTTTGTCATTGCTTTCTCCATTAACGGTTACCTCGTTGTGTTTTCGTCAGCACAAGGTTTTAAATATTTTTATCGTAACATTTCCAACAGAGAATGGAATTACTACACCTATTTTTGAAATTCGTTAGATGTCATTATTTTTCACGAAAACTTAGCCCTATATCCCACAACAGACATCTTATTTATACTTTCTGACACGGGACAAAGGGACTAAATGATAGGTTCGGTCCTTTTGTCTCATGGCACGTATCGCCATTTTTGAAACTCCTATCTCGGGTCATCCACACGAGATATAGTGAGCGGACGTGGAAGTAGTAATTTATGTGACACTTCCATCCCTCAGCCTGAATCTCTGACCCACAAGCCTATTCAAATTGGACGCACAGATCACTGAGATAGAGAGTACAAAGATATAGCTTGTACTTTATTCTTCGCTTTTGTTTAGTGTAAATGAACATTGTGTAAAATGTTAATCTTTATATCAACACAAATCACACACACTAAGCGTACGCAACTCATGCTGCAAAATTACTATTTTACTCATAAATAGTAGGTACAAATCTTTTTCAAATTACCGTTTAACATAGTGGGAGGCTGGGAGGTTATTTGAGTGAGCAGAGAACTATTCTCGATTGACTGGTTCAGATACGGTTTTCGAGACAAGACTTTTTTTTCCAGCAATGTCATCATAGGTACAGAATAATGAATTACTATTGTGGACTTTTTCTACAGTTATAGTAATAAGTAACAATAAATTGGTAAGAAGTAAAAAAAAAAAAATTACAAACAATACTTTTTAAAACTTTTTAAATGTGTTTTTTTTTCGAGAATGCAAAACACGAAGTACGAATTGAAAAAAAAAAGAAAGAAAGCACTTTTCTGAAAACCTTCCTTGTTCTGTCGTCGATTCACTGTAATATAATGTGTTCTGAATGTTTACAATGACGCTTTATTTCCGCATGCTTAGTATTTTGTGCCATATATGCTTCCAGTTCGTTGCCGCCCCTTTCGCGTATTTCATAACTCGTAATGTGATTTCGGACGCACGATTAAGCACAAAATATGTAAATCCAAGCAAAAAATGTTAAAATATCTATCTATATAACGTACTTGATCGGGTTCCGTCAATACCTTAATTCAAATAATTTCTCTATCATTAATAATTTGTTTATTTAATTTATAGAATAACTTTTTTCTATTTAGTGATATTATTCCCCACATCTAAAACATGTCGAATTAATCAAAATTTCAATGATTTATGCATCATTACGTAAACAAGCTGGCTTTAATATTTTACCATAGGATAAAAAATAGTCTAGATATGTAAATTCGCTAGCGTTGTTTATAACTACGCAGTACGTATAATCAGTGAGTCAATTTCTGATAAGTAATTTTAGTCTCAGTCATGTGAGGATAAACCAATACTAACTGAACACCTGAAATACCTTGAGGTGCCTACTAGAGATTTTGTTGATAAATCACCAAATAGTGTTTAATGTAAAATTGAAGTTACAGAAATGAATAATTTATTTTATTTATATTTCATTTCTAAATCATGTAAACATACTTTACATTTGACCCAGGTAACATCCCTATTATAACCCTTGTTTACAAACGGCACAGCTGTTTACGGAACCCGAGCATTACCTGACACGGAAAACATCGATTCATCTCATATACATATTCTACACGAATGCCAATAAGTCAAACATGAACGAGGGTCGCTGCTTGCCTTGATCGAATTGTATTGGTACATTATTGGCAAAGGATATTTTTATTATTTTATTATCTTGTTAGAGGCGAGTGAAAAAGAATATTATTCCTTCAATATTTTCAAACAGTATCTCAAGTATACTTGACTACTTATATAGTCTAGGAGAATCGTCGTAAGACTACCTTGTCAGATAAAAACCGATACTTATTTGAACTTTTTCTTCTTTTACTAAAATTATTTAAATAGCTAAAACAATAAATCACTTTAATTTCGATTTTAACTGTGTGTGATGAATGACTGAAAACTTCCATGACTTTTAATTTGATGTTTGATTAAATTTGTGGAGTTAAGATTTCTACAAGCTTGGCGGAGTTACTGAATTAGTTTATATTGTTATGTTTAATGCTTCATAAAATCTAATTTATTTTAATAATATCATTACTTTCCATTGTACACGTACAATGCTTAGCTATTGTATCTTGGAAGCCAATCACATGAAAGATATAACAAACACAATTGCTATATTTCTTATAACATTTTATAACAAAGGTTTCCTGCTTTATTCTTCCAACCTCATGTAATTTTTCCACAGAATGTTAATTTCGTCTCTTAATTTCATTCAATCGCTTAATTTCGAAGCAATTATATTATGAATTAAATACAAATTTAAAGTTAGTTAGAAAACTTTTAGATGATACTTGAAATTAATTTGAATTAAAGTTGAAGGAAATTAATAATTTTAGCAAGACAAAGAGAATTCTGATTTTGGTACAAACAATACAGAAGTGTAAGGGGAGTTGCTTAGTAACTATTATAATCTTGATTTAATTTATTTTCAGCCAAAATTATGACTATAACTGGTTTAAATCGAATAAATCAGAACTTAGCATGAAAACATGGTGAGGTAATAGCATTATTAAATAGGTACGCCATATTTAGTAAGTCAGGGCTGCCAGATTGGGTATTTTTTTCGTTTTCGAACGTTCAAATAATATTTATTCGTACGTTTCTGGTTCGATTCCTTGAATTCCTTCAATCTTGTTGTTGGAAAAAAAAAAAAAAAAGCTCATCAGCCGTTAGGAACACGGGTAGAAAACCGGTTGGGCCTTTGGGTAAATTTAAAGAAAATAGTATCGTTTTGGAGAAATATAATTTAAATTTTGGGGAGAAATAGAAAATTCCATCTGGCAACCCTGTAGTAAGTACAAATTAAAGTAAATGAAAACAGAATGAAAACATAAAAGGGGGAGGCCTTTGCCCAGCAGTGGGACACAGAACCTAGAAGCTAATTAAAAAAATAACAATTTTAAGAGAAACGTACGACCATACTGTGGAACCAACTTCCTGCGGCGGTGTTGTGAACCGATACGACATTGGAACCTTCAAAAAACGAGTCTACATCTTCTTGAAAGGCCGGCAACACTCTTGTGATACCCCTGGTGTTGCAGTAGTCCATGGGTAGCGGTGATCGCTTACCAGGTGACCCGCTTGCTCGTTTGCCGCCCTATGTTATATAAAAAAAAAAAAAACAATTATATATTTATAACAGAAGGTCCAATCGGACGTCTCATAACAAATTTAATGGCAGACGAAAAGGAATTACCCCCAATTCGGCGATTTCTTTTCTCTTTATAAATTGTTGACCCTTTTTTATCGGTGCCGCCCAAAACGGTTTGGCAGTCTTCGATGTTTGGGGCGACTTCTAATCCCACCTCTGATTGTTCGACATTTCTCGCTATTTTTACGACACCATTACGTTCCGCCAGACGAATGAGAACACCTAACCTCTCGGGTTATTCCTTCTAGCACTTTCTCCTATTTCCTGACAACTTTTTTCTATTTCTTACTTTTCCTGTGTGTGATTAAATTTATGATTTTTTAATTCTTTACTCAACCTGTTGTTAAGGGCTCTGTACCTCAAAAAGCAAAAACGGAACCCTTATAAGATCACTTCGTTCTGTCTGTCTTATCCCACCTCTGATTGTTCATTTCTCGCTATTTTTACGACACCATTACGTTCCACCAGACGAATGAGAACTCTTCTAAAATTTATTTCTATTTTCTTGCATTTTTTTTTCTTTTCCTTACTCATCCCGGGTGTGTAAATAAGTGTGAGTAAATTTATGATTTTTTCTATTCTTTACTCATGCTTTAATTTTTTTGTTATATGTAGTAATTGAATACAAATTATTATTAAAATTAAGAACTTGGGATGGTGACATTACGACGCTCAGCAGTGAAAAGACTACTGACAGAGGAGGACGAAGGTTTTCCTCTTTCTTCTTTAACGAATTAAGAAGGAAACATACTAGACTTTGGATGAAACGGAATAACCCCTGCTAGCTCGTTCCTTCATCCGGTTAGTTAATTTGAAGGGGTTTATTAAATTGATAAGAGCTTCGTTCGAGTCTATTACACGAAGGGACGGGATTACACCCAGGTAGGATTAGTTGGTATGAACACTTTATATTATACTCTGAGAGGATATACGGTTAGTTAACGGGTTCATTCGGGGAGCAGATTTTAACCTTTGACCTTTGGGAAATAGCCGGATTAAGTGCATTTTACGATAGTGCTTTAATAGAAAAAAGAAATACTTCATTTTTTTGTACTATTGAAAACCAAGATAAAATTTTATGCTTTTCCACTGAATCCATTACCCGTAATAAAGTGTTTCTTGAGATAATTACATACATTTATATAGGTTTAGTTTGTACCTTATCAAACTCATAGCTCAACAAATGTAAGTCAAGACAGAGCATAGTGATACCTACTGTAATGAAATTCCATCTGTATTTTTAGGTACCTACCTATGTCTCACAAATAAATGTTCTTTATTCTTTAAATACTTACAAAATATTCTTCCTTGCAGATCTGGGAGCGAAGAAAAAGAATAGAATGTGCCAACTGCTTCTCTTCCCGAGTAGATTGTAAAAGTCAATCAAGAGAATAGGTTTTAAACTATGGATTCTAGTCATAGCAACTTTCATTATATCTGAATTTCCTTTTTACCAAAAAGCCCACTATTCAGCTAAGAATAGCCATCGTGTCACACGACTTTTGATTCTATCTTTCCCGTAAAAACGTGGTACTATAAATTAAATGTTTCCCAGTATCCATTACGTTAGTTTACGAAAAAACTATTTTCGTTTAAGTGAAGTGAGCAGTAAACATGAAGGTTAGGTGAAAAACTATGGCCAACATGATTTATGAACTGAAGGTTACCTATACAAAACGCAATACACACACACTGACATTTACAAATGGCACCAAACGCCCAGTAATGGATTCTTTTTAGATACTTTATGTATCGAAAACGTATATAAATCAAAATAATCATATGAATAATAAATCAATTGAATGTTTCAATACGTATGGAGGAAGGATGATCCAAAAATATATCGGAGAATATATTTAAAGAAACTTTAGAGTTACCATTGACTAAATACAAAAAACATATCAAGAGGTATAGTCGACTGCATGTCAAGTTACCCTGCTGGTACAGTCACGAACAATAGCATAATATACATTGTCGCATTGTCTTTCAATGTTATTTCTTAACATGTTATTGCTTGTGACTGCACCTGTATGCGGCTAAATAGTGTATAAAAGTGGGTTGATCGATATGTAGTTGGCTGAGACTTACACTGTTTTAAGGAAGTATTAAAACAATTTTCCAAGGAAGTATCCCAAGTTTCTCATATATCTTGTGAAACTTAATTTTACTTAACTCGGTGTAATCAGAAGTGGGTACAGTACAACAAATAACAAGGCAAGAATTGCTTTCTCAACATTGATATTATACCACAGATTATAAAGTTAACGCTCGAGGGTGAAGAAACCAACGTGCAAAACAAATTTACTTATACTGTGTCACTAAGATGCAGCTTTTACTTTTCTTTGTAAGAGATTTCTATCCTTATATCACAACGTAAGCGTCATCGAGTAAGCTGCGTTTATTTTGCGTCCCCCGGTTATACATGTTTTTTCAATAGTTTATTGCACAAAATCTACTTGTGTTTGCTACTACAGTGTACCTAGTGACCTGGACTATAGGGATCTATTATTGGATTTTTATTTTTTCCTCGCATTTCGATGCAGTGACGAAAAATTCGAGTGAAATAAGTGTGATTTATCCCTGACCTGCCTCAACATACGAACATATCGATCGAGCACTCGATGCGCAAGCGCTGCCCGCCTCCCGCTGCCCGCCGCGCCGCCCGCCATCGTCCTGGACCGGTTATCTGTTTGCTACACAACAGTGCTACATTGTATTAAATACGAAAAAATCTTTACTCGTATTGTTTACATATGGAAAGAATTTCACCATCCACTCCCTCGATGTCTCAATCAGATCCAGACATAGCTAGCTATTCCTCCACCAAACAGGACAACTCCGGTGTGACTACACGTCATAAGCGTCTCCGTTTTCAATCGTCACCACCCTCAACTCACGACGAAGACTTCAAACTTGAGATAAAGTCTATGTTCGAGGTGTTGCAGACAAATCAGCAAAACAATAACCTATTATTCAGCAAGCTATCTCTTGATGTATCAGATATAAAAAAACAAAATCAACAGATTCAGAAAAGTAATCAAGACATTGAGAAGGCACTGGAAAGAATTTCTGCTGGGTACGAAGAGATTACAAATAGGGTTGAAAAACTGGAAAACAACCAGAAAAAACACCTGGAACATTTAGGCCGTATAGACCAAAAGGAACAGGATCTGAAGTTCTCCGTCCGTTCGTCGTCCGTCGAAATCCGCAATATAGCGGAATTGGAGGGTGAATCTCTGCAGTCCCTGTGCTCCCTAGTTCAGAATATAGGCAACGCGTTGGGTATACCCGTAGACTCCCGCGACATCCGAGACTGTTACAGACTCCCAGCCAAGCCGGGCAAAAGCAAACCCATTGTAGTGGAGTTTGTCACTGTTTCACAGAAATCGAACTTTCTTTCGGCTGTACGCAAGTTTAACAAATCTCGAGACAATAAGCTCTGTTCCACCGACATTGGTCTCGATAATATAAATTCCAGAGATCCAAGTTTGGTATATATTTCTGAATTCCTCCCGGGAAGCAGTCGACGGTTATTCTTTTTGTGTCGTGAATTTTGTAAAAAGTATAATTATAAGTTTTGTTGGACTGTCAACACTAATATTTATATTAAAAAAGACAGAAAAGAGTATCCAATCTTCTAATTAGGTTATATTTAATGGTCTTTAATTATTGTAAGAGATCACAGCCATTAATTACTTACCTACCTGCCTTTAATCTAAAATAAAATCTTGTACTAAACCTTAAATAAATACTCAAAGCCGCATTTTACTTTTACTTTATCTATTATAATTTTTTTTTTTTTTTTGCTACTCCACTGACACTTTATTATCCTTACACGATTGTACACATTAACAATACTTTATCTAATTTAGAGGACTTTAACGTCTCAAATTCTTTTTGTTGTTCGCCTGAACAGTGCATCAACTATATACAAACTGATAAAAATTCTTTAACAATATTTCACCTGAATATCCGCAGTGTTAATAAAAACCTTAGTCAATTACAAGCTCTGCTAGTAATTATGAAAATTAACCCAGACATTATTATTTTATCGGAATGTAGGTTGTCACAGACACCTTTTGTTCCTGATCTCCCAGGCTACTATAGTTATAAAACAACGGACTACTATAACCAGAATGATGGGGTGGTTGTTTATGCCCGCATGTTGCTCGATTGCACTGTTTCAGAACCAAAAATTTTAAAAGATGCAAACTGTCTGCTTTGTAATGTTGGTCAAACTTTTGCCCTTATTGCTGTTTACAGGCCCCCGTCTTTTACTGATAATAGTAATTTTCTCAACAGTCTTAATGATCTCCTGTTAACGTTAAAAGCCATTTCAATTATAACAGTGGTAGGCGATATTAACATCGCTACTAACAATGACCCCTCAATATGTGAAAATTACTTAAATATCAGTCTGCGTGCGCGCGTGTTGACAAGCACACACTCTCTGCGTTTAAACTGGTTTCGTTCTAGTTTCGCGATCAAAATACGCACTTATTCCATAGTGATACGGCACAAATTCAAATAACTGTGATTCCATCGCGATACTATTTTAATTAAAATAAATAAATTAAAAAAATATATATATAGTAGCTTAAATCTTCCAGTGATTAGCGTGAAATTACTCAACATGAGTTTACAACGAGGCTCACCGGACCACTTCAGCTCACAGCCCAATATTACTGAGTTGACGGGTAGTGATTATGAACAGCAGGTGACCTTTAGGAAAAGAAAAAATCCTCACGAGTTCGACGCTGAGGAATTTAATAAAAAACTGGAAGAAACACTGGCGAGTATGCGGTCTAACATTATTATCGACGTCAACAACTCATTGGCCACATTCCGGGACCATATGAGCACTACTTTGCAAGTTATGATTGACAATCAAAATGACACCATAAAGGAGTTAGCCAACGAGGTATCCGGCCTCACCTCGCAAATAAGCGAAATGAAGAAATCGAGTGACAAAATCCAGTCGGAAAATAAGCGGATCACTAAGGAGGTTACCATTTTAAAGTCAGATAACGTTAACCTACACTCCAAGCTGTCATTACTTGAGAAAAAGTTGACTGATAGCACAAACACCATCGCTGATCTCTCTAACCAGCTCTCATATAAAGACCAGCAATGTCGTATGAACAATTTGGAGTTTGCTGGGATACCATACACCAAATCAGAAAATCTGTTACACATTATGCAATCCGTTTCGACAAAAATAGGTATATCTTTGTGTTCATCCGATATTGACCATATTCATCGTGTGCGACGTTTTCCCTCGGCGAAAACGACTACAGACAACAGTGGTCAAGCACAAACACAAATCCCCAATATCATCGTCAAGTTTACTCAACGACAGAAAAAATCCGATGTGCTGGCGGCAGTCCGGGCGAGGCGCGGTCTAACTACCTCCGATGTGGACATCGACGGCCCTGCACGACCAATATTTGTAAACGAACACCTTACGCCTAGCAACAAAATCTTGTACGGTCGAGCGCGTAAACTAGGCAGGGAATGCGGATATGCCTATATTTGGATTAAAGACTGTAGGATTTTTGTCCGGAAAAATGATGTATCAAAACCACTATTAATTTCTAGTGAAAGTGATCTCGCAAAAATAAAATGACTATTTTTCCATGGCTTACATATATATGTTTATAGTAAATATTTTTGTCGCTTGTCTCAATATCAAATTTTTTACTCTAACAATAGCACATACAGCAAGATTTCAACATTAAAGTACAATAACATTCTTATGTGTATGAACGAATTTGCCTACTTTAACTTTTGTAATAAAAATTGTAATAGACGGCGTTTAGAAAATATGATTGTCGATCTGACTATACCTTATCGTTTTTACTTATGTTTATCATGTTTATTATTGCGAAGCGGTTGGTACGTTTGTTTTCTGCATAGAATTTTAGTAAAATATATCAATAATGATTGATCAACGTGATTTATTAATTTACTATCAAAATGCGAGAGGATTGCGAACCAAGTCGGATTTATTTCTAAGAGAAGTTCTAAATAATAATTATGATATTATTTGTATAACGGAGTCCTGGCTAAATGATGGTTTTTATAGCTCTGAATACTTTGATTCCCGGTATGAAGTATTTCGCTGCGATCGTGATAAGGACGCGAGCGGCTTCGAGCGCGGGGGAGGTGTGATGGTTGGCGTGCGCCGCGAGCTGTGCGCGTCGGCGCGGCCCGAGTGGTGCGCGCCGCCGCCGGCCGACGAGCTGTGGCTGAGCATCCCGCTGCGCGGCCGCACCGTCCTGCACCCAGCGGCCGCCCTAGACGCTTCTGCTACTGCTTGTCATACCGCACCCTCGTGCCTTTACGTAGGATGTACTTACATTCCTCATTCACCGTCACACCAAAGTATCTTATCTTCTTATTATGATCGAACAGCTGACTTGGCTCACTCTAAACCTAATGACGTTTTCTTGATACTGGGGGATTTTAATGTTACAAAGGCCATATGGCACGGTGACGGCGAAAATAATAGTATGATTGCAGAAACCAGTAGCGATGTCCCAACGTGTCTCACAATTGAATTTATGAACTTTTCAGCATTACAACAACATAACAAAGAACCTAATATTAACAATAGATTTTTGGATTTGGTATTTTGCAATAGACCCTGTACAGTTACTCATTCCTGTAAACCCTTAGTAGTAGAAGATCCGCATCACAAAGCCCTAGAAATTTGTTTACCTTCTTGTTCACCTGTCATTACACTTAAAAATAATAACTCCCTTAAAAAAATATTTTACAAAGCTGACTATGATTCAATTAATAGGGAACTTAATTCATATAACTGGGAGTCCTTGTTTTCGTCTTTGAATGATGTTAACAGTTCTATTGATTACTTTTATGACGTTTTGAAAACACTAATAGACAAATATGTTCCCACAAGTTATTCATCAATAAACAGTAAGTATCCTCCGTGGTACAACAAACCATTGGTAAAATTAAGTAATGAGAAAAAAAAATATCATCGCAAATGGAAAACATACGGAAATATATCTGATTATAGAACTTTCTCTTTACTAAGAAAGAGATTACGTAAATTAGAACAAGCTCAACATAATAATTTTATAGCTTTATCTGAAGACAGAATTAAAGATAATCCAAATTATTTCTGGACCTATGTTAAGTCTAAAAAGCAACTTAGTGATATCCCTAACATAATGTATGATAAAAACAATGATCCACTTACTACAGGAAAAGATATTTGTGATGCTTTTAACTCTTATTTCCAATCTGTTTTCATAAAGTCAAACACGGATCCACCTATTGATTTTTCTACTTTACCTGAGAATGATCAGTCCAGATCACTTATAAATTCAATAAATATTGATGAAGAGACAATTTTATATGAGTTCAAGCATATCAACTTAAATAAAGGTGCTGGATCTGATGGTATCCCCCCGATTTTTATTCGTAAATGTGCTGATACTTTACTTATACCCATATATTTAATTTTTAAAAAATCTATGGATACGGGTATCTTCCCAGATAAATGGAAACAGGCACTTGTCACTCCCATTCCTAAAAATAACCGCCGTCAGCTAATTGCAGAGCATAGACCTATATCAAAACTAAGCAAATTTGGGCAAATATTTGAAAAAATTGTTACTAGACAATTGTCCATCGCACTGAAGCATGTCATATCCGAAAAACAACATGGGTTTATTAAACAAAGAAGCGTCGATACCAATATGGTTACTTTTGTGGACCACTTATTGAATGCATTGGATAAGGGTGCTCAAGTGGACGTCGTGTACACTGACTTTTCCAAAGCCTTTGATAAAATTAACCATAACTTACTCATAACTAAGCTTTGGAAGGTCGGTGTTCACGGCAACCTGCTGAGATGGGTTGATTCTTATATAAGAAACAGAAGTCAAGCGGTATGTGTGAAGGGTTACTGTTCTAGTTTCTTACCTATTCCATCTGGCGTACCACAAGGTTCCCACCTAGGCCCAGTTCTCTTTACTGTGTATATTAATGATATACATGATGCTCTTACAAACACTAATCAACTCCTATATGCCGATGATACTAAACTTTTCAGAGTGGTTAATAATACTGATGACTGTCTCAAAATTCAACATGATCTAGATTCTCTGGTTGAGTATTGCGAAGAAAACCAACTTTACCTTAATATTGATAAATGTCAAGTTATTACATATACTCGCAAAAAACAGTGCATTAAGTTCAACTATTATCTTAACAACAACTTGGTTACAAGAGTTGATTCAATTCGAGATCTGGGTGTCATCATGGATAGCGAACTATCTTTTAAACGCCACTTCGATTATATGATTAGAAAAGCATTTAAAAATTTAGGGTTCATTAACAGGATTACTAAACCTTTTAAAAATATAAGTACATTAAAAATTTTATACTTTAGTTTTGTTAGATCTATTTTGGACTTTGGTTGTATTGTTTGGAACCCTTCTTATCAGGATGATATTAATGAAATCGAGAAAGTACAAAAGAAATTTATTAAAATACTTAATTATCGCAATAATATAACAGACTTCTCATATGATGACTCCCTTAATAGTTATAAAATCCTATCTCTTCAAAACCGCCGAACCCAATTCGACATAGCGTTCTTACACAAAATTGTAAATAACCTTATCGACTCCTCTACACTACTTTCTAAAATTAATTTCATAACTAAAGCTCGACTTCCAGTTCGCCCCTCTCGCAAACTTAACATTTTAGTACCACCGCTGTTTCGCAAGAACTATACTCGAAATAACTTCTTTCATCGATGTTTGGTAAATTATAACAATAACTTTTCAGATATTGACATTTTTTCCAACTCTCTGATGGCTACTAAAAGCAAAGTTTGTACAAAATTGATTATGAAACAGAAGTCTTAACCTTGTCTTCAATGAAATGTATGATTTTATTTTTATTTTTGTTCTTGTTGAATTATTTTTTAAAGGATATAATTAATGAAATGTATGAATTTATTTTATTTTTATTTTTGTTCTTGTTAAATTATTTTTTTAAAGGATATAATTAATGTACTTAAAGTGATGTGCTACTATTCAATAATCATCAATGTTTGTCAACACACGTAGTCTTAAGTTTATTAATACTTTATATATATTCGGCACTGTTTGGTCTATAATATAGTTAACTGCTTTGTAAAATTTTATTTTGTTTATGACTGTTTGTGCCAAAATAAATGAAAAAAAAAAAAAAAAAAAAATATTGCGGCAAGCCACGGACTTTTGCCAACTCACAATTTCCCCACTCGAGATAAAAACTGCTTGGATCACGTATTACTTAAATCAAAATCTAAATCTACTACATTAGTAATAGAAACAGCTGTAACTGACCATTGTCCCACGCTGCTTTCGTTAGATACACATCCTTCTTGTAAAACATTTTCAAAAAAATCACTACATACAAAAATTGATCATCTCTCCATTCACAACGATATTAGGAATGCTGACTTTACACAAATTTTTCAATGTACTGACCCGAATGTCGCGGCAAATGTTCTTGTTGCAACAGTTACTGAGATAATAAACACTCACACCGTTAAAATGTATGTTTCACGCACTAAAAGGACTATAAAGCCTTGGATCACACCGGGCTTGCTCCGTTGCATAAAGAATCGAGACAAAATGCATAAGCGTCAGAGGAATGATCCAAACAATATTATTTTAAAAATAACTTATGTTAGGTACCGCAATTTTATCAATTCTCTTTTAAGGAAATTGAGACAGGAGTATTACAAACAGGAGCTAGATAAAGCTAAGAATCACCCTAAGGCTACTTGGGACTTAATCAATTACATAACTCGTTATAGATCTACTTCTTCATCAGCCAGACCTTTACTGAATACTGACCCAGATCCAAAGGAAGCTGTTAATTCAATCAATGATTATTTTATCAATGTTGGTAAAGATCTGGCTTCAAATATACCGTCCATTTCTCCTCATATTGATCGTCATCCACTTCATCCTCCTAACTCTTCTCTTGAGTCTTTGGTGCTGTATGATGTGGACTATGCAGAAATTGAGACACTTATACTGAACCTACGTGATGATTGTGCGGTGGGATGGGATGGTGTTTCTGCTCGGCTTTTGAAATCTTTGCGCGATGTATTTGTTCCACTTCTGACGCATATTTGTCAGCTGTCCCTCAACACAGGCAAGTTTCCGGATGCTTTCAAGAAGGCATTAGTGCATCCAGTATATAAAGGTGGAGACTGCCAGAATGTTGGTAACTACAGACCAATTTCAGTTCTCACGGCAATGTCAAAGATCTTAGAGAGAGTCCTTAATAATAGGTTGGTCAAATACCTAGAGACAAAGGGAATTATAGCACCCAACCAGTTTGGATTTCAGAAAGGTGTCTCTACTGAAGATGCCGTCTCGTCACTGGTTGATCATGTTGTTGGGTGTTTAGACGCAGGAGTGAAGTGTCTAGGTGTGTTTTTAGACCTATCTAAGGCCTTTGACACAGTCGCAATACCTATCCTTTTGCAAAAATTAGAACAAGTTGGTGTTAGAGGCACAGCTCTTGAAATTTTCCGCGACTATCTGTCAAATCGCACACAGTCAGTTAAAATAGAGGATTATGTTAGCGAGGAGGGTGAGCTGATTTTTGGTGTACCGCAAGGTAGCATCTTAGGCCCAACCCTATTTACGCTATATATAAATGAACTATGTGTCATTAATCTTCCTTCCTGCAGAACCTTTGTTTATGATGATACTGCACTTATTATCCACGGTGCGAACTGGTCCGAGGTGCAATTACGAGCTGAAAATGCTCTATCAATTGTGATGACTTGGCTTTCTTTAAATTCCTTGACCCTAAATATAGGGAAAACTCAATTTATTCCCTTTGCTACAAAGAAATGTTTCACACCCCCTGTATCCTTTACTCTTAAAGCCCATAGATGTAGGGGAAGGGCGGGTAATTGGAGTCAGCGGGCAATCGGAATCACACGCATATCTACAAAACTACGCACCCGAAATCTAGGAACATAGCCTTTACACCCCCCTCTACACCCGCCGGCCCCGTCGCGAACGCCTCGCGCTGTAACCGCTGCACGTCGCTGAGTGATACTAGTGTTTCGTTTTCGCGCGTCGTCATTGTAAATTTACGCAAAAATATTATTAGAGGTGAGTGTCGTTTTTTTAAGTGTGCCAAATTTTGTATATTGTAGAAAGGTAGTCTGTATGTTTAAAACTGTGATAAGCGTCTTATATTACAATTCAAACTTAGGTTTTTTTTTGTTTTATTATTATTTTGTTGGCAGTATAGTAGCGGCTAATGAGAGTCGAGTGAGAGTCAAGTGACCCCCATTGTCCGCAGGTGATTGATTGATTACAACAATGAGATGTGGTACCGCTGTACCACATGTGGATTGTGGGCACACGCAGAATGCACTGGATGGGATTCTGCCGAAGGGTACGTCTGCGATATGTGTTAGTTTTGCTTGATCCTCATTTCCCACAGGCTGACCACCATTGCCCTGAAGTAAGTGCAATGAAAGTCAAACCTATTATTTTTTAAAACTTAATTTTTTCCCAAAGTTGATGTACAAAATGATTAAAACTGATCTCAATTATTAGGCAAATAAGTGTTTTTTGTTATAAAACATTAGCAATAAATATTTAACTTTGAAATAAGCTTTTATTTGAAAACTTGCTTAAGTGACTCCTATTACCCTTTTCTACCCTAACAGGCAATCTCCCGACTGCAATTGTCTTCGAATTTCTCGAGTTGTCACTGTGAAGTACCTGGGCATACTTATAGACCAAACACTAAACTGGGAGTCGCATGTCGACTTTCTCATCCCAAGGATTAGAAAATTAATATACATCTTCAAAAATTTAAGAGACATTGCTGACGAAACCACTTTGCGAACTGTGTACTACGCTCTCTGCCAGTCGATAATCACTTATGGTATCACAGTTTGGGGTGGTTCCGGTAAAACTATAATGCTGTCCTTGGAGCGTGCACAGAGGGCAGTCTTAAAGGTTCTTTATAGGAAACCTTTTCAGTATTCCACCGAACAGCTATATAAGGATACATCTATGTTGACCGTAAGGCAACTTTATGTTATGCTTACCATTTTGAGAAAACACATTAGCGCTCCTTATGATCCCTCTATCTATACCAGTAAGCGACGCTCGGACATTGTCTTTCCGGCTATAACACATAGGACAGCGTTGGCTAAGCGTCACTTTGCAGTGCTCAGCGTATATCTTTATAATAATGCCAATAAAGAGCTTCTACTATACCCTTGTCCTAAATATTCCTGCAAAGTTAAACTGAAACAGTGGCTATTAAACAAGGACTACGCAGATACTGAATCCTTACTGGTTTTCATATCTTAGTTCCCCCTCTATTAGTACCCTAAAACATGTATAACACTAGTTACTTAATGTATCATTTCTGGCACCTTACTCAACCTGCATTCACACATCTTTTTTGTTTCAAAAATGGCTTGATCTCATTTTATGTCACTTCCATTTATATCTTTACTGTCTTTCACTTATACTTGATCTTTTTATTTTTTCTTATTCCCAAATTACAGTTTTACTAGTTTGGGAAATAAGCGCTCCTTTGTTTAGTCATAGCTAGAAGTTACCTACTTATTTACTGTACACGACATAGACGCAATGCGGTGTGGTTCCTCTCTGGCAGTAAATCCCAAGATACAGGTTTACCTAGTTTGGTGACGATCTGTCAGGAGGTTCTGCCCTAATTGCCGTCAACGTTTAATTTTAAGTAGCATTATTTATCTAGAAGTATAAGTAGGTATACTGGTGAAATAAATGATTTTTGTTTTTTTGTTTTGTTGTTTGTTATATCCACTTTTAAAGGTTCTTTTCGATGTGTAAAATTTACTAATGTTATCTCAGGTTCTAAGCAGCGTCACAGAATTAATATAAGTACTACGTACAGCGTTTCCAAACAACCAGGTTTAGACCTACAGTGATACAACTTTCTGTGAAAATCGCATCAAATTCCAATTAATTTTACAAAGATACAGACAAAAAATCTAAAAATCGTTTTAGCTACATAGATTTTTTTCCTAAAATATTTCCCCCTGATAAAGGCCTTTATGTACAGATAATTATAGATAAATAACCATTTCATCATTACTAAAATGCATTGGCCGAAATTTAGTTTGTACTGCGTCGAATTAGCAATGATTTTAAGTAGGCTTATGTTCTGTTGGCCGCACCTGTCTGAAAATGACGTGCAAGCAGTAATTGAACGAGGTAAACGATTTTGAAAGTGCTATACAGGCCATTATTCCCTATGAACAGCCCATCTATCACCAGCCAGGGAGCTTTCAACAGCGTAATGAGTATCGAGTCGATATTATTGTTATAACAGAGGCGGGTATCTCTGATGTTATAAGTTCCTTATATGAAATAGACGGATACACAATGTACACAGAATTGAGAAAAAATCGCAAAGGGGGTGGAATTATTATATATATAAATAATAAACACAAATTTGAAACAATAAAAACATCAGTTCAAAGATTTGAATGCTTAATGGGACATGTCACTACTTCGTATAACTATAATTACACACTGTGTGCACTGTATAATCCACCAAAGAAAAATAAACGCAACTTTATCCAAGAACTACGCAGCACAATTGAGAGATACTCGCATCTGGATAACTTCATTCTTATAGGAGACACAAATGTAAATTTAAAAGGAGAATCTACAGTAAGAGACGAATATCTTAATATGATGAGCGAGTCAGGTCTTGCTTGCGGGATAAGTGACTACACCAGAATAGAAAAGAGGTTAAACTTGATAACAAAAAGTTGTATAGATCACGCATTTGCGCGATCCAGCAAACAAGACCTGTACGCCGCAGCGCTCGGAACCGTACTGGCCGATCATCGTATGATTGCGTTGTCCTTTGTCGCACCGGCCCATTCACAACGTGAACATAATTATACAACTAGAATTAGTAACAAAATACTGTATAGTGAATTAAGTAAAATTAACTGGGATCATATTAATACACTAGAATGTCCAAATAGTATATATAATTTTATAAAAAACGAGTTTACTCAATGTTATAATAAATCAACTTACACCTCGAGACAAAAGTACAGCAAAAGAAATAAGGAACCCTGGATTAACAAATACATAAATAATCATTGTTTGAAAAGAGACGAGCTATTTAACCAGTGGTTAAAAGACGCCAATAACTCAGTACTACATAGAGAATACAAAAAGTATAGAAATAAAGTTAGAAAATTAATAGAAAAAAGCAGAAATAATTATTTTAAAAATCAAATTGATCAATGCAAGGGTGATATGAGAAAGTTATGGATACTTTTAAATAAAATGACAGGAAAGCAGGCAAGTAACCTTGACCAAGTTATAATTAAATCTTTTTCCAAAAATAATACCACTGAAAGTGAAATTGCTAACAACTTTGCTGAAAGTTTTCAAGAAAATGTGAGTAAGATTACTTCAAATTGTAACATAAAGCTATTAAATCCAGAACAATATAGTAAACCAGCAGATAGGTCGATCCGTTTCTTACCTGCCACTGAAGAGAAAATATCTAAAATCATAAAAAAAATTAATCATAAAAAGACTCCAGGACATGATCAAATCAGACCGCTAGATCTAAAAAAATTATGCGAAAAGATTACTATGACTATGGTTAAATTCATTAATAATTCTATTAAACATGGGATATATCCTGATGAATTAAAAATAAGCGTTGTAAGACCAATTCACAAACAAGGTTCGCACAGTGACTATAATAACTTTAGACCAATTTCGATTTTATCTATTTTGGATAAAATAATAGAAAAATATATCTGTGACCAAATTCAACAATTTTATAGGGATAACAATATTCTTTCAGCTAACCAATTCGGATTTCAACCAAAAAAAAGCACAAGTGAGTTACTTTCAAAGTTCACTGATGAAGTAAATTCTTATTTAAATAATAAAAAACATGTTTTGGTAGCTTTTATTGACTATAGCAAGGCGTTTGATACTCTCAGGCATGACACGCTACTAAAAAAATTGGACACAACTGGTATACGGGGTCCTTTGCTTGACTGGAGCAAGGATTACCTAACTAACAGAAAATATGTATATATAATAATAATAAT